>BSBN01000983.1:0-1200000 GCA_027924645.1 Cunninghamia lanceolata | reverse complement strand
ACAAATCATGTGATCCGTAATCACACCAACTTCTTTCCTTTGGCGTGCTCTCTCATCAAGCTAAGCACTTGATTGTGGTTGTAGATAAATTTTGTGATTTTCTTGCATCTTCAACCACATTTTTGTTCCATCCAATCTTCCCAATGTCCTCAAGCATTAGATCAATGCACTAAGCAGCACAAGGGCTCCAAACAATGGTGGGATGCCTCTCTTGATAAAGTCTCCCTGTAGCTACATATGTGCCTGTGTTGTTAGTGAGAACTTGAAGGACATTCTCCATCCCCACCTCTTGGACCACCGCTTCTAACACATTGCACAAAGTATCTGCATTTGACTTTGTGGGAGGCATCTACGGACTTCAAGAACATCAACGTACCAATAGAAGCCACTAGAAAGCTATTGAAGGTCTTATTCCTGCTCTCTATCCATCCATCAGATAAAAGGCTGCAGCCCTTTTTTTGCCATATTCTCTTTTGGTCTTCTACTATTAAGTATTAACTATGTATTTTTGATGGCTTCCTCTAGGAATAGACCATTGAAATCATGTGGAGTTGGTGTCATAAACCGTGCATTGGCAACAGTCAATGCACATTAGCTAATGCATCCCAATATGGGTTGCTTGCCATATAGAATGGTATATTATTCAACTTGCCTATCTAGTAAACTCGCAAGTACTCTCTGAGTTTTAGAACTATGCTCTTGACAACAGGGCTTCTGGTTTTTATGTACTTATTTCTTCAACTATATATATATATATATATATATATATATATATATATATATATATATATATATATATATATATGCTGTTTTAACTACACAAAAATAAAGTATGAAGGTACAATTCAGTGTGATAAGATTCAGTAAGAGCACTGATGCAACCAGTCTCAATTCTCTTTAGATCCAACTATCTTTTCATGCTTTAACATGATGAAGATACAATCCAATGTGACCTATATCAAAGTTATCTGTCAAAATATAAGCATTATAGACTTGTCTAGGTTCTGGACTTTTTTTGCCTTAATAACTGCTTTATCTGCAGTAATTTTGGTTCTATTTTGTAGCTGTGCCCCATCTATAAGAAGTTTTTGTATGCTGTTTGCTCTGCTTAACTATAATTATTGTGAATAATTTCCAGGACCTCACAAGCCAAAGAGTAAAAAAGTTTTCATAGTTTAAACTCTACTCAAAAGTTACAAACATATCTTACCGCCACAGTCGGGAGACCATTGACATTGACGAGAGCATACACATATTGAGCATAGGTTGTCTTTTGATACCATCTACTAAATATCTATGATACTTTATCCACTGTGCCGTTGCCATTAGACATGCCAAGCCTCCGAAACGGAACGTCCCCAAACACGAGTTCCTCGCTTTCAAGAGACTCGTCAAAAACCAAGATATTGTTATCACAAAAGCAGATAAGGGGAATGCAACTGTTATTATGAACAAACCAGACTATATTTCTAAAATGTTAGACCACCTGAACAATAGCGGGAGCTACAAAATCCTCGCTCGCAATCCCATTTCCAAAATTTTTAAACAAGTAAAGAATGCTATCTCTCACTCCTCCTTGGATGACGGTACCAAAAAACGTCTCCTTCCACACAAAGAAGTCACATCGTGCATCTACGGTGTACCCAAAATTCACAAGTCTAACATTCCATTTCGACCAATCGTTGACACCACTTTTTCCCCCACTTATAAACTGGCTGCCCACTTGGCCAAGCTTATTTCTCCTCTTATTGGGTAGTCTTCTTCCTACATCAAAGATTCAACCCACTTTGTTGACTTCATCAAAGACAAAAAGATTCAGATTGATGACATCCTTGTTAGCTTCGATGTAGTTTCCCTCTTCACCAAGGTCCCTCTTCAAGACTCTATTTTGCTAGTCAGGCGGAAAACCAATGATGAAATTGCATCCGTCATCGAATTATGCTTAAAATCCACGTTCTTCACCTTCCAAGGCGTGGTCTATGAGCAATCCGATGGGGTCGCCATGGGTTCACCCTTATCCCCGGTCATTGCCAACTTATACATGGAGCATTTCGAAGAACTAGCCCTAAACTCCTTCCCTCTGAAACCAACCTGGTGGAAACGCTACGTGGACGATACCAACATTTGTTGGCCACATGGGCTGGAGCAATTGGAATTCTTCCACAAGCACCTAAACAACATTGCCCCCTGTATCAAGTTTACCAAAGAGCTTGAAATAGACAACCAACTACCTTTCCTAGACATTCTCCTCATTAGAAAAGATGATGGTACCCTTGGTCTCGTGTCTTTAGGAAATCCACCCACACTGACCTCTATCTTCACGCTTCCTCACACCACCACCCCATCCATAAGGCTAGCGTCCTCAAAACTCTTGCAACCAGAGCCTTCTGCATTTGTGATAATGAACACATTAGTCAAGAGTTGTCCCACCTCACCAAAGTTTTCAAACTTAACGGATACCGCAACAAGTACATCAAGAAAGATTTTAAACAAGCCCAAAGCCACCTTAACACCAATCCCAACAAGAAAGACTCTGAGATTTCTTACAGTGCCACCCTGCCTTTCATTGAAGGCATCTCCAATAAAATTGCCAAAATCCTCTGCAAGAAAGGCCTCAAGTGTGCTTTCAAACCTCTTTCCACCATCAGAGACCTTATCCCGTCCACCAAAGACCACACTGACATCCTTTCAAACTCTGGCGTTTATAAAATAGATTGCTCATGTGGCACCCCCTACATTGGTGAGACGGGGAGATCTATCTACACGAGAATCAAAGAGCACTGTGCAGATATTCGTCATGAAAGAGTTACCAAATCGGCCCTAGCTGACCATTCCTCTAGCACTAAACACCACATTCGCCTAGAGGATACCCTTGTCCTAGCCAAGGAAGATAATTTCTTTAAGAGAAAACTTAAAGAAGCTATTTTCATTCGCAACCACCCCTCCAACTTGAATAGAGATGATGGTTGGACACTTAGTCAAACCTGGAATCCTCTTCTAAATTCTCTTCATAATCACCATCCTCCTCGATCTCCTACCCCTCCTGCGTTTACCCTTGGGTTGTATCTCTGCCAGCCCTCTTTCCCTCACCTTTCCCTCACCTTTCCCATCCTCTCCTTTCTCTTCCCTCTTTCGTCCTATCCCACACCTCACCTTCTACCTTTCCTCGTGACCTCCCTCCTGCCCCCCTTTTCTCCCCCTCGCTCCCTTGCCTCTCCTTGTGTCTTTTCTTGTCCTCTAGTTGCTTCTCTTTCTTCCGGGTCCCCATCCTGGTCGTTCGTTCCTTCTTTATCCTTGGTCTCTATTCCTTTAACCCTTGATCTCTTTCTTCTTTGTGGTTTGTCCTCTTTGGTTTATCCTTCTGGGTCATCTTTAGCATTAATGCATTTAGATAGATTTAAATGCATTAATGCATAAAGATTTACATATTTATGCCAAATATATATATAAATATATCTTTGTGATAAAGATATATAATAATATATATTTTCGCCTTTTGTTCTCTTGTGCTTATCCATCTTGGGGCTCAAGTTTTTATCTTTCTCTTTATGATTTCTGCTTGTAGTTATACACTTTAGTTTTTATATTTTTCCGCCTTTATATCTTTATTTATATATACACTTATTGTTTTTTAGTTTTTCTTTCTATTGTTGTATTTTGATATCTATACTTATTTCCTCCCATTTACTCTTTCCATATAAGTATATCTATATTTTTTACCGCTTTCTCTCTTGCGCTTATCCATCTAGTATCCCAAGCTTATATTATTTTTCTCTTTAAGCATTTATGCTTTTAATTATATTCTTTGGTTTTTAGATATTTTCCGTCCATATATATATATGTAGATCTATACTTATTGCTTTTTAAATCTTCTTTCAATTGATATATACTGATACCTTTACTTATTGCTTCTTATATTTTCTTTCTATCTATGTATATCTATTTTATTTCTATGTTCCTTGTTTTCATTTTTCGTTCTTTAGATATATACTTATTTCTTTGCTTGTTGCTTTTTATATTTCTTTACTTTTTGTTTTATACACTCTTTTCTATAGATATATATTTTATTCTTTTGATATGCATACACATATATATTTTTCTATTTCTATGAGTATTTTAAAAATGTACATACTCTCTTATATATTTATATCTATACTCTTCGCTTTTATATTTTCTTCCTTTATTTGTCTTTCTTTATTTAGGTTCCATCTTTTATAGTAATATATTATACATATATTATATAGACTCCTTTCTATATACAGATATTGTATATAATTATATATAGTTTCCTCTTAAAGAATTTAATTTGTAATTAGTTATATTAGTCCTTTATGGGTTTGATCACTTGACTTTTGACTCTTTTATCCTATTTATTTTTCTTTCATTTCTCTTTCTTTTCCTTTAGTTTTCTTTCTTTTGTCTCTCCTAGCTACTTTTA
Organism: Cunninghamia lanceolata; assembly: GCA_027924645.1. Classification (NCBI taxonomy): domain Eukaryota; kingdom Viridiplantae; phylum Streptophyta; class Pinopsida; order Cupressales; family Cupressaceae; genus Cunninghamia; species Cunninghamia lanceolata. The sequence continues at coordinate 1,195,562 of BSBN01000983.1, read as the reverse complement.
GCCTCTCTTAGTCTGGTCTCCTTAACCCTAGACTGTCATTGTAATCCGCACCCAACCCTTCTGTATCCTTTAAAGAAACTCTTTCTGCAATTTCAATTCAGTTAATCTCCTTTCTTTTCTTCTTGATGATGGATCACGGAGTGTGATCCGAAACGTTGAGGCAAAAAAGCAACACACAGGTTTACCAGAAGCACTATGATTCTATCAATATGGACTGTGGAAATATCATGACTACTATACTTTATCAACTCTTGATTGATAATGTTTTATATAACAAGCTATTTGTCATTTAAGGAGGTGGTTTGTATACATGGCTATACTTATATTTCCCCTAAGGTCTTTCTTACCTTACAAGGACTTATGGCACAACATATACTGCAAATAGTCTTATACATAGGTGGTGTTAGGTAACTTAGGTTTACCATCATGGTAACTTGTGCAGAAATCAGTAAGTTCTCACTTGGTCTTTGTTTTCTGGACACTGTGTACAAACAAATCTGGGATTCATTAACATGAAGGCTAGGTTGGTAGCAGGCAGCATTACATTACCCTAGTTATCGATCTATAATCTAGGGTGGATATTCCACATGCGTACTCATCAACGTACGGATTATATGTCAACTCTTCAACACTCCAAATACATTATAAACTACCTCTAATGGATATCTCTTACAGCTAGAAATGTTCATACAAATTGTTAAGGATGGAAGAAACTCAAAGCGGTAAAGCATGCAAAAAGTCACACACAAGTCACAACAAGACTGCAACAAAAAGGTTTACTCTGGATAAACTTTTCAATGGGTGAAAACTCTTGCAAGAGTGAGCATTGCTCCTCATTCCAATATCAGTGATAAATCGCTAGCTGCAAATACCTGCACCTTGAAAAAATCCTGCTTTGTCACTTTATTTCATGTAACATACACCCTCGAATATATGTTTATTCTGTGCCACTTTTTTGTTTTCTGTTTGTTTTGTGCTTAGGGTTTCATGGGTTGTTTTTGTGCATGTTTGATATTTGCATTGCATGTATGAAATATGAAGCATATAACGAAACCCAGAAAAACTAAGATGGATATGAACAAACTAATGAAGACCTAGATTGTATTATAGCAAAATATGAATTACAGTAACATACCCATGTGCCAGATTACAACTTCATACTTATGCTGACGGTGCACTGGTAATCAGAGTTGCATGGATACGGATACGGCGTCGGATACGGATACGGTGTCGGATACGGATACGGCCATTTTTCAAGGCCCCTAATATGGATACGGCTGGATACGGCATTCATAAAAAACACACATAATTTATAAATTTTTTTATTAATTTAAATTTCATAAATATTATGAAATTTTAAATTAATAAAAAATGGATATTTAAATAATTGAATATTTCTATATTTTTAATTGAAATATAAGACTTTATTTTGTAATTTTGATATCTAATGAAATTTTAAATTAATAAAAAATGGATACCTAAATAATTATAGAAATATTTAATTATTTAAATATCCATTTTTTATTAATAAATTTCATAATATTTATGAAATTTAAAATTAATAAAAAAATAGATATTAAATAACTATATATTTCTATATTTTTAATTGAAATATAATAATATTTATTTTACAATTTTGATATCCAATGAAATTTTAAATTAATAAAAAATGAATATCCAAATATTTAAATATTTCTATTATTTATAATTGAGATAAATTAATAAAAAGTTTTATAGAATGAAATTTTAAATTAATAGAAAAAATAGTATTTAAATAATAAAAAGATATATAAATATAAATTTATAAATATTAACAATTTAATACAAATATAAATATTAAATATAAACTATAACTACAAATACACGTTTATAAAATATAAATATAAAAACAAAATATAATTCGAATCCAAAGACATATTTTAACAATGAACAGTATAAACTATAGTCTACATTAACAATAAACATTCGAAACATTTGAAATGAAATTAAAGAAGATTAAAACTCACGGAGATGCCATGGGAAATATAAAAAACGTTATAAAACTTTGCATTCAATTTTATAAGTTAAAAATATATTATAAAAACTCACGGCTGAAAACTCACGGAGATGCAGGAAATTGCAGGAAATGGAGTGCTGAAGAAATCGCGTGCTGCAAAAATCCGACTGGTTTTTATTATTTTAATTTTAACTATTCCTATGCAGAGACGATTTAATTATTTCCTACAGTATTTAACACAAAACATACTGATTTTTGACGAAATACGGGCAATTTTTTCTAAAATGCCGTATCCTTAAGTATCCGGCACGGCATGGAAAAAAAAAAAATAGGGCACGGACGGGTACGGTACCCAGGCCATATCCAGGCCGTACCGTACCCGAATCTGTACCAGGTACGTTGGTACGCGTGCTGGGGCAAGAGGGAGTGCCGTATCCGGTAACTCTGCTGGTAATACAAGCCACAAAGAAATGCTCCCAGCATCCACCAATGAAGAGGTAAGGTCATACAAAGTATTGCTGCTGAATCTTACACCCTAGGCAATCCAATTGCAAGTAATAGAACCCCAAATGGAAGATGGAATAATTTCCTAGAGACCCACGTCCCTATCTGCTGTAGTACGGCTCAGCTGATGCAAATGCAGTCTCAAAATAGAGTGAATAATGCTGCAATCTGCCCATACATGTCTGCAGTCTTCTACAGTCCCAAATGCCTAAAGAAAAGTCTCCAAAACAGCTCTCAACACTCCCAAACACTTATAAATGAAGCTCAGCCTGCCACCAAACAGTACAGCCAGCTGATGAAAAGGGAACGCAGTCCCAAACTCCCTTAAATCTGTATTAAAATCAGTCCTGCAATCTGCATTAAAAGATCTTCATTGAAGCTGCAGAAAATGACATATTTCTTCTAAACCCTTATCGAACGAATCTCAATGAAGCACCAATGCGAATACTGAATGCATCCGCCTCAATAGTATATTTGCTAATGGAGGTTTCCGTCCCCAGAAGCCAAGAACAACACAATCTTGCAGAGGCTTTCGTCTCAGCAAGACAATACCAAACCCCAGAGCCAAGCTCCAAAAACCCTCGAAGGCAAAATCTCAAAGAGAGACGAAAATAATAATCCAAGCATATCAAATGAAGAGCCTTTTCCACCTTTTATACTTTTTCATCAAGGAGTCTCTAAAATCCTCTTGCATATGGGATAAAACATGAGAGGGAAAATACATTTTAAAATATTATAATTCTCTTTAATTTTTTTCTTAACATCACCCTTAAAGTCCCCTCTTTTAAAACATTAAGTTGTCGAGCCTAGGCATCAAGGTCCAATATTAAATAATAATGTTTAATTTACGGACTTTAAAACGAAGGCCAAGATGATGTCGGAAACCAATGATCTATAGCTCGTTGGAAAGGTCTCGACAAGATGAATCCAACCCCACTCTCAAAATTCCGTTCTGGTGCCAATCCCGATCTTACTAAAAATAGTAATGGCCATAAGCAAACTGAGCCAACTCGGAGGGTGCCAACTGGATCCACAAACCATCTGATAACCCTGAGTTCAATGCAACGACTGGGAGAGCCCACAACTGACTGCCAAGTCACCGAAACAACGCCAAACTAACACTAAAAATAGCAGTGTTCCCTGAGGACCAAAGAGAACAAACCCAGAAAGATTGCCGACATGCAAACACTTACTATAAATAGTAAGTACGAACAAGTTGTTTGAAATCTCTCCGGAAAGTGTCAACCAGCTTCACTGGATCACCCGAACACCCTGGTGACATCGAAATACTCCTTTGATTATGCTGTCACCAACTCAGAAAGTCAACTCTGACTGAACTGCAAGAGAGCTCGAAAATGGGGACATTACATTTCACCAAGATGAACATGGAATGAAGGATCCAACAAGAGTTAACATGGCTAACACTTCTTACAGGCTTCATATGCCTATATAGCTTCCCCAACATTGAAAATCGAAGACAAAATGTTCAAAAGGCAAGATCAAATAATGAAAACCCTTCTCATTTCACATCCTGTTTGCGCAGTGGCGAAATTGCCACTTCTGCCAAGAGGAGATTGTGTTTTTTTTGTGGTAGTGACTAAATCGCCATGGTAGAGGTGAAATTGTTGTTGTAGATGATACTATCGTTGTCTATTAAAATTGGTGAATTCACTACTTTAGGTTTTTTGGGTCAATATGAGGTCTGCAATTTGTTTTCGAAGGTTACCTAAGATTTCTTGGACCAGCCCAACCACTCTTCTGACTTCATCACAGTCCCCCATGCTTTTCAATACCATGCAATTGGATGAATTCACGTTTCGAAGGCACTTTAGATTTCTTCTTGATTGAGGGACCCTATTTACAGCTTCTACGATCTAATTTATGGATCAGTCATACCATTCAAACCCCCTTTAAAAGGCTTAGGAAATATGGATGACATACTAGCCAAGTCAAATTGAGCACACAAACAAAATTTTCTTGTAGCAAACATTTTACAAAACCTTGACATGCAATGAATAATAAAAAATGAGTTTACAGACCAAAGTATGAGAAAATTTGTTTGGGAAAATATATTTAAATTTTATAGAGATTAAGTTTTGAAAATCCTTCTTGAGATGGGTAATATACATAAGAAAGGTGGATTGGCTTGGAGAAGAAATCCTTCATACAATAAGAGTGTAGACACCTAAAACTGACCATCACCTTGTGATACATTTGTCGTAGGACCCTTTTATGTTCCCTTTCATCACCTAATTAATTAAATAAATTATATTTATTTAATTAATCCCTTTTTATCCCTTTTAGCCAAATTAATTAAATATTTATTTATTTAATATTTCCCACATCATCATCCGTCTCCAATAATTAATTAAATAATTTTATTATTTGATTAATTATTCTCCATCTTTCCTTATCCTCATCACCCTTGCCCAATAATTAATTAAATAATTTTATTATTTAATTAATTGTTGAGAGTCACATGACTTGCCACAATAATAAATGAGTGTACCAAAAGTCAAATCAACTTTATATCCTAGCCACTCATTTCATATTACATCTTGCAATCATAGCCATTCACATAAGGATGCCTTATCCTTGCCCTAATTCTTCCACCTCTTAATCTCAACCATCCATTTAACCTCTCAATCCTAGCTCTTCATCCTATCATCCAAACATCTATAAATCAAGCCTCAACCAAGCCATTATCATCCACAATCTTAATATAATGTTATGCTGCTATTTCGAGCAACACACAATTCAAAGATCATTATCAAATATCAAGGGCATCAAGGACTACTTTGGTAATATTGTTTCATTTTCCTTTTTTTAATTACGTGCTCATGATGTGATGTTGAATATGGAGTAGGTACTTTGATGTATTGTTCCTTTATTTGATTTCCATTTTCTGCATACACAAAGAGCACCCTTAAGAAGCTTTGGATATTCTTATATGAGGCATAGTTGTCCTTATCTTTGAAGTTTTACATAAGTTGTGTTTGTGAGAAAGCAAGATGAAGTAAATTTCTAGAGGATCTTGAGACAATTGTGTTGGCAACTAGATCATCTTCTAATTGTATATTATCTTTAGTATGCCACTATAAGCATTTATACTATCAAAATGAAGTACACTATAGATGGTGAAGCCCGGAGAATTGGAAATTGGTAAGAGTTTTCATGTAGATAGATCGTGAATCCTATTTGCTTGATATTACCTTGTCATTTGAAATATAGAAATAAAAATAAAAATTAAGTAGAGTTTTCATGTAGATAGATCGTGAATCCTATATGCTTGATAGTACTCTATCTATAATAGCATAAAATAGGAAAAGAACGCATTTATCCACATTTAATTGGCACCCAACACTTGGTGTAGTATCCCAAATTGAATTTTTTTGATTTTTGCAAAATTTATGATGAAATGCATAACCCTCGCACTTTCTGATGACCTAGATTCTGATGTGGGCAAGGTGAGAGCATACAGTGTTTGGGAACACTATCTAAATGAATGCAGTGTTGGAAAGGAAATCAAAGTCGTGGCGGCATAGTCTTATAGACCGATCAATATCAAGTTGGCAGATATGATCAAAACCAATCGGTAGATTACAAACATATCTTATCAATGCCAAATTGGCAAATAACAAGTAGATCTGATCAATGCCAAACGGGTTGATAATGATATACAAATTCTAAATGAGGGATCTGGCGATAAACCTTTCTAGATCCTCTTACAATATCAAATGCAACTACAATCTAGTGGTATTACCTTCCAGATTTTACAACTAAACATGCAATTGAAAATTCTGATAAAATAATTCTAAAAGTACTAGCAACAACGCAACTGAAATATATTAATTTCAACAATAATATCAACTTGCAGCAGCAAGGTTAATCTGGAAATTTAGAGATACGAATTACTAACAATTCAGATGGTACGACCTAACAAGAAGACTGAAAAATGCTAACAAACTACTGTTCTTAAGGCTGCAAACTGAAGCATGAGGCTGATTTTAGACTCTACAGTCACCTAACATTGCAAGTTTAACCTTGAAACTAAATTGTACGACCCAGAAATTAGATGGTACGGCACCCCCAACACCATAGTTTAAAAAATCCCAGAAACTCACGAGTACTTGCACCTGAAATTGCAGGGTGAGTAATCGCTGAGAAAACTCGTCGACAAGTTTCCCTGTAAACCCGCAGCGATTTTTTTATAAAAAACTCGCGATTCGAAGGAAAAACTTGGGCTGACTTGCCCAAATGTGAGAAAATGTGTTCAAAGTTAGGTATAAAGCACATTTCACGATTTCATTCATCTATTTCTGAGTTTGTTTCAAAGCTGGAAGAAGACGTCCGCCGACGGCCAGACAAAAACCTAGCGTGATTCAAGTAAGAAAAAGTAAAAATGGTCCCACCTTCCTTAATCCGCGATTCCTTAAGACCATATGCGTGCCTGTAAACCCTAAAACACATAGATTTTTTAAAAGAACGTGCTTAGTTTTTTAGGTACTATTGCTGTAAAATACAATCGAAATTTTAAAAGGACCATATCATATGAAAGGAGAGATTTTGGACAAATTGTCAAGATTTAAATAGGATTATGCTGATATATATTTGGTTTTTATATAATTTATTGATACTAAGGTATGTCATAGTATTTTAAGGGCACCATTAAATAGATAACTGTCATAAAAAAATTGTTTGACAAACAAGGTTTTGGTTGACTATCAAATTTAGGCCCTGCCTGCGGCCTGCATGATGCAACAGTATACAACAAGGACGAAACAATGCAATAGAACCAGTTTCAAACATTTTTTTTCCCAAATAGTTGACTTTTTTCTTTACAAATGTATATGCCAAAAAATTGAATTTTTTCTTTTTGGCAGGCTTTATTTTTTTCTTTCTAAAAGAATATGGCATCAACGTCTAAGACAACTAGGAAAGGAAGCAAGCTTAAAGACCCTTGTTGGAAACATGGGAGAGAAGGTATGGAGAAGGGGATGGTTATTTGCACCCATTGTGAGAAAGAAATGAGAGGAGGTATAAGTCGGCTAAAATATCACCTTGCACGGGTCCCATGCCGAGACATTACAGGATGTACTGTAGCAACTTTGGAGGTTCAGAATGAGACAAGAGCTCTCCTTGAACAATATGAGCAAAAAAGGGCAACAAAAAAGAGGACAATAGAGGCAATGGGAGCCATTGGGCGAGATATAGGGGGCTCTAGTTCTTGTCTTGGGCCATGAATGCGAGGATTAAGGAATGTGGGCAGTAATGCATCTAGTTTTTTTTGTTCCTCGTAACACTCTTGGTGCACAACTGATGTAGGAGCCTCACCTTGAATTATGTTTTAAGGCCATTTTGATGTGTTTTGAGTAAAATAAGGTCATGTGAGACCATTTGGGGTCAGTCAAGACCAATTTTGATGTTTAGTACAAAAAATACAAAATAGGTCAAAAAAATTTGCATTTGTGGTTAGGGGAGTGAATGGTCAGTTTTGGATATTTTAAATGGATGGGAATTCATTTGTAAATGGTATATTTTTTTACAATATTTTGCCCCTAAACATCAAAATTGGTCTTGACTGACCTCAAATGGCCTCACATGACCTTATTTTACTCAAAACACATCTAAATGGCCTTAAAACATAATTCAAGATGAGGCTCCTGCATCAACAACCTTCGTTGGAAGGTACTTCATGGAATAAGTAATTGCATCATGAAGCAAAAGTTAGCATGTGCCAAATTTTGGTACTACAATAGTATTCCCTTCAATGTTGCTTCGAGTCCTTATTGGAAGGAGTTGGTTATAGCATTGACCGTGGAAGGTAAGGGGTTCAAGGCCCCAAGCAGTTACAAATTGAGTGGCCCATTATTGGAGGATGAGGTCCAAAATACATATAAGCTAGTAGAGCAACAAAGAGAGATTTGGAAAAGCAAAGGTTGCAACATCTTATCTGATGGGTGTACAGATGGAAGAAACCGGACATTGATTAACCTTTTAGTGGCTTCAGGAGGATAGTTGGTCTTTTTGAAGTCAGTGGATGCCTCTAGTCAAGCAAAAACTGTCGAGGCGTTGTGTAGCATGTTGGATGAGGTGGTGATGGAGGTGGGAGTGGATAATGTTATCAAAATAATTATAGACAATGCATTCACATATGTGGCAGCTGGCAAACTATTAGAGTCAAGGCACCCTACATTGTTTTGAAGCCCTTGTGTGGCCCACTACCGTGATTTTCTCCTTGAAGACATAGGGAAATTAAGTTGGGTGAAGAATGCGGTAGAAGATGAAAGAAATATAACCAAATACAACTACAATCACACATGGGCCCTGGATCTCATGAGAGAGAACACTAATGACAAGGAGCTCGTGCGTTCAAGAGTGACACGCTTTGCCACCAATATTCTTATCTTGCAAAGTATAGCAACCACATTGCCCAACCTCAAGCGCATATTTGTGAGCGAAAAATGGTTGGAGAGCCCTTATTGCAGGAAGGCTGAAGCAGAGTGAAGAACACACAATTATACTGAGAGGGAGGGGGGTGAATCAGTATAATACAAACTTTTATTTTTTCACAACTTAACAACCACAACAATATAAATAACACAAGATGCACCACAAGAACACAAGATTTACGTGGAAACCCTTACGGGAGAAAACCGCGGCAAAATATTGCTTATATATAAATCTCTTTTACAATTTTAGTAGGCTCCAACCTACAGGAGACACCAATCCCCTCTTATATGATTTGTGAGCACCAACCCACTGGAGACACCAATCCCCACTTGTAGATTTCGTGAGCACCAATCCGCCACTGAGCATCAACCCGGTAAGAGACACCAATCTCCCGTTAAGGCACCAACCTTCTACGGATCTGGATCACTATCTTCTACAAATCTGATCATACTCACACAATATCTTTTCTTTACAAATCTGATCCAAGTTACACAATGTTCTTCCTTTCAAATCTGATCGAAATCATGTACCACTTCTTCACACAAAACTGGTCATAATCATAGCATCAACTTCTCATAACTTTCTGCATTATCTTTCTTAGCATACAGCCCTTAATCCTCATATACACTTGTCATAAATATGTTTGCATTTGTCCTTCATACATGGCAGCATATACTCTTCAAAAGATATCTGAATTACTTTTCATTTGTGCCACTATTCTTCTCTCAAACCTGCTCTAACACTCATAAATAAATCATTTAATTGCTTACTTTTTCAACTCTCACCTTCACTCCTTTTATACACTTCAAGGGAGGCGATTCACATAAAGACACATCCCTTCATAATAGAATAAACACACCTTTTGTTTAACATACCTCTTTCAATTCTTAATCGTACCTCTTATAGAATCCTTTTGTCTTATTCAAAACACATCCTTTCATTAATGCTGATTGGCTCACATATATTAACCACTTCTTGTATGATCGTATCACTTCATCTTATATGATTAAGATTCTTTGTCTCTTAAACTTGATCGCTGCTCCTTTAATATTTAGATCGCTGCTTTTTCTCATTCTTAATCACATCCAATTATAATGAAATTCATACTTCTTCATATTTAATCGCTCCTCCTTTAATATGCTTTAGCGCTTTACTTAAAGGAAGTTGGCCTCTTTTTAAGACTTAAATCTTTAATTAAAATCTTGTCTAACAAGGAGGGTCTGCTGTCTTAATTCATCTCACCAAGTCGGCCACATACAACTTGAATCTTGGGTCGGCTATATCAAAGGGAGTCAGCCTCATAAACTTTAATTGCTGCCTTTTCAATATTCTCCTTGGCATCAAATCGAATGATATGGATGTCGACTCCATATGAAAGTATCCTCCTTAAAGCACAATTTTCAGTATCAAAAACCACGAAAGATATGAGGCAAGGCATTGTTCTGTCTCTCTCCCTTGGCTTTGCTGGCGATGCTCTTTTCTTCACAAGAATTACATTTGATGAGCTGCTGCATTTACAAACCTCCTAATTCAGTTGCCTCAAATATTTTATTGTTGTATCATTTCCTAGGTGATGGATGTCTTGTTTTATGTTCATTTCATGTTCCACATGAATACATTCACATTTGTCAAAGCTGTTCGAACATCTACATCAACTAGTGTCTTGTTTCACATTCCATGTTTATGTTTGGTTATGCTGTGTTGGGAATGGGGTACTTTTCAATGATCTCCCATGGTGCATCTGGAGGAACTACTTCATCCTTTGACATCAATGACATTGTTAATAGCTCCGTATCTTGCATTCAATCATATTGCTATGTTGACATCAATGATAATCATTTCCTATACTCTCGTCTGTTCATTAATAATAACAATGATGACTACCTTCTTGACATCAATGACAACATGTCCAACATAGAGAGGGTCGTGAAGACCATATTTGATGGTACATTTGTCAAGGCCTTGGAGGAGATCATAAAGGTAAGTTTTTGATTAAATTTTCTTCTTTTTAATTTTTTTTTACAATGTTACAAGTTGCTGTTTTTGTAATGTTTTGATATTTTAATTTGCTGATTTTAATTTTTAATTTATTTTAATTAACTAATTTCGTTTTCATTCACTCTCTTGTTTTAGGTGTTAGAACTGTTGGTTAGGTTTTTGCGGATGGTGGATGAGGATAGAAATACCATGGGGTATTTATATGAGGCCATGGATAGGGCCAAAGAAGCAATTCAACATTTGTATGGGTCCAACAAAACAAAATATGAACCCATTTGGCACTTTATTGATTGGAGGTGGAATCGACAACTCCATCAACATATTTATTCTTCTGCATATTATTTGAACCCCAAAATTTTTTTTCCCCTTCATTTAGAGCGGATGTAGAGGTTATGCTTGGCCTCCACACTTGTATTGAGAGGATGATCCTCGATGACAACCTTTGAGACCTCGTATAGGATGAGCTACAGAGTTATAAGAGGGCAGAGGGGGTATTATTTTCTACACCTACATGCATTCGTAGGAGAGACTCTGTAGCCAGGTAAAAAAAGATTGTCTAATTATAGTTTACAATTTATTTAAAATTTTTAAGCTTACTAAAATTCTTAATTTCTTACAAAGTTACAAATGTTATCCTTGTAGATTTGTGGTGGGAAGATTTTGGTGCCACAAAGCCTAATCTTCAAAAGCTTGCCATCCGCATTCTATCTCAGCCTTGTAGCACTTCTGGTTGTGAGTGCAATTGGAGTGTTTTTGAGTCCATTCACACCAAAAAACGCAACAGATTGAATCAAAACTACTTGAATGACCTTGTGTTTGTGTGGTACAACCTTTGATTGCATGAAAAGAAGGTACAGGGGGAGGAGTCACATCAAGCACTTGACCTCGATGAGATTGATCCATATTCAGATTGGGTTGTTGAGGATGTGGATACTTTGCTTACGACTGATGAGATTGCTGATTTGGAGAGAGAGGAAGTTGAATGGCAAGCAAATGTGGCAGCATACGAGGCTTCAAAAGATGAGTTTGGTGAGTCATCAAGGGGAGGTTTGCAGGATACAGAGATTGGTCCCATGCCTGAGGCTTCTATTGGGGCTCCTGTTGAGGCTTCTATTGTGGCTCCTATTGAGGCTCTTGTTGAGGATACTACAACCATACCATTGACTTCCACGGCACCCACACAACAACATACTTTTCTGGGTTTTAGTCGCAAAAGAAATTTATGATTTGTAATTTTTGTTGATATTGAAACTAGAAGTTTATATGTATTGAAACTTTGAAGTTTGAACTCAATTTTTGGTCTATGAAGTGTATGGAACTTTAATTTTGGTCTATATATGAAGGAAATCGGTAATATGATAGTATGATTAAAAAATTAAGTAATATGCATGTTTTTAAAGCATATTTTTAAAAATTAATTTATTTTTTAATGTTCGATAACTTTGCCGAGTTATTGCTGAGTTTTTCCCCAAGTTTTTGCCAAGTCTCGAGTTTTTAAAATTTTTGGGTCCACCGAGTAATTGTTGAGTCTGAGTTTTTAAACTATGCCCAACACAATGCAAATTGCTGTGACTCACTTTAGAATTGTACAACTATTAGAATAATTACTAACTGAATTATGTTCATGTGTCGTAGATGTGTCAATCACTTGCAGTGCTGTCACAAACAGTTGAAGAAGTGTTGTTGAAGTCTTCAGTTCGCTATCACAAGTCTTCAGTTTGCTGTCATTTTTATTTGCAAATTTATAGGATATTGTTGATATATCAATAACTATATATGTAAGTTTGTAACAATGTTCATTGAATAAAATAGAATAGTCTTTCATTATCATTTCTATCTCTGTTAATTGTTTTGGTATCAGAGCGTGGGCTGTTAGCTGCCAGTCTAAAAAGGAAAGTGTTGTTCACGGTTGGTGAAGAAATCTTGTTTGCAATTGGTAAAGTGTTAGTTGCAAAAGGTGTTAACAACCAAAATTCTAATGCTGCTGCGTTTGAAGGAGACTCTCCAAAGAGAGCAACATCTAGTGAGCTGTGATTGGTGAAGTTTTCTCTGCCAAGATAAATCTGCGCAAGAGGAAAGAAAGTAAAAGGCCTTTGAGACTGAGACACTAACTTGTTTTTGCACCCATTCTAAAGTGTGAAGCAGATTGAAGCCATTGTTGCAGTGAGGCGTTCATCTGAGGTCTGTGGGGAGAAAATTCATCTGTTTAAATATAAGACCAACGAATCAGAGGTTGGCACCGTTTGTGATATGCAATCATTACTGCTAATATATTTTCTATTTTGCCATTTTATTACCCAGGGGGAAAATTGAGCAGTCAAGTGAGCTGTAAATTGTGCTAAGGGGGATTTGTAAAAGTTGTGTGTTTATATTTTTCCTTGTCTCTTTAAAATGGCAAGTCTCAGACTCTTATCTAACTGAATCAAATAAGTTAGATGGCACAAATTATGTCAATTGGAAGTTTAAGTTGCAGTATTTAATGGAAGGGTCCAATGTGTGGAATATTGTAAATGGTACGGAGGCCAAACCTACTACACCTGCAGCTGCTGTTAAAGCTTGGGAGAACAGAGAATGCAAAGCTAAGATTCTCTTACATATGTTTGTGAAGGACTCAATTATCCCTCATATTCGATATATCACTCACCCCCTTTATTTATGTTTAAAGAACAATAGAAGAGTCATTGTCCAGGTGTCTAGTTGGATAAAGGTGTCTCAAACAATTTTGATGAGGTGTCATTAAAGTCTTCAGTTTGCTGTCACAAGTCTTCAGTTCGTTGCCATTTTTCCTTGGGCAAGTTTATAGGATATTGTTGGGATATCGACAACTATAAGTATGTAACAGTGTTCGTTGAATAGATGTGAGTTCTTTTCCTGTTCTTTATCTCTGTTCTGTTTTGGTATTAGAGCCTCTCTAATTGTTAACTCTGTTTCAGCGTAGAGTTGTGGGGTAGCTTTGTGTGAGCTACTGTTCTCACCAATATCTAGTCGCAGCTGCTCAAACTTGAAGGAATCACAGCCAGTGTGGTTGCCATGAGATTGTTTAGTCTTGTGGCAGAGGAGGAAAAGCCAGTGAAGATTAGAAGCAACAGAGTGGATCGTAAGGAGTGCTACCGTGAGAGAGTGCCGTGATTAAAGAAGCTGAAAAGAAAGCTTTTGCTAAGCCTGAATCAGATTGCTTGTGTATGATTCCTTGCACAAGCAATTGATGAACGCTTGGTGTTTGAGCTGCTGAGTTTTTAAGAGGATGTTGCTTCATGCACATGTGGTAGAACAACGATTTGTCTAGTAACTAGTTTATGAAGGCTGTGAACTGGAGAATGTCACTTGCTGCACAGAATTTGCCTGTTGCTGCTGCGTGAGGGGGTCATCCCTTTGAACGTTTGAATAACAGTTGTCCACAGAAAGCATGGAAATTAAGCATTGCGACTAAGCCTAGCCAGTCGTGAAGGAGGCAATTTAATTGCTCCTGTATGCTCGGGTGACAAATTTCATAGTAAGGGGGATTTGTAAACACTGTTTCATTTTTTTCTCCTCTTTAAAATGACAAATCTCATAGACTCTTATCTAACTGAATCAAATAAGTTAGATGGCACAAATTATGTCAATTGGAAGTTTAAGTTGCAGACTCTAATGGAAGGGTCCAATGTGTGGAACATTGTAAATGGTACGGAGGCCAAACGTACTACGCCTGCAGCTGCTGTTAAAGATTGGGAGAACATAGGATGCAAAGCTAAGATTCTCTTACGTATGTCTGTGAAGGACTCAATTATACCTCATATTCGAGATATCACTACCTTTGTCAGTACGTGGACTGCTTTGAAAGGTTTGTATAAAATTACAAACACAAATAGAATTATGTTTCTAAAGAGCAAATTACTTTCAATCAAAATGAAAGTATTAGTGATTACTTGTCCAGAGTTAAGGAATTAAGGGATAAATTAGCTGACATTGGTGAAACAATTTCAAGTAGTGATTTAGTCACTGTTACTTTGAATGGTATGTTAAGTGACTATCAAGTATTTATCACTAGTTTGGTTGCAAGGGAAAATGCACCTTCTTTTGACAATTTAGCAGGTATCCTTCTACAAGAAGAAAAAAGGAAGAAGCATATGGACAGTAGACTCCAGATTGCAGATTTAGCTTTGATGGCCAAGGATAAGAAGCCATCCAAAGGAAAGCCATGGACAAAGAATAAAGGAGGTAAATTTGATCACAAAATGTATCAAAATGATAAAAGGCATCAAGATGGAGCATCATCTAAGTCAAATTCCAACTTAAAGAAAAATGAAAATTGTAATTATTGTGGAAAATATGGACACTGTGCATATGAATGTAGGAAAAAAAGTATAATGAGTCCAAACATAATAAATATGAAGGCAACTTTGTGAATGGTGATGATGAGATAAAAGATGACCTCCATAATCTTAAGTTGTTTATTTCAGATTGTGCTCTTTCTGCTCATACAAATGATAGTAATGCTTGGGGTATAGATTCAGGGGCATCAATTCATATGTCCTGTCATAGAGATCGGTTTAAAGATTTTCATGAGCAAAATGATGGTAGCAAGATCTATTTAGGAGATGATACGTCTCATGACATAAAATGTTATGGTGATATAAGTGTAGTTTTGCCTAATGGAAATGTAAAGCAACTTTCAAATGTAAAGTATGTGCCAGGAATTAACAAGAATTTAATTTTAGTCTCAGCCATTACTGATCAAGGTTTAAAAGTTGAATTCATGAAGACAAGTTGCCAAGTAAAGGATATGAAAGATCACTATAATGTGATAGCTGAAGGAATCCGAACAGGAGGATTGTATAAACTTGATGTAGTTGTAGAATGTCATCGAGCAATGACATCTACATGTGTATCAACAGAAGAACTATGACACATGAGGTATGGTCACCTAAATTTTAGAGATCTTATTTCTCTACAAAGAAAAGAAACGGTGCAAGGTCTTCCAATTTTTAAGAATGAACATGTTAATTGTGATGGTTGTGCATTGGGTAAACAACATAGGAATCAATTTTCACAAAGGTCAAATAAAAGGCATAGAAATATTCTTGAATTAGTACATACAGATGTGTGTTGTCCTATGCAAACCAGGTCACTGGGGGGTGCTTATTATTTTCTCATATTGATTGATGATAGCACTAGATACACATGGTTTTATTTCTTAAAAAATAAGAGTGAAGTTTTTGAATGCTTCAAAGAGTTTAGAACTATGGTGGAAAAACAAACAACTCATAATAGTAAAATTATAAGATCAGATCAAAAGGGGGAATACATTTCAGAAATTTTAGTGAAGTATTGTAAAGAAAATGAAATTATCAAACAATACACAATTCCTCATAATCCAGAACAAAATGGCGTGGCTGAAAGGAAAAATAGATGAATTGTTGAGTGTGCTAGGAGTATGCTCAAAGGAAAGAATGTCCCTAATAATTTGTGGGCTGAAGCAGTTAGTACAACTGTATATTTGTTGAATAGAAGACCCACCAAGTACCTAGAAAAGATAACCCCTTATGAGGCCCTCAGTGGTACTAAACCTATTGTAAATCATTTGAGAATTTTTGGAAGTAAGGCATTCTGTCATATTCCAAAAGAAAATAGGAGGAAACTTGATGCAAAATCAATCAAGTGTATTTTCATTGATTATTGTGCTGATCATAAGGTCTACAAAATGTCTACTCCTATTACTCATAAAGTGTTTGCTAGTAGAGATGTTATCTTTCGTGAATATGTAGGTAATATTCAAGAGGAAAAAAGGAAGAAAGTACTATCTCATGGAAACTTCTTGAAGAAGACATTGAGAGTACAGATATTGCAGATCAGCATAATGAAAGTGGGCTTGAACCAAGGCAAAGTGAAGCTACTCCATCCAATAGTGAAACATTAACAAGATCAATGAGGCAAATCAAAATGCCAATTAGGTATAATGACTATGCTTTAATGGTTCAGGTAATAAGTGTACATGAACCTTAAAATTTTTAGCTTCTTCAAAATGAGCACATGAATAAAATTTTCTTTTAGCAAACATTTTGCAAAAACTTAACATGCAATGAATAATAAAAAATGAGTTTACAAACCAAAGTATGAGAAAATTTGTTTGGGAAAATATATTTAAATTTTACAGAGATTAAGTTTTGAAAATCCTTCTTGAGATGGGTAATATACATAAGAAAGGTGGATTGGCTTGGGGAAGAAATCCTCCATACAATGAGTGTAGACACCTAAAACTCACCATCACCTTGTGATACATTTGTCTTAGGACCCTATTATGTCCCCTTTCATCACCTAATTAATTAAATAAATTATTTTGGTTTATTTTTAGCTTCTTCAAAATTTTGAGGTTCATCTACACTCATTACTTGAGCCATTAAAGCATAGTCATTATACTTGATTGGTGTCTTGATTTGCCTGATTGATCTTCTTAATGTTTCACTGTTGGATGGAGTAGCTTCACTTTGCCTTGGTTCAAGCCCACTTTCATCATGTTGATCTACAATATCTATACTCTCAATGTCTTCTTCAAGAAGTTTCCACGAGATAGTATTTTCTTCCTTTTCTTCCTGTTGAATATTACCTGCATATTCATGAAAGATAACATCTCTACTAGCAAACACTTTATGAGTAGTAGGATTAGACATTTTGTAGGCCTTATGATCAGCACAATAACCAATGAAAATACACTTGATTGATTTTGCATCAAGTTTCCTCCTATTTTCTTTTGGAATATGACAAAATGCTTTACTTCCAAAAATTCTCAAATGACTTACAATAGGTTTAGTACCAGTGAGGGCCTCATAAGGGGTTATCTTTTCTAGGCACTTGGTGGGTCTTCTATTCAACAAATATACAGCTGTACTAATTGCTTAAACCCACAAATTATTAGGGAGTTTCTTTCCTTTGAGCATACTCCTAGCACATTCAACAATTGATCTATTTTTCCTTTCAGCCACACCATTTTGTTCTGGATTATGAGGAACTGTGTATTATTTGATAATTTCATTTTCTTTACAATACTTCACAAAAATCTCTGAAATGTAT
This sequence comes from Cunninghamia lanceolata, assembly GCA_027924645.1. Classification (NCBI taxonomy): domain Eukaryota; kingdom Viridiplantae; phylum Streptophyta; class Pinopsida; order Cupressales; family Cupressaceae; genus Cunninghamia; species Cunninghamia lanceolata. Next base: position 1,177,561 of record BSBN01000983.1, on the reverse strand, counting down.
TCCCCCCTTGATCTGATCTTATAATCTTAATATTATGAGCTGTTTTCCACCAGAGTTCTAAACTCTTTGAAGCATTCAAAAACTTCACTATTATTTTTTAAGAAATAAACCCATGTGTATCTAGTGCTATCATCAATAAATATGAGAAAATCATAAGCATCCCCGAGTGACCTGGTTTGCATAGGACCACACACATCTGTATGTACTAATTCAAGAATATTTCTATGCCTTTTATTTGACCTTTGTGGAAATTGATTCCTATGTTGTTTACCCAATGCACAACCATCACAATTAACATGTTCATTCTTAAAAAATCGAAGACCTTGCACCATTTCTTTTCTTTGTAGAGAAATAAGATCTCTAAAATTTAGGTGACCATACCTCATGTGCCATAGTTCTTCTATTGACACACAAGTAGATGTCATTGCTCGATGACATTTTACAACTACATCAAGTTTATACAATCCTCCTATTCGGATTCATTCAGCTATCACATTATAGTGATCTTTCATATCCTTTACTTGGCAACCTGTCTTCAAGAATTCAACTTTTAAACCTTGATCAGTAATGGCTGAGACTAAAATTAAATTCTTGTTAATTCCTGTCACATACTTTACATTTCCATTAGGCAAAAGTACACTTATATCACCATAACCTTTTATGTCATGAGACGTATCATCTCCTAAATAGATCTTGCTACCATCATTTTGCTCATGAAAATCTTTAAACCGATCTCTATGACAGGACATATGAATTGATGCCCCTGAATCTATAAACCAAGCATTACTATCATCTGTATGAGCAAAAAGAGCAACATTTGAAATAAACAACTTAAGATTATGGAGGTCATCTTTTATTTCATCATCACCATTCACAAAGTTGCCTAAATATTTATTATGTTTGGACTCATTATACTTCTTTTTCCTACATTCAAATGTATAGTGTCCATATTTTCCACAATAATTACAATTTTCATTTTTCTTTACATTGGAATTTGACTTAGATGATGCTCCATCTTGATGCCTTTTATCATTTTGATACATTTTGTGATCAAATTTACCTCTTTTATTCTTTGTCCATGGCTTTCCTTTGGATGGCTTCTTATCCTTGGTCATCAAAGCTAAATCTGCTGTCTGTAGTCTGCTGTCCATATGCTTCTTTCTTTCTTTTTCTTGTAGAAGGATGTCTGCTAAATTGTCAAAAGAAGGTGCATTTTCCCTTGCGACCAAACTAGTGATAAAAACTTGATAGTCACTTAACATACCGTTCAAAGTAACAATGACTAAATCACTACTTGAAATTGTTTCACCAATGTCAGCTAATTTATCCCTTAATTCGTTAACTTTGGACAAGTAATCACTAATATTTTCATTTGCTTACATTTTGATTGAAATTAATTTGCTCTTTAGAAACATAATTCTATTTGTGTTTGTAATTTGATACAAACCTTTTAGTCCAGTCCACGTATCGACAGAGGTAGTGATATCTCTAATATGAGGTATAATTGAGTCCTTCATAGACATACGTAAGAGAATCTTAGCTTTGCATTCTCTGTTATCCCAATCTTTAACAACAGTTGTAGGCGTAGTAGGTTTGGCCTCCGTACCATTTACAATGTTCCACACATTGGACCCTTCTGTTAGAGTCTGCAACTTAAACTTCCAATTGACATAATTTTTGCCATCTTAACTTATTTGATTTAGTTAGATAAGAGTCTATGAGATTTCCCATTTTAAAGAGAAAAAGAAAAATATTAAACACATAGCTTTTACAAATCCCCGTTAGCACAATTTACAGCTCACTTGACTGCTCAATTTTCCACACGGGTAATAAAATGTCGAAATAGAAAATATATTACTAGTAATTAATGTGTATCACAGACGGTACCAACCTCTGATTCGTTGGTCTTATATTTAAACAGATGAGGCTGCTCCCTACAAACCTTAGATGAACGCCTCACTGCAACAATGGCTTCAATCTGCTTCACACTTTAGAATGGGAACAAAAACAACAAGCTGGCATCTCAGTCTCAAAGGCCTTTTACTTTCTTTCCTCTTGCGTAGATTTATCTCGGCAGAGAAAACTTCACCAATCACAGCTCACTAGATGTTGCTCTCTTTGGAGAGTCTCTTTCAAACACAACAACATTAGAAGTTTGGCTGTTAACACCTTTTGCAGCAAACACTTTACCAATTGCAAACAAGATTTCTTCACCAACTGTGAACAACACTTTCCTTTTTAGATTGGCAGCTAACAACCCACACTCTGATACCAAAACAATAAAGAAAGATAGAAATGATAATGAAAGACTACTCTATTTTATTCAATGAACATTGTTACATATATAGTTGTTGATATCTTAGGAATATCCTATAAATTTGCAAATAAAAATGACAGCGAATTGAAGACTTGTGATAGTGAACTGAAGATTTCAATGACACTTCTTCAACTATTTGTGACAGCATTGCAAGTGATTGACACATCTACGACACATGAGCATAATTCAGTTAGTAATTATTCTAACACTCCCCCTTAATGAATAACTGAACTTTCATGGACTCCTAACATTTCCCGACGTTGTACAAACTTGATCTTTCTCAATGGCTTTGTAAATACATCAGCCATGTTATCATTTGTGTTACAACACATCAACTCTATCTCTGGAGATTGAATCTTTTCTCTAACAAAATGATGTTGAGTTTCAATATGTTTTGACCTGGCATGATACACTAGATTGTTCGCCAACTTGATTGAACTTTGATTGTCACACTTGATTGGAGTTGGTCCTTCTTGCTTTTGTCCCATATCTTCAAGAATACGCCTTAGCCAAATAGCTTCACAAGTAGTACTGCACAATGCTTTGTACTCGACTTTAGTAGAGGACAATGAAATAGTTGGTTGCTTCTTGCTGCTCCAAGAAACAATGCTTGAACCTATGCTGAATGCATAACCAGTTGTGGATCTTCAATCATCTGGATACCTGCCCAATCATAATCTGAATAACCTGTCAACTCCACATTCAAATGGTTAGTATATTCAATACCAAAGTTAATGGTTCCCATTAGGTATCGAACAACTCTTTTCTGCGTTCCAATGAGTCTCAAGAGGTTTAGCCATGAATTGGCTAAGTATGCCGTCTAAATATGCAATATTTGGTCTTGTTGTGGTTAAGTAGTTCAAACTTCCCACCATTTGTCTATACAAAGTGCCATTTATTTTTGCTGTACCATCATCAATAGAAAACTTAAAATTATGTTCTAATGGAGTTGATACTGCTTTACAGTCTTGCATTTTAAACCTTTGTATCAATTTCTTTGCATACTTACTTTGAGTAATCAAAATCTTTCCATCTTCTCTCCGTACTTCAATTCCTAAACAATAATGCATTTGTCCAAGATCCTTCATTTCGAATTCTTGTGAAAGATCTCTTTTGATTTCATCAATCAAGCCTATAACACTTCTTGTTGTGATTAAGTCATCAACATACAATGAATTCAAAACAACATTCCCATGTTCATCTTTCTTTATGTACAAATTTGGATCATTCGTACTTTTGATAAACCCTTGTTGGAAGAAGTTATCAATTTTCACATACCATGACCTTGGTGCTTGTTTAAGACCATACAATGCTTTCTTTTAACCTGCATACAAGATGTTCTTGCCCCTTCTTTACAAAACCTTCAGGTTGAACAAGATAGATTTCTTCTTTTAAATCACCATTTAAAAATGCTGACTTGACATCCATTTGATTTAGAACCCAATTATACTTAGTAGCAAGTGCAATCATGAGTCAATGGTATTCATTTTAGCTACAGGTGCAAATGTATCTTCATAATCTATTCCTTCCTTTTGTGAATAACCTTTTGCAACAAATCTAGCTTTGAATTTATCAATACTACCACCAGCTTAAACTTTGTTTTTAACAACCATTTAGAGCCTATAGGAATTCTATACAATACTCCACAAATTTTTTTGAAATGTATTTCCCCCGTTTATATGATCTTAGAATCTTAATACTTGCACTTTCACCATAGGAGGTTCAAGGAATATGTCAATAGGAACAACCGACGAGTTTAGAAAATTTTCTGGGGTGAGACAATTCCGAGCACTATAATGCTCACATATAAAAGCCTATCGGCTAATTATGAGCTGTTTGTTTTTCCACCATAGTTCTAAACTCTTTGAAGCATTCAAAAACTTCACTTTTATTTTTTAAGAAATAAACCCATGTGTATCTAGTGCTGTCATCAATAAATATGAGAAAATAATAAGCACCACCGAGTGACCTGGTTTGCATAGGACCACATGCAGCTGTATGTACTAATTCAAGAATATTTCTATGCCTTTTATCTGACCTTTGTGGAAATTGATTCCTATGTTCTTTACCCAATGCACAACCATCACAATTAACATGCTCATTCTTAAAAATTAGAAGACCTTGCACCATTTCTTTTCTTTGTAGAGAAATAAGATCTCTAAAATTTAGGTGACCATACCTCATGTGCCATATTTCTTCTGTTGACACACATGTAGATGTCATTGCTCGATGATATTCTACAACTACATCAAGTTTATACAATCCTCCTATTCGGATTCCTTCAACTATCAAATTGTAGTCATGTTTCATTTCCTTTACTTGGCAACCTGTCTTCAAGAATTCAACTTTTAAACCTTGATCAGTAATGGCTGAGACTAAAATTACATTCTTGTTAATTCCTGGCACATACTTTACATTTCGATTAGGCAAAAGTACGCTTATATCACCATAATCTTTTATGTCATGAGACATATCATCTCCTAAATAGATCTTGCTTCCATCATTTTGCTCATGAAAATCTTTAAACCAATTTCTATGATAGGACATATGAATTGATGCCCTTGAATCTATAAACCAAGCATTACTATCATCTGTATGAGCAAAAAGAGCAGCATCTGAAATAAACAACTTAAGATTATGGAGGTCATCTTTTATCTCATAATCACCATTCACAAAGTTGCCTTCATATTTATTGTGTTTGGACTCATTATACTACTCTAAAAGGTTTGTATCAAATTACAAACACAAATAGAATTGTTTCTAAAGAGCAAATTAATTTCAATCAAAATGGAAGCAAATGAAAGTATTAGTGATTAGTTGTCTAGAGTTAAGGAATTAAGGGATAAATTAGCTGACATTGGTGAAATAATTTCAAGTAGTGATTTAGTCACTGTTACTTTGAATGATATGTTAAGTGACTATCAAGTATTTATCACTAGTTTGGCTGCAAGGGAAAATGCACCTTCTTTTGACAATTTAGCAGGTATCCTTCTACAAGAAGAAGAAAGGAAGAAGCATATGGACAATAGACTCCAGACTGCAGATTTGGCTTTGATGGCCAAGGATAAGAAGCCATCGAAAGGAAAGCCATGGACAAAGAATAAAGGAGGTAAATTTGGATCACAAAATGTATCAAAATGATAAAAGGCATCAGGGAAAAAGAGGTATAATTAGTCCAAACATAATAAATATGAAGGCAACTTTGTGAATAGTGATGATGAGATAAAAGATGACCTCCATAATCTTAAGTTGTTTATTTCAGATGCTGCTCTTTCTGCTCATACAGATGATAGTAATGCTCGGTTTATAGATTCAGGGGCATCAATTCATATGACCTGTCCTAGAGATTGGTTTAAAGATTTTCATGAGCAAAATGATGGTAGCAAGATATATCTAGGAGATGATACATCTCATGACATTAAAGGTTATGGTGATATAAGTGTACTTTTGCCTAATGAAAATGTAAATCAGCTTTCAAATGTAAAGTATGTGCCAGGAATTAACAAGAAATTAATTTTAGTCTCAGCCATTACTGATCAAGGTTTAAAAATTGAATTCTTGAAGACAGGGTGCCAAGTAAAGGATATGAAAGATCACTATAATGTGATAATCCGAACAGGAGGATTGTATAAAATTGATGTAGTTGTAGAATGTCATCGAGCAATGACATCTACATGTGTGTCAACAGAAGAATTATGGCACATGAGGTATGGTAACCTAAATTTTAGAGATTTTATTTCTCTACAAAGAAAAGAAATGGTGCAATGTCTTCCAATTTTCAAGAATGAACATGTTAATTGTGATGGTTGTGCATTGGGTAAACAATAGAGGAATCAATTTCCACAAATGTTAGATAAAAGACAGAGAAATATTCTTGAATTAGTACATACATATGTGTGTGGTCCTATGCAAACCAAGGCACTGGGGGGTGCTTATTAATTTCTCATATTTGTTGATGATAGCACTAGATACACATGGGTTTATTTCTTAAAAAATAAGAGTGAAGTTTTTTCATACTTCAAAGAGTTTAGAACTATGGTGGAAAAACAATCAACTCATAATATTAAGATTATTAGATTAGATCAAGGGGGGATTACATTTCAATTTTTTTTGTGAAGTATTGTAAAGAAAATGGAATTATCAACAATACACAGTTCCTCATAATCTAGAACAAAATGGTGTGGCTGAAAGGAAAAATAGATGAATTGTTGAGTGTGGTAGGAGTATGCTCAAAGGAAAGAATCTCCCTAATAATTTGTGGGCTGAAGCAGTTAGTATAACTGTATATTTGTTGAATAGAAGACCCACCAAGTACCTAGAAAAGATAACCCCTTATGAGGCCCTCACTGGTACTAAACCTATTGTAAGTCATTTGAGAATTTTTGGAAGTAAGGCATTTTGTCATATTCCAAAAGAAAATAGGAGGAAACTTGATGCAAAATCAATCAAGTGTATTTTCATTGGTTATTGTGTTGATCATAAGGCCTACAAAATGTATAATCCTACTACTTATAAAGTGTTTGCTAGTAGGGATGTTATCTTTCATGAATATGGAGATAATATTCAAGAGGAAGAAAAGGAAGAAAGTACTATCTCATGGAAACTTCTTGAAGAAGACATTGAGAGTACAGATATTGGAGATCAACATGATGAAAGTGAGCTTGAACCAAGGCAAAGTGAAGCTACTCCATCCAGCAGTGAAGCATTAAGAAGATCAAAGAAGCAAATTGAGGCACCAATCAGGTATAATGACTATGCTTTAATGGCTCAAGTAATGAGTGTAGGTGAACCTCAAAATTTTGAAGAAGCTAAACATCATGAAGAATGGATGAATGCTATGCAAGAAGAATATGTTTCAATCATGAAAAATGACACTTGGTAACTAACTGAATTACCTGCAAATAGAATTCCTATAGGCTCTAAATGTTTGTTAAAAACAAAGTTTAATGCTGATGGTAGTATTGATAAATTCAAAGCTAGATTGGTTGCAAAAGGTTATTCACAAAAGGAAGGAATAGATTATGAAGATACATTTGCACTTGTAGCTAAAATGAACACCATTAGACTTATGATTGCACCTGCTACTAAGTATAATTGGGTTCTACATCAAATGGATGTCAAGTGCTCATTTTTAAGTGGTGATTTAAAAGAAGAAATCTATCTTGTTCAACCTGAAGGTTTTGTAAATAAGGGACAAGAACATTTTGTATGCATGTTAAAGAAAGCATTATATGGTCTTAAACAAGCACCAAGGTCATCATGGTATGTAAAAATTGATCTTCTTTCAACAAGGGTTTATCAAAAGTACGAATGATCCAAATTTGTACATAAAGAAAGATGAACATGGGAATGTTGTTTTGATTTCATTGTATGTTGATGACTTAATCATAACAGGAAGTGCTATAGGCTTGATTGATGAAATCAAAAGAGACATATCACGGGTATTTGAAATGAAGAATCTTGGACAAATACATTATTGTTTAGGAATTGAAGTATGGAGAGAAAATGGAAAGACTTTGATAACTCAAAGTAAGTATGCAAAGAAATTGATATAAAGGTTTAAAATGCAAGACTATAAAGCAATATCAACTCCATTAGAACAAAATTTTAAGTTTTCTATTGATGATGGTACAACAGAAATAAATGGCACTTTTTATAGACAAACGGTGGGAAGTTTAAACTAATTAACCACGACAAGACCAGATATTGCATATTCAGTCAGCATACTTAGCCAATTAATGGCTAAACCTCTTGAGACTCATTGGAAAACAACAGAGTTGTTCGATACCTACAGGGAACCATTAACTTTGGTATTGAATATACTAAGTTACTAACCATTTGAATGTTGAGTTGATAGGTTATTCATAGTCTAATTGAGCAGGTGATCCAGATGATCGAAGATCCACAACTGGTTATGCATTCAACATAGGTTTAGGCATTGTTTCTTGGAGCAACAAGAAGCAACCAACTATTTCATTGTCCTCTATTGAAGCCGAGTACAAAGCATTGTCCAGTACTACTTGTGAAGCTATTTGGCTAAGGCGTATTCTTGAAGATATGGGACAAAAGCAAGAAGGACCAACTCCAATCAATTGTGACAATAAAAGTTCAATCAAGTTGGCGAACAATCTAGTGTATCATGCCAGATCAAAACATATTGTAACTCAACATCATTTTGTTAGAGAAAATATTCAATCTCAAGAGATAGAGTTGATGTATTGTAACACAAATGATAACATGGTTGATGTATTTACAAAGCCATTGGGAAAGATAAAGTTTGTACAATGTCGGGAAATGTTAGGAGTCCATGAAAATTCAGTTATTCATTAAGGGGGAGTGTTAGAATAATTACTAACTGAATTATGCTCATGTGTCGTAGATGTGTCAATCACTTGCAGTGCTGTCACAAACAGTTGAAGAAGTGTCATTGAAGTCTTCAGTTTGCTGTCATTTTTATTTGCAAATTTATAGGATATTGTTGAGATATCAACAACTATATATGTAACAATGTTCATTCAATAAAATAGGGTAGTCTTTCATTATCATTTCTACTGTAACACCCACTCATATTTAACAGATTATAAACTTACATTTAACAAAATTTCAGCAGAAAGAATAACTATTATAGTATTGAATGAAATAAAATTCAAATATTACAACTAACTTTCATTTTCAGCTGAAATAATCTTTCTAACAGAATACATATAATCAAACCAAGTTAACTAACTTCCTTTAATAAAATTCAAATATTAAGGTAGGAAGAGAGAATAAGAAAAGTACAACTTGAATAGCTTCTTGCTGATTTGTTTGCAGATCCTCCTCTGGATTTTGGAAGAAGGAATATCAACAAGGGTTTTATCCACCCAACCAAGACCAACTGGTCTCCTGTGCTTCTTCAACTGAAGAAACCCGACCCTTCACGAGGGTGATTAACGAGGAATCTAATAACATCAATATTGCCTCTGAGCCTGGTGTCAAGAACCTATACCTCTTGATCGATCTTTTCCCTATAGGTACCTCCTAATTGGAAAGATCACTCTGACCAGTGGTATATCTGGTATTTGATAGCTGACAGATGCCTATACTGCATTGTACCTTGGCCAATGATTTCTAATATATATATCTGACACTACTGTGTCGTCAACATTCACCCTTGCTCGACATTGACATTATTTCATATGTTTCTTTTTGTTTACAGGTTTGGACAAACGACATGTATAATCCACTTGACATGCTTATAGATTTATAAGAGATTCAACATATGAACATTTAGACAGAAAAGGTATCCTTTAGCTTAGTGACCGAAGTTAAATCCCACAATGAGAGTATAGTATGTATATATATATATATGTATTTTCGTATTTATATATATATATATATATATATATATATATATAGATAAATATATATTAAAAGACACATACGGATTCAGGAGATTCATGCATGAATCGTAGATTAGAAAATACAGAGAAACAAAAAGAATAATAATCTTGAACAGCTACGGCCATCCAAAAATGCATTTCTATCCATCGCATGAGGATCTATAATATACTGAAAGGAGACATTGTCTTGCCTGATTAAGCTTTTGCAAGTCGAAGTTGAGAAATAAGCGACTCCAAGGACAGTTTCTGATTGACGGACTGGTTCTTGCTTTCGCTCCAATAATATTAATTCGGCAGAGTAAGTAGAGTATGAAGCTCACACACAAGGAAAATATGATTTAGATTTCAGAGTTGCAGGGACTAGATCACTCAAAGAATGCTATCAATCGCTCCCTAAACCTGCGAATGTTCTCTTGGAAAAGGGTGCGAATGCTCTTATGAAAAAGGTGCGAATGTTGTGCTTCAAGATTGAGTAAAGAATGCAATGAAAAGGATGAATGCCAACAATATATGCCGCCCACTCCTTCCCCCGTCCGCATGCAAGAAGGAACGTTTCCTTTTTGCGTGTGGGCAGAGTGGGGAGTTACATACAAGACTCCAGCTCACACACCACTAAGCGCTCCTCATGAGGTAAGTTGACAATATATAATATGTAATATACATTAGGAAATAATTCTTACCAACTTGAAATATATACGTATAGGTATGTGCCTTGGCCAAGGCTACGATGATATAGTCGTCTAGACTTAGGCTTAGACAATATTGATGTTTTTCGATTCTCGTAACCACCCTCTCCCTGTTGATATCCCTTTTTCCTTGTCGCTTGATTTGTCCTGCAACACTTCGACAATTAATGAAGGTTAAATCATTTCCTTGATACGAACATTTATATATATAATATTCATACATCCATTCTCACATATAATTGAAAAATATTTGCATATAAAAGAAAATCATTCTTACATAATTATACACCTTATTCAATGAATAAATTCATATTCACATGAAAGCAATTATACACAACTAACAACATAACCAACATTTCATTGTTCAGTAGAAGGGATGTAACATCTATCTTTGTTTACTGTTTACAACAACATAAGATTGTTGTACTATTGGATAAGGAGCTGGAAAATACCCACAAAAAAAGGGTTGTGGCTTGAAAATTGACTTCAAACTCCTCCCTTGGAACTGTACGACCAACAAGGAAAATTTGCAAGGAAAGTGCGACTAGCAGCAACTCCATAGAAATAGCGATTATATTTGCCAAGGGAAAATAAATGATAGAAACTCAACAACTGGACTGGCACACACACAAATCACCACTAAAAATCTAGAAAAGCTTCACACCATAGACAAACTGAAAATCTTCACAATTGGTAAGCACCAAGGTAATCCTTGAGTGGAATTACTTAAATGGCTAGGAGGGTGTTCGTCCTCGAAACCATCTTGCCAAAGGGTTTTCTTCCTCGAGTAGAAAAAGAACTCTTGTTCATTCTCAAGAAAGTAGAAATTGATAATAACCAGGAAGAAGATCTTCTGTGCACAAACCTTCCTTATATAGGCCTTTTTGAGGGAATACAATTTAATTTTAAATTCTTTTCCTTGTTCCCTCCAACTTAACTTATAATAAGTGTTTAGAAAGTCCCACCACCTTTTGGACCCCATTCCTAATCACACTTTTAAGTCCCTCTTTTAAAAACAACCTTTTTAATAATTAAATAGAAGTTGTCTTTCTATAATATAACATAATTTACTTTTTGGACAACTTAAGTCAAATTATTAAAATATTTTCTTAGTACCACCCCATTAGCGAATAGGAAAATTAAGAAAATAGGCTGAGTCTTCGTTGGACTTATGCTTGAGAAGGGGACATGACACCTGGCCGTGCTAATTCAAACCCACATGCCGGTTTTTTCAAAAACCTAGTCAAACCCAGGAAAAACTGGGAAAACCTGCAGGTTATTTAATAGCCTGGTTTTAAAACATGGGTTATTGAATAACTTGCAGGTTATTCACATCTTTTTTTAAAAAACCCTCAGATTTTTGCTTATAAAATCCTTTTTATTTTTATTTATGAGTAGTTTAGTGTTTTTAATCTAAGTTACCAATCCTGGTACTGGTTTTGGTATGGGGTTCGGTTCGTGGGTTCGATCAAAAAGAAATTTGGGTAGTGGGTTCGTTTTGGGTTTGTCCATACAAAAACATTAAAAAAATAGAAATATATACATATTTGCTATCTAAAAATAAAAATATTAGACATAACATAGATATTTCCTAATATTTTTAATGTATAACAATATTTATAAGTTAATATTATAATATAATAAAAATTTTATAAAGAAAGTTAATATTAATATATTTTTAATTTAAAAAATTAATTAACATACATAACTATTAAATTTTTATTATTAACAACTTAATAGTAGTATTAATAATTTATTAAATAAACTTATCAAAAAAATAATTTATTTAAATAAATTTTTATAATAATAAATATTATTAACATAACTTTGTGAATGAATTTTGGTATATATAGAATGATTATTAGCCATCCTATCACGAGCTGTTAACTGTCAATATTAATTCAGGATAGACGATAAAATAGACTTTTGGTATTAACTATTAATTCACCAAAGACATAGTTAATAATCGAACTTTGTGAATTATTAGTATTATCATCTATAGACGATAAATCCTATAATGATAGTTGATAAACATTAGTATTATGGACGAACTTTGTGAATTAATAGCAGTGACAAGCTCGACGGTAGCCAATCGTGCCAATCGTGGGAATAAATTATCACGGACACATCCAGCAATCTGACTAGAATAAAACCAAAACCCTTTTGTAAGAAGAAAAAAAATGCGATTTACAGGGCAAAATCGATGGGTTCGTCGCAGCAGCAAAGAAAAGGGGCAAAATTAGTGATGGGTTCGCCTGGGTTCGTCCCGGACGAACCCACAGGGAAATTACAGAACCCTACCCAAATCCCCTGCCGAACCGAACCTGGATCGGGATCTGGGCCTGATCAGACCCGAACCGACAGTTCCAGGGGGCCGAACTGATAACTTAGTCTTTAATTGCCGTGTTAATGCCGTGTAAATGTAATACTACTACTACTACTACTATAACTGTTCAAGGAGGTCCTTGAAGCAGAGTTAATCTTTTTTGCTTGGAATTCTTTCTTTGATTCAAACTTTGTCCATGCGCTCTTTGTAAATTAATAGTGGTCCCTCATGGAAACTTTCATTTTCCACAGCAGGTTAGTTTTTGATATTTTATTATTAACATTAAGCTTATTGTGTTGTTAACAAAATTTGTTAAGGAAAGAAAAATCACTTTTTTTCAATAAGAAATGCAACAAGTAATGAGCAAAATATTCATATATGGGGAATTATTAATAGGAACAGCAGGAGACTGGCCTTGTTTTCAGCAGATGCCCAATGCTTGCCTTTATAGCCTGGCATTGTGATATTGTTTTAATTTTCTATGCATGTATAGTATGTACACTGATAGGTCACTAAGTTACTCTTGGATATTGATGTAATTGTTTGCAACTGCAGGCAAGGAATTTGACATTTATGCAAAAGTGGTAGTGAATGCTGCTGGACCCTTTTGTGATGAAGTGAGGATGATGGCTGACAAAGATGCACAAAAAATGATTTGTCCAAGCAGTGGTGTGCACATTGTCCTTCCTGATTATTATTCTCCAGAGGGCATGGGTTTGATTGTACCTAAAACAAAAGATGGGAGGGTGGTTTTCATGCTACCTTGGCTTGGAAGGACAATTGCAGGAACTACAGATTCCAATACTACTTTGACGATGCTACCCGAACCCCATGAAGAAGAGATTCAGTTCATTTTGGATGCCATCAGTGATTACTTGAATGTTAAGGTGCTGTACAAACATCTCAATTGTCATTTTAAAAATATCATGGACATATTTAATTAATTATAGACTTATTAAAAGATGAAAAATATAGAAGTTTTGAAGCTAAACATAATGGAAAATGACTAAGGAAATCCAGAAGAGGCTTTTTAGTTTTTAGAATATTGGTGAATTCATCACAATGACTGCTACTGTAGGCAAACAAGCTATAAGGATTTCAGATAGGGAATATTGAAAGTGTCCTTATAAACCTCAACCATGTTGATGACAGGCTTTACCTCAAATCTTGCTAGTGCTTTGCTTGTTTGATGATATTTCCTTGATCATTAGTTGTTTTTAATTTTGTTAGCCCTTGACAGTAGGCCTTATTTCCAATCTCTCTGATCCTTTGCTCACTTGATCTTATTTATTTGAGCATCGGTTGGTTTTAATTTAGTTGCTTCCCCTGCATTTGACTACTTTTTGACAACAAATAGAATGAAGTTGCTTTATCATTAGTTGCATCAATAGATCCATTGAATATATGGAGGTTGGCTGGGGCATGCATGGCATTGAGGATCAAAACTTTCACACAAAATATGTTACTTAAGTGAGCCAAAACATCTGGCAGTCCTAACATAGACATTATTAGTAAGATTTTTCTGCACGTTATAGCTTATTTACATAAGGAACATATCTTTAGAAGATATATCCTCATATTAAAATATGTCTTAGGATGATGTATTAGACATGCATCTAATGTAAATCATTGCGTAAGATGGTACCCAAATGATCTAATGATTTGGGAAAAAAGGGAAAAGATTCAATATTTTATTAATTAAAAAATACATTACCCTCTTGGGCTGATGGTTTTGATTTCCAAGTTAGAGATTGCTCAATGTGTGAGTTCAATAGAGAAAGTGAGAAACCATTCCAAATCCTCAAGTAAGATTGAATCCTAGGTCTAGGATCAATATGAATAAAGGCTAAAACCATAGTTACCGGGAGACAAGGACTGGTACTAGTACAGGAGATGGGGACAGGTACTGGTACACCATTTTCAAAAAAAAGTTGCAGACAGATACTTGGATATGGCAATATATATATATATATATATAGAAAATAATAATCATGATATGCAACTTAAAGAGTGTAAAATACTAAAATTCTTTAAAAAAAATATATTTTAAGGTATTGAAATTGATGTTAATGAAAGCAAAGATTAATTGTATTGATATTTGAAAATCATCACCATGATATAAAATGTTATTTTAAACTATAATCATCTGGAGATGGCAGACAAAGACTAGGAGGGGAATGCCATTATTTAAAAAACATGAGACGATGGTCCTCAGAGATGACTATATTTTCAATCAATTGATCATAGTTTGCAAACTCAAACTCGGCAGATCCAGAATTGACTCAGACTTGGTGACATGACAAAATTCAACAACTTAAAAAATACTTCAATTTAAAAAACAATTTTATTCAAAATATAGTTTTTCCTTTTTTTTTGTGATTAGGGCTAGGGTTTAGTTTTTTCCCATAGATTTTCAGTGTCTTTCCCTTGTTTTTCCACCACATCTGACTATCATTCTGTGTCCAACAAGTCCACATGTTAGACTAGCCAAGTACTCATGACGAGTCTGCATCGTGGACTCGTGGAAAACCAATTTTGCCAAGTGGCAAGTTTGGATGCAAGTTGCTCGTTTCAAGAACCTCGCGAGTACTCAACGAGTTTGTGAACTATGCAATTGATAAAACTTCAATGCATGTACACATCATAAGCCTTATTATTGCTTGCCTTTAGACTATTATCTCCTTGAGAATTGATAAGAAATTTTTCTGCTACAAAATCTTGTAAATCTTAATGGAAAAATTAGAAAATTACAAGGCTTAGTGTATCTGTTTAGGTCTTTTTAGCTTTTGTCAACAACATATCAGCACTCTAGGAAAACCAGTGTAATTTATATGATATACTTGAGAAACCTCTATAGGAAGTTTCCCAATTTTCAAGGGATGCTTCTAGGAGACTTATAGAGATGCAAAGAAACTTCATATGAAGTCTCCTAGTGTTTGGAGATATCCTCATATGTGTCTCCTAGACGAAGACGTGTTTGTGGTATGAGGGACGAGTACCAAGGGTCAGGGTACAAGTCTCCTGGCAACTATGGAGCCTAAAACCTTGATGACTTCGAGTAGATTAGAATTGAACCAATCTAGTCCTAAATTTCCAAACATAACTCACTTAATAGAGGCTTAGAATGGAGGGGCAAGGAGCATCCAAGAAGATCCAATGATTTAAATATGAGGTCATAGATTTCCAAGTAGAGAATTAGTCTACATTCAACACTGCAAATACAGATGGGGTTTTTATATGTGAGAGCTTGGAAGAAGTATTAGTCTTTTCCAAAACTTTTACTTTGGTGGTGAGATTTTACCATTCACCAATTAGGTTGAGGATCACAGTTTTAGAGTAGACTGCATGATTGGTAAAGATCTTTTTCATCATTCCATGGTTTGGTGGCGTTATTGGTATGACTTGCCTGCATTTGTTGTATTTTACTATATGCCAATTTGATATCTTAATTTTTTGTTTTGCTCTTTAGAGCTTTAGTTGTCTGATGTTGCAAGGGGAATGGTGGGTACCTTGTACCATTTCCTTGTATATAATGGTGCTTCCAAGTGCTTTTCTACTAGGTATATAAGGCTAGGCTGTTAACTCTATTGAGTGCTCCCTTAGGTATGAAAGTTTGTCTTTTAATGTCGTCCATACGTCTAATCTTGGCATTGGGATTTGTAATGAATGTTAACATTGTGTGAATCATGCCCATACTGTTGGGCTGCTCTTGAGGTTTTTACCCTAGTGGGAATGACACCAAACAACACACATGTAAAACTATAAAATAATATAGGAAATTAATGCATGACATGGGTCCATTATTCCCCCACTCCCATTGGTGCATGAGCAGTCATGAGTCTTTTTTAATTGTTACACCCTTCTATTCCACCAAATCATGTATGCCTAGGTTTTTTTCTGACCTCTCATTGTCAATAGCAACAAGTTAGAGGGTAGTTTTTGCAAGGACATGCCACTCTGTAATGTCCCCTTTTGAGCCATTATTGCAAAATGACTTAGATATTTGGAAAATTTGAAATAACTATTTTTCCTTGGCAAAACGGAGTTGGATTATGACTCGGAGTATTTTTGTGATAATTATGGTGAAGTCAAAATTAATAAAATAATTTGCCTTGGATAGGAGCGACTGACTTGGAGAGTGGGAAGTGGGAAAAAAGATAAAAAAAATAAAGAGAAATTTAAAATAAAACAAATGACAAAATAAAATAATATTTTATTTGTTAAAAAATAATATATATTTTGTCAAAAGTGATCGCCCAATTTGAGATTAGGAAATAAATAAAATATTAATATTTAACCCTCTATTTTGGCCGCCCAAGTTGAGGATGGAAAAGAAAAAACGAAATAAAATAATATTTTATAAAGGAGGTGGATTTGAAATGAAAATAAAATATTATGAACTTGGGCGCTCCACTTGGGCTTTATAAAAAGGGCTTTGGAGATCATAATTAATCATTGAGTTTTGTTATTTGATATTTGGAGATTTTCTCTTGAGCTGCAACTTTGTTTTAGCAATCTTCTAAGGACGAAAACCCTTAGAATTTAGTGGTTTGGACAAAAACCCACTCCACTTTGTGAGGTGAATCCACCCGGGGTTTACCATTGGGCATAATTGTAGGTTTTTTCAACATATTGGAGCTACAAAGGAATATCATTCAAGCTTGGGTTTGAAAGGCAATCATCATTCAAGCTAGGGCTTCACATTGATGCTAGGATTTGAAGATTTTATGCAGGTTATGGGCGAATTTTATGCAGATCATGAGGTTTTAATGATATATTTTCATCTTCATTTCATTGCCTAGGGTTTGAGGTGTGGCGCTACAATTTGGAGGGATTTTTGGAGATTGATAACATCAAATTGTAATCATATTTGTGACTCAGACTTGATCAAATAATTTTAGAGTTGCAGATCTGAGGGTTTAAGGGCAGAAATCACATCTTTCTTGTTATCATTTCATCTAGGGCTAATCGCTCCTTGTTGCAAAGGTTGACACCATGTTTTGGAAGCTTCACAGGGTTTGAAATTCATCATTGGTGCCATCTGATTTCATATCAGACTTATGCAGATATCTTGGAGTGGTGGAACAGGTATTTTGGTGACATATCTATCATTCTTTCATCACCTATTAACACTCCATGGTTGGCGGCTACCTTGGGAGTTCATCGTGTCATCCTTGAAGGAGATTTGTGACATCTAAAGAAGCAATCCTCGTTCATTCTCAGAGCAGAAATCTTGTATCAGATCTGCCCTACATTTGAAGTGTGTATCAGCTCTTGTAATTTGTATGATAACATCTTCTTGTCAATCGGGTATGTCTTTTGTAATGCAAACCTTTCAAATCTTCAATTTGAAATAAAATACTCTGCTGTTCCAATCTATATCAGATCTCTGATTGTGTTTTCAGCTCATCTATTTGTTGTTATTTCATATGTCAATTGGTTCTATATTTGCATTATAACATGGCAAACACATTCCTACATTGAAAACAGATGAAAACCATTGAAACAAACAAGAAAACCTAATCAGAAAATTCAGATCAGAATTAGAAAATTGGATCAGATTTAGCAAGGGTTCTTACAGTGGTATCAGAGCCAAGCATCTTGCCAGCCTAGAGGGTTTAATTTGATCATATGCAACAAGGAGAAGGTTCACACAGGTATTACTTTCGAAGAAGAGCAGGACAACTGGAAATTCAAGAAGAAGACACTCCTTTTGCAGGTACACAACAGGTTGAGATGCATAGAGATAGAAGAGATGAGAGCCCACTTCGAGATGACAGGAATGTTGGTGAGATTTTGAGAGATGTGGCAAGAGGACAACAATGTAATGTCCTCTTTTTAGCGCATAGACCTTTTGTGCGCATTATGCTTGTTCCTAGTCTTCTGGAGGCTATTCATCATGTTTGGAAGAACTCTAACATTCTTGGAGTGGCCGTGGCTCAGTCTTACAGAGCAATTGTTCATGTTTTTAAGTCCGGCTAGTCATTTGGAGTTCATAGATGCTTTTGGAATTCAATTCCAACCTCTCGGATGCTCTCCAACTTTCTTGGAGAAACATGCTATTTTTAGATAGTCACCCGACGACCTCCAATTTTCATTCCAAGTCTTCAGTATCCTGTTGGTATGATCAGAATTGCAAAATTATATCATTTGGATGCTTTCTGCAACTTGGGTAAATTGTTGAGTTATTTAATTATTTATTCACTCAAGTTGTCTAAGGATGTGAAATATTAAAAGATAACTTAAGTGTAATAGCTCTTTGGAAAGGTGATGAAAAGTATTATTTGATGCTCACATAAAAGGAATGTTAGGCAAGGGAGACATAAAGTGAGCAATTAAAAAGGTTATTTTTATGCAAGGAGGAAATTAAAAGAAAAACGAAATTATTATTTTTATTTCCTCTTGTTGCCCTAAAAGTGTCTTTATAAAGGGGTTTTGGGCTCATTTAGAGGTTTATGCTGTTGAATATATTTTCATTTTTTTTGAAAACTTGTGCTGTTGAGCAGAGTTTTTTTTTTGAGTTGTTTAACCTCAACTTCTCATCTGGTTTCGGTTGTGTAAGATCAATCCTAGTTGGATATCTGGTGATTTTATTTAGAAATCACAAGGAGCTTCATTGGAGTCATCATGTGGAGATTTTGGGTTGAATAGTTTTGATGTATTTTGATGTGTGAGGGTTTGAAATGTTTTTCAGTGATATTTTTGAAGTATTTTGTGCTAAGTTTTGAGGTGAGTTGTGGTGTGTGAAGAGTTTTGGGGTTGTGAGTAGTATTTCTGTGCATTTCTAGTTTGCTGGGTTTTGTATCAGACATGAGTATTTTGTTGTTAGAGTGCTTTTAGAGGTATATTTTTAGTGTTTGAGCTTCATTACATCCATAATCAACAACAAAGCTTCATGGGTATGCTTCAAGGTGATGTGTGACGACTTCTTAATTCCTCATATTTTGATTTTTAATGCTACAACAATTTATTTCAGTTATGATCAGAATTAATAAAATATTGCAGTGTGCCCTAACTCATGTTTCCTTTATATGTTGCAATAAATTTGTGAATGTAACCCTGGATGGTTTAACCGTAAGTGGAATAGTTATTTTTTGCTCATTTCTCACCCCACTGAATAAGCGGTTTAATTGTTAATGGCTTCCCGCTGAATAAGTGGATGTGCCTAACTTTACTTTCAGTTTTCCCCCATTGAATAAGTGGTGATTCCCACGATTAAGTGGATACCTGTTGCATAAGCGGATACTCACTGAATAAGTGGAAGTTGTTATTACTGCATGTTGGTTTGAAATGCTAAGTTAGAAGCACTTGTATGCTCTCACTTTGCCTGGATAGGGATCTGGGTGATCAGAAGAGTGTGGAATAACTTAACCAATTGCATCTTCTATGTTTGTGGAATTTAAAAAAAACTGGGGTGCTCATTACAGTGGTATCAGAGCTGGTTTTCCTACCAGCCTGTTGGAATTGCTAACCCTTGTGCAAAAGTTCATATCAGAATTTTCAGTTGCATGTTAGTACCCAGTACTTGTATGTCAGTTTTGAGACTACCTAGCTGTTTGCATGTTGTCTCTGAGAACGAGCAGTTGTTTCATGTTAGTACCCAGTACTTGCATGTCAATGTTGAGACTACTCAGATGTTTGCATGTCGTCTTTGAAGAACGAGCAGTTATTGCATGTTAGTACCCAATACTTGCATGTCAGTTTTGAGACTATCCAGATGTTTGCATGTCGTCTTTGAGAACAAGCAGTTGTTGCATGTCATTACCCAAATGCTTGCATGTCAGTTTCGAGGGCCGAGCAGTAGTTGCATGTGAGTGATTTGCACTTGCATGTCAGAGTTGAGGCCGAAGATATAGTTGCATGTTAGTAATCAACATTTGTATAAGTTACATCACTTGGCTTCATTTGTCTTTAGAAGTTTTTCAGAACTAAGAATATGGATGGACGGTGACTACCCAAATTTTTACCTCCGAGAGAAGTTGCAGAAGTATAGAACCCAAGGAACGAGAAGATGTTTACAATGGTAAGGTCTTTAAGTGAAATGTTTATAGAACTTTCTAATGAGTGGAATGATCTTGAATTTAAGAAATAGTTATGAAGGTATCTAAGGAAGAAATATGATAGCAAGAATAAAGAAGAAAAATTGGAGGTCACAAAGGAAGAGTCAGAAAAGAAGATGTTAGAACCAAAAACAAATGATGGGGAAGCTGACTTTCCAAAGGCAATTGTAGAGAAAAAGTACCCGAGTTTACCTAAACAAGTCAAAGAAGAATTGGAAGTTGAGAGAATGGACTTTGCAAGTCCTAAATTTGATGATTATGAAGATGCCATTATGCTAGAATCAGAAGAGAGAATGATTGATAGGATGCTAGAAGATGATTTATTAGGTGAGTCTGAAATGATTGCAGCAGAATGTCTTGATGACATGGAGAAAAGTGTTGTTGAAGAGTTTGAAGCTGCTAAAACTTTGGGGACATCACCTAATGAGGAGTATCTTTACCATTCTATTAATGGCAATTCAAGACAACAGTTTGACTTCTCAGAGAGTTTAGAAGAAGAGCATGCTGAAGTGGAGTCTGTTGAAAGCTTTAAATCAGCCCATAGTGTTGACTCATTGCTAGAGTTTGGAGCTGCTATATCATTTGATCAAAGTGACTGTGAAGAGTCAAATTTCGAGGAACTTATTGCTCTTGGAGAAGAGGAAATTTCAGAATCTTTGCTACTTGAAGAATCGAGACACTTGAGTGAGCAAAGTCCTAGAGAGTTGTGCGAGTTGAAGAATCAACTCTTGGTCTTTGATGAGAGAGAAATTCATGTCCTCACTAGTTTGGACCATAGTTGAAAAACTCAGACTCAACAATTACTCGATAGACCCAAAAATTTATAAAACTTGGGACCCGGCAAAAACTCGGCAATAACTCGGCAAAGTTATCGAACATCAAAAATACATTAATTTTTAAAAATATGCTTTAAAAACATGCATATTACTGAATTTATGGACCATATTATTGATTTCCTTCAATACATTTCATCTAAGTTGCCTAGAACGGGCACGGGTTCGGGATTGGCATTTGTTGCAAATTTTGTCTCCCTGGTACCTGTACTATATAGTATATATATAATAATAAATT
Source organism: Cunninghamia lanceolata (assembly GCA_027924645.1). Lineage (NCBI taxonomy): Eukaryota > Viridiplantae > Streptophyta > Pinopsida > Cupressales > Cupressaceae > Cunninghamia > Cunninghamia lanceolata. The sequence continues at coordinate 1,155,719 of BSBN01000983.1, read as the reverse complement.
ATAATATTAGATATAAATATTGTATTATACTATTAATATTATAATAATAAAAATGTAATATAATATTATAAATATATTATAATAAAATATTAATAATATATAATATATAATAAATAATAGTATATTAATAATAATAATATTATTATATATATTATATTATAGATATAAATATTGTATTATACTATTAATATTATAATAATAAAAATATAATATAATATTAAAAATATTAGAAATGTCATAATAATATATTAATAATATTTAATATATAATAAATAATAGTATATTAATAATAATAATATTATTATATATATTTATTAATATATATAATAATATTATTATTAATATATCATTATTTATTATATATTATATATTATTTTTTTTTTAGACAAAAGTGGCAAGCCACTATAATATATTATATATTAAATAAAATATTACAAAAAGCCTGGGTCAAAGAGCATACCGGCAGGAAAGAACCAGGAAGAAAACCTCCGGTTATAGCTCAAAAGATACAAATCACATACAAAAATGTCCCAGAAAAAGGAACCAAAATTTACAATAGTCACAATCTGATCATATAGTGATAAAAATCAAAACTATATGAGGCTGAAACTAACATCGGGTCTCACAAGAACAGAAGGTTACAAGAAGCAGGGGAGAAAGCACCCTGCGAACAGGCTTTAACATCAAACCTTCTGAATAATAACTAAAACAGAGCTACACACATTCTTTAAACAAAGCCTCCTAAACCAAGGCAAGAGACCAGGTATGCTAGTGCACATATTTATAGCAAAAAGAAGACCCAACAAAGCACGAAGGAAGGAAGAGCAACCCAGACCAAAAAATTAAGCATCCATAGTATCATTCAGATCTTGAAGCAGATAATTCACACCACTGTCACCAGCACCATCACCATCTTCAACTGGAGAACCGGGTGGAGGCGAAACATGCGGATGAAACCTTCCTTCCAAAATTTCCTTTCCAACTACAACCCGAATGGCTTCCTCAACATCAGCATTATCAATAGCAAATATAGAAGCCAAACCATCTGAATCAACATCCCCAAAAAAAGCCTCCTCCCATTTTTGAATTGGGAAGAACAACTGCTTGTTCAACTGAAACTCCATTTCTAACAAAACACAGACGCAAACAGAAGCCACAATCCGAGGGTATAAAAAGAAGAAGCACATCAAATAATGATTGCAAACCTGACGAGCCGTATCCATTGATGACCACATTTGCAGAGATCCGCAACGAACTAAAAAGAAAGTACAGATATGATTTGAAATGAGAGATTATACCCATAACTAAACATGCTTCACAACATATGACCCACGCGGAGCCTGCGAAAGACATAAATGTTTGCAAAAAGAACGGTGACGATTAAGCCATGCAGCCTTTACAATCCACTGCCACGATATCATAAAGTTTGGGAAAGACACTGGCAATATTTGATACCGCCACCAAAATAGGCCCTTCCATATCAAAAGCTAAATTAGCTAGAGCATCAGCTAAATCGTTACCCTCTCGGTAACAACGAGAAATATAAAAAGACTCAAAAGCATTCAATAAATCCGAAGCTTCTTGAAGAAAAAAGTGAAGATGCCAGCTCAATTCAAATTGCCTTTTGAGAGCATTAATGACCACCAACGAATCCCCTTCAATATGCAACTTAGGAATTTGGAGATTAATTGCCAACTTAAGACCCTCAATTAGAGCCATGATCTCTGCCTAATTATTAGTCATTTCAGGTACTTTAGAGGCATAAGCCCGAATAACTTCCCCACTACTAATTCTCAAAACAACCCCCAGAGAGGAAGGGTCCGGGTTACCCCTAGAAGCCCCATCAAAATTTAGTTTAACGAAATCTACAATTGGAGGATGCCACTTAATAACACTTTTGTCAACCTTAACAACAGGCAAGCCTAAATCTGAAACCGGCTTCAAAAACTTCCATTCCTTTAAAAATTTATCATCCCAAGTGGAGAACAACAAATTAGACAAACCATTTTTAAGAAGAAAATTCATAACCAACTCAGAAATAGATTTCTCAATAACCAACAAAATATCATCTAACTCTTGATTGGTTTTTCTGAAAATTCTTCTATTACTCTCCAACCAAAGACTCCAAACCACAGTAGAAGGGGAAACAATCTAGATAGAAGAGAACATAGAGCCCTTGAAGAGAATGGGCCAACTTCTGAAAAGCTCAATAAGAGTGTTAGGTAGTGGACCATACCAACTTAATTTAGAACAAAGCCAAGACCAACAAGCTGAAGCAAAGGGACAAAGAACAAAGAGATGATCAGGATCCTCTTCTGCACTTCCACAAAACACACAATTGAAAGAGTCTGAAACACCCAACTTCTTCAATCTAACACTAGTCAGGATCTTCTTCTTGAAAGCTAACCAAGTGAAAGCCCCAGCCTTGGGGAGACATGCTATATTCCAACAAAAAATAGAGGGCCAATCATAAAGCAATTCAACCTTAGCAATAGATAAAGATCTATACCCATCTCTAACATTATAAGACCCTGATTTAGAAAATTTCCAGATAAGCTCATCTCCCTTATTAGTAAAACAAATTCTTCTCTTCTGTAAATGAGCTAGAAGCAAATCCTTCTGATCTTGAGGAAAAGGGCACTTTGAAAAATCCTTCCAATCAGCAGACAAAATAGGACCCTCCTCCCTTATACAAAAATAATCTTTTACTTTCTTATCCCAAACTGAAGAAAGAACTTCCTTAGCCTTATCTAGTCCTTGAATTCGAGAAAGAGGGGAGAAACCATTCCACGAATCTTCCCAAAAGAAAGCCTTTGACCCATCATTTATTTTCCAAGACAAATGAGGAAGAATAACCTCTCTACAGGAAACCAAGAAATTCCACATAGAAGATCCTTTAGGAAGATTTTTCACTGTAAAGATTTTGTCTGGGCTTAAAGAATCTAAATATTTAAATTGCATCAGTCTACACCATTTAGTATTTGGATCAATGTACATTTTCCAAGACAACTTAGCTCCTAGAGCTTTATTCTGATCAGCTATATCGTTGATACCTGCTCCTCCAAATGGTTTTGGTATACACACTTTATCCTAGGCAATTAAAGGAATTTTGTTGTTACCATCTGAATTTCCCTTCCAAAGAAAGGATCTCAATGTCTTTTGAATATCCTGAATGATTCCCTTGGGAATATTTAAAATAGATAACATATAAATAGGAACAACTGAAAGGATAGATTTAATCAAAACAATCCTTCCTGCCGAAGTAAGCCATCTCCCCTTCCAAGCTGAAATTTTCTTGCGAATAGATTGAGTGATTTTGGACCAAAAAACTTTCTTATGAACTCCAAAAAATAAAGGAATACCCAAATATTGATTAGGTAAACATTCAACTCTATACTTCAAAAAGTTAGAAATTTTATTTTGCAACCCAGGCTTGGTGTTTAAAAAGTAAATTTTTGACTTATCTGAATTCACAATCTGATTAGAAGCTGCACTATACATAGAAATGGTTCTTTGAATGCATTTAGCCTCCCTCATAGAAGGAAAACCAAAGAGAAGAGTATCGTCTGCAAAAAGAGTGTGAGAAATGGAGAAGGGAATACAAGGGATAACAACACCTTTCCAGTTTGACGACCTGCATTGTTCAGCAATTGCTCTGCTAAAAGAATCAGCCATAATAATAAAAAGATAGGGGGATAAATGATCCCCTTGTCTAATCCCCTGAGATACTCCAAAAAACTCTGAAGGACTTCCATTAATCAATACAGCTGATCTCACCCTTGATATACAAGAGAAGACCCACTTGCACCACTTCCTACTAAAACCAAACTTGAAAAGGACCCTTCTTAAAAAATTCGATGAAACCCTATCATAGGCCTTCATCATATCAAGTTTCAACAATATTGTAGGCAGCTTAAACTCATATATTGAATGGAGAACCTCATGAGCTAGAATCACACCATTTGCAGTTTCTTTACTTGGAACAAAAACCCCCTGTTCATCCGATATAATTTTAGGAATCAAGGAGCCAATCTCATTGTAATTGCTTTAGTAAAGATTTTATATAGAGTATTACATAAGGAGATGGGCCTGAACTGAGCAAAGGAAGAAGGGGCACTAGACTTAGGAATAAGCGCTATGAAAGTTGCATTCAACTCTTTCAAAACACTTCCATTCTTCCTTGATTCTTCCAAAGCTGCCCATATATCTTTACCAATAAATTCCCAACGTTTTTGAAAAAATAGAGGTGTGTACCCATCAGGGCTCGGAGCCTTATTAGGATCTAAAGAGAAAACCACACTTCCAACTTCCTCCAAAGAAAACTCTTTAAAGTAGCATAGAATTATCCTCCTCAGAGACTAAATTGGGAATGCTTCCAAGCAATGTCAAAATATCTTCTTCCAAAGGATCCTCATTGCTGTTAGTCAAAAGATTAGAGAAAAAAGAAACAACTTCTTTCTGTATAGACACCAAGTCCGAGACCAACTCACCATCTGACTTCTTAATATGATGAATTTTTTTTTTTGATTCATATTAGTATGATGAATTTTATTTAAATGCCTATTCGTTTTTGTTGAAGCATGAAAGAATTTTGTATTCCTATCTCCAGCTTGTAACTAGGTTTCTCTTGACTTCTGTCTCCAAAAAACTTCTTCTCTAGCTAATGCTTCCTCCAAATCAGATTGTAAAGATTTTCGTAAAACAAAAGTCTGATTATCAATACCTTGCTCAATAATTTGCGAATTCAAGAACTGAAGCTTATCTAGCAAAATTTCTTTTTCCTTAAAATTATTTTTGAATTGAGTTAGATTCCAAAATCTGATTTTGCTCTTTAACAACTAAAGTTTTTTGCAAATCTGAAACATTCTTGAACCCTCAATAAAAGGAAGAGATACCCACCAAGATTTCAACAATGGGACAAAATCTGGATCACGAAACCACATAGCTTCCACCTTAAAATTTTTTTAGAAGAAAATGCTAAACCATCAAACTCCACTTCTAATTGAATCGGAAAATGATCAGATCTAGAAAAAGAAAGGATAGAGGACACAAAAGAACTTTCAACAGACAACCAAGGGTATGAAAGAAGGAACCTATCAAGCATTTCAACAATATTAAGAAAGTCTTTTCTCTTATTTGACCAAGTAAACTTTCCATTAAAAGGAGGAGTATCAATCAAACCATTGTCGTTAATGAAATCAGAAAAATCTGACATTGTTTTAACCGGCGGAAAAATACCTTCATTTTTCTCTTCTAAACTGAGGATAGGGTTAAAGTCCCCCCCAATAATCAGTCGTTCTTCCGGCATATTTTGAATAATCTTACCCAAAGAATCCCACAGATTCTTCTTATCAACAGTAGAGGAGGGACCATATACATTTAAGATCCAAAAATGATGAGGACCTAAATCCACCTTAACAAAAAGCCAGCAAGAAGATCCTGAAATAAAAACCACATCAGCTTTCAACTTATTCCACAACACAGCAAGTCCACTTGAAGCTCCAGAGGCAGGAAGAGAAATAAAATTCCACTTCTTCCAAAATTTGAAGATATCTTCTGCAGATTTGTGAGAGTTTAGTTTCCTGCAACAAAATTACATCAGCACCTGATAAATCCAATTTAAGTTTTATCAGGTGTCTCTTGTTAGGGGCATTCATACCCCTAACATTCCAGGATATCACCCTCATTGAACTTGAGGAGAGCAGCATGCTCTCCTCACAGCAGATCTAGTTAACATTTTATCAAGAGTAGACTGAACACCAGCATGAATTTCCTCAGTAATTTTCGATTTAGGCTTCCTACCCCTAGGCTTTGATGGAGACACAGAAACCACCTTCTCCACTAATGGGGTTTGAGAAATGGGAGTCACAACATCCCCTTGGGACTCTACTTCAGATGCCACTTCATCTACAATTTTAGCAATAAGTTCCTCACCTACCTTTGAGATCAGTTCATCAACAAATTTCTCTGCCTCTTCCAAAGGAAAAGAATCCTTTGACTCTTGAACCTTCCGAGCTAAACATCCTAAATCATCAGCTTGATCTTCATGATCTGAATCTTGAAAGCAACAATCTTCCAAAGATACATCTTGATCTATTTTTTCCCCCAGTTCAGAGGAACTACCCAAACCCTTATTGTGCCTATTTTCATTTACGTCCAAAGTTGAAATTTGCTTAGTAAGATCACCACTTTGGGGAGGCAGACCATCCAAAGCCATATCTTGACAATCAACTATCATGCCATCAACAGGAAGTTGATTATTATTATTAGGCGATAGGCTTTTATATGTGAGCATTAGAGTGCTCTGAATTATAGGGTTTGCAGCAGCATGCTCGCAATTGTCTCACGTCGTATAAAAAACTCACTCCAGAAAATTTTCGAAACTCGTCGGGTTGTTCTTATCGGCGTATTCCTTCCTATAATTAAAGTTGAAAAATTCGTAGGTATTTGCATATGTCCATTGCCATTTCTCTGTTTCATCATCCAAGGTAAAAAAACAAATGATAATTTTGTGTCGCTTTTCCTTTTTAACTTAAACCTCTTATTTTCCGCCGTGCGCGAGTTTCCAGAGGGTGCCGCGCGATTTTTTGGCGATTCCGGCGATTTTTGCCAGCAAAAATTGCCGCGAGTAATTCAAAAAACACTGGCCGAGTTTTTGTAGGAAAAAATCACAGCCTAGGATGTTGCGCGATTACTCGCAATTTAGGCGCGTTTTTGGTGATTTTTACAACTATGGTATTTTGGACAACACTCATAAGGTCCTTGAAGACCTCATGCAGAAAAGTTTTGTGGATTGAGCTACTTCTTCAAACTTGCAAATAATAAAAAACTCCATGGAGATGGTGAAGTTTGAGTACTTGCACTTAATTAGGGATCGAGTTCATGTCATCGAATTTGCAAAGGAGAAGGAGAGGAAAGTTGATGAGCTCACTCTTGAGCTTGAATCAACAAAAGATTTGTTTCAAAGTATCCATATGACACTTCTAGAAGTTGATAAACAACTTGTTGCTGTTACAAATTTGAGGGAGCAAGAAAAAGATGAATTGACGGAAGAGATCAAGCAAGTAATTGATGAGCTTGATAATCTTCAAGAAGAATTTGATTTGGAGATTCTTCCGAAGAAATCAAAAGTTGCATGTGAAGCTTTGAATCAACAAGATGGGTTTGTGCAAGAGGAGAGGAACGACTTTCATATTTTTGATAACCCTCTCTTTGAAATGGGTACAAAGACAATTTATGATAATCCACTCTTTGAGATGGATGATGAAACATCTCCTCCATGTAGTAGTACAATTAGTGACAACATCATGATATGGGATCCGGGAGAAGTTTCAAAACATGAGTTGGAGCGTTGTTTTCAACTTGCTCAAGATTTGCGAACATATCATGAAGATGTGCCAAGCCTTGTGGTTGGTAATCCTTTAGGGAGACCACCTGATGAAGAAGGTATAAGTGAAAATGAAGATGAAGTTTCTACATGGAATGTTGATGTCTCCATGAAACATCAATACTATTATGAGATAGGGAGTTGTGTTGAGTTTTTTCCTATCTTTGAAGGAATCATAGTGGATATCAGAATGACAACACATAAGCATGATTGAGACAAGTTTTGTGTGAGTCTCTATACAAGAGGACATCAACAAGGATTATTGAAGACTAATGATGATGGTAGGAATGTACTTTGGAAGGATAAAATTACAAATTTCAGAATTAATGCTATTGTTTCTCTTTTAAACAGCCATCATATGATTCCATTTGTTTATTCACAAGTGGATTGGAGAGAGATTTTAAGGATTGGAGCAATACTCAAATGGTAACACTTGGGAAGACATCAATTGCTCTTAGTTCCTTAGTAGTTGATGATTTCATGGTTGAGTTGCAAGAAAGGATCAAAGATGTAGCAATTTTCCACAAAGAGCAAGAAAATGAGATCAAAATGAATGCAATGTTTTATGTTGATCTTAGTGCTTTAGAGGTGCAGTTTGTGGATGGCACTTGGACGTGTTGCATGAGAGGCATTCTTTTTGGGAGAGATGCCTATGGGTACTTTAGAAGGTCTTTTGATGAGGCACATATGAGTAGCAAAGTTGTGCAACACAAGCATGGTGGAGCTGCTTCATTACTTCAAATTTAGCATAAAGGTCACCAACTAAGCATGTTGGAGGGATATGGTGACCAAAGAGATGTTCCGTGGCTTGGAATTGATCAAGTTATCATCTTCAACTCTGCTGTTTGGTACCATATCAGCCATCTCACTTCCCGGGCTGCTCACATTCATGAGAGTTGGCAGAACATTGGTGTCAAGGAAAGTGATTATTCACAGTTGGAGGTTGTTTGGAAGTTTTCTCCAACCTTTTTCGAGGTGATTTTGAACAATACAATGCTCATTTTTCATGCTCATTCTTGGAGTTTCCTTTGGTGCAGCTGTTGTTCCTTGTGTAGTGTGCTAAAATCAGATTGTTCATCGCTGATTTCAGTCATGAACAACATCGAGTTTGTGTTTTTTCAGACTTTCCAAACCTTGAGAATTTATCTTTTGAAGGTTTGTGATGTAAACTATGATAATTTACCTTTGGAGATCATTCAAAACAGCGAACTTCCGCATGCTTTGGTTCATCATTCAGAGACTCTTGAAGTAAGAACAATGAGAGTTTTCATGAGTTTTCACGATTATGTTAGAATGGTTCAGAGGAGACATGCTAAATACAAGGGGTGTTATGATGAAGAGTTCGTTGAATTCTTGCAAAGAATTATTTTCCTTTTTACAAGAAGTGTGGAGAAGGTTACAATTGTTGTTGACACAGCATGACACATGGTATTTGGGGGTTCACAAACCTCCTAGACTAATTTGGGATCCTAGGGTCACATTATTCAGGATGGTTTTGTTGGTTATGGTTCGCAAATTGCTTGAGGGCATGCAATTCTGGGAAGGGAGGATTGTAATGTCCCCTTTTTGGCGCATAGACCTTTTGTATGCATTATGCTTGTTCCTAATCTTTCGGAGGCTATTCATCATGTTTGGAAGAACTCCAACGTTCTTAGAGTGGCCGTGGCTCAATCTTATAGAGCAGTTGTTCGTGTTTTTAAGTTTGGCTAGTCATTTAGAGTTCATAGATGCTTTCGGAATTCAATTCCGACCTCTCGAGTGCTCTCCAACTTTCTTCGAGAAACATGCTATTTTTAGAATGTTACCCGACAACCTTCGATTTTCATTCCAAGTCTTAAGTATCCTGTCAGTATGATCAGAATTGCAAATTTATATCATTTGGATGCTTTCCGCAACTTGGGTATATTATTGAGTTATTTAATTATTTATTCATTTAAGTTGTCTAAGGATGGGAAATATTAAAAGATAAGTGTAATAGCTCTTTGGAAAGGTGTTGAAAAATATTATTTGATGCTCACATAAAAGGAATGTTAGGCAAGGGAGACATAAAGTGAGCAATTAAAAAGGTTATTTTACGCGAGGAGGAAATTATAAGAAAAGTGAAATTATTATTTTTATTTCCTCTTGTTGCCCTAAAAGTGTCTTTATAAAGGGGTTTTGGGCTCATTTGAAGGTTTATGCTGTTGAATATATTTTCATTTCTTTTGAAAACTTGTGCTGTTGAGCAGAGTTTCTTTTTGGGGTTGTTTAGCCTCAATTTCTCATCTGGTTTTAGTTGTGGAAGATCAACCCTAGTTGGATATTTGGGGATTTTATTTTGAAATCATAAGGAGCTTCAATTGAGTCATCATGTAGAGATTTTGGGTTGAATAGTTTTGATGTATTTTGATGTGTGGGGGTTTGAGATGTTTTTCAGTGATATTTTTGGAGTATTTTGTGCTAAGTTTTAAGGTGAGTTGTGTGTGAAGAGTTTTGGGGTTGTGAGTAGTATTTCTGTGCATTTCTAGTTTGCTGGGTTTTATATTAGACCTGAGTATTTTGTTGTTAGAGTGCTTTCAGAGGTGTATTTTCAGTGTTTGAGCTTCATTACATCGATAATCAGCAACAGAGCTTCATGGGTATGCTTCAAGGTGATGTTTGATGACTTCTCAACTCATTCTGATTTTAATGCTACAACAATTTATTTCAGTTCTGATCAGAATTAATAAAATATTGCAGTGTGCCCTAACTCTTGTGTTTCCTTTATATGTTGCAATAAATTTGTGAATGTAACCTTGGATGGTTTAACCACCAGTGGAGTAGTTGTTTTTTGCTCATTTCTCACCCCACTGAATAAGTGGTTTAATTGTTAATGGCTTCCTGCTGAATAAGTGGATGTGCCTAATTTTACTTTCAGTTTTTCCCCACTGAATAAGTGGTGATTCCCATGATTAAGTGGATGCCCGTTGCATAAGCGGATGCACATTGAATAAGTGGAAGTTGTTATTAATGCATGTTGGTTTGAAATGCTAACTCGGAAGCACTTGTATGCTCCCACCTTGCCCGCATAGGGATCTGGGTGATCAAAAGAGTGTGGAAGAACTTAACCAATTGCATCTTCTATGTGTGTGGAATTTAAATAAAACTGGGGTGCTCATTACAAACAACGAATGACTACTACTTTGACACAATTGATGGCTACTCAACAATAAATGATGGCAGCCCTTGGGTTAATGAATCAAAACATGGCGAATATGAGAGTTAATCCAGCACATACAGGTGATGGTAGTGTGGTAGGTACACCTAACATTGTCCTAGCATAGGTTAGCACAAGTGAGACCATTGCAGCCTACATTCCTTCCAAGAGACTTGAAGAAGAAGAAGAAGAAGTTGTTGAGGATGAGGAAGAGCCACCATTGGCGGATGAGTTGATTACCATACATGAAGAATATAATGCTCTTCCAACATGTATTAAAGAGGATCTAACTTTCAACCAATTCATGAGCCAAAGAAGAGATAGAAGAAGACCAAGAGTTGAACAATGACTTAGAAGGCAAGAGAGACAAAACAAAGAATTCAAGCAAGCTTTGAGCAAAGTACCTCTTCCTAACTTTGTTGGCAGCGGTAAGACTAGTGCAAGAGCTTGTATACACAAGCTAGACACCTTCCTAACTGTCAAGCCAATGCAAGAAGACAAAGCCATACAAGTTACAACCATGCATTTGGAGGGAGTGGCATATGATTGGTGGCATCATGGACTTGTGACACAAAACCACGCAATGATTCATTCTTATGAGGAGTTTACACGCAAACTCATTGCTAGGTTTGACAGGAAAGATGTAGAAGTCTATTATAGAGACTTGGCACAAATGAGACAAATTGGGCATGTGGATTCCTACATCAATGAGTTCCATAAGGTTGCTGTTATGGTTCCTGATATGATAGAAAAAAAAAGTGACAATGTTGTTCGTAGAGGGTTTGAATGATAAGTTGAAGGGTTTGGTAAAGGCTCATAAGCCTAGTACTCTAGATGATGCAATTCATCTAGCACTTGATCTTGAGACATCACCTCCTTCATTTCAGCCCCAAAAGAAGAGCTTCAAGCACAAAAATCAGATCAACAATTACTTGAGCAAACCACACCTACAAAGTTTGAAGCACCACCAAAGATGGATATTGAGACAAAGAATGATCTTTGTAGAAAAAAGGTATGGGAACTCGGTCATATGTGTCTTGGAAAAGGTAAAGTGCACTACATAAAGGTTATTGAGCATGAAGATGATGACACTAGTTCGGAAAGTGAACATGGATAGGCAACACCACATATTGAAAGTGATGGTAACAAAGGGACCAAGATCACTTACCTTTCAGGAGCTCTAAGATATAACCCATTCCTATTTGAAGGCATCTTGTTTGGATGTAAAGTCATGGCACTTCTTGATAGTGGAGCTACGCATAACTACATTGATGAGAGTTTGGTGGTTAAGAGGGGATTACATAGTGATGATATTGAAGGCTTGGATGTGACTATAGTAGGTGGTTGAACTATTCCATGCAAGAAGAAAATCAGCAAGCTTAGCATTCTATTTGGTGAGTATACACTTTGTGATGACCTCTATGTTCTTGATTTGAAAGATAATGATATTGTTCTCGGGAAGCAATGGCTACATTCACTTCATAGTCATTCAAGACTTGCAAACCATAGAGTTGAGTTTCCAACATGAAGGGAAACAAGTCACAATGAAAGCACTCAAGTACGCGCTGCCACACCAAATTACAACTAAGAGTATGAGAGTTATGGACAAAGAAACACTTCATGAGGACATCTATGAGGATTTTTCAATGTATATCAGCATGGGACAACAAAAGCATGATGAAGGATTGCACACATTTGGGAAATTGGCTGGATATTTGAGGAGGATTGTGGCACTTTTAGCAAGAAGGTTGCATGAACTCTCTTTTGCAAACCTTGAGCAACATGGTATAGCACATGAGGAGCCACACCAAGGGCCTAGATTAATTTGGGATCCAGGAATTGGTTGGTATGTTTGAGTCTAATAATGCAGATTTGATACATGTGATTGCTTGAGGGCAAGCAATCTCGGGGTGGGAGGACTTATAATGTCCTTGTTGTGACCTAATCACACATCGTCCCATTGCAAATGGGGAACCCCCCTTTTTTTGAGCTCCAGTGCCTTGTCTTGAGTTTTAGATGATGTCTTAGGGCCTTTTTATGATGGAGTCTGGCGGTGATCTGGAAGGATGTTTCTATCATGACATGATCCACGCAGCATGAAACCTTGGTGTCTTATTAGAAGTTGATATCTTGACCCTCAAGGTAAGGTGAACTTAGGAGATTTTGTAGGTAAATAGACCAAGTTATCTAGGCGCCAATCTCAACTAGTAGAGACCCAAAACTGTGCTTAAAATCAATTGCTTCATCAATCCTAGGCGCACTTCATCACCTGTTCAATCATCAATTTGCGCCTTGAAAGAAAGTTGTTGGAAGTCATCAAAACAAGTGGCGCCTTGAAGATTAGACAGACCTCCTAGAGATATTTGCAAGTTGCTCAAAGTCCAAAATTCACTTACTCAATCTTAGGCGCTCATTTTCACCTCTGGAGTCATCATTTTGCGAGTCATCATTTTGCGCCGAAGGTAAACTGGGCTTGGAGTCATGGATTTTGTTTACTCTAAGAACTAGGTCTTCTAAACGCATTGTATACTTGATTGGAATCCTTTAAACTTGAAGAATTCACCCCACAAACCAAGGCGCATTTCAACCCTTGTAGAACCCTAAAAGTGCGCCTAAAGTTAGTGGAAGATAAGACATCATTCAGAGACCCTATTTTTGCGCCTAAGGAGGAGATATAAGGTGTTTTGACTTAGAAAATTTTAAGAACACCAAGTAAATCTAGGCGCGCTTCATCATCTTTAGAGCCTAAAATGTGCGCCTGGAATTAGAATCTAATTGCCTAAGTAAACTAAGGCGCATTTTATCATCTGAAGACCCCCAAACTTGCGCCTTGGAAAGAATGATGTTAGAAGTTGTAGAGAAACTTGTGCCTTGAAGGATTGAGACTTCCTAAACACACCTACATTTGCTTGAGTCAGAAAATACATTCAATTAAGCAAGGCGCACTTTCCCACCTCCAGAGACCAGTTTTGGCGCCTTGGAAACAAAGAACATGTAAACATGAGAGTGAGCGCCTAATGATGAAGTGTCCTCCTGGGAATTGTAAGCAGGTGATTGAAACCACTAAATGTCAAAAACAAGCCCAAGTAAATCTAGGCGCACTTTTCTACTCCCACACACCCAAATTTGCGCCCAACATCCCAGAGGAGTGAAGGCGCATTTTATGACTTATACATACCTAAATGAGCGCCTTGAGTTGAAACTGGTGTAATCATCCTTGGTATTGACAAGTGAGCGTTTGGAGAACTACTAAGGGTTCAAAACTTAGCCAAAATTGCTTTAAGGATTCTAGGCGCACTTTTCCACCTGTTCAATCATAAATGTGCGCCTCAATTGTAGGAGCATGAATCAACATTGAAGGGTCCTTGCCTAGTCAAAACAAGCATCTTTGAGCATTGACAGGAGTTTGAAGTCATGAAATTGCACTAAGAGAATCTAGGCGCACCTTTCAACTTCTACAAACCTTGATGAGCGCCTCAAGTAAGACACATGAATTTTCATCATTAAGTGAACGCCTTGAAGAAGAGGAGCATTCTAAGTCATTTCCCCATTGTTTGAGATATTGAAATGGCAAATATAAGGTCAAAAGAATCTAGGCACATTTTTCACCTTCTACAACCTCAAAGTTGTGCCATAGAAAGAATGCATGAGTTGATGACACTAAGTGAGCGCCTGAAGGAAGAAAATCATTATAAGACATGCCCAATTATTTGAAAACACATAAATGGCAAATGTAAGGTCATTCAATCTTAGGCGCACTTTCCCACCTCCAGAACCTTAGATGTGCGCCTAAGCTTGGAGGGGTTATTTTAACGTTTAAAATGATTCATATGTGTTATGAAATTGAGTATATATCAATAGTTTAATATGTTTCTTGGTCTGTGCTGTAGGATATTTGATGGACTAAGGAGTCACCAAAGGAGAAAGGCGCTTGGAGTCATCTTCATGCAAGGAGTAAAGTCAAGAGGTTGTCACTACGGAGGAGACATCATGCTACTATGCTAAGAGATCATTTCAAGTTCATCGTGCCAGTGCACTTCATCATCTGCATCAAGAGAAGACATTCATCTACCAAACTTCAAGTTCTTTCTCAATCTTCAAGTCTCAGAGAAGTTTCCTTCTAGAAGTCATGAGGGAAGCATCATTATCTACACTACTCTCCATGAAGAAACATTCAAAGAAGACCAACATATAGCTTGCATAAAAGAAGTATCACCGAGTTACACAAATGAGCAACATGTATCATATACATCTGACTTGCAAAAGAACAAGGTGAAATCAACAAGGATACATTCCCAAACATTCAAGATCAAAGCAGTCACATTCGAAGACATCACACAGATGATGCAATTTGGGAATATGCGTAAAGCAAATTGAATAAATTGTTGGGATCAATAAGAGTTGCTGAGGTGGCACCTACGTGGCAGATACACATCATCATTCAATCATAGTTCGCCACATCATTTAACAAGCAAGAAGCCAAAGAGGACGCCCATGTGGAAGATGCTCTAAAGATTCCATTTGATCCTTATCTTCTTGGAAAATGTGCCTTCATTGCCTCTCTTATGTATTGAAAATAGCAAGTTGTAACTAATTGCTGAGATGGCATGATCTGGGCCCTTGGTTACTTGAATTGATCCAGGCCATTCATTGTAATTCTGGAACTCTATACAAAGGCCTTGTTGCCTCATTTGTAATAGTTAGTTCACAGTTAGTTAGTAGGCAGGTAGAGTAGGAAGCGACTCTCGAAATTCTCTGAGAGTACTTGAAAATTGTTGTAAATATTTCTCAAGATTAATGCAAAGACACATTGGAGCTCGCTTGGTGCTAAGTGTTGTCTTGTGGAATAACATGGTTTCTTGTACCTTGATGAAATGTAGAGATGTTTCTAAGTAGATTAGAAGTAGAATAGTAGTTCATTGATGTAATGCATGTATGTATTGAATATTTGATCAACTCCTAGCTCATGCTTTTGACATTCATCGTTGGTGAAGTGTTGTGTAAAGCTAGTCTGAGCTTCATCATCATTTGCTTAAATTCGATTGTGAGTGCTTGTTTGAGCTGCGCCGTCTAATGGGTGCTTATATGAGCTTTCATGATTTGAAAACCATTCGCTATCCTTAGGAGATTGCACCTACTCCATGTAGTTGTAGGCATTCTTGGCGAAGTGGAGTTAGGTTGATTAAGGAGTTTGTCTAATCATGCATCATCATTGCTTCATTGACGTTAGATTAGTTTCTCTAAACCTTATCTTTTTCCTTTTCTTTATTATTGAGATATAGCACATACATCATCCACACTGAAAGGAGAAATAAGCTGAATGAAGTAAGAAGTCTGCATAAGTCCCTTTGTGATTACCAGCAAGATCACATGTATTCACTGAGTTTATCCACTGCAATCACGAATAAGGAACCTTGAAGTTGTCTCATTGGATCACATAGCTTAGTCTTTGAGAGACTTTATTCAAGAGAGAATATGATACTTGGTGTTTTATTCTATTGTTGTTGTTGGCACAAAAACATCATCAACAGTCCCCTTTTGAGCCATTATTGCAAAATGACTTAGATATTTGGAAAATTGGAAATAACTATTTTTCCTTGGCAAAACGGAGTTGGATTATGACTTGGAGTATTTTTGTGATAATTATGGTGAAGTCAAAATTAATAAAATAATTTGCCTTGGATTGGAGCGACCCACTTGGAGAGTGGAAAGTGGGAAAAAAGATAAAAAAGAAGAGAAATTAAAAATAAAACAAATGACAAAATAAAATAATATTTTATTTGTTAAAAAATAATATATATTTTGTCAAAAGTGATCGCCCAATTCGAGATGAGGAAATAAATAAAATATTAATATTTTAATCCTCTATTTTGGCAGCCCAAGTTGAGGATGGAAAAGAAAAAAAAGAAAAAAAATAATATTTTATTAAGGAGGTGGACTTGAAATGAAAATAAAATGTTATGAACTTGGGCACTCCACTTGGGCTTTATAAAAAGGGCTTTGGAGATCATAATTAATCATTGAGTTTTGTCATTTGATGTTTGGAGATTTTCTCTTGAGCTGCAACTTTGTTTCAGCGATCTTCTAAGGACGAAAACCCTTAGAATTTAGTGGTTTGGACGAAAACCCACTCCATTTTGTGAGGTGAATCCACCCGGGGCTTACCATTGGGCATAATTGTAGGTTTTTTCAACATATTGGAGCTACAAAGGAATATCATTCAAGCTAGGGTTTGACAAACGATCATCATTCAAGCTAGGGCTTCACATTGGTGCTAGGGTTTGAAGATTTTATGCAGGTTATGGGCAAATTTTATGCAGATCATGAGGTTTTAATGATATATTTTCATCTTCATTTCATTGCCTAGGGTTTGAGGTGTGGCGCTACAATTTGGAGAGATTTTTGGAGATTGACAACATCAAATTGTAATCAGATTTGTGACTCAGACTTGATCAAATAATTTCAGAGTTGCAGATCTGAGGGTTTAAGGGCAGAAATCACATCTTTCTTGGCATCATTTCATCTAGGGCTAATCGCTCCTTGTTGCAAAGGTTGACACCATGTTTTGGAAGCTTCACAGGGTTTGAAATTCATCATTGGTGCCATCTGATTTCATATCAGACTTATGCAGATATCTTGGAGTGGTGGAACAGGTATTTTGGTGACATATCTATCATTCTTTCATCACCTATTAACACTCCATGGTTGGCGGCTGTTATGGGAGTTCATCGTGTCATCCTTGAAGGAGATTTGTGACATCTAAAGAAGCAATCCTCATTCATTGTCAGATCAGAAATCTTGTGTCAGATCAGCCCTACATTTGAAAATTGTATCAGCTCTTGTAATTTGTATGATTGGCACTCATAACATCTTCTTGTCAATCGGGTATGTTTTTTGTAATGCAAAGCTTTCAAATCTTCAATTTGAAATAAAATACTCTGCTGTTCCAATCTATATCAGACCTCTGATTGTGTTTTCAGTTCATCTATTTGTTGTTATTTTGTATGTCAGTTGGTTCTATATTTGCATTATAACATGGCAAACACATTCCTACTTTGAAAACACATGAAAACCATTGAAACAAACAAGAAACCCTAATCAGAAAATTCAGATCAGAATAAAAAAATTGGATCAGATTTAGCAAGGGTTCTTACACACTCTTCTCTCATTCTTTGAAAACTAAGTTGTTGGTTCGAGTACGGGTTTAGGGTATGGGTTCCGCCAATATGATGATTTTTTCCCTAGGTTCAGTATGGCCTTAGTATATATAATAGTAAAATATATAAAAATACCCATAATATGCAAAAATATATGCAGAATTAAAATCATTGTTGATAATTCAATGTCAAATGTCAAAGAAAATTGATAATTCAATGCCAAATGTCAAATCAATACGAAATACAATCAATAATCTTCATCTTGTTCTTCATCGAGAGCATCGAATTCATCACTTGGTTCATTTGAACCACAAGCAATTGCAATGCCACTCTCACCATCTACATCCTATGTAGGAGCCTCATCATCTAAAGAGACTGTGGAAACCCTTGAAACATCCAAGTCAGCACACTTAGGGGTTATATCCAGAGTTGCCGGATACGGCTACCCCCCTGCACAGGACACGCGTACCTGAGTATCCGGTACGGATCTGGGTACGGTACGGGGCGGATACGGCTTGGATACTGTACCCGCCCGTGCCCTAAAATCTTGTTTGCCCTAGCCGTGCCCGACTCTCCTGGATACGCCTGTTTGAAAATATCGTGCCGTATTTTGATCTTTAATGGTTAAAAATGAAACCTATTCTCTGCAGTTCGCAGGGTTTTCTTACCCTATCCCGACGGCCTCATCGTTTTCAAAAACCTTTCGTTTCATCGTTTTCAAATTCAAACCCCTTTAGTTTTCAAAGGCTCCATACTAGGCGTCAAGCCTTCATCTGTCGTAGCCGCGTTTTCTTCACGGGGACCCAATATTATCAACCCGGAGATACTCAAGCCGGACGTGATAGCGCCCAGGGTGAACATTCTGGCCGCTTGGACAGGTTTTCAGGGCCCATTTGGGCTGAGCAACGATCCGCGGAGGGTGAAGTTCAACATCATCTCTGGCACTTCCATGTCCTGTCCCCACGTCAGTGGCATAGCCGTTATAATAAAAGACGCCTACCCGGATTGGAGCTCGGCGACCATAAAATCTGCCCTTATGACCACTGCTTATGTCGTCGACAACACCCACAATACGCTCCATGACACCGCCACCGCTAATGCCTCTGCAACATTCGTATCGCAGGTATGGTTTGAAGCTTTCTATATTTGTTTTATATCATAGATTCATTAGTCTATACTTTATAATTTATATATATATTTTTATTTTATTAAATTTAAAATTCTTATATAATATTTAATAAATTTCAATGTAAAATGTTTATATTTTTGTTTTATTAAATTTAAATAGTTTGAAGTTTATATTTTATGAGTTTATATTTTTATTTTATTAAATTTAAAATGTTTATTTAAACATCAAACTTTTTATGATTTTATTCTAATTAAAGATATATATAAAAATATTTAATAATTTAAATATATATTTTTTATTAATTTATTTCAATTATAAAATATATGTAAATATTTAATTATTTAAAAAAATTAAAAGTAAAAGTGAATATTTTTAGGTTTGCAAATACTAAAGATTTATTTTATTTTTATGTTATATATATATATATATATATATCTGTGTGTGTGTTTTATGAATGCCGTATCCAGCCGTATCCATATTGGGGGCCTTGAAAAATAGCCGTATCCATATTGGGGGCCTTGAAAAATAGCCGTATCCGTATCTGATACCGTATCCGTATCGGATACCGTATCCGTGTCCATGCAACTCTGGTTATATCCCAATTCACTTTTTCCCCTTGCTTGTAGTTGACTTGCTCATGTGACAAGAAGCACAAGTTGGAATGCACATAGACCAACTCTTTTGCTTTTTGGCAGCCAACAAGTTGTGCTTAATTGAATGGATAAAGGAGCATGTATTCCACTTCTGCTCAGCGAAAGAAGAAATTGCAGCTTGTTGAAATTGGAGACAAAGAATACAACATTTGTAATCATAAAACATAATATCTAGTTGTGAAAGGATAGCAAGAGTGTTAAATTAAAAATGCTTACCTATGATGGAACTTTGATTGCAAGAGGTTGCAAGTACATGAAACCTTGCCCATGGAGGTACCACCATGTATGAGCATCCTTGGATTTGTCTCGAAGATTGCTAAGGTTGTGATTATTTGATGTTATGAAGTTGCCAAACTCATCCACAATAGTATCCTTCATCTGGATTTGGGAAGATTTTTCGTAGTGCAGTCTTGTACTCATCAACAACTTCTGCATCTCTATATGGTGCTATTCTCCTAGACAAAGAAAGTATCTCTAGGCTATAATATTTAGGAGACAATGCAAACACAAGGAGATGCAAGGGTGTGGTCATCTTGTTCCTATGATCAACAATGATTCTTTGTAAACTTTTGAAAAATGCTTTTGTGGGATCATTCTCCTTGGTTTCTGTTGTGTGCTTTATTTATTCAATCACGGGGTCCATTCTATCATATATTTCTCCCAAACACGGTCAATCCATGTTAGCATACCTGGTCATATTCATGACGGGCCTGGTGAAATTCAAAATGTAATTCACATAAGTCCACCAATCATCATCCAATATCAATGATTTGACCTTTTGGGCACTCTATGAATTTTCTTGCCTCCACACACTCAAAAAATTACTAATGACCATGGCGCTCAATGTCTCTTTCACCTTCACAAGTCATCTCAAGACAATTGTATGCGATGTGAATTGAATCTCAACAACCTAATGTAGTGTAAAAAATAACAAATTATAATTTAGAAGAGTAGATGTCATAAATTTATAATTAAAATTTTATTGCAAATTAAAGTTAATTTAAAAAATATTGAAATTTCATAAGCGTATTTTCAATAGCTCCAACTTCGAGGACCTGAAAATGGCTTGTGACATGATGATTTGTCACAAACATATGAATCTCCTCACCCTTGGTGTAAATTTCTTTCAACCACTCTATCTCTATGCCAATCTTTTGCATCACCAAGTTGAGGAAGTGGATAGGATATGGTGTTCAAAAAATGTGCCCATATTTTGCCTCAACCAATAAATCTACTACCCGACAATTTATAGCATTGTTGGTAATGACTTGGACAATGTTTGGTGTCCAAAAACTGTGCCCATATGTTGCCTCAACCAATAAACCTACTACCCTACAATTTATAGCATTGTCGGTAATGACTTGGACAATGTTTTCAACACGCACCATTTCTATCGCCTCTGAGGATTTTGGTAATGAAGTTTGCATTTTTCACTTGCCCATCATAATCAATCACCATCAAAAACATTGCCCCCTTAGGGCACATTACAATGACACTAAAGGCTGTTTTTTATAATCTTTCCATCCATTAGAAATGGACACTTTTGTTTCAGCCCATAAATCCTTGATTGGTTGTAGTGATGTCTCTACAAAGTGGCTTTTTTTGGCTAAAAAGGTGGTGCACACCTCATACTTAGGACTTGTGTAACCTAAGGGTGTTTGATTGATTGTCATCATTATTTCCCACCACTATGGATGTAGTATGGAAATGGATTGTGGAGATATAAAGTTAGTTTGACTTTTGTGGGAGTGTCTAGTTTCATTGTGTCTAGATAACTCTTATCTAGGTGACTTTTTTTAAATTTAGAATTTATTTATTTGTGGATAATGGATAAGAATGGGATTTAATTAGGATAAATGGATGATTAAAATGGTATTTAGGATTTTTGGATTAATTAATCAAATAATAAAATTATTTAATTAATTAATACAGAGGGATGTGGAAGAATATATTAATTAAATAAATATAATTTATTTAATTAATTTGATGAAAGGGGGAATATTAAAGGATAATCTTAATTAAATAAATATAATTTATCTAATTAATTAGTGCTAAGATGAATGTGTTTAGGATGGGATTAGGACAATGTCGAAAGGTGTCAAAAGTGATGTGGTCAATTTTAGGTGCCTACAATGGTAATAATTCAATTTTCTTCCAAATATGGTAATAAATGGAAGTGTGTACAAGGTTTAACACTAGGAAAGTTTATATGCCACTATTTACATGTGTTTTTCAATGTAAAATCTATCTTAATTTGGCAGCTTTTTAAAACAGGAGGTTGAGTAGTACATAATTATAGTGTACGTTGGGGACGCGTGCCACCTGTTTTTTAGGCATTTGCTGAAACGGGGATACCTTGGGGATGCGAGGATGGGGAAAATAGGAGGTTGAGTAGTACATAATTATAGTGTACCTTGGGAATGCGTGTCCCCCGTTTTTTAGAGGTTTGCTGAAACGGGGATGCCTTGGGGACGTGGGAATGAGGACAGAATGTGCCCCCACCGTTCCAAAAAAATAAAAAAAATGGGAACATCTTAGGGACGCCCCCTCTGCAAGGGAAACATCGGGGAGTGTGAAGTTGTCCCCCATTTAAAAATATTAGTGTTTGCATCTGTTGTCAGGGGTTTTCCAGTTAGGTGTGGTGTCAAGGTTTTCAAGATTGGCAAGTTGCAACAGTGGGAGCATCTATAGATCATTTGAAAATCTGAAATCGTGAATCACACTAATTCACCCAAATCCAATATTTAATTGAAAACCCCGAGTCACACAAATTCGCCTCACTATACTCGCAATACATGTTATACGCTTCACCAAACTTGCTATATCCAAGTGGCGTGAAATTTTGATTATGTGCAGGGTTTTATACGAGAAATGTTTTGTCCTTTTACCTATTTAATTGAAAAGTTAAATATTAATATATTAAATTTATAACTTATTTAACTTTTTAAAATTTTAAGTTTATTTTATTTTTAATATTTTTATAATTTTAAACTTTTAATATTTTCTATATATATATATATTTGATTAGTGAATTGTGACCTTAGGGGGTCACTTCTGTTGAACTAAAAATGAAAATCCAAATTAACATGTTTTGGGCAGCTCCAAAATGGAGGGCTAACACAATGCATTGGACCCTTAAACAAGGGTGTAGTCCTTAAGTATCCTAAATTTCAGGATCATGTCATAAACTATTTAATTCAGGTTGGAAGTATTGACGATATATTTGGAATGGGAACGCAGGTGCATATTGTGGCAGGCGTCATCGCCTTTGTAGGAAACTTTCTTTTTCTTTTACATCACTTCTTATTCATCGTTGCATCCTTTTTCCTTGTGTGTCTCTTGGAAAGGATGGGAAGGCTGAGATATTTCAGTAGTTGTGGATTTCCCACACCCGTCCATGGAAAGCTGTTGACCATTTCTAGACACAGTTGTTGCCTGTTCTTTTGATTTTTTCTTGGCCTGAGATGAATCCTGTTGTGTCGAAAGTTTTTCATTGTCATTCAGAGGCTCATGTGAAGTCTCATGTACTCCAACTGAGCTATCAACAGTGTAATGATGAGGAGCGACATCTTTCCACCATGTGGTGGGGCGATTTGATTTAACTTTGGTGTTGGGGCATTTTGCAGCACTGTGGCCAATTTTGTAGCATCTTCTGTAATGAAAAGGCAATCCCTCATAATCCAAGGGCTGGGTCCAGTTGTGATCATGTACCTTCAAAATTATTTCTCTCGGAAGGTCTTTTGAAGTATCTAAATCCACCAATATGTGAGCGAAAGTTGTGTGCATAAAATCAGAAGAATCGTTATCTGTAGCGCAAAAGTTGCCAAGTGAATCACCGATAGATTCGAATTATGATTCAACCTAGAAGTGAAGTTGTAGATTCGGAAGACGAACCCAAATAGGCATAACAATAAAGGATTCAATGGAAGGATTGAATGAGAGGTGCCATGGTTTTAACAGAAGCAAATGCTGTCCCCAAGCCCAGAGAGAGCGGAGGATAGTGTTCGGATCCTCAACACTGTCAAATACCAAAACGAAGAAGCCACCTGCACAGGGATAGATTTCAAGTTTTTCTTTCATAATAGGCTGTCAAGAATCGGTGATCCATTGATGCAGATTTGGAAGGTAGGCCCATAAATGGTTGAACTTGCCAATCAACCCATTCTCGGCAAAGAACTCTTCATTTTCAACTTTTTTTTTTAACATCATCACCTAAGATTATTTCTATGGGTTTACTAGAGCATTGAATGGGCTTTACCA
The DNA here is from genome assembly GCA_027924645.1 of Cunninghamia lanceolata. Lineage (NCBI taxonomy): Eukaryota > Viridiplantae > Streptophyta > Pinopsida > Cupressales > Cupressaceae > Cunninghamia > Cunninghamia lanceolata. The sequence goes on along the minus strand of BSBN01000983.1, from coordinate 1,131,958 downwards.
AATTCAGAACGACTCCTATGTTCCCTGAGTTTTGATTGGGGTTTGTTCCCAATAGTGGCCGCATCCAAGTATGCCCTGTGCTGCGGGCCTGGCCTAGCTTGGGCACCATAAATTGGTCTACCTTGAGCCTTGGCGTCAAAATTTCCCCCCGCCGCACCACAATCAACAGAGCCACCAAGATTAACCCTACGTGTGGATTGGGGAGAAGTGGGGGCAGGGATAGGATTTGAACGCCAAGCCTTTGGCGAAGGGCGATCAACTGATCCCAGGCACATATTTTCTTTAATCCCATTGTCATCAACTAAGTCTTCCACCGCAGAGGAAAGACAAGCAAATTTGTTGCTTGAAACCCTTACATCCGGAGCAGTTGGAAGTGATGCCATTTCTTTTTGTATTTTTTAAAGATAGATAGCTATTTATTTAAATATTAATATTATTAAATTTATTTAATTTTTTACATTTTTATTTTTTAAATTTAATGTTTTTTAAAATTTATATTTGTATATTATAATATATTGATTATTATTTATATTAATAAATTTAATATTATAACACATAAGATTTAAATATTATATATAAATATATATGTACAGTCGTCCCCTTGTCCCCTCGCCGTCCCCTAAGTTTTTGAAAAAAATTGCCAGCCCCATGCCCCCTCGTATCGGAGATTCGAAGAAACACTACATAATTATGAGTATTTGTATATATATTTAAAAATAATATATTTTGCCACCCCCGCCATCCCCAAAAATTGGCCCTTGGACTAGAAACACACCCCTTGTTGTTATGCACTCCCCATCCTTGAAATGCCATGGAACATAGATACTAAGTTTTCCAAATTGGGCATTATTAATGAATGGAGGGACATAATAGGCTTAAAATACCCCTACTAAGTTTTTAGATGAATGGCCATTAAAAACGTAGTAAAAATTAGGGCACAAATGGGAGGGAACTTATACATTTCGCAATTTCAAATAGGGGCAGTAGCACTGGTGCCTAGGGCACTAGTGCTCCCATGGGTTCTAGTGACCTTGAGAGCTCTATACATGAAAGTTTTTGGAGTGTCTAGGAATGGTTTCCTATGGTCTAGGGAGTTTGCATAATCTTTTTGTGATCATTGGGATGCCAAAAACATGTTAGAATGGACCTAAAACACACTAGGGGAATAGGCACTAAAATAACTGTAGAAACGTAAAGTGGAGATTGCAAAGTAGGCGATTTCCAACCTTATAAAATGAGACCTTGGAGCATTATCATTGATTTCGCAATGTCTGATGTGGCTTTGATGGGGTCAATTTTACAAAAGCAAATATTATGGCTCTTTGTTCTTCAAATGGAAGTTATTATAGTTGGCTTGCTTTTTGATGTCACAAGCTCCTTACTTGCCTAGAGAAATTGAAGTAGTTATGGTTCTTACCTTCCATAAGGAGAGATATCTTGGGGTTAGAAAAGGCAAAACATATTGTATTCATGTACAAATCTTCACCAAATGGCCCTTGTGCAAAAGAGTTGGATGTTTATCCCCTTAAATTAACTTCTTCAATAGGGTTTGGAAGCATGAGTAAGGATGTTTTGATAAGAAGATTTTGATTGAGTTGATTGTGGGAGGTGCTTCAATTGATTTTGTGTAAATAGTTAATTTTGGCTCTACCCTTTAACATGGTTCTTACTATTAAGGTGGGTCCAAACTAAATAATATTGAGCTTGATTTAAGGAAGGAATAAACAATGAGGGCTATTGGTCTTTGCCACTTTGGAGCTTTCCATGACTCAATTCTTGTAATTTAAACTTTTGACACTGTCTTATTATTTTTGACAATTTATGATCGCCATTTTCATTTGTGGTTATAAAATTGATCTAGCAATCTATATGTATTATTGTTTCTCATTTTAATATTTTATGACATGTTATAAAATTTGAGTCATTACTTATTAGTCAAATTTCGATGGATCATGACATAGTTCCCAAACTCAAAGTCGAGTTGGACTCGGTAGACCAAAAATTTCCAACTAGGCAAAAACTCGACAACTTAAAATATACTTAAATTTTTGAAAAAACAAATTTTTTGATAAAAACATAAATTTTACGCAAAATATATCTACAAAATGTATCAAATGAGTTTGGCAGGGGTTTGGGGGCAATGCTCCCAGCGGAGTCCCCGCCACCAAGCCCAAATGAAGACCTTCAAAATCACACAGAACTTCATGGCGCATGCCATTTTCATAATTTTTTAAAAGGAAAAAAACCATGTTTTTCAGCGTTTGAACAACGTCCAAACTACGACTCGCATCATTCCTGCGTCCCCGCGAGATTTCTTGTTGGACTCGGCGAGTTTTCTGCGAGCACTTGGCCAATTTTCTCAAAACAACTCACTGGAAACTTGGTGCAGCAAGTCCCCATGAGTTTTCATTCTAAGTACTCGATCATTTAAAAAACCCACAAGTACCCAACAACTCTTTGAGTTTGCCAACTATGGATCATGATGCATTTTTTAATTCTCTATTCTTTTGCAGCATGTATGTTAGTAATTTTATATTTTTGTTAAACATATTCTTTTATGTATGAAAATACATACATTATTAAATCCTTAAATCTACATACATACATATACCTACTTAATGTTAGAGTTGGCTATGATTGGAGCCACCCAGGATCTAGGATTTCATGAAAGCATAAGAGAGATCAAATGAGAGAATAATTCTATTCTATCAATGAATGCAAAAGATTGTTCAAAGATTGTTACAATGTACATGATATGCCTTGCATATAAAAATAAGGATGAGATGTAGGATGTTGTAATTATGTAACAAGTGTCATATTCCTATGACATGTGACAACTATAGGATAAAATGACAACTATTGACAACTATCAACAGCTAGACACAACTAGAAACATCTAGTAGACTCACTAAGTCAACTTAACATGTGAATTAATGTGTGATGTGTGAATATTATTTAACTAATAAATAGTTAAATAATATGAATTATCCACACAAGAGGTAAACCGGTTAGGTAATAACCCTATTCACACCAACATCCCCCCTTAAGTGCAACTTAGGTAGTAGTTGACTAAAGCAAGATGCAACGATGGATGAAGATGTGTCTCGATTGCTAGGCCATGTTAGGTACCCATGTACAAATAAATCTCAAGTGGAGAAAAGGAGAAAACCTCATGGGACAAAACTCCTCTCGAAAAGTGAGAATGCATAAAACAATGAAAGTGAAAGAAAAAGTGATAGTAGGAGGACTCAACATGACCCCCCAAGGACTACTTCTATCACATATATACAATCAAATACCCCCCATAGATGAGCAAGAGTGAGACTATAGGTCCCCCCCCCCACAATGAAGTAGCTCCTGTGCCGATGGTGAATGCCTTAAGAAGAATACTGAAGAGAATCCTGTACTTGCAAACAACATTTCTCCCCTTAGGAAGAAACCAGTCCAAAGGCTGATGTAGAAGAAACTCCATCTCCAAAAAGAGATATGAGGGAAGATGTCTCATGATGGATGTCTCTGAAAATTGCTGAAATGTCCACATGTCAGAATCAAAGAATGACACTATGCAATGAGGTGTGACCAATCCAAAATCCTGGGTAGACTTATGAAGAACAACCTCCAAAGACCAAGTAGATGGGATAACAGTTGTGCTGTAACAGTCATCAAAGAGGAGAGATATCCCCAAATCTGTAATATGAGACTCACAAAACAAGTCTGATATACCTGCCAAGAAAGTATCCCACAAAGCTATGTTTGAAAGACTTGAATGATCTTACTCAACTAAAGTAGAAGAAACCATGTTGATGTCGATCTTTGAAGAAGCAGGGGTTGAGGTGATGGAAGCTCAACACTAGTCTCATGAACCAAAGTGGATGAAAGAACACCAAGGTTCAAGTGACCAAACTTCTCAGAAACATGATTCACACTTGATGCATGAGTGTGAATATCAATCAATGGATTTACATCATCAAAAGAAGCAAAATGGGAGAATTTATACAAGCGAGATGCATGATCAACTATCCCAACAACAATGGTATCTCTACTCTCCAAGTCCCTTATGATAACTGAATCAAGAGTGAACTCAACTGTCTTGCTTGCACCACAATGAGTAATCTGGTAGATGGAAAGGAGATTGGTTGATAAGGAAGGTACACAACACATTATTGAAAGTGCCCTCACCAGTATCAATTGTCCCTTTACCAGTTGCATGCATGTATATATTGTTACCCATCAAAATAGGTGGCAAAATACACGACTCAAATGAAGAGAACATCCCTTGTGAAGATGCCATATGACGAGAAGCTCCAGAATCAAGAAGCCATCTCTTTGACTGAAGACTTGTAGAAGCAATAAGTACTTGTCCTTTTCCTTTGTTTGTCCCATTAGCAATGCTTGTTGTCCTTGCCTGTGTAGATGATGATGGTGTCGAAGAAGAGGATTGACTAGGTGACATGGATGATGGCATTTTGATGTTGTGCTTTTTGAATAATGTGAGTCAACTCATCAATTTTCTTCTCATAACACTTATGCTCATCATGTCCTAGTTTCTTGTAATATGCACACTTTGGTCTCTCCTTCTTAGATGATTCCTCCTTGGGAGAGGATGAGGACTTAGGTGAATTAGTTGACTCCTTTGCTTGCTCATTGTTTTTAAAATCCTTATTTTTCTGTTTCTTTCCTTTGCTAGGTGAAGCCTTTTGATCCTTTGTACCTTGATTAACAAGAAGAGCTTGAGGTCTAGGAGACTTCAATGTGCCCATGTGTACTAACTTAGCTTGCTCCCTTGTGAGTGATGTGGCAAACTTATCAAGTGAAGGCATTGTGAAAGCTTTCCCAAGAGCATCCATAGTAGCATAAAAGGTAGAAACAAAGACTGAATAGTCAGTACCAAGCTTGGCAAGGATTGAAAGAATCAATTGAGTGTCCTCTTTCTCAATTCCACATTGTTTGAGCTGCAATCTAAGTGACTTTAGCTTTGCGAAGAAGTTTTGGATGCTTGGAAAGTCGGTTGGATTCAAACCAATTAGTTCATTCTCCAATTTGAAACCTCTTATAGTATCTTGCTTACCAAAGAGATTCTCTAAGGTAGTCCACACTTCATTAGGTGTTTTACAAGATTCAATATGAAAAAGGAGATCAGGAGAGATAGACAAGCATAGTGTTCCATAGGCTTGATCACATCTATTATACCACTTTCTCTTTTCTGCAGCTGCTGTTGGTTCAATTTCTGTACCCATTGTTATTTTATGGATTTTCAAACTTCTTAAATGAATCTCCATTTTAGTTTTCCACTCATGATAGTTATATGGTGTGAGTAGAGGAAGTTTGTTTGGATCCATGATACAAGAGTACAAAAAAGAACACACAAGTACAACCCCCCTTTTACTCAATCAATGAGATCACCACTCAGCAAAAAATGATTGTGGGACTTTATAATCAGTCCAATTACAATTGCCACAAGCCAAAATGGCAAAGTGGTTTTTGATTTTAGTACAATGCAAAAGCCAAGATTAGGCTAGAACTGAAAGTACAATTTCTGAGCAAAACTGAATCAAATTGATTGCAGATCTAGAAAGTACTTGAAAAATCATGCACTTTCAAAAAAAATTCACAAAACAATGTTACCGTATGAGCCCAAACGAAGTGTTTGAAGTTCTGAAAATGGGAACTGCTGAAGTACAGGTGAGAGAAACTGCAATTTCTGGTCAAACTAAGCACCAAAATCAAAATCTGACTACACCACTATGAAGCCTGTGAAATTTTGGCCCAAATAAAAAAAATTGCATGAAAAACAGAGCAAAATTGAGCAAGATATGAGCCTCCAAAGTCTAACTGTCAAAACAAAAAGCTCATTGGAGAGGGGTCTAGCCAAGAGGGGCAAAAATGTTGATGTTAGCGGTATCAACGATGGAATCTAAAAGATTCCCCCAGAATATTCTTGTACAATACCTGCAAATGACGTTAACTAGTCGGAAAGTGACGTCAGCATAAGGATGTGTTTGGATGACATTAGCCCCCTGTTTGATGACGTCACCAAACGGAATATTCGCATTGTTGACGGGATATGCTTTCGACTTGCCGACAAATGGCATCACCTTGTCGGGAAGTGACGTCATGATGACGTCAACACCGGCAAAAAAAATCTCCCGAAATATTCAAAGATTCTCGCCTTGATTTGTGTGAAACCGCTTGAAAATAAAAAAACCACTGGAGTTTATGTCAAAAACCGCCAAAGTGTTTGCCGGAAACCGCTTGAAAACGGTGGAAACCGCTTGCAGGTTGGACGGAAACCACCGAATGCTGTTTGTCGGCGTAAAAGACTGTTTACCAGCTGTTGGAGGGTGGTTTTGAGGGCAAGTTTTGCCACCGAACTATTTCGATCTCTTGTGTGTTCGACTGTCCACCGATTTGGATGTCGACTGGTAGTTTTGTGCTTGGCCGACGGATTTAAATGCCCGTCGGTTGTTTTAAACCGTTGTCGACGCTGAATGATGGCTGCCGGGGATGAAAATTCCCACTGATGTTTGCAGACCGCCGACGGAGAATGTTTCGACAGCTTCCAGGAGGTTAATAAGACACAACAGAGTATAATTACTGCCGGGGAGGTTTTACACGTCATGGGTGGTTTTACACTTGCTGTTGGCAGTTTGTTACCACTTGCGCTTGGCAGTTTTATCATCGTCGGGCGAATTGTTTATGCCGGCCGGTGGAGTGTAGATCGTAGGTAGATAAAACTGTCCATGGGATTGGAGTGTGGGGCGGGGCTTGTGCCACGTGGCGCCCACAGGAGGTGTTGTAGCCTAAATGTAGGTTACCCTGCTATGGCAGGGTACAAACTCTGCTTCAATTAAATCCGTAGAGTAATAAAACAAAACCATCGTACTTTCATTAACCAACGAATATTAATTTTACTTGCGAGAGATTTGTATGCTAAGATTGGCCTATGCAGGGTACTGCGCCAAAGATTCTGCTTGCGGTAGATGCTGCAGAATATTCTGTCTGCGATTTCGTACGACAGAATCAGGGAAATTTTTTTGCCTTTTCCTGCAACTTTGTCAGATTTCGACGAATTGACAGTCGGTCTTGGGGTTTTTGGGCCTCCTGAGCGCGATGGTAGGTTCGGATTTGACCCAAAGTGCTATGAAAGATTAGGTACTTGCTGGATCTGGCATGCACCTCCCAAGTTCAAACCTTCATAGATTTGGCCTCCAATGTCCGATTTGGACGAAACAAAAGGCGATCTTGACTATTTCGGACCTCTTGAATGCAATGGTGTGCTCAGATTTGCAGTAGGATGCTCCAAAATGAACCTACAATACAAGGCTACAAAGAGGAAATGCTCACAAATCTGGTATTTCCATCAAGTCTTTCTGATTCTCTAGGTTATCATTCGATGCAAGAGGAGCATATTCAATTATCAAGATTCAACATGATTTGCACTCAAGATCTCTTAAAAAAATGACTAACACAGAGTGATTCTTCCTAGAGCTTTGATACCATGTTAGAGTTGGCTATGATTGGAGCCACCCATGATTTAGGACTTCATGAAAGCACAAGAGAGATCAAATAAGAGAATAATTCTATTCTATCAATGAATGCAAAAGATTGTTCAAAGATTGTTACAATGTACATGATATGCTTTACTTATAAAGACAAGGATGAGATGTAGGATGTTGTAGTCATGTGACCAGTGTCATTCCTATGACATGTGACAACTATAGAATAAGATGACAACTATCAACAACTAGAAACATCTAGTAGACTCACTAAGTCAACTTAACATGTGAATTGTGTATGATGTGTGAATATTATTTAACTACTAAATAGTTAAATAATATGAATTATCCACACAAGGGGTATACCGGTTAGGTAATAACCCTGTTCACACCAACACTTAAATGTATATTGTATGCCCTTGTAAAATGTATTTTCCTCTGTTTGTTTGTTACTGAATAGAAAGAATAATATACATTTTTACCATAGTAATAGACTGTAATCTAAATATTAAGCATTTGATGTTATTTTCGAAAGAAACACTCTCTTCTTTTTTTAATTAGTGCTTGCCAAGAGAAGGCAACATGCTCTTTCCCCTTTTTAATTAATGTTTTTCAACACTCTAGTGAATTCACTATCCAAATTGAGAATTTATCTGTGTAATTCTGTAAAACTGCAACTGGTTGTAATTGTTAAAGCAGAAGGTGCTAAGGCTTTGTTGTTGTGTGTAATAATCGATACTACATTCAAGTAATACCGGATGGTAGTACCGCCGGTTAATAAAATTGTGCTTCATTTTGTAATATTGGACGGTTTACTGCCAATAAATTATAGCATGAACTCACAGCCTGTTTTGGCATGAACAAGCTGACATTCTGCCAGTCGCCTACACACATTCCCACATGCCCGCTGCATAAGTGGATGCCCACTGAATAAGTGGAAGTTGTTATTATTGCATGTTGGTTTTGAATGCTAACTCGGAAGTACTTGTATGCTCTCACCTTGCCCGCATAGGGATCTGGGTGATTAGAAGAGTGTGGAAGAACTTAACCATTGCATCTTTCTCTGTGTGTGGAATTTAAAAAAAAAAACTGGGGTGCTCATTACATAGAGCATACTAGTCTCCAGAAAAACTTCAATATTCCTTCATTATTTAACTTTTTCCATACCAGAGCTTGATTTGTAGGTGCAAGTTAAGGGTTTTCAGATTTTGGAATAAAAACTAGAGGGAGAAACCTGCTTCTCCTCCTTCTCATACTGCACACTAGTTCTCCATTCCACAATTGTCACCAAAGCCTTTTTACAAGGGATATTTTCTTTGTGGGAAGAAGAGGATATCTCTTCCTTTTGCTCAAAAACACCACATCCCCTTTTTTCAAGATTCACAGAAAGCGTCCAACCAGAGAAAAAACATGAAAAAAACAAATAAAATTCTTTCACAAGATTATTATTGCTGCAAAACATTAAAATTTTTATTGCTTTATTTACTTGCAATGTACAACCCACTTTAATCATTATGGAGAGTTGAAAAGCACTCCAAGTCTTTGCTTGCCAAATACGTAATGATTGGCTCTCCTAAAAGGAATATTTTATAGTTAAGCTGCTTCCTTTAAAGTTTATGCCAAGGTTTGCAATATAATCTGCCATTTCTTTCTCAACCCTCTTAATATAACTGGTAACTTCTCCTTCTAATTCTGAAAACAATCTCTTACTGTCAGCTATAAGCTTTTTCAGTTGCTAGTTTTCACATTTGGCTTTTGCCATGGCATTGATTATGATCTCCAAGTCTGCCACAAACTCACATTTTGTCCAACTTTATCTTGCACAATCCAAAGGCTTTTCCTTAAAGCCTTATCCTTGGCCATTCTATTAGTTGCAATCCCACAAGCTTCATAATAAATGAGAATTATCTTGCCTTTCTTATTCCTCTCCATCCTTCCTGCACTAGCCAAAGTGGGATTGCTTTTAGCAGTCCCATCAAAATATATTTTGAGAGTTCCGGTTTGCTGTGGGGACCAAATTTCCAGTTTCCTTATGCCAAATTTCTTCCAAATCCCTTTATCATGAATTTTTAGATTCAATATTGTTGATCATAGTTATGTGATAATATTTGATGCAGAGGCCTTGATCAAGCCGAGGATACTGTCATACACATTTATGATTGTAATCTAGGCCTTGCTAATTATGCATGATAATGGGTGCAGGCATTTATTTTAGATTAAGTGGATGGATTGTAAACTAATCAAGCATTGGTCTCCCACATAAATTTATACTTGAATCTTTGTAGATAGTAGAATATAAATAGTTTGATCTAGAGATTTTCTTCAGGTACGCCGCTCAGATGTGCTCTCTGCTTGGAGTGGGATTCGTCCATTAGCAACAGATCCCTCAGCTAATGACACTGCCAGCATTTCTAGAGATCATGTAGTGTCTACAGATATTGGCGGCCTGGTAACTATTACTGGTGGAAAATGGACCACATATAGAAGGTAATATTCTAACAGTAACCTCAAATCATTTTGTTGTAAATGGATCAATATAGAAATAAATTTGTTTATAAGTTTTTACTACTTCATACTTGGCAAACTTATAATTTTTTATTTCAGAGTAAGACAAAACAACTGAAATGCATTAGTTGCTTCTTGTGTTAGTACATTCTTGTTGATGTAACAGTTTTTTTTTCAAGGTTAATGGTAACAGCCCATGAGGGTCATAGGTAGTCAACAGTGGCTTGAAGGATATGTAAACTGCAGTTGTGTGAAGGGTGGACAAGTTTACTGTGGACAAGTCTGGCTAAGTTCCACTTACTTTGTTAACTTTGTTAGGAAGAACAAGACACTAACCAAAACTTAACTCTGGAGGCTACAGTCTTTCTGAACCAAGTTGTGATACAATCTCTGAAGAAAATTTAGGATGATTTCCTGGAGAAGGATTTTTGAAGAATTAGATTTTGATTACTAATGGTCAAAATACATTTGAGTTTTATTTACCTGGTTACTGGCTTTGTGAACTGTGGATTTTAGATTAAGAATCTGTTCTCTTTCCACTGATTTCTTTGTCATTGACATGATGGATAGAAGTAATGGCACAATGTTCTGGTTTTTGCTGACACCACAAGGCTAATTCAATCAAATCTTCCTTTCAGCATGGCAGAGGATGCAGTTAATGCAGCTATCAAAGTTGGCAAATTGAAATCATCTAATAATTGTGTGACAGCGCATCTTCTTGTTGTTGGAGGAGATAATTGGGACCCGGCATCATTTACCAAACTTGCACAAAATTATGTTCGTATGAAAAAGACATATTCAGGGAAGATAGTTCCTGGGGCAATGGACACTGCGGTTGCAAAACATTTGGCACATGCATATGGTAGTATGGCAGAAAGAGTTGCCTTGATAGCACAGGTTTTCTATCACCCCATTATCCATTTCTCCTTTTATTATAAGACATAGATTTGCTGGATATGGAATGTCTTTTTCCAAAATATTTTCATATTCATTTCAAAGCAGGCTATATTGTCTGTTTGTGTGTCAAATATTTTTTGGCTGCTATAAAGCTGTTATGATATTGGAAAACAAATGAGGACTTTTAGTTCAAACAAGCATGCCCACACACATTTTAATGTACATTGTATGTCCGTCACTATGTTACCAGAAACGAGAAACGAAAACGGCAACTGCAATGGCAACGTGACGAGAAACGGTATATTTCTAGGTTGCGTAAAAGAAACGGATTTTAGATACATATATTTTTTCAAAATTTTAGGTTTATTATAAAGTAAAACAGTGAGAATAAAACTAGGAAAAAACAAAAACTACATCTTTATAAATATATATTTTTATGAAATTTATTTTATAAATAAAAATTCACACATTTATCTTTTTAAAAACCATAAAACTACTCAGTATAAAAGCCAGACATTGAAGTTTTTTTATAAATTTATATTGATAAAAACAAAAACTAAATCTATACAATTTGTTTTATAAAAAAAAAACTTAATTTTCAAACCACATATTTATTTTTTTATTTAATAAAATTTATTTTGAAAAAACAAAACTACTTTCCCTAACAAATAAACAATATTATAAAAATCCACAAACTTTTAATAAAAATCACTTTTATTTCATAATAAATAAACAATATCATTAAAAAAAAATCTTTAGTGTTTTAATAAAAATCATTTTCTTTATAGAAAGTTTGATTGAAATTGAAAAAAAATTGAAGGTTCAGCAAACAGCAACGCAGAAACGGCGTTTTGTGTTGCCAACGGGGTTTCGGCTGTCCGAAACGGAAACACCGTCAAAACGTCGCGTTTCTGGTAACTAAGGTCCATCATTAATTAAGTTGCACTGCCAACTTGTTGGTATTACTTCAGTTCTCTACTTTAATGATCAAATTCACAAAGTTTAATAAAGCACAGAACAAGGGATATAGAGGTAACTGCTGTGTTCCAGCATTTGTCGCTCATGTTCTGATGTAAAGCTTAGCATCATGATGTAAATACAATCAATTTTTACTAGTGAACATCAAAAGGATATGAAGAGAAGCCATTTGGTTCCCTCTCTAATTAGTTAAAATTTGTTAAGTTTTTATCAAATGGCCAGATGGCCATGAGGTCCAAAGCTTCTGTTACTGCATGTCACATTTAGTTCCAAAGCATCTCTAAATTAATATTTGAAATATTCAATAAGGTCAAAAGGTTTACTTTTGGAAGTCAGCACCATCACATCTTTTATTAAGGAGAACATAGAAAAGAAGCAACATCAAATGGTTTTCTTTATGCATATTCGTATATCAAATTTGAACCCATGTTATTTGACTCTTGATCAAGAGATGGTGAGGCATGTTTTAATTGATAATAAGAAAGAAACATTGACTTGGTTGTGAAATTTGGATGTGCTTTGTCTATGATCATCTTACAAGAGTTTGGTTAAATCTCTTTTCTGAATTGAAATTCTGCTTGTGGATTGTAGAATGAAAATCTCGGCAAAAGGCTAGCACATGGGTATTCTTTTCTGGAGGCAGAGGTTGCATACTGTGCACGGAATGAGTACTGTGAGACGGCAGTTGATTTCATTGCCAGGCGATCAAGGCTTGCCTTTCTCGACACAGATGCAGCTAGAAAATCCTTACCTCGTGTTATAGAGGTACTTGCTGCAGAACATGGCTGGGACAAAGCAAGGAAGAAAGCAGAGATGGCAAATGCCTTAGCCTTCTTGGAAACTTTCAAATCTTCTCAAAATGCACAATTTGATGATGGTAAACACACCTCAAATAAGTCATTCTTGTTCCTAAAGATATGATTGTGTTATCCCTGTGTACATAGCAATTTTGCGTGCCGTACTTGAGCAAATCTACTCTGTTTCAGCATTGCATGTTGTTTGTTAAAAAAAAAAAATTGATAGCCTTGCCTCCATGTACTTGCTGTTCCCATGGAAAGATTCAGTTCTTCAAAGTGGGTTTTGCTGTTAGATTGAATATATAATAAACACAACTAATAATTGAAATTTGAAATTGTATAACATTATTCTATTGGTATCAGAAACTATGCTAAAATTTTATCTTCAAGGGTTTGATTTTTTCTAGGCTGTGAAATACATGTGGCAATATTTTTGTGTTTAGTAAAAATTGTAACAAAGTGAAGTGTGAAGGTGCAAATACCTTGAAGGAAGTGATCTGCTGGCAATATTATAGCAAGATATTTTAGCTATCTCAATTTGCAACTTGATTTAAGAACACTTTTGGACTTATATCCATTGTATTTTTTTCATACACAAACTGCAGTTCGTGGTGATTGTTATGTACTTCCCAGAAGTCTGGATTCATTTGTAATTAGACTTGGGAAGGTCTTGTTTGAGACTGTTGAGGATGCACGTTGAGCTGGGTGCAGTCTGCATGGCTATATCTTTTTGAAAGCCACAATAACTATTAAATAAAAATATGTCAAACCTTATGCTATAAAAATAATTACTACTCTCCACTCACTATTCAGGTTTATCCAGCTTGGGCTTAACATAGGCTTGGATGTAAAATCGAATATATTTGCAGTGAGATCAATTTTTGACTAGGTTACTGAAGCTAATTATAATATATTTATTGTGATGAAGCGGGTCAGGGACTTGAAATATCAAAGTTTGCTTTTGCATTGTGGAATCACAGAAAGATGTCCATTTGAAGTAGCAGCTACCAGAAGTTAGAGAGGACGTATATTGTGAATTGCATCATGTTAAGATTGACAAAAAGTATAAAATGATTAATTAATTATATATAAGTTGTAACTATTTGTCTTTATCATGACATGTTGTCAGTCACAATGAAAGCAGACTATCTGCTAGGAGTGTTAAACATGGTAGGTTGGCATTTTGTCACTTGCTACAAATTATTCATAGATCTGAGTACTGTATGAATTTCGCTTCTATAGGTGTGTGTTGTCCACGAGCTTCTATCAATTCAACTTCAATCTTTTCCAATATTACTCATGAAGTTTGCATTTGATTTGTGTTGGAACTATGTTAGATAAACTTACCGAAGAGACATTTCTACACTACTTAGGATGCCATGAAGCAAAATATAATATACCATGTTGCTAGCATTCAAAAGATGAATATTTATCTACAGTTTGACAAACTGGATGTAATGTCCCCATTATTTTAACATTTCATACTCAAAGGGGGTGGGACCTATAATCGAGGGGCAAATTTATAAAAGGGGAAAATGTAATCTTTAATTACATTTTCCACAATCAATTTTTATGGAGTTTAATATAGGTCCAAGCTAATTCAAATGAGTCTTCAAAAAAGGGCAATCGGTCATCATAGAAGAGCCAATGAATATGCAAGGAGGGAAATCTGAATTCAAACTAGCCTTCAAAAGTTTTTGCATCAATTTGGAGGGAAGCTAAATTCAAAATGCAAAAAGGGGAAATTCAAATTAAAGCCAAGTCATAAGAGGGATCATCCGCCTATATGAGAAATGGGTCCAAGCTTTTGTATGAAACACTCTACTTGGAGAAAATGATTCAAATTCAAATTATAATTCAAAAGGAGGCATTCGCATGAAGAAAACATCCACTCCAAACTCCCAACGGCCACCTAGGATCATGTGAAGAATTCGGTTCAACAAAGGCCATTGATAACATGGAAGTATGCGCCAACGGTGGGATGAAGGAGATATCAAATTCCATTCACCAAGGATGGCGACTCGTCCAAGGAAGGTTGCATTCCTAAGGGGTGCGAAGGGTGGGATCCATTTGCATTATGAAACAAGGGACTCCATAAAGATAATCGACCAAACCCACAATCATAGGTGGTCCCAAATGCATCATTCTCCCAATGTCCATTGCCTAGAGTGCGTGGCCAAGGTAAAGAGATGCCTTTCGCCAAGGGAAGATGAATCCGCCTATGCAAAGAGGGGTCGCTCAAGTGAAGGTTCGGCCAAAAGCAATGAAGCAAGGAATAATGCCTCTCGCCCATGTTGAAGATCAATGCATTCGCCAAGGTCATAGCTATCACGCCTTCCTATGTGGATCTCCAATGCCAAAGGAAAATCGTGCAAGCCTCAAGGAAGATCGCCATGGGAGAATTCGCCAAGTTTAGGGACATGAAGGAAAATCGGCCAAGTCACATTCGCCTATGCTAGGCTTACAAACAATATAGCGATTTCATAGAGGAGGCCCATTTGCCCTGAGGATTGATTTATTAGTTGCATTCATTTAAAATTGCTTTGCAAGTTTTTAAATGAATAATGTAATTGGCATTTCATTGGAGGAATTCAAATTCCAAATTCACCCAAGAAAAGTGATCTTTGCCATGAGGGATCGCTCCTACCAATGCATAAACCCAATCGGCCATGAAAGCCAAGGATAAATAGTGGAGCTCATGGCATTTGAGGATATGACTGATTTGGTATGTTTTTCCTATTCAATTCTAGCTTGAAGATTCCAATTTTCATGCTTATTCGCAAGGAAACGTGCCCTTGCCCATAGGGAGATGATCCCCTATGTTTTAAGAGGTGACTTTGCTTCTAATTTCACCATTGATTTCAAACTTGCAGGTATTAGGAAAGATAGAGAGAGTATTGACGATCCTTGTTGAAGATTTGACATCAAGATCTAGGATATTCGAACATTCACTACTCTGCTGATTGCATACAGTATTTTCAGTCACTGGCAACAGTCATAACAGTCAGCATACAGTGTCATGGGAAGGAGTTACAAGGGTCATTGAGTGCTGAAGCCACTTGGCATTCATTTGGCAACCTTCCTCTATTATCGGGCTATCATTATTTCCTAATTTTGAAGTCAATTGTAAATATTTGAAAATCTGATTTGAAATATGTATGTGACTGTCATAAAGGACAGCAAGTAAACATTTGTAATTGCTTCATTTGAAATAGCAGAGAAAGTATTTGAAGTTTGGGTTCCATTGCTCATATGTTGTACATTTGAATTGATAACTGTTTGTAAGCTTTGATTGATAAAATCTCAGTTATAACCACTAAAGAACATCACAGTGGTATCAGCGCTACAATCCTGCCAGCCTGGAGGGTTTTCTATGGAATTTGCAACCATGAGTTCATTTCTGTTTGATAAGGAGTTGATGAGGGACATGATTGATAGTCAGAGAAGAATGAGGAAGAGCCAGCATAGAATGGAAGCACACCAACAACGAACAAATGCAAGCATACGACAAACAAGTATCAATATAGAAAAGATGTTTCAGGCTTTGACTGGCAACAAGTCTAATCAGAGGACTACTCAATCCAGAAGAACACGCACCATCAAGAAGGAAAAGATCAAGAATTCAGTTTATGAGATGGAAGATGAAAGAGTGGTCAAAAATCTTCATGAGGAATTTGAAAAGCATGTTGATAGAGAGCCAATTCATACACATAGCATAGAGATTGTACAATTGGAAGATGAAGAGGTCCATGATGAAAAGAATGCACAAGTTGAAGATAAATCAAATGAAGGTATGAGTTATTATGATAATGCTAACATTGTCTCATCTTTTCTTCACGATGATAAGGAGTCAAGTGATGCAAGCGAGAGCAAATCAGAGATTTCAGTTTTTTATGAAGGACATATTATGGATGTTCAATCATACATGCAAGGAGAAGAGATAGTGTTTACCACAAAAATCATCCATCCTCATGAAGAAGAAGGTATAGATAATGATGCACATGTAGATGCTTATAGTGAGACAAGTTTTGAGGACAAAGAGACAAGGTCACTTGAGGTTTCAACAAAAGAACAAGAGGATGACACGAGTATTCTTAATGAAGCCATAAAGGCAAATGATGGTACGGTTTCCTTGGTAGAGTACAATGAAGACCAAGCTGATTTGAAGGAGCACATTCGTGATGGCCAAATAACTACTCTTCATGAAGATATTGAGTTGCATGCATCACGTCACTTGAGAAAGC
Source organism: Cunninghamia lanceolata (assembly GCA_027924645.1). NCBI lineage: Eukaryota > Viridiplantae > Streptophyta > Pinopsida > Cupressales > Cupressaceae > Cunninghamia > Cunninghamia lanceolata. The sequence goes on along the minus strand of BSBN01000983.1, from coordinate 1,115,041 downwards.
ATCTAGAGGTGAATAATAGTTATATTGTTTCAGCCCTAACCCATTTTGTTGATATTCATGAGGTTTTGATTTTGGCAAAGAAGGACTATACCTATGAAGGTTTTGTTTGCCATGAAGGACATGATACACATGATTGTCATTGGGTAACATCATATGGATCAGCCCTTGTTGATGGCTATTCATCCTTGATAGGGGATATGATTGAATTGGCAAAAGGTAACACAATTGAGTATGATATGAGGTCTGATTTTCTGATGCATAATAACAGTCTCTTGCTTCCATTGCTTCATGATATGATAGCCAACAAATTCAACCTGGAGGCATGTGAAGAGGCTCATATTGGACCGGTATTTGAAGACAAGCATGCAGTAATGAATAAGGCGTTTGAGAGAGATAAAGGCATTATAAAAAGGTTTGAATTTCATTCTGATTTTCTGATTTGAGACAGCAGTACTTCACTCTTGCAAAATCAATCGGGGATAGTTAGTGTTCATGAGAATAAGAGTGGGATGACTCTTCCTACCTTTGGCACTTTATTGGTCATCACATAGTATATGAATTATTCACGGCTTAAGATTTTTAATTTGATACACCATGGCATAATTGAGACAAGAAAGATTCAAGATATGTGGCATATGAGGAATAAGCCTTGTATGGAGATCAGTCAAGTAAAGCAATCAGATTTGTTATTGGTTTGTTCACATAGATTGTTTCACGAGGATTTGTTGTCATCTCTTTTGGAAATCCATTTGGAGATTCACATGGTAGACTTGGTTGGTATTAGGGAGCATACATATATAGATAGAGATATGAGAAATGCAGATTTGGGTTGGTCATTGATCATTCATAGAGCATTTGATGAGTTCACTTGTCATGAGTTTTATCTAGCTAGTGACTCTTCAATATTCCGGAATTTGGTGATGCATACTAGAGAAACAGTTGCATTTATGGGGCATACTTTTGGATTACAGTTGGCCTTTGAGCTTAGACATGGAGTCATTGCTATAAGTTGTGATTTTGAGGCACTAATGTTTGCATTGCAGCTGGATAGTGACTTTGAGTATACAGGTGAACAAATGTACATTGATATTCCATTCCTAATTCATGATGCATTAACAGGAGATGGCTGCCTTATTACATTGCACATAGAGATCCTTCATAACACTTGGAGGACCGCAGCTGATTGGGAGCTTTGTAGAAGTTTGGACCATATCTACATCATGGGGAGATGGCCTATGGATAATGTTCACCCACTATTAAGCATTAGTGATGACATTGGCATTTATTTGTACCTAATTCTTAATTGTGAGTTTGCTGTCCACTTCTATACCAGCAGCCTAGCAAGAGTAAGTTCACATTTTCTTGCTTTGATGAGGGATGTCCTACACATTCATTGGAGCCCTAATGATATGGGAGAATTGTTTGGCATGGCTAGCTCATTGGGACACTACGATCTTTTCATCATCATTGGATTTGGTAAGATTGTTTCAGATTTGCATGATAAGAAACGAGTAGTAATGAAAACTCTCAAGTACACTTTACCTTGTCAAAGGACAACCAAGTCTATGATTTAAGGCATATTTGATGGTGAGCATTTGAATTTCTCTATTGGTTGGTATGTCATAACTTCTGATTTATTTGAGGACAGAGGCTATATGGCTTTGTATTTTGATGACATGAACATACAAACACCTTTGAAAGGTAGTCACTTGTGTTCTACTAATAATGGTATTCAAAATTGGAGTATTGGAGATGGTAATTTTGTGAAGAAACAAGGCACTACGCACTTTGATTTTGCATATCAGAACATTGAAGATGAAGAAAAGACACAAGGGAAGTGTACTTCTTGGCTTGAGAGAGCTAGGAAAACTAAAATAGTTGCTGGTCAAGCAAAATGGCACGTGGAAAAGGTCAAAGCAATGAGGCAATCAGCTAGGTTTGAGCATAATAGACCATCTATTGGTGACACACATAAAGGCGTTTGGATGAATGAGAGTGAAGACAAATCAGTTTTGAAGAGCAAATTGATTTTGTTTAGAAAGGATCAGCCTACTCATGTTTTTGATGATGCATTTCTTTTGAGATATATGGAGAACCTGATGGTTTCTTTTCTATGGTTTGGCAATGATTCCTTTTTGCTGGTCATTAACATGTGTGATTTCAGTTTCAGTACAACAAAGATTGAGGCATTCTACAGTGAAGGAAATCAGGATATCTTTGTGGAAGAAAAGCCTAATGATGGTTCCTTATCTTCATATACTTTGGATGGCACTTTCTATATCATTTTGAGAGATATTTTCAGTTGGTGTGTTGCTGGTCTGAATTATAACAGCGGGATAACATGGAAGAACGCCTTTTCTTTCATGATTGTATTTGGCAAGTGTCATGAGCTCATGTTATCATTGCATATTTTCAGTTGGGATGGATCATTGTTTGGCATTGACATCTACATTTTTGAGATGATGGATTGTTTCATCGTAAGGTTTTGTTATTGGGAATTAAGCATGGATATGACTGCATCATTGTGCGACAGTGGAAGCGGTCCCAGGATCTTCTTCATCAACATCTTTGAGATGGCATACGTGAGTTCGTGTGGAGAGGATAGATGGGTTTGGGATCCTGGTATCTATTGATGATTGCTTGGGACAAGCAATCTTGGGGAGGGAAGACTTGTAATGTCCCCATTATTTTAACATTTCATACTCAAAGGGGGTGGGACCTATAATCGAGTGGCAAATTTATAAAAGAGGAAAATGTAATCTTTAATTACATTTTCCACAATCTATTTTTATGGAGTTTAATATAGGTCCAAGCTAATTCAAATGAGTCTTCAAAAAAGGGCAATCGGTCATCATAGAAGAGCCAACGAATATGCAAGAAGGGAAATTTGAATTCAAACTAGCCTTCAAAAGCTTTTGCATCAATTTGGAGGGAAGCTAAATTCAAAATTCAAAAAGGGAAAATTCAAATTAAAGCCAAGTCATAAGAGGGATCATCCGCCTATATGAGAAATGGGTCCAAGCTTTTGTATGAAACACTCGACTTGGAGAAAATGATTCAAATTCAAATTATAATTCAAAAGGAGGCATTCGCATGAAGAAAACATCCACTCCAAACTCCCAACGGCCACCTAGGATCATGTGAAGAATTCTATTCAACAAAGGCCATTGATAACATGGAAGTATGTGCCAACAGTGGGATGAAGGAGATATCAAATTTCATTCACCAAGGATGGCGACTCGTCCAAGGAAGGTTGCATTTCTAAGGGGTGCGAAGGGTGGGATCCATTTGCATTATGAAACAAGGGACTCCATAAAGATAATCGACCAAACCCACAATCATAGGTGGTCCCAAATGTATCATTTGCCCAATGTCCATTGCCTAGAGTGCGCGGCCAAGGTAAAGAGATGCCTTTCGTCAAGGGAAGATGAATCCGCCTATGCAAAGAGGGGTCGCTCAAGTTAAGGTTCGGCCAAAAACAATGAAGCAAGGAATAATGCCTCTCGCCCATGTTGAAGATCAATGCATTCGCCAAGGTCATAGCTATCACGCCTTCCTATGTGGATCGCCAATGCCAAAGGAAAATCGTGCAAGCCTCAAGGAAGATCGCCATGGGAGAATTCGCCAAGTTTAGGGACATGAAGGAAAATCGGCCAAGTCACATTCGCCTATGCTAGGCTTACAAACAAGATAGCGATTTCATAGAGGAGGCCCATTTGCCCTGAGGATCGATTTATTAGTTGCATTCATTTAAAATTGCTTTGCAAATTTTTAAATGAATAATGTAATTGGCATTTCATTGGAGGAATTCAAATTCCAAATTCACCCAAGAAAAGTGACGTTTGCCATGAGGGATCGCTCCTACCAATGCATAAACCCAATCGGCCATGAAAGCCAAGGATAAATAGTGGAGCTCATGGCATTTGAGGATATGACTGATTTGGTATGTTTTTCCTATTCAATTCTAGCTTGAAGATTCTGATTTTCATGCTTATTCGCAAGGAGATGTGCCCTTGCCCATAGGGAGATGATCCCCTATGTTTTAAGAGGTGACTTTGCTTCTAATTTCACCATTGATTTCAAACTTGCAGGTATTAGGAAAGATAGAGAGAGTATTGGCAATCCATGTTGAAGATTTCACATCAAGATCTAGGATATTCGAACATTCACTACTCTGCTGATTGCATACAATATTTTCAGTCACTGGCAACAGTCATAACAGTCAGCATACAGTGTCAGGGGAAGGAGTTACAAGGGTCATTGAGTGCTGAAGCCACTTGGCATTCATTTGGCAACCTTCCTCTATTATCGGGCTATCATTAGAGCCTAATTTTGAAGTCAATTGTAAACATTTGAAAATCTGATTTGAAATCTGTATGTGACTGTCATAAAGGACAGCGAGTAAACATTTGTAATTGCTTCATTTGAAATAGCAGAGAAAGTATTTGAAGTTTGGGTTCTTTTGCTGATTTGTTGTACATTTGAATTGATAACTGTTTGTAAGCTTTGATTGATAAAATTTCAGTTATTACCACTAAAGAACATCACACTGGACAATAATGGCTACTAGACAAAATCCCCTAAGTAATTCTTAGTCATTACAAGGACCTCCATAAATTGACTATTTTACTGCAACAACTATATGTACACAATGGATATTGGAGGACAACCTTGTGTGTAGCAACAAGGTTATGAAGCAATGCTAAGGGAGATAGGTTTATGTCCATTAGGTGTTAATTATGTGAAAGCTTTATAGAAGTAGGCCATGAAACGACATAACATGCAAGCAATGTGAATGTACAAATAATTATAGAGGCTATGGTGGGAAAACATGTCCTTGAGAAGTAAGAAGATTGCATCCACCTGAGTGCTAGAGCACCTTGGAGTACAACTAGCCTAGGCTGAATGATGTGACAAGGATTTCTAGTCAGTAGACTAGTTTATAGAATGTATAGTGATATGTATTTATACAATGGGTTGTTAGCTAAGCCTTTTGGTGCACTTCTCATGTTGGTAGAGTTGTGGTAGATGTCGGATCCATGTGGTGCCAATTGATTGTCATGATCATGTGGAGTATACATGGCTATGTGTTGGGTTCGTATGGAGCCGAACTGAATTTGTTGGTGTAGGTATAAGTGCATGTGCGATCTATGTGTAGGTTGCACACAATGCAAAAAGGATTGTAGAAATTGGCATTACTATTGTCCAAGCTAGCAGGCAAACTCCTAAAGTTGTGAGACGTGGCTGAAGAGTGTGCACATGGCTGTCTTGCATTGCCTTGTGTGAAATTGATACAATTGGTGCATGTAGATTTATGCAAAGCTATTTTGCTTATGCCTCATCCATGCACAATGCATCTTGGTGCACTGTTGTGCATGTAAGGAAAGATTGCAACATGACTCAAGTTTATGTTGAGCTAATGTGTAGGGGCATGAGTTGTGCAGAATTGTGTAGGGATCAACTTCCAATTGTTTTACTTCTAACCTATGTTTCATGTGGCCATGTACCGTGAGTATTTCCACTCTACCCCACATTGGGGACACAAGGATAGTTAGGAAACATCCTTGGGGTCATCACCTACATTTTTTAAAAGGAAATGTTCCCAATACGTCTTAGAAATGACAAGCGATGGCAAGATGTTCCTTGACTGTGCCAATGACGGCTAGTTGTCCCCTATGGCCTAGTATGCAAAATGTGTAATTAAAAAAAATATAAAAATGAGACAAAAGGGGTGGGAGGGCCCTCAAGGACCCCAACATAGCTTTACAACAACCCTAAACCTAAAACAAGTACACTTGACACCTAAAAACAAATAAAACCTTCATATTGCCATGTTACATTTTGTGAGAAGAAGATAAAGAGATAGAACAATAGTAAGATTGAGAAGAGAACAACAGTGAGAAGAAGACACAAGCATCAAAACATCATGATTTGAGGTAAGTTTAGTATCCATTATTTATTTGCACAAATCCTTTTAATTTTTTGTTTTTTTTTCAAAGTTTCGAACATTTAAGGAGTTTTTAATTGGTTTTTGGTTGTTTGCACTTGTAGTTGCATTTGAAAAATAAAAAAATCAATATGAGAAATGGTGAGGGTAGTGAAGGTGAAGATGTTAAAATTCAACAAAGAAGCCATAGGGGTACTAGGGGTTCTTCTAGGTGTGGGTATGTTGTAGGTATTGTGGGTTCAAATAACCCATTTGAATACCTTTACAACAACCCTAAACCTAAAACAAATAACTGACATCTTAAAACAAATAAAACCCTTATTTATTTGAGGTAAGTTTAGTATCCATTATTTATTTGCACAAATCCTTTTAATTTTTTAAATTTTTTTTCAAAGTTTCAAACATTTAAGGAGTTTTTAATTGGCTTTTGGTTGTTTGCACTTGTATTTGAAAAATAAAAAAATCAATATGAGCAATAGTGAGGGTAGTGAAGGCGAAGATGCTAAAATTCAACAAAGAAGCCATAGGGGTACTTGGGGTTCTTCTAGGTGTGGGAGTGTTGCAGGTATTGTGGGTTCAAATAACCCATTTGAATACCTTTCCGCTCTTCTAAAAACTTATGCAAAGGGCCCATTCAATCCTAAAAAATCTTTTTTTGCAATTTGCAACAACCATAGATAGATGAAAAAAATTGTAGGTGGGAGTAGAGTTTGGTTGTCATTTGTGTAACAAGGATTATAGTGTTAGCTACACAAAGGGTTTACAATAATCTTTTGTGCATAGGTGGACAGGGGGTAAATGGTTGTGGCAAAATAGCCCTAATTGAGAAGGTTGAGATGTCTAGGTTGTTCATTGAGGGCGAAGCAAGAATAAGAGAGTGTAGTAGAGACTACGCAATATAATATATGCCATTGCTTACCTAAAATGTGGATGTTGAGACTCAAAGGGTAGAACATTTGGTGCAGGAGCACCAAGGAGACCATAAGGATTTATGTTTTGTCTTCATGTTGTTCATATTGCTTTGAATGTCAATAAGGTCTTGAAGACCATTTGAAATTGTATTGAAGCCATTTTGTAAGGCCTTGATGCCAAGTAGTTGATGTAGGCAGTCAAGTCCAAATTGATCAATCGTCCATGAGTGTCAAACATGGAGAGGCACATTGTCTTCATCCTAGAAGGGCTAATTATGACATAACAGATGATTATAGAGGGATTTGAGGTAGTAGGTTGTCTATACAATAACCTACTCCTAATACATGTTGTAAACACCATGATTAGTTGACAGTTTTGAACAGTTTGAGGGTGGTTTCTTGTTGCCAACCAACCCCAAACTATTGGAGGATGTTGTAACCTTGTTAAGAACCCCTCATGGATCGGAGGCAGTGGTGTGGAAGAAGTTTCAAGCAATAAACAACCAATTCTCTGCTGTTTTCTGTGTCTTTTTCTGTTTTTCTGTTAGAACAATCCATACCATCTGCATGTACGGAATTGTCAAGATCTACAAGTGTGTGGGATGAGTAGTGTAATAGATTAGTTTTCAATTGAATCCATTTTGAGACCTTGACACTGTCTAGAAAGCAAACTACATCCATTCTCCTTGGACTGCTCACTAGAACTATGTTTTTCTTGAATTCCAACGCTGCTCCAGGACGTACTTTGCACAGGTACCGTACTGTTTGCACCTCTTCATGATATGATTTGTTAAAGCATGGACTTGTCTTTCATTTGAAGTTGGTTTGGTGATTTGACATCTTTGTTGTAGGGAGATATAAGGTTTTTTCTAAAAACTGTTCTGTTAAACCCTAACCTAGGGTTTTGTCATAATAATGGATTATTGACCATCCCACTATCTCTCAGTGCAACAAGACCAGTGGGATGGATGTATTCTTTCATGTTTTTTCTGATTGGAATGGTTGCAGAGAAGAGGGAGTTGGTGGAGGCAGAATTTTGATGAGGAGGGCGTAATATCCTCATGTATTAAGCCATTTGAAGGAACCACATAGACATTTTCAAGTACAGTCGACTGTAGGTGTCTAAAACCCACAAAATCCTTGCTCTTGGCATGAGTCCTAAGTGTTCCAATCATTGATTGGGTTATGTGCATGAAATTTATAGGGGTCTCTTTGTAAATTTGGCCTAATTGGGGCTCTAGGCTACTAGGAGGGGCTATAGGTTAGACTATATTGTCCAAAACAACCCATACCCAATTTGGGATATGTTGTAGGGAATCTAAATGGGTATCTTAGGATTGTCTAAGATTTGATTTTGCAGACCTTTGTCAAGAGTTATTGCTAATTGTTCTTGTTTCAAGGGCTATAAGGAGTTTAGTGGCCTAAAGAAGGAAGTCCTAACTCAAAGCCTGTCTAGCCTTAACCAATGGTTGGAATGTGTCACATGGGATGCCGAACAAGCCTCAACATGATAATTTCAAGAAAACCTACTTCTGTTCCTACTTTTGCATGATGATCTTTGAATTGGTTTTTGAGTGTGGGAAGCAAACATTGTCAAACATTGAAATCCTCAACCTATCCTAAGTCGTCTACATCATAGTGGTATCAGAGCCATAAAAGATTCTGTTGTTGGTTGTGTAAGACCTGGTATATGTCAGCAGAGGAGAGTGAAGGAGAGGCTAGCAACATGCCTCCAAAAGGGATGACCACTGAAGTGGTTAAGAAGTTCAAGGAGATGGAAGAGAAGATTAAGAGTGGAGTCAAGGAAGCACTCCAAGCAGAGTTGAAGGAACTGAGGATAGGGAAGAGGATAGATAAAGGTTCTGATGAAGAAGAAAAAGAAGAGGAAGAAGAAGATCAAGAAGAGGCAGAGGTATCTGCAGATCAGAAACATTTCCTTGAAGCCATCAAGGCAATTGGCAAAGATTCTTCAGAGGCTCAGATGGAGATTCCAATGTTTAGTGGCAAGATGAATGCTGATGAAGTTATGGAGTGGATTGAGGCCCTAAATAACTACTTTGAATACAAAGAAGTTCCTGAGAACAAGAGGGTGAAGTTTGCAAAACTAAACTCAAAGGTGCTGCCCTTACATGGTGGAATTACACCCATGGTGAGAGGGTAAAGAATGGGAAGAGCATGATCTCTTCATGGAGCAGAATGTTGGAGAGGATCAAGTCCCAATTCCTTCCATCAGACTATGAGGTGTAGATCTACAAGAAGATGCAAAATCTCAAACAAAGAGATCTGGATGTGGCCACCTACACCGAGGAGTTTCACAAGTTCTCTCTTCGTTGTTGATACATGGAGGATGAAAAAGGTAAAGTCGCAAGGTATCTAAATGGTTTGAGGTTTAATATCCAAGATGAAATCAGTTTACTAACCCCTGAAACCATGGATAAATGCTTTCAAGTGGCATTGAGGGCTGAAGAAAAGTTGAAGAGGAAAGGTGAGCAGCAAAATAGAGGAAGAGGTGGCAGAAATTTCAGAAGTAGGGGCAGTTTTGGAGGCAGAAATCAGTCCCAAAGAAGTCAAGGGGAATCTAGTTCCCAAGAACAAAGTGGAGAATCATGTTCTAGAGGAGGCTTTAGAGGAAGGAGACCCAATGGAAGGGGTAGATTTGGTGGACCAGGGAGAGGTCCTAATGTCTTCACAGGAAGGTGCTACAATTGCAACCAAGTGGGACATCCAACCTTCAAATGTCCTGAAAAGCAAGCCTCAAGCTCTCATGGAGGAGAGAGAAGGAACCAGTTGATCCAAGAGGAAGATTACCAAAGTGTTAACTCTTCAATTGGAAGTGCAGCCCCAGTCCATGAAGGAGAAAGTTTGATGATGAGGAGAACCATGTTGAAGGTGCCTCAAACACAAGAACCCCCTCAAAGGAAGACATTGTTCAGGACAACATGCAAGGCCTATGGTAAGATTTGCAAGGTAATTGTTGATTCAGGCTCAACTAAAAATTTGGTTTCTATTGAAATGGTAGACAAGTTGAAATTGAAAAGACTTCCTCATGTTAGTCCTTATAAAGTATCATGGTTGAATAAGGGGCAACAAGTTTTGGTAGATGAACAATCTTGGGTAGAATTTGAGATAGGGGAATATAAGGACAATATTTTGTGTGATATAATCCCCATGGATGCTTGCCATTTGTTGTTAGGACGTCCATGGCAATATGATGTTTAATCCCAACATGATGGTAAAACTAATTCCTTCATCATAACCAAGAATGGTAGGAAGTATAGAATGGATCCATTGCCGGATGAGAATATAGAGAAGAGTGTTGGGTCAAGTGTCATGATTGTGAGTAGTAAAGAGTTTCTAGACACCCTTAAGGAGGAAGGAACCCAAGGGTATGCTCTGATTTTAAAGCCTAAAAACAGTCCTAATTTGCATGGTCCTAGAGAGGAAGAGGTTCCCAAGGAGGTGCAACAATTGTTAGAGAAGTATAAAGGGATCATGGTAGAGGAGATGCCTAATGAATTACCACCTATTAGGGACATAAGCCATCAAATTGACTTCATACCAGGGTCTATTTTGCCAAACAAAGCAGCCTACAAGATGACACCTTCTCAAAATGAAGAGATTGCCAAGCAAGTGCAAGAATTGTTGGATAAGGGATTGGTAAGAAAGAGCCTTAGCCCATGTGCTGTCCCAACAGTCCTGGCCCCTAAAAAGGATGGTAAATGGAGGTTGTGTACGGATTCTAGAGCCATTAACAAGATTACTATAAGATATAGGTTCCCTATGCCAAGGATTGAGGACCTAATGGTGTCATGCCCATATTTCCCATGCGGTCACGACACACATCACACGTGTCATGTCCACATTTGTCATGTGGTCATGACACAAAATATCAAAATTTTTTCCACGCTTCCCTAAAAGCCCCTTCGCACGTGTAAGCGTGCTCGGTGGCGTTATGCTTAAGACGTAAAAAATACAATTGAATGTGGGTTAATGCGTTCACGTGCGCATACCAATCGCGATGAAGGCCAATTAGGGGGTCATCGCGACGCGGTTAACGTCGCCAATAGGGTTAGGATCAACGATCGAAAACCCTAAGTTATCCTATGTGAATGAAGGGATTTTGACGTAAGTCAAAATCAATAACCAAAAGCCAAATGCATGAGAGGATGATAAAGTATAGAATTTAAATGACGATACTTGGCAAAAAACAGTATTATTTTCTCTAACAAGGTTAAACTTCACTAACCTAGCTAAACCCTAAATTCTAGAAAAATTCGGCAGCATAACGCCTCACGGGCGTGAATAGGGTTTATTGTACTAAAACTAATTTGATCGAAAGGTTTACTGATTTGGTTTAAATTACTTACGTCTCACTAATTGAATAGGTAATCAGTTGAATAAGTTAATTGAACATTTTTCAACAAAGTTCGATCAATCTGTTCTCCTTCACGTTTTCTATAATTTTAAATGTTTTTCAACAAAGCTCGATCAATTTGTTCTCCTTCACGTTTTCTATAATTTTAAATGTTTTTCAACAAAGCTCGATCAATTTGTTCTCCTTCACGTTTTCTATAATTTTAGATGTTTTTCAACAAAGCTCGATCAATTTGTTCTCCTTCATGTTTTCGATCAATCAGAGTTATCTCTGCATCATTTACATTATCCCTAATTTCTTGGTAGATTAGATCTTGGAATTACAGGTTTCACTAACTTTGTTTAAATGGTTTACTAGGTTTCCGAGTCAGGCTTAAAACAACGTTTAATTTAATTTCGTTAATTAAATTGGCCCAAATGGATTAAAAAGAATATTAAATTTTGGTTAATAACGTGTGGTTTAAATAATCCTCGTAGAGTTAGATTTCTTAACCCGATTGTTTAAAATAACTACCTCTCAATATTAAATTGTATAAATTTAGTTGGATCAAATAATTCCCTCTATCATGATCTAATCTAATTATTAACTTCCACTAACAAATAAAAATAATATTCTAAAAGATTATAGTTTTACCTATTCCATTAATTATCTCAAACTATAAATTCCATACTTAAAACAAATGAACAAAATAATAAAAAGAAGGAAAGTTAAATTTTAAATTGGATTTTATTTCCACCTTGTCCTAATTTCTTCCATCAATAAATTATAATTTTCTTTATAGGCAAAAATCCCTAACCCTATTTTTGAACTCATTCTTATCTCTTTTATCTTTCTTTCCCTTTCTCTCTCATTTTGTGTTTTTGATTGTGTTGCAGGTTTAATGGCCACATATGAAATGCATATTGTGGCATTTGAATATATATATATATATAAATATATATATATATATATATATATATATATATATATATATATATATATATATATATATATATATATATATATATATATATATTTTCATTGTTTTTTTTTTAAAACTGGATTTTCTTTTAAAAATATATATTTTATTTTTCTGTTAAAATACTAAAAACCCTAAATTTATGTGTGGCAGGATAGTGGGGTTGTGGTGGAGGAGCGACGGATCTCATGAGGGTTGCTGTGTTTAAGACTGGCGGCGGGTGTTTAAGGGGGGCCGCGGAAGTGACTGGTGTAGGGGGCGGCGATGGTAGGAGTGGTGGCCGCGGACAATATAGGAGTTACGGTGCGGGGGGCGGAGTTTGCAGAGGTTGTGGCGGGTATTCAACGGAGGCCGTGGGAGATGTGGGGTTAGTGGGGAGTGTGGGGAGGGGGACGGAGCCCCCACCCACATCCCATACGATGGGGTGTGGGGAGGGGGGGCGGAGCCCCCCACCCCCACACCCAAAAACTATGAAGGCACTACGGTTGGGGGGTTCGAACCCCCCCACCCTACCATTATTTATTCACTATAAAACAAAACGCGACTGCAAAAAGAATACAATCTCTTTAAAATTTGCTGAACACTTTATTTTTTTATTAATATTTTCTTTTATTTTAAGTCCTATATATATATATATATATATATATATATATATATATATATATATATATATATATATATATATATATATATATATATATATATATATATATATGTATGTTTATACACAACAATCACAATTTTTTTAGTTTAAATTCACAATTCGAGCTATATATATAATACAGTCAGTTTTGTTGGCAGAAATAAAAAAAAATAGTTTATATTTAAATTCATAAGAAGCATACATTCAAATACACATCATATATATAATTAAAATTTTCTTTTCTTCCATTCACATACAATTTTTCTAGTAAAACAATTAAACAAATATATATATATATATATATATATATATATATATATATATATATATATATATATATATATATATATATATATATATATATATATATATATATATTCTTTTATCAATTTCCTATAAGGCAAGAACTCATTTTTTTCTAACAAAATTTATTCATAGCAATATCAATATTTACATTTTAAGAAAAGAACAATTACAAATAGTTAGATACCTCTAATACATAACAATATGAGATTTTCTCTTTTCATAATAACAAATACTTTTTTTTTGTTTGTCTCAAAATTAAAAACCACAACTCTTCTATTTGACAAATGCTTAAAATTTACATACAAATGAATTAACTTATAAAACAAATTTTCTTCCTTCAACCTTTCTTGAATGATAAGAATTAAAATCAACCATTTTAACTTTCTATTTCAAGTATAAATAGACTACAGACAAAATAAAAATATACATTTTTACAAGGGAGAGAACAATGCTCTTCCCTTGGACAATTAACAAAATATAAAATCTCCTAAGTAGGCCAAGCTCTCTCTCAAGAGCTAAAAAAGTAAAGGAAAATAAAATATCAACTCCAAGAACAAGGTGTTTTCTCCAACTTCACAACTTAGCTCCAATGAACCTGCATATCACAAGGGAAAAGAAAACCACACATCTTGCTCTCCTCCCTACCATAGACCCGCAAGAAGGTCACCCCCGAGCTAGGGAGGTCATCCACACACTTGGGAACTCATTCCACTTCACAACAAGGCATTCAAACAACCAAACACAATTTTTTTTAACACCCAAGGATAGCACAACACAAGAACTCAACCAGGACGAGTTCAAAGGGGTAGGGGAGTGGACTCACTCAACTCAAGAGTGCCACTCCTACAAATATTCCAAGACAAATACCTCATAAGGCCTCTAGCCAACATATTTAAACACAATTTTCACAAAACTTCCATTTTGGCTCTCAAGTCATTTCTCATATTGCTCAAAATCTCATATATTGCCCTCAAGGCTTACAACACCACAAAAACAAGGTAATGACCCCGAGGAGGTTCACTCCTCCCCTACCCCACACTTGTTGAGCATCTTCTCCCAAGTGGGAGAGGCTCTTACAACACCCTACAAATTTTGCCCACAATAACAATAAAAGTTCAAGAAAATAGATCTCGCACATAGCATCATGCAAGCAAACAAAAATACAAAGGGAAGGCCTTAGCCTTGAAGCCAACCTTTAAAAGCCCAATTATGGTAGGTGGTTGATGTAGAGCTTCTCCAAATCCTCCTCCAACATAAGCCACAAAACTCTCTCTATCTTTTTCCCCAAAGTAAAATTCAAACAATAAAATTATCCAAAAATTCAACAACCCATAACCTTTTCAAAGTGGGATTAAAATAAGCTCAACCCATGAGCTTTGAGGAATGGGGAGGTGACACTTGTCACCTCCTCACTCTTCCTCCCCACTACAAGCAAGACCTATGGGATGGGTGATGACACATGTCACTCACCCAACCCCAAGTCTCTCTCACCCCTCCACGTGTCCTCTCTGAAACATGTGGGAGAGAAAAGTGGAGCTTAAGAGGGAATGGGTGACACATGTGTCCCATTCCTTTCCTCCCAAGAGGGACCACACAACTCCAAGGTACCCTCACCAACTGTGAGAGAGACTTGGAGTAAAGTCCTCCACAATTGGTGGGTCTTGGAGACATCTCCAACCTTGGGAAGTGGTAAGGATGGGGTTGAGTGTTGGGACCACTCATCCTCTCCCTCCCATGCCTCCAATTTCGTCACTTAACTTCAAGGTGAAGTTAAGGTGACCAAATGGAGGTTTACCAAGGGTTACCCAAGTCAAAAAGGTCCCTAGACCCAAGGGGTACAACCCAGGGTCAAATTTAGTCTAGTTTGAGCACCCAGGTTGAGTTAAAGCACATGAAAAGGGGTCTCAAAATTTAAGATTTAAAAAAATGAAATTCAAAGACAAAATTCTTACAAGACCAATTAGAATTCAAAATAAAAGAGGAGTAGACTTAGCCCGACTAACACATGCAATTAACATTACAGAATCTTATCATGCACAGAGTTGATCTTGGTTCCTCGTGGAACTAGATCGGCTTCACAAGCAATAACATCATGTGTGGGATGATCTCCAATTTCTGTGGCTTGTTAGAAATATCTGCGCACTCAATTGCAAAGTTAATTCCACACACACACACACATATATATATATATAATAGCTGAAGCAAATTAAAAACATACACTCGCATAAAATATCACAAGTTCACTAAAGCATAAAGGAAGTCACATTACAATTAGATTCTAAATTCTGCATTTTAAACATCCATTCCCAAGATTAAATCACAAAACTAATTTCTATCTAACATCACCCAATTAGTTTTCCCATAACATCATTATATAAAACATCTATCTAACATCATCAGTAAGTAATAACCAGGTCTGACACATCGTAAACATACTAAGCATAACAAACCACATACATCATAAAGTCTAATAGTCTGGAAATTCAGGATCAACAGTCCCACAAGTCTAAATGTATTAGCAACAATAAAGTAAATAGTCAAATGTACGTGAATGAAAAATGTAGGCCTCACAAATGGACTGTTTGGGAGGGTCTAGATACTTTTCTAAGATTGATCTTAAGAGTGGGTATCATCAAATTAGGATAAAGCAAGGGGATGAATGGAAGACAACATTCAAAACAAATGAGGGTCTTTATGAGTGGTTGGTGATGCCATTTGGCCTATCTAATGCCCCAAGTACTTTTATGTGTCTCATGAATGAAGTGTTGCAAGATTTGTTGATAACTGAGAGGGGGGGGGGTGAATCAGTTATCCTAATTGTTTCCTTTATTGAACTTTCCTTTTAATTGATGCAGCATAAAATCAAACATAAAACATTAACCATAAAACAAGAAACACATGACACAGTATTTTTGACGTGGAAACCCTGTTAAGGGAGAAAACCACGGGGTGATTAACCCAAAATTATTCTCTGTTAGAAGAATAGGAAATTACAAAGATGGCACTTGCCAATTAGGGCTCACTGCCCGAGCACACTGCTCACAAGAGGCCCACTGCCTACAAGAAGACACACTGTCTACAAAGTGATGAGAATCACAGTCTTGAACTGATTGGAAGCATCTGCATATGCTGGAGTTCAGTTCCGGTTAGGCTCAGTACACTGATCTGCTGCACTTCATCTTTCCTCTGTTCTTTATTCTGCTATCTTTCACATACCGGATCCTTTTTGCTACCTCTGCTCTTTATCTGGACTTATTCGCATATCTCTCCACAACAACTACGCCTTCACAACTAAATCCATCCTCTATATATATCCGCACAAGTAATTTCATCACCTTTCTAGTCGGCATCCGGAACAGTCTAGTTTCTTATAAACTTTCATTCTGTCAGCTGAATCCTTCCTCACCAAGCAATGCGGATCAAGCATATACTTGTAGATATCATTAATCATGTCGGCCAAACATGATTCATGCCTTCACAACCTCTGTCATCAATAGTAACCCATCCGGAAAGCAGTCTGATACTCTGCCAGTCAGTTCTTCCTCTGTTTTCACTGTCTCTCAGGAATCCGGTACTCAACCATTCATATCTTTTTCCTTGTCCATCACCGGAGGCTAAATCCTTGGAATATACCACTCAAGGTAGTCCTCTTGACTTCCCCAAATCCGCACTGCACCAAGACACTTCCTCTGAGAGGTCCGGACCAATCTGTCGGACCTTGCCACATGCTCTGTTCTTCTTCACCGGACCACAACATTCTTTATTCTGACTTCCGGTAGAGACATATCATGTCTTGCGGATATGTGGGATGACCTTTGTTGCCATCAATGACAACAACCATGAATCCATATAGTGTCTCTTGCCAACAATCTCCCCCTTTGGCATTGATGGCAACACTTAGTGAAAAATGACTAAGTGTTTTCACTGTGCTCCCCCTTTGTTGATGCTCTGTCTTTATATACAATTTCCGGAACTCCCCCTTAGTTGGATTTCTCATTTTTCACTGCTCCTCACTCCCCCTTTGACATCAATGGCAAAGGGTAGGGTCCGCATATCAAAATTTTCAAAAATTTCTTATACTTAGCCGCATATTTACATACTCACATATATTGAAGAATGTCTGCAAAGGATGTCTGCAATTGGATCATTTCTGTAGCCCAACTTTGCTTCATTCTATCCAAAATTGAAATGTGACCACTTAGCAAAAATGCGAACGCTTCTGCCCGCTTGAGATCTGTCGGATCTTTTGTTTGGGCGGTGGTCTGAGCATCACTGATGGCCTCATGCATGGTTTCCAACTTAGGGATTATAATCCTTCTAAGTTCTCCCATCCGGTTAGTGATGTTCTTCCTTTCCTTCTCAAGATTTTTTATTTCATTCAAGACTGCAATGGTCTGACATTCTTGATTTATTATAGAGGAAGAGAGAGGATCAAAACTTTGAGATAAGCTTTGTAGCTTATCCTGTTCCTCTTTTATTTTCTTGTCAAATGCTGCTGTTGCCTTTGACCAGGATATACAAAATTTATAGATGTCACCGCCATCCTTAAGAGCATTCTCTAAGCTCTTTATTCCAATGCTTACAATCTTCCTATCTTTAGAGATTAATTCTAATATCTCTGAAAATCTTTTATCCAAAAATTCCTTCCGGACCTTTTCTTCAGCTGATTTTTCTAAAGAATCAAAATGTGTATCAACACTGCTGACTAAGGTTTTTAGATTACCGGAAGAGGAGGCTGTCGGATCTATCTGGATTGATGGCATGATCTTCACAAGTACTCCGGAAGCAGCCTCTATCAACTCACAGTCTTCCATATGAGACTTCAGGAGCTTTTCATTTGCCTTGGCATTTGCAAATGAAGCTATCTTCATTGTTTGTACCGGAGAGAGAGAGTCAAAATCAAATGGGCCTTTTAGAAGCTCCGGTTCATCAATCTCTAAAGTTTCTTTACTCAAAAACTGTTGAACAGTTTGTGCAGTGTCTCTTGCCGGAGACAGATGTTTCTTTTCTTCTGCAGTCTTAGAACTGTCAACCTCTTTATCTTTCACCATTGCTTCCTTCTCCTGTAATTGCTCTTCTTCTTTGGATCCGGAGACTGTAGGGGAAACCGGAGGAGAGATGCTAGTTTGTTCATGAGCCACTTCTTCTGGAGCAGAGGGTCCCAAGTCCTCAGCTGTTTCTGTACCTAAATCCTCTACAACCGGAAGATTGAACCTTTTGAAGGCCTTCCGGAGGATCTCTTCTGTTTCTTGGGCCACTTTGTCAGTCTCGCCAAGCATGAGTTGATTCATCCTGGCTTTGCTTCTAAACTCATCTTTGCAGTCTTTGAAGATAATGTTCATGGTCTTGGGATCAATTTGAGGATATAGCTGAATAGCTATCTGCTCCCGGATCTCAAGATCTTTAGCATGAGCATTATTCTTTCTTACTTCCATTTCCTTTTCTAGGCTTTTGGGAATAAGAGATATTATTTCAATGAAAGCCTTATTATATATGTTAAGATATTTTACTGTGGCCTCCTGCAGAGTCTTTTGGTCGGCCTCACTGAAGTCATCATATGATTCAGTCATTGGTTGAAGGTTTCCATCCACCGTGACCGACTTGATTATGCTCTCTAGTGACAGAGTGGGCTTTTCAACAGTTACCTCTGCCATTTCATCCTTGTCTTGGCCTGTGGAGGGCTTACCGGATCCTTTCTTCTTCTGTTTCTTTACTTCTCTTACTCCCTCATCTGATTCTGTTTCCTCTTCATCCTTTTGGCTTCCATAATCCCTTGTGGCTTTTGTCTTGGATCTCTTACCGGATGCCTGGACTTCCGGTTTTGAACTTTTGGTTGTGGAAGGTGCAGGTCTCTTTGATGATCTGGTCCGGGTGGGAGTTTCAACCGGAGCACTTTCTTTGCTTTTCTCTTCTTCCTCGGCCTTCCTCCTCTTTTCCCGGCTGGCATCAAGTGCCTCCTTTGAGATACCTAGGCCTTGAGCAATGTGCTCTACTTCTTTTCTTACCTTTCTTTTAATCTCAGGTTCCCTGAGTTCTACATGTATTTTTACACTCAGCTCCTCAAAGGTTCCAAACCTTTCTGCCTTAGGATCTTTGGGCTGACTTAGCATGTGTTGAACATGCAGCTCCACTATCTGTTCATCAACTTCATACCCCATGGGCATGATCCAGACAGTCCTTGGCTCCACTGCCTCCATTAGGCACTGATCAGTGTCAACCATAAAGCACACTGAGTCCTTGTATTTCTCAATGAGAGACTGGGGAATTCTCTCTCTTGCTTGCATCATGCTCTGAAAGTTTTTGAAGTATCCCCATAGAGCTGTATTTCTCGCTTTTGCATCCCCAAGTCCATGCAAATAGTCTCTTATCTGGACTGCAACAGGTTTGTCATTTTGCCATACCCATCCACTTGTTCCGGGTAGCTCATTCATGAAGTAGAAGAATAGACATACAATCAGAGTACCATACTTAAAGGAATTCTTCTTATCCTTCTTGATTTTCTGTATATTTTCCATTAATTGGCTTAGCAGTAGTTCGCAGAGATCATACTCTGCATTCTTTCTTAGCATCTCATAGGCAGTGTATACTGCAGTTCCGGATACAGAATTCTCCCTGCTGGAGTGGTAGATCTTGTATCCTATTATCATTGATGCATATTTGATATCCGGATCGGAGATGTCTTCAATGGTCATTGCCCTTTTGTCAAATTTTGATCCGGTGGCCTCAGTTACAATGTTGTTCTTGACAGATTTGAGGATAGGTACTCCTCCGGAAGAGTATAGGCCAGTTACTGCTCTAATTGCCTCTTTTGTGATCTTGCAGGGTCTATCTAGCCATAGAAAGTTGTCATGCATTCTGCTCAGTACATACCGGACCCATTCATCCTCTTCAAAACAGGGGAAATGAATAAATTGCTCAAATTGTTTCTTCTGAATATCCTTATACTCTGGTTTAAGCTCAAAAGCATTGTCAATCAGCTGCTTGTGATAGAGGTCTCTTAATTTGAATTCCCCAAATTCCTCAATGTTTGCATGTATGTAAACCCTAATGTCTTCGGTGTGTAAAACTCCGTGGGGAACACTAGAGAAGGCTCCTAGTGGGTCTACCTCCAATGATTTGTAGGGATGTTTCTTATGCGCCTTCGGTTTGCACGGAGTGGTTGGATTGATTTCTTTATGCAATAGCTTCGGCAGGAGATCCTTGGTGCTTGATGAACCTTGTTGCAGAGCTCCACTTTTCGCTTCTTCTCGAGTGCAGAATGAGCAAATGACCTTTGAGAAATCCCTTAAATTGCTCCGCGAACCCTAATATCTGTCTGCAATAAATGCTTCACCTACATCATTCCGGTTTGCCTTGTCCGGATAGTTTGGAGTATCCCAGATTGGTTCTGATCTGAGGATATCATCCGGATCTTTCAATCATGAATAAATCGAGGTAACATATTACAAGAGCATCCCAAACACTCTGTCCAATCCGCAGAACAAGATAGTGCATTTCCGGATCTTTCCGGACCTTTTTGTAATCCTCTATCATACCGGAGCATCTCCCTGAACAGGTCTTATTTGATCGATCACAGCTTCTTCATAACTTCATGCGGACCTCTG
The DNA here is from genome assembly GCA_027924645.1 of Cunninghamia lanceolata. Classification (NCBI taxonomy): domain Eukaryota; kingdom Viridiplantae; phylum Streptophyta; class Pinopsida; order Cupressales; family Cupressaceae; genus Cunninghamia; species Cunninghamia lanceolata. Next base: position 1,094,297 of record BSBN01000983.1, on the reverse strand, counting down.
AAAACTTGACTGAAGTATCTCAAGACTCATATCTACAAACCCTTTGGTCCGCATCTTGTGCCACATCCGGTACCACTTGTTTGGCTGGGGGAACAAGATTTTCTTTGAGTCTCCCCCTGAGCCTGAGCTCACTTTTTAATTTCCGGAAGAAATATCAGCACCAGAGTCTGGTGCGGATCCAACCTCTACATTCTCTGAACTTTTCTTCACCCAGATCTTGCTCATCTGATTCCTAACCTCATCCGCATTCATCTTTTGTTTACCCTTGTCTTGATTCTGATTATACACCGGACCTCTTTTGTCCTGATTCTTGTTTCTGCAAACTTTAGCATTATGACCGGACCTATTGCAGATTTGGCAAATAACATTTCTTCGCATATTTGACTGATATCCTCTTGATCTGCATTGATTAGCCATATGACCTACTCTATTGCATGTGAAGCATCTACCTTTGAATGATTTGTTTACTTGTATACTTCTGCATTCATGGGATTTGTGTCCATACCTTTTGCAGTTGAAGCACTGTCTGGAGAAGGATGAATTAATCTGATTCATTCTCATTCTGCACTGATTAGCTTTGTGACCAAAGTGGTTGCAGCTGTGGCAGTATCCATTGAAGGATGGATATCTTTGAGCATTTGGCTGTCTTACCAGAGGTCTTCTAGGCCTGCTTCTTGGATTTTCTGATCCAAGATTCTTCTGACCGGATCCGGAGCTTCTCCTTTCTCATATCCCAAACCATACTTGTCATCTGTCCTCTTTTGACTTCCAAGAAGAACTTCAAGTTGAGCAGAACTTATCTTGAATTTTTCTTTATATTCATTTGCTGTTTGAAGGTCTCTTTTGAGAGAGGCAATTTGATCCTCAAGTTTTCCTTCATTATCTTTGGCATCTTCAAGATCAGATTCAAGATGTCTGATAATCCTGTCCATCTGGTGGCATTCTTCTGATTTTTCTTTAAGAGATTGTCTTAGATTGTCTTCAGCCTTTCTTTTTTCTTCAATCTCTTGAGTAAACTTTATAGTTCCTGATTCCATTTCATGTCTTAACATAATGACTTCTTTTGATAACTTTTCACATAACTTGGTTTGCTCAGTCAATTCTTCATTTGTATTGCTTTCTTCACTTTGTCTTGCCAACTGTTGAAGCAGCTCCTTTCTCTTTTTCATAGAGAGACTTAATTTGTCTTTTAATTCTCTCATGAATTCATCAGCCTGTTTGAGTCTTTCCTTTAATTCACTGACTTCAGAATTCGACTGTTCAAGATCCTCAAGAGCAGTCTTGAGTTGCTCCCTTAAACCATATGCATCCATTTGAAATCCCAGATCTTCCTCAAGCTGTTAGGCTCTATTAGGAGGAACTTGGCTCTGATACCAATTGTTGATAACTGAGAGGGGGGGGGGTGAATCAGTTATCCTAATTGTTTCCTTTATTGAACTTTCCTTTTAATTGATGCAGCATAAAATCAAACATAAAACATTAACCATAAAACAAGAAACACATGACACAGTATTTTTGACGTGGAAACCCTGTTAAGGGAGAAAACCACGGGGTGATTAACCCAAAATTATTCTCTGTTAGAAGAATAGGAAATTACAAAGATGGCACTTGCCAATTAGGGCTCACTGCCCGAGCACACTGCTCACAAGAGGCCCACTGCCTACAAGAAGACACACTGTCTACAAAGTGATGAGAATCACAGTCTTGAACTGATTGGAAGCATCTGCATATGCTGGAGTTCAGTTCCGGTTAGGCTCAGTACACTGATCTGCTGCACTTCATCTTTCCTCTGTTCTTTATTCTGCTATCTTTCACATACCGGATCCTTTTTGCTACCTCTGCTCTTTATCTGGACTTATTCGCATATCTCTCCACAACAACTACGCCTTCACAACTAAATCCATCCTCTATATATATCCGCACAAGTAATTTCATCACCTTTCTAGTCGGCATCCGGAACAGTCTAGTTTCTTATAAACTTTCATTCTGTCGGCTGAATCCTTCCTCACCAAGCAATGCGGATCAAGCATATACTTGTAGATATCATTAATCATGTCGGCCAAACATGATTCATGCCTTCACAACCTCTGTCATCAATAGTAACCCATCCGGAAAGCAGTCTGATACTCTGCCAGTCAGTTCTTCCTCTGTTTTCACTGTCTCTCAGGAATCCGGTACTCAACCATTCATATCTTTTTCCTTGTCCATCACCGGAGGCTAAATCCTTGGAATATACCACTCAAGGTAGTCCTCTTGACTTCCCCAAATCCGCACTGCACCAAGACACTTCCTCTGAGAGGTCCGGACCAATCTGTCGGACCTTGCCACATGCTCTGTTCTTCTTCACCGGACCACAACATTCTTTATTCTGACTTCCGGTAGAGACATATCATGTCTTGCGGATATGTGGGATGACCTTTGTTGCCATCAATGACAACAACCATGAATCCATATAGTGTCTCTTGCCAACAAGATTTTATTGGCAAATTTGTTGTGGTATACTTGGATGACATTCTTGTTTTCAGCAGGACTAAGGAAGAGCATTTGCAACATTTGGATCAGGTTTTGAAGAAGTTACATGATGAACAATTGATGATTAACATGGAAAAGAGTGGCTTCATGAAGGAAGAACTCACCAATCTTGGTTTTTTCATCTCCCAAGGCAATTTGAAGATGGATCCAACCAAGGTAGAGGCCATTTTGTCATGGCCAACTCCTAAAACAGCTGGTGATGTAAAAAGTTTTCATGGTTTGGCAACATTCTATGGGAAGTTTATAAGGGGTTTTAGCCATATTTGTGCACCTATTTTGGATACCATCAAAGGGGGGCAGAAATGTAAGTTTTCTTGGACAAAGGTAACCAATGATTCTTTTGAAATTCTAAAACAAAAGGTAGCACAACACCCCCTCCTTGTTTTGCCTAATTTCAATAAGTTGTTCACAGTGGAATGTGATGCTAATAACCTTGCTATAGGGGCTATTTTGAGCCAAGAGGGCAGACCAGTTGCTTTCTTTAGTGAAAAATTGAATGATGCTAAAAGAAAGTATTCTACTTATGACTTAGAATTGTATGCAATGGTGTAAGCTTTGAAAAAGTGGAGGCACTATCTTTTGCCTAAAGAGTTTATTGTTTATACTGACAACCATACACTTAGTTTTTTGAATTCACAGGAGAAACTCAACCATAGGCATATGAAATGGGTTGAACAACTCCAAGCATATACTTTTTCAATCAAACACAAGAAGGGGCAGGCAAATAAAGTGGCAGATGCATTGAGTAGGAGGGTGTGTATGGTTCAAGAAATTCAGTTGCAAAGTGTGGGGATTGATGCTCTCAAACATATGTATCAGGATGATGAAGATTTCAAGGAGGTATATGAAGTTTGTTCACAGTTTTTAGACTCTTATCATTCTGATTTTTTTGAGTTTTTGTTGTAGCAGGGATTGTTGTTCAAAGGCAGCCAATTATGTGTTCCTAGGTGTTCCATGAGGGAGAACATCATAAAGGAGAAACATTGTGGTGGACTAGGAGGTCACTTTGGGCTGGACAAAATATTGGATTAGGTGAAAAGGTTTTATTTTTGGCCTAAAATGCAATCAAACATTAGAAAATTTGTTGAATGTTGCAGTATTTGTCAAAGAGTAAAATGAACTTCATCTAATGCTGGTCTATATCAGCCACTTCCTATTCCTCATAGGCCATGGGAAAGTATTAGCATGGATTTTGTCTTGGGTCTTCCTAGGACTCAAAGAGGCTTTGATAGTATATTTGTTGCGGTGGATAGATTCAGTAAGATGGCTCATTTCTTGCCATGTAAATGCACTAATGATGCTTCACACAGTGCTGGTTTGTTCTTCAAAGAAACTGTTAGAATTCATGGTTTACCTCTTAACATTGTGACTGACAGGGATCTAAAGTTTGTAGGCCACTTTTAGCGTACTTTGTGGAAGAAGTTGGGCACTCAGTTGTCATTCACTTCAGCCTATCACCCTCAGATTAATGGCCAAATTGAGGTAGTGAATAGGTCTTTAGGAAATCTCCTTAGATGTCTTACAAAGCAACATGGAGAGGCATGGGATATGATCATCCCTCAAGATGAATTTGCTTACAATGACTCCACCTATAGAAGCACAGGAATGAGTCCATTTGAGATTGTCTATGGTGTTCACCCAAGAGGTATTCTTGAATTTAGAGATCTCCATGGATTGGAGAGGAAGAGTGCTCAAGGTGAAGACTTCGCATTGGCCATGAAGGACATCCATGATAATGTAAGAGAAACTCTTCAAAGGAACAATGAGAAGTACAAGGCGAAAGCCAATGAGAGCAGGAAAGATGTACAATATAAGGTTGGGGATTTGGTCATGGCACATTTGAAGAAGGAGATACTTCTAAAGGGGCAACCAACCAAGCTCCTCATGAAGAAGATAGGTCCATGCCGAATTGTGCACAAGTTTGGGTCCAATGCCTATGAGATTGAGCTTCCTCAAGGCTTGGCAATTTCTCCCATCTTCAATGTTGCTGACTTGTTTCCATATAGGGGTGATAATGTTGCAGGTCTTGATGCAACCCAAGAAGATGAAGATTGGATAAAAGATCTACCTCCCAGCCAACCATTGAAGTTGGAATGCATTCTTGATACCAAGGTCATCAAAAGGACTAGAAAGAAGACCTACAAATAGTTCCTTGTCAAATGGAGTGGCTTACCCATTGAAGATGCCACTTGGATGAGTGAAGAAGACATTTTGAAGCATGGTGTCACAGTTGCTGATCTGATTCCTCAAGAGACTTGAGTTTTTTCCCACCCGGGGAGTATGGTGCAGGAGTACCAAGGAGACCATAAGGATTTATGTTTTGTCTTCATGTTGTTCATATTGATTTGAATGTCAATAAGGTCTTGAAGACCATTTGAAGAATGTAATAAGGTCTTATGACCATTTGAAATTGTATTGAAGCCATTTTGTAAGGCCTTGATGCCAAGTAGTTAATGTAGGCAGTCAAGTCCAAATTGATCAATCCTCCATGAGTGTCAAGCATGGAGAGGTACACTATCTTCATACTAGAAGGGCTAATTATGACATAATAGATGATTATAGAGGGATTTGAGGTAGTAGGTTGTCTATACGATAACCTACTCCTAATACATGTTGTAAACACCATGATTAGTTGACAATTTTGAACAGTTTGAGGGTGGTTTCTTGTTGCCAACCGACCCCAAACTATTGGAGGATGTTGTAACCTTGTTAAGAACCCCTCATGGATCAGAGGCAGTGGTGTGGAAGAAGTTTCAAGCAATAAACAACCAATTCTCTACTATTTTCTGTCTTTTTCTATTTTTCTGTTAGAACAGTCCATACCATCTGCATGTATGGAATTGTCAAGATATACAAGTGTGTGGGATGAGTAGTGTAATGGATTAGTTTTCAATTGAATCCATTTTGAGACCTTGACACTGTCTAGAAAGCAAATTACATCAATTCTCCTTGGATTGCTCACTAGAAGTATGTTTTTCCTGAATTCCAATGTTGCTCTAGACCGTACTCTGCACAGGTACCGTACTGTCTGCACCTCATCATGATCTGATTTGTTAAAGCATGGACTTGTCTTTCATTTGAAGTTGGTTTGGTGCTTTGACATCTCTGTTGTAGGGAGATATAAGGTTTTTTCTAAAAATTGTTATGTTAAACCCTAACCTAGGGTTTTGTCATAATACTGGATTATTGACCATCCCACTGTCTCTCAGTGTCACAAGACTAGTGGGATGGATGTATTATTTCATGCTTTTTCTAATTGGAATGGTTGTAGAGAAGAGGGAGTTGGTGGAGGCAGAATTTTGATGAGGAGGGCTTAATATCCTCATGTATTAAGCCATTTGAAGGAACCACATAGACATTTTCAAGTACAGTCGATTGTAGGTATCTAAAACCCATAAAATCCTTGGTCTTGGCATGAGTCCTAAGTGTTCCAATCATTAATTTGGTTATGTGTATGAAATTTATAGGGGTCTCTTTGTAAATTTGGCCTAATTGGGGCTCTAGGCTACTAGGAGGGGCTATAGGTTAGACTATATTGTCCAAAACAACCCATACCCAATTTGGGATATGTTGTAGGGAATCTAAATGGGTATATTAGGATTGTCTAAGATTTGATTTTGCAGACCTGTGTCAAGAGTTATTGCTGATTGTTTCTGTTTCAAGGGCTACAAGGAGTTTAGTGGCCTAAAGAAGGAAGTCCTAACTCAAAGCCTGTCTAGCCTTAGCCAATGGTTGGAATGTGTCATATGGGATGACAAACAAGCCTCAGCATGATGATTTCAAGAAAACCTACTACTATTCCCACTTTTGCATGATGATCTTTGAATTGGGTTTTGAGTGTGGGAAGCAAACCTTGTCAAACATTGAAATCCTCAACCTATCCTAAGTCCTCTACATCAGCATTCTATTAAGGGGAAGAGAAGGGCTACTAGTGTTGTAAGAATGTTCAATATTGTCATGCCCAAACTTTCATTTGAGAATAACATACATACAATAACAACCGACCTATTTTTTTAAAACCTTGTTACAAGTTAACCTAATTTCTTAGATGGTTTAAAAAAAATAGGGTGGTTGTTATTTTATGTGTGTTATGTTGAAATGAAAGTTTGGGCATGACAAATATGCAATCATAGAAAGTAACAGTTTTTTCAGTTGCCAAATTATTCTTTGCCCATTGCATCCCATTTCATTTGGCATGTTGTCTCTACTGCAAACAAATGTTGTTGGTCTTTCATATGCTCCCTAGAGAGCATAAACTACACCAAATTCCTTGATAGAGAGTATTCTAAGGCGAGTTTGGTGATGGAGCACATCAAACGAACTTCATTGAGGATGGGCAACTTGGGTGGATTGATATTAGATATCGACCACTCATCAATATCATAATGACATGTGTAGCCGACTCTTGTTTTCTTAGAGCTATTGATTGTTCAACGAAGTGGAAGGATAGACATTTCCAATTTCAGATTTTGGTGATGGAGCACAAGGTAAACTTGGTTGAGGACAAGATGCTCTATTATTATGGATGAGTAGATCGATATTAGACATCAACCACTCAATATCAGTCACATGTGTAGCTGACTTTTATTTTCTTAGATCCATTGATTGTTTAGGGAAGCAAAATGATGCACACTTCAAATTTTAGATGTTGGAGGATGCCATAAAGGAGGGTGGGGTGTTAAATGTTGTATAGGTGGTCATTGATTCAACATGTGTGTGTAAATTAACATGATGGTGGACTATGTGTTCATCCATTGAGTAACACAATGAAAGACATGGAATATACCCTTTGGTGATGAGTGGTGGAAGAAGTGAGAGATATATAGATGTTGATTTGTAATCACCACACTTCCTTGTTGTTTTTAGGACTTTTTCGAGGAAGGAATTTCTCAAAACCATGGAAACTAGATATGCTAACTACTTTATTTTGTTAGAGAGGATGCTTGAGGTGTAGGAGCCTCTTAAGTTAATGATGGCTAATACAGAGTGGAGTAGATGGCTAGAGGCAAATGTAGCTAAAGGAAAAAATGTAAAGCAAAAGATCCATCCTTGATGATGATAGGTGGTCCATAGTGAGGCAAGAAATTATTGATTTTATTGATAAATTATTACTTAATCATGTTTGTAACTTGTATATAATTTTTATTTTTTGTAATAACATTCACTCTGTCATTTAAGTCTTATCATTTTTTGAAAATTTTGTTTGTAGATATGTTTTCTCCATCTTACCTATTGTGCAAGTCATTAGATATGTTGATTCAAACTCTCATAATCTTAAAGATATTTATGAGACATTTGACAACATGCTTGGGTAAAATGAAGCAAACAATTCATTATAGGGATTGTGATTTGGGATTACATGAGCATATTAGGTCCATTGTGATGTGACGATAAAACACCATGGACACCCTATTTCATATGGTGACCTATGTTCTAAATCCCAAATGGTGTATGCACTAAGGCTTGGAAGAGTGCCTCCTTATGATGATGAAGACGTGAAAGAAGGGCTTATGAAGGCCATTTGAAAGATGTATAGTAATGAGGAGTCTATTGGTGAGTAAATTTGTCTCTCGACTTTTGTTGTTATTTTTTTCACTTATCCAATGGGCAACAACATGAACTTACAGTAGTGGGAGAAGTCTCCATAGAAATTATGATTTTCCTCTACGTTTGAGAGAGGCAACTCTCTCGTAAGATGAGTTTTTGGGAGTTTTTGTGTACTTTTAACTTGAAAGTACAAAAAACAAAAAAAAAAAAACAAAAGAAAAAAATAGAGAAACCCCAAATAGAATAAATTTAGACAACCATTTGGATAACTCGGTAACAAACAAAAGAAAGAAGGAAAAAGAGAGTATATGTAAAATTTAATAGAACAACAAAGTTTAATTCTTACAGACACAATTAACATACACATGAAGGTTAACTAGTTTGCATTTCTTAGAAAAATACAAAGGATGAAGAAATGATTTCATATTAAACTTAAGAATAATGCTAAAATCCATGAAGGGAAAAGAAAATGCAAAGTCCAACAAATGCTTTTTCTTGTTTCTTTAAAAAGGGGCATAAAGTCTCCATTCTCCATTCGATGTACAAAGTTGTGCAAATTTGTGAAAAAGCCCCTTACAATATCTAACTTTTACAATACATAGGCTATACTACTTTTCTCCTTCCATTTGTGACTTTCACCTTCTTCATAGTCTTTTACATGCTAAATGAAATAATATAATACAATATTATAATGTGGCTGTAATTTGATGTTCATTTGGATGTCATGAGTACTTCTTCATAGGGAGCTTTCATTAATGATGTCTTCTACCACACTTCAAAGAAGTTGACTCCTTTATAGATAGTTGATCTAAATCTTTGTTGGCCTTCTTCTCAACACCTTGATCTCAAGCCATTATATAGTTGCATAACCATACAACCATAAAATTCCATGAGATCAAATTTCTTAGAAGCATTTTATCAAATGGTTTGTGTCTACACTATGCTCTGCCTCATCATTTATTTTCCTTTAATTGTTCATTGATGTATGTCAAAAGCAGAAACAAAGAATAGTTCCTTTGCATATAATTGTACATTTAGGAATCCCTATCTTCTAATGTAGTAAAGTCATTCTATACTCACACTTAAGAATATTTTTCAGAATTGGATGGGCCTATAATTCTCTAAAATTGTATTTATTATGTCCAAGCAATGTAGAAAGAGGTAAATCAAATGCCAAATTTAGCTTGCCTTTGTAAGAATTAAAGATTAGAACAACAATGGTTGGTACAATTACAGAGCTTCTAGTGATTAGCACCCTTGACCATTTCTTTATACAAAGATAAAGAAAACCAACCATAATATGTTGCCTTGCATGTCTTTGTTATAGCATTGCTCTACCTAGTTGTCATTTGGTGTGACATAAGGATGTTTGACAAATGTATAGAACTTGGATTTACACTTGCCAATTTGCATTTGCTAAAATTTTTCTAAAACAATCCAGTTGCAATTTATGTTGGAGAAAAGAAAATCTTTTTTTCTTCATAGCCTAATTAGTTAACTTGGGCATCTTCTAAAAATGGGTAGTATAATGTTAAACGATGTTACAAATCTTTAATTGTTGTTGGGTCAAGCTAGAAAGATGAATGAACTTATATATTTGTTGGAATGATTCATGTTTTCCCAAGGTATGTGCTTTTGCTTGGCTTGCTTTGAATAAAAGAATTTTCACTAGTTTAAGACTAGTCAAGCTAGGTATCAAAAGCTTTTAATTGTCTTATGTGTGGAGAAGCTGTGGACTTGGCTTGCTTTGAACAAAAGAATTCTCACTAGTTTAAGACTAGTCAAGCTAGGTATCAAAATATTTTAATTGTCTTATGTGTGGAGAAGTTGTGGAAGATACAGATCATTTGTTGCTCAACTGCTCTTTCACTTACAATTGTTGGAAATGGCTGTGTTCAAAATTGAATTGGCAAACTCCACTCCCACAGACATTATTGGATCTTTTTTGTAGTTGGCTTTTATTGTATAAAGATTAAACCTTTTCTTCTATTTGGTTAGTTTCTCATTCTATCTTGATATGGACCATTTGGCTGGAAAGGAATAAGAGAATTTTTAGGAAAGAGCAAGCTAGTTTTGAAGAAGCAATTATCAACTTGGAGAAATCTATTTTTGAGGTGGTAATGGCATAGGTAATGAAAAATGTGTTGGGAATTAAGGTGTCTCAACCTTTGCAAATTCCTAACATTGTTTTATTAATTTTGTATTTATTTATTGCCTAATTTTGTATTTAATTGCACATTCAGTTTGGTCACTTAGTTGAGGTGGCATTGTGACATGTCATCCTACTTGGAATGTGACTTGGATGGTCAAGTCAAACTCACATGGATTTGGGCGTCTCATTTGAGGTGGCACTAATATGCCATGTGTCGGCATCTTGTGGTATGTGGAAGAGGATATTCCATATGATAGAATCTATGATGCGTAAGAGCCAAGTATAGAGATTCCTATCACAAGTGTGGACAAGTGTCAGAGAGTATCTTTGCATGAGAGAAAGGCATCTTTGGGCGCCCAAGTTGGGCTATGACATGTTGTAAGAGGAATATGCTATTTTGAGTCGTGTATGACAGATTCTCTTACAACATTAAGTGTTGTCATTTTTTAGATTTTTATGATAGTTGTAAGATGCGTAAGAGCATTTGTCATTGCCTATTTTTAGCATGGAGCACTCTATCCTTGGGAAGTCAAATTTGCCATGTTATGACATATGTAAGAGAGGTGAAAATATGTTGGACAAGTGTCCTTGGGATGTGTGAAATGGCCATGTGGCCAAGATGGATGCCTACCTCTAGAAGCTTCTTGTTTATGCCTTGTATCTCTATATATTGCAGAGTTTTGGAGTTATAGACGCATAGTTTATGTACAGGTACTGTTATGCTGCCGAAATCACTCCAAAAATGATATTTGAAGACTCTTGGAAGAACTTGTATTGCAAGTGTATTGTAATCCTTTACAAATTTGTTAATACATTGTGTAGGTTTTAGAGTGGGGTTTTTCACCTGAAAAGGTTTTCCCCATGATATATCTTGTGTGTCTCTCTCTCTTTGTCTACATTCTTGTGTGGTGTTTGCTGCTGTAATATCTCTGTTATATGTTTAACATTGCTGCAATTGTAAGGATTAAAAAGAATTTGCATACATCTCCTCTTATTAGATCGGTGTAGGAAGCGTTTCCACATACCTTGCTTCCTTTCAGTTGGTATCAGAGCTTGATCACCTTTGATCCTAGTTGTTGGGTAGGAGTTTTTTGTACTGATCTTTGATTGAGTGGGAGTCTGTGCAGAGTATTCTACAATCTTGTTGCAGGAAGGAGATGGAAGGCACATCCAGAAGGATAGATTTGGAAAAGTTTAATGGCAACAATTTCGAGTTGTGGAAACTCAAAATGGAAGACATGCTTGTTGATAAAGACCTATGGGAAACAATTTTCGATACAAAACTGACAATGGCATAGGCAGATTGGAATCTCAAAGATCGTAAAGCTAAGGGTCTTGTGAGACTCTGTTTAGCTAATTCTGTCCTATTGAATGTTCATGAGAAGACTGCGAAGGAGATGTGGAAGAAACTTGGTGATGTTTATCAAGATAAATCCTTGGTAAACAAGTTATTCCTATGGAAGAAGCTTTATTCTCTGAGGATTGAAGATGGAGGATCGGTTGCATATCACCTGAATGCTTTAACATGGTAGTTGCACAATTGACATCTGTTGGTGTGAAGATGGAGGAGGAGGATCATTGTATGACCTTGCTTTGTTCTTTGCCAGATTCATGGGACCACCTGGTCATGGCCATTGGGAGCACTACAACCACCTTCAAGATGGATGAAGTAGTGTCTTCACTGTTATCTGAAGAAATGCAGAGAAAGTCTTCTGACTTGGCTAAGGAGTCGCTTGCAATTCATGGTAGACCCAAGGAGAAAGGGAAAAAGAAGGACAAGAAAGATGAAAAGGGCAAATCTAAATCCCGTGGGAGATCTAAATCTCTTGGAAAGTCCAAGGCACTATGTTGGAACTGTGGAAAAATTGGGCACTTCAGAAAGGAGTGTAAGGAGGAGAAGAATAAAAAGAACACCACCTCTGATTCAGATTCTGACAAATCTCATGATGATGGTGATGTTTTAATTGCTGCCTTGGCCACCCATGCATCAGATGATGTGTCGGTGATTGACTCCGGTGCTTCCTTCCACATGACCTCACATCGAGGTTGGTTCACAAAGTATGAAGAGTTTGATGGTGGAAAGGTGTACTTGGGTGATGACTCTCACCTAAAGATAGTTACCTGTGGAAGAGTCTTGATTCGATTCCCTGATGGACGAGTGAAGGGGATCAATGGGGTTATGCACATCCCTGGTTTAGCATGAAACCTACTCTCTGTAAGTAAGTTGAATGATGTATGTGTGTAGGTTGTCTTCTCAAATGGAGGATGCAAGATGCCGAGAGGATCTATGGTGCTTGCTAAGGGTACTTGAAGAGGTACTCTCTTTTAGTTGGATGCATGCACTACTCAGTGCAATAGTTCTTTTGATTAGAAGAAAAGAGATTTAGTCACTCCATCCTCACCATTGGAACTAGTATCACTCCATCCTCACCATTGGAACTAGTAGCGAAGAAATGTGTTGCTTCAACTTCTGATGGTAGTGCATTTTGGGTACCTAAGGGTGCTCATGCTTTGGAAATGAAACTTCATGCTAAGAAGACAATGTTGTGGCATGAGAGACTTGGTCACATTGGTGAGAAGGGTCTTAGAGCCCTAAAAAATAAAAACCTCGTCGAGGGGTTAAATGATTGTAATCTTGAGTTTGAATTTTGCAAACATTGTATATATGGAAAGCAAAACTGTGTTCAATTTTACTTGAGTTCTCATAAGTCTTCTGGTGTGTTGGATGTAATTCATTCTGATGTATTTGGTCCTATGAATGTTCCTTCGATTTCTAAATCTTTATATTTTGTATCATTCATAGATGATTACAGTAGGACATGGATTTATTTTCTCAGAAGAAAATTTGAAGTCTTTAGTCGGTTCAAAGAGTTTAAATCTTTTGTAGAGAATTAGACTGGTACAAAGATTAAGTGTTTGAGACTGATAACGGTCGTGAGTTTTGTTCGGCAGATTTCGACAAGTTCTGTAAAGAACATGGGATTGAAAGACATAAGACAACTCCTTACATCCCGCAACAAAATGGAGTTGCAGAGAGGATGAATAGAACGTTGATGGAGAGGGCTCAGAGTATGCTTAGTGGTGCTAGCCTCAAACAAAAGTTTTGAGCTGAAGCTGTAGACACTACTTGCTACCTAGTTAACAGGTCTCCTACTTTAGTGCTTGTTGATAAGACACCCATGGAGGTGTGGTCTGGTAAGAAGCCTTCATTGAGACATCTTTGTGTTTTTAGTTGTGAGGCATATGCACATGTGCCTAAGGAGAAGAGGTCAAAATTGGAGAACAAGGCAATTAAGTGTATCTTCATTGGCTATAGTGTCGGTGTGAAAGGGTACAAGCTTTGGGATCTTGTGGCCGAGAAAGTCTTGTATAGCAGAAGTGTTATCTTTAGAGAGGTAACTCCTTCTCTTGTTGTTCTACAGTCAGAAGAAAAAGTAAATAAAGATGATGTGGTTCAGTTTCCTACTACCCCTGAGAAGATTGAACCGAAGGACCCTGTAGGACCTGATGATGAGGAGAGCTCTAGCAGCTTTGAAAGTTCAGAAGAAGAAGAAGAACCTCAACCTTAGCCTTTGAGGAGGTCTACATGAAATAGGAGGCAACCTGAGAGGTTTGGTTATACATTGTTTGATTCTAGTTGTGCTTTTGTTTTGATTTCTAACACTGATGAGCCTAGAATTGTTAGAGAGGCTATGGGTATGAAAGATGCAGGTTCCTGGAAGGAAGCTATGGAAGATGAGATGGTTTCTTTAGATGTAAATGGGTATGAAAGATGCATGTTGAATATTGTCCAAAGTCTCCTTCTGAGATGAAGGATATGAGTAGAGTGCCTTATGCTAGTGCAGTTGGTAATTTGATGTATGCTATGGTCTGTACAAGACCAGACATTGCCTAAGCAGTGGGAGTCCTTAGTCGGTTTATGGCTAATCCTGGACGGGTACATTGGGATGCGGTGAAGAGAGTGTTCAGATATTTGAGGGATACTCCTGAGTATTCCCTATGTTATCATGGTTATCCTACATGACCTCTGCATTTTGTGAGTATTTGTGGATTTGTTGATTTTGATTGGGCAGGTGACATTGACAACAGGAGATCCACCAGTGCTTATGTGTTTACTATGTTCGGTGGTGCAATTAGTTGGATGAGTAAGCAACAACCTGTGGTTGCTTTGTCCATGATAGAAGAAGAGTACATGGCAGTAACTCATGCTTGTAAGGAAGCCATCTGGCTTAAGAGGTTGTGTTCAGATATTGGTGTTGATGCATGACAGATTACTATCTATTGTGACAGTCAGAGTGCGATTTGCTTAGCAAAGAATCCTACTTTCCATGCCAGAACAAAGCATATTGATGTTCAGTTTCATTTTGTTCGAGATATGGTAGAAGATGGGAAGGTGATATGGGAGAAGGTAGACACTTTGAAGAATGTTGCAGATGCATTAACGAAACCAGTGGGCACAAAGAAGTTCAGATGGTGTTCAGAGTCTATGGGCCTCTTGGCCCCTAGCAGTTAAATCTTGTCATTCTTTTGGCTCTTGCAAGGTGTTCAACAAGTGGGAGAATGTTGGGAATTAAGGTGTCTCAACCTTTGCAAATTCCTAGCATTGTTTATTTAATTATGTATTTATTTATTGCCTAATTTTGTATTTACTTGCACATTCAGTTTGATCACTTAGTTGAGGTGGCATTGTGAAATGTCATCCTACTTGGAATGTGACTTGGATGGTCAAGTCAAACTCACATGCATTTGGGCGTCCCATTTGAGGTGGTACTAATATGCCACATGTCAGCATCTTGTGGTATGTGGAAGAGGATATTCCATATGATAGAATCTATGACACGTAAGAGCCAAGTATAGAGATTCCTATGACAAGTGAGGCCACCCATATCTTTATTATGTTGTTTAATATCTTCCTTGGCAGGACATGCATTTTGGTAGACATTTTGGTTGGAAATGCAAGTTTAAAATGTTAAGCAGACTCCTTAATTACTTTCACATGTTGAATCTTTGTGGCTTTGCATTGTGGGCTTGTCAATTGCATTTGCATGTTCAATTTCCATAGTTTTGAACACCTTCTAGGTTTTCCAAGTTTATAAGAAGGTTGACAGTCTCTCATAAAATCTTGAATCCTTTCCCATGTGTACTAACTAAGATGTTGGGCTTGACGTGCATCTATGTAGGTGCACCAAAAGTCTTCTTTTCCCACCAATGCATCTTACCTGGGATTTTGGGCTTGACATGCAACTATGCAAGTACGCCCAAAGTTTGCTTTCCCACTAGTGCATGGTACCTAGAATTTTAGAATTTACATGCATCATTACAAAAATGTGTGAAGCTATGTCAAAACCTTGCATCCTTGCTTGCAAGTAGAAAGTCCATCACTTAACACATAGTTAGGATTTTGGTTCAAGAATGTAGTACAAAAGGGTTTTGGGGCCTTCATGCACTTAAGTAGTTTGACTGCATTAGTGCACCAAATCTTTGGATTCTTACATGTGCATACATATTGAGCTTGCAAACTTTTCAATTGCCTCTGTGATTAAAAACTCCATGCACACATTGTCGACGTTTATGATGCATGGACAATTAAAATTCCCGCAATATCAACAAATGAGACATTTGGGACATGACTTTTATGACTCGACTCAAACATTTTTGACAACTTAAAGTGACCAATTTCTTTCTCAAATAACCTATGCTTAAGATTGTTGACAATTAATGTTTTTACATTGAAGTGATTGAAATTCAACTTGATCAAATCTAGACGACAAAGAACTTTTATAGTGAATATAAGTACTTGTACAACTTTCAAGAATACTAGTTTGATTGAAGTGTTTAAAATTGGAGGACTCAATTTTTTTTAGAGTTGGCATGGTCAAAACTTGAGGACACCATCTCACTTTAATTGGGAACAAGGATTGTGAGGACGTAGGATGAACCCCAAAATTTCAAGATTTGTATAGTGCCTTATCCATTGGGCCATATATTTGGGACATTTTAATAGATGACAATAGACAAGAAGAGACTCCACACACAACAAAAATGAGATTAGACAAAAATTCAATGCATGCCAAATATAGGACTAAACAAAACAAAATTCCTAAATCACCTATGTACATGGTAGGGAAAAACCTTCCTAAATACTAACCAAAATATTATAGGTGAATCCATTGACATGTTCAGAGAAGTAGATACTTGTGAGAGACAATGGATTGAATTTGAGAAGTGCTCATAGACTAAGTTGCCATTTTGCGTTCTTTACAAAAAGTTAAAAGATTTGAAGACACGTGTGCAAGCCTCAAAAACAATTTGTCACACCATGCTTTCCATTCTTTGTAGCAAAATCTAGAACTTTGTTGAATCTCTTGGACACTTCCTTGTATGCTTGCTATCACACCTCCCTACATCATATCAATCTTTTTCTTTTCCAATGTTTGAACATTTGTTACATAAACTTGAGAATAGGGAGTCTTGAATATGAGCTACTTTGTGCAGTTCTTGAATTGGGTGAGTATCAACTTGCTTTGTTTGCATATTCACTTATTAAACAACAAGTTCTATGATCATTGGATCATTCTCCTTATGACAAAAAACTTCACCCTTCTTGTTGCAATCACTTCAGAGAACTCTTCTTCCACAACTTTGAATGAGAATTAGGAAATTGACGAATTGACTTTCTCGTGTTCATCACTAAATAGGCCTTCTTTAATGGTAGGTAGAGGAAAAGAAACAATACCTTCTTCACAAAGAAACTCTTCATTAGATGCTTCAAGGAATTGACTTGGAATAAAGATTTTGTGATGCTAAAAATCTCTAGCAATTTCTTCTTGTTGATTTATTTTTGTTTCCTACTTTTAAAATTTTTTTGGCTCTTCAAATTTCTTTTGCATAGATTCAACAAGATGCACCAATTTGTGGTTGAGATCAAGACTTTCTTTCTCACTGACTACCACTTGCAACTTCAATGCATATTACCATCGTAGGGCTACCATATCTTCAACCTCGTACATCATGAATGCCACAATAGGGAGGAAAAGAAAAGAAAATTCTTTGAATTAGTCATTGACCCAAGAGTCATCTACGATCTCTTCCATTTTTTCACAGAAAGTCTTCACATTCTTCATTGTTGTGTTCATAATGTATATGATGTCTTAACATCATCTATCATTTGTCATCCAACCACTTGTCATCCAACCATTTGTTTCTCCAACAACTCATTTTCCCCTTAGACTATGAAATTGAAGCAACCATATGGGGTAAGTAAAATCTCCTCCTTTACTTTATTGAAAATTGACATGTTCAATCGAGAGTTTGTATTTGGAATTATCATTTTAAATGTTGAGGAACCTCCATATAAAATCCTTGTTTCCTTGTAGTGAGCTTAATTGCTTCTTCACCATTTAAGGATTTTTGAGTATGTTTCGTAGCCTCCTTCAACATTTCGGACAAGGTCATGTGATCTTCAACTTCAATTGCTTCTCGTTGTCTAGCTTCCAAGTCACACACTTTACTCCTCTTCAAGACAAATATGGTTTTGGGATGCAGGGAAGTAATGAGAACACAAAGTTGGTTGTTTTGACTCGGTTGATTAGCATGATGAATTAATCTCAATAATTTGTTTAAGTGTGCCATGAACTCCCTCATCTTCTCATCATTCTTCTAGATTTAAGAAAATTTGAACAACAATGCACATATGTCCATGACTAGTTTGAATCTTCCCAAGAAATTTTTTCTCAAGTTGTCCTAACTATAATGCACACATTAATTACATACCAAAATCAATTAGCAACATGGCCAACAAAGGTTTCGACAAAAAAGTCTTGTGGAACATTTTCTTTGCTAACCCTTTAGAATTCCACATGCCATAGTGAAATCCTGAATATGATCATTGACATCTTGAGAGTCTTCTCCATAAAACATGATGCAAATGCGGTACCACCAAGCTCACAATTGCAACACAACTTTCATGCAAGATGGACTCCATCTGCAACACATAACTAAAAAATCTTCACAATCAACTCACACTTTCACACATTAAACAACTAATTGCTAGAGATTAACACAACACACACACAACTCATATAATTGCAAATAAAAACTCATTTATTATTTTTCACAAACTTACAACTAATTACATCTACAACAAGTATATTATTCAAATGGCCTTCCATGGCCTCTCAAATCCATAGGAAACTTGTTATTGCTACTCATAGTCCACTTCCATGTCCCTCAAATGGGCTGATTTCATTCGCTAAAACCCCATGCTCTCATCTCTGCTCATCCTGTGTCCACTTTGCTGTTCTCCCTCCTTTATTTCTGCTATTCTTCTATTAAAATATGCAATTATAAAGAAATTAATTGCCATGAAATGTGGCGTCCCAAGATTGCCCACATAATAGGCATTTTTTCTCTCTCAATAACCAATTTCTGAAAAACATTTAACAACTATCAAAGAGTCGTTCCATTAGATGAGTTTTATTTGGGCATTAATCTCTCAAAATGAGGCATAAGTTTGATTTTGTAAATGCTGCACTTCCTCATTGGTTTGGTGGTCCACACCATTATAATTTCCTCATTTTATCCTCTGAAAGAGGCATTATAACTCTGCAGAATATATTCCAATTTCTTGTTGTTCTTTATTTAAATTTATCTACTCATTTTCTTCCATATGAGGTGTTAGAAACTTGAAATAGATAAAGGAATTAATGGTTTATCCAAAGCAGTTGATGTTTTTCAAATTGAAGATTCTATCATTTCAAAAATAGGTGTGAAGCTCATGCATCAGACACGCCAGGTAAGAAGTTTGTGAGCATATACTCACAAATGCGGAGTTAAATGGTAGGACCATCCTTTCAAATTGCAAGCAATATGTAGCGAACTCCATCCCTGAAATATGTGAAAAAAATGCTCTCTTTTTCCTCTTTTTCCAACCTCTTGTCAGAACAAGCTTCACGCTCCTCCAACAAATCTACACTCCTTCTTCTCTCCTCTCGTGGATTTGTATCCACCATATACCAACCACCTCCGCTAATGTCTCTCTCTTCTCTTCTTCCAACTACTCACTCTTCTGTTCTCCTCTTTCATGGGATGCAACCCACCACAGACCAACCACCTCCACCAGATCTCGCTTGTAGCTTCCTCTACAACTTCAACCTACAAGTATACATCTGTATACCACTCTGCATCTATACAATCCTCTTTCTTCTCTAACTCTTTACTCACTCAAAATGCAAATCCTTTTTAAATTCAACATTACAAAACTCATAAAAATTAGATTTTACCTTGAGGACTTCTTCTACCACAACATCCTCTTCCTTACTGTTGAATGCTACTATCTCTATTGTTGCTCTGAACAACTTATCTACCTCTGTAATCTCTTCCTCAAGAAACTCTTGGTCTTCATCAGGTTCCTCATCAAACACTTGATCCTCATACATTACTGCATACTTTGTTTCAACTGCAACATCCTCAACTGCTACAACTTTACTCACAACTACTCATGTACTCTATACAATCTCCTCAATGCTCATTTCGGGAACCCTTCCATCTTCAGTCAATGTTGCAACAAATTTCTCTTCTTTAATTTTCTCCTCTTCTTCCATGCTTTCATCCAAGCATACTGCTGCAACTTCTTTAGCTTCCTCATGAATAACCTCTTCATCTTTATCTTCCTTACCTGCACACAAATAATCATCTGTAAACAAAACAATGTTAGCATAATCATGGGACTTATCTTCTCCCATCTGCATCTTCTCCATTCCCTTATCACATTCATCTGATAGTTGCCCTTTAAATAAGATATCTATCTTTCTCATCTCCTCTTTGAGTAGGAGATCTTCTTCATCTTCCCCAAATTCTTCACCAAACATAGGACCCTCAAAGTCCATCATCTCATCTTTCACATCTTGATTATCTTCTTGGTTTGTCACAAAAACTTCCATGTCTTCTATACCTTCACCTTCTTTGGGCATGTCTTCAATCACATCTCCATCTTTAATATCTTCCTCTTCAAACTTATAACCAAATATTGTACCTCTATCCGTCTCCATTGCACTACTCAAATCAGAAATACTCAAATTTATTTTCTCTTCAACATAACTCACTTTCCTCATCAGGTTCCTCTAATTTAAACTCTGAACTTCTAGTTTTATTTCTAACTAGTTTGGTTAGGATTACCACCCTGTTCGTGAGATCCTTCATCCCATTTTGCACCATCTCTCTCATATCTACAATATTATTCTTTCCTAGACAATCTTCTTCTCCTCCTTTCCAGCATTATTTTTTCTTTCAATTAAAATTCCAATGGTCTCTTCCATTAGCTCATCAACCATACATGCCATTTCTCTTATCCCTATCATTTGCTCTTGAAGTCTACAAAAATCAATTCTTTCTTCTAACTGGACACTTTGGACTCTTGGTCTCACAATTATTCCCTTAATTTTCTTTTCAACGCTCAGAGACTTCCTCTTCACAACTTGATCCTTAGGTCCTCGCGTAGATTGCCTCAAATCGACAATTCTGCCCACACACTCAAGAGTTACTTCGTTGATATCTACCTCCATCTCTACCCCTACCTCATGGGGCCACTCTTGGAGGCACTTTCTCACAACCCACAACTCATGGGTCTTGCTACAAGCTGCCTCATGTTTGGTGATCTACCTGCCGACTCAAGAACAACCCGCTTTGATACCATTGATGCAAATGCAGTACCACCAAGTTCACAGATGCAACACATAACTCTCATGCAAGATTGACTCCATCCGCAACACATAACTCAAAAATCCTCACAATCAACTCACACTTTCACACATTAAACAATTAATTGCCAGAGCTTAACATAACACACACACAACTCATATAATTGCAAACAAAAACTCATTTATTAATTTTCACAAACTTACAACTGATTACATCTACAACAAGTATATTATTCAAATGGCCTTCCATGGCCTCTCAAATCCACAAGAAACTTGTTATTGCTCCTCATAGTCCACTTCCATGCCCCTCAAATGGACTGGTTTCATTCTCTAAAACCCTATGCTCTTCTCTTTTCTCATCCCGTGTCCACTTTGCTGTTCTCCCTCCTTTATTTCTGCTATTCTTCTATTAAAATATGCAATTACAAAGAAATTAATTGCCATGAAATGTGGCACCCCAAGACTGCCCACATAAAAGGCATTTTTCCTCTCTCAATAACCAATTTCTGAAAAACATTTAACATCTATCAAAGAGGCGTTCCATTAGTTGAGTTTTATTTGGGCATTAATCTCTCAAAATGAGGCGTAAGTCTGATTTTGTAAATGCAACACTTCCTCATTGGTTTGGTGGTCCCCACCATTGTAATTTCCTCATTTTAGCCTCTGAAAGAGGCGTTATAACTCTGCAGAATATAGTCTAATTTCTTACTGTTCTTTATTTAAATTTATCTGCTCAATTTCTGCCATATGAGGTGTTAGAAACTTGAAATAGACAAAGGAATTAATGATTTATCTAGAGTGGTTGCAGTTTTTCAAATTGAAGATTCTATCCTTTCAAAAATAGGCGTGATACTCCTGCATCAAAACATTGGAAATTTCTTCCTTGAACTCGAAGGCAAATCACTGTATCGAGCTAAGATAAAGTCTTGAAATGGTTTACCCATGGCACATGTGAAATGAATGCCATAATGTGAATACAAAAGATATAAAAACTAGTATCTAGATTTAGTAGAGTCACCAACCTTCATTCCAGTGGAGATTTTTTTAGATATATGAAAATCAAATGCATTGACACTTTAATCCCTAATCTAGTCACAAAAAGTTATTGGTAAGTAAATTGGTTGTTGCGATCTTTGTGGTTATTTCCTTGATCCACCCAATGAGAAATGATGTAAACTTAGAACAATGAGAGAAATGATAATGGGAAGAGTGATTTTCCTCTACGTTTGAGAGGGGAAACTCCTTCATATGATGTGGGTTTTGGTGTACTTTTAACCCAAAAGTAAAAAAGAAACAAAAAGGAGATTTAAGAACAAAAAGGAAAAAATAGAGAAATACTAGATGGAATAAATGCACAGAGAACCATTTGGGAACAAACAAGAAAATAAAAAGAAAAAGAGAAATAGTATATACAAAATTAAATAGAACAATATGGTTTAATTTTTAGACACACCATAATATACACATTAATATTAACTAGTTTGCATTTCCTAAAAAAATACAAGGAAAAGATGGAGAAATGATTTCGTATTAAATTAAATAATGCAAAGATCCATGAAAAGCAAGGGTGGGTGCAATAAGTTGGGTACACTTTTAGTGAAAGTCTCACAAGAGAAAAAAAACATGATAGGAATAGGTATGCGTAAACTCGTAAAAAATGTGTACGCATTTAGGAACAAGAGCTCAAACCTAAACTCCCACCCATATAGAATGGGTACCCATTTTGGTTCGGGTTCCTGTTCCTAAACAAGCATCTTCTGTACTAGTTAGGAATGTGTATCGTTCTGAAAAGCTAAAATTGGGCCAACAATACATATAATTGAAATATGTACGCGTTTCAAAATGGATACTCGTTTCTTTTTAGTATGTGTATCAATTATTTTTTATTTGCACCTATTTCAAATTTGAAACTTGCAGTTTTGCTTTAGTTTTAAGTTTGGAAACCCAACCCTTAGCCTTGGACCCGCAAGTACAATGCCATGTTAATAGCAAGAGTAAAAACTATCTTTATCAATATCGCTAATGATTTTTTTTTTCAAAATTTTTGGATCAAATTAAAATCCATTAAGATGACATTGTTTAGTTTTCAAATATATAAATTTTTTACTATTAGACATATTTTTCTATTTATTAATTAGTTTTTAAACAAAGAGACTCATAAACTTGAAATGACATATATATATATTTTTTTAATAACTTTTCATTTTGAAATTTCTTTTATTTATATTTTAATGTTTGGCCAATTCAGACGATCGTACATAAGAGGTTTTAAAAAACACAAATTAGGGCTAGTAAAAAATTGTTAAAAAAATATTTATTAAAAAATTAGAAAAAATATTTGATCAAATTTCGCAAAAAGAATTAAAAAAAACTTCCATTTAGATTAAATTATGCTTGCATGTTTTCACCCAAAATATACAACTTTAAAAAAACCACTTTTTATACGTCGTATTAGAATAAATTGCATACAAAAACTTACATTTCATATTTTTACACTATGTTAATATTTAATGTGTAAGTGCAAATTTTTATTCCAACTATGACAAACTTCAATTTTTAAGAGAAAGACTTCTATTTTTGACCAAAAAGTAAACCCAACTTCTTGCCAAAAAAAAACACAAAAATCTAACAAATATTTCTTATTTCTCCAAAAATCTCCACAAAATCTCCATTCCCTATTTCACGTACAAAAACTATCCCTTACCATATCTAATTTTCACAATATATATTTTCACATCCCTTTTGTGATTTTCCACCTTCCTCATAGTTTTTTAAATGCTAAATAAAATATAATACAATATTCTAACTCGGTTGTAATTTGAAGTTCATTTGGATGTCATGAGTACTTCAGAAGGAGATTTCATTAATGATGTCCTTTGCTGCACTCTAAAGAAGTTGACTCCTTTGCAGCTGGCCAATCTGCATCTGCATTGGCCTTCTTCTCAGCACCTCTCTCTCGAGCAATCTTATAGTTGCATGACCATACAATTACGAAAATCCATAAGATCAACTTTTATAGAAGCATTATGTCAAATAGGTTATGTCTGCACTATGCTCTGCCTCATCATTCATTTTTCTTCCGTCATTGAAATATCTTAAAAGAAGAAACAAAGAATAGTTCCTTTGGATATAATTATACTACATTTAGCAGTCCCTATCCTCTAATGTAATAAAATCATTCTACACTTGCACTTAGAAGATTTTTCACTATTGGATGGGCCGATAATTCTCATAAATTGTATATATTATCTCCAAGCAAAGTAACAAGAGATAAAATTAAATGCCAAATCCAGCTTGCCTCTATAAGAATCAAAGATTAGAGCAACAATAATAGTTGGCACAATTACAAAGCTTCTAGTGATTAGTGCCTTCACCATTTCTTTATACGAAGATAAAGAAAACCAACCATGATAAGCTACTTTTCATGTCTTCATTATAGTAATGCTTTGCCCAATTGTCGTTTGTGGTGACAGGAAGGATGTTTGACAGATGTCTGCAACTTGGATTTACACTTGCCAATTTGCATGTGCTAAATAGTTTCTTGAACTTTTTTTTTTTAACAAATACATTGCGTATGCAACTCACCATATTTCATAGACATTCTATCAAACAGTCCACGTGCCATTGGTGATATTTCCATATTTTGAATACAATTTTATGTGCCTTGTCTGTGATCCATCATGGCGACCAAAACTACAACATATGATCAAACTCCTCCATCCTTTATGCTTCAATGGATATCTATGCTCTGTTATGAAGCTTGCATTTTTAGCATAGGTTGGGAAAGTGCTGTCAAATCTTAACTGCTCGAGTTGGAAACTTCGTTGCATTTTCTTAGAGTTTCTACGGTCCTTTTAACAATATCCATTTTTGTTTGCATTTTGCAGTCATCGTATTCCATGATGTTGGTGTTGGAAATAAGCCACACTCGGACCGACGTTAGACTAGTCCAAGAGGGGCCAGTAGCTCAGTGGTAGAGCACTGCAGCAGTGAATGGAAGGTCCTAGGTTCGAGTCCTAACTGGTCCATGTCTCAACATGTTTAGTTTTGTCATGAAATACCGGTTTGACAGAAAGCTTCACACAGCTTTGATTATCACAATGAATGACAGTTGGCTCCAACGATTGTCCAAACAATCCTGCAAGGAGCTTCCGAAGCCACACTGCTTCTCGAGCTACCACACAAGCTGCAATATACTCAGCCTTTGCGGTGCTCAGTGCCACTGAAGACTGTTTCCTGCTACACCAGGATATCATTGCAGCCCCAAATTGAAGGAACATCCAGAGGAGCTCTTCTGATCAGTAACACACCCTGCCCAATCATAATCAGTATATCCATGTAGCTTCAAGTCTATACCAGAAGAATATCTCAAGCCATACCCAATTGTGCCACGTAAGTATCTTAGGATATGCTTTACTGAAACTAGATGTATTTGTTTTGGTTCACACATGAACTGACTAAGTGCACTCACTGCATAGCAAATATCTGGTCTAGTATTAACTAGATAGATCAATGATCCAATTAACTATCTGTACATAGTAGGATCCACCAGATTTGAACTAGCTGCAACCTCTTTTAACTTCAACAAATTTGTCTCCATCGGTGTAGACATGGACTTGCAATCCATCATACCAAATCTCTTCAAGATGTCAATAGTATACTTTCCTTGACTTAGAATGATCTCATTTGGCTTCTGCCATACTTCTAAACCAAGGAAGTAATGCAAAAGTCCAAGATCCTTCATTTCAAATTTTGAAGCTAACTCCTCCTTGCATTTGATAATGAGGTGATCTTCTCTAGTAATAAGTAGATCATCAACATAGAGAACCAAGATTAATGCTTCACCATCAATTACCTTGAAGTATAGGTTTGAATCAACATCATTTTTGGAGAAACCCAAGCTTATCAGGTATCAATCAATTCTTTTGTACCAAGCACGAGGAGCCTGCTTAAGGCCGTACAAAGCCTTCTTCAGCTTGCAAACATGAGACTCCTTCCCATGAACCTCAAAGCCATCAGGTTGCTTAATATATACCTCTTCCTCGATTACACCATTTAGAAATGTTGTCTTCACGTCCATTTGGTGTATCTTCCATCCTTTAAATGCTGCAATAGCAATGATGGTCCTGACGGATGTATAGTGAGCAACTGGAGCAAAGGTTTCCTCATAATCTACTCCCTCTTTCTGAGAGAATCCTCTAGCCACGAACCTAGCCTTGTACTTCTCAAAGCTCCCATCAGTCGCATACTTGATCTTGAAGAGCCACTTAGAAGAAACAACAGATTTTCCTTTAGGTCTAGGTATGATGTCGCAAACATCATTCTTGAGGATGGATTGATACTCTTCAACCATAGCATCTCTCCATACTTGTTAAGTAGTAGTTTCCTCAACACTGGAAGGCTCAGACTCAATAATTTGACTCATTAATAACACATAATCTGAGAACTTATGAGGTCTCTTGCTTTCTCTAAGAGATCTTTGGGGAGTTACATATTTTCCTGCCTCTTGCATGGTTTCTTGAACCCACAGAGGCCTTTTTCGTACTACAACAATATCACTAGGTCCATCAGTTGGTTCCAAAGGCTCAACTGGATCATCATCTTCTTTTGGATTAGTAGCCTCCCTCTGAATCTCAGGAGTATGGTCAAATTCCATATCCTGACCTGAGACTCTTGGTTTTCATTATCTATCTCCATATGAATGCCCTTAGATCTTTTGAATGCAACATTCTCTTCAAATGTAACATCCCTGCTGATCTCAATCAACTTCTGACCTGGAATGTAAACTCTATAGGCTTTTGAAGTCTCACTGTAGCCTACAAATATTCCCTTCTTGGCAGATGGATCCAACTTTGTCCTTTTATCTTTTGCTATATGAACATACATTGGACAACCAAAGATCCTCAAATGACTTACTTCTGGCTTCACCCCTGTGAATGCTTTTTCAGGAGTCATGTTCTCCAAAATGCGGTGAGGGCTTCTATTTTGAACATAAACAACTGTCCTAGATGCTTTAGCCCAAAGGAAGGTTTGTAGATCTTGGTCATGAATCATGGCTTTGGCGGCTTCTACAATAGATCTATTCTTCCTCTTTGGAACACCATTCTGTTGAGGATTGTAAGGGACACAGAACTCCCTCTTAATCCTTGCTTCAATGCAAAAGTTATGGAATCTTTTAGAGATGTACTCCTCCGTTGTCAGATCTCAGAATTTGATCCTCTTCCTAGATAAGTTCTCTACCTGAGCTTTAAACTCTTTGAACATCTCAAGTACTTCCTCAGATTCTTTAGATTTCAAGAAATAAATCCAAGTCTTTCTAGAGTGGTCATCAATAAAAATAATGTAATACAAGAACCCACTCAAAGAAGCAACAGACATTGGACCACATAAATCAGAATGAATAAGGTCTAGAATACATTTGGATATACTCTCACTACTATGAAATGGACCTTTAGTATCCATACCCAATGCGCAACCTCTGCAAATACCTTCATGCTCCTGGTTGAGTTTTAGAAGGCCCATGACCATCTTCTCCATGGTTGGTAGAGCTCAGAAGTGAAGGTGAGCCAATCTTCTATGCCAAAGTTCACACAAACTTGATGAATCATGCAACAAGGCCTGAAGTGGATGAGTGCAAAGTCTGTAGAGACTCTCATGTCGAACTCCAATCACTCGAGTTGTCTTGATATTTGAGTTCTTTGGCCATGCAAGAACTTTACCTTCTGAAAATGCAACTTGGTATCCTTTGTCTTCTAAGGCTGAGATAGAGACAAGGTTCCGCTTGATACCCGGAACAAATAGAATATCACTCAACTACAAGGAAATGCTGGAATCCAAGTGAAGAGAGGAGGTCCCAACTCCTTTCACAGAATAACTAGCATCATCTCCAATAATTACTTGAACACTAGAATTGTTCTCCACCAAATCAGTTAGATGCTCTCTAAATCCGGTGATGTGGCGAGAGGCACCACTATCAATCAACTAAGTATTGTTGTCGGTAGGTACATTGCTTGAAAGAGCATAATAGAATAGAAAGCCACTTGAATCCTTATGCGGAGAGATCTCACTCACATCTGCAATAGAAGCTTGCTGTTTATGTCTGGTTGGACAATCCATAACATAGTGACCGAACTTGTGTGCTTGGGGATCCTAGCCTGGGCTTGGCTCTGATACCATGTTGAGACATGGACCAACTAGGAGCCCCAAGCACATGAGAGGTGTGAATTAAGGGGGGGTGTTGGTGTTGGAAATAAGCCACACCCAAACCGACGATGGACTGGTCCAAGAGGGGCCAGTAGTTCAGTGGTAGAGCACTCTAGCAGCGAATGGAAGGTCCTAGGTTCGAGTCCTAGCTGGTCCATGTCTCAACACATGAGATCTTATTTCTTCAAGGCATTGTGTCAAAACAGTTCTCGTGCCTTGTCTATGATTCTACATTCTGCATATATGTCTACCATGGCCGTTGCAACTACAACTTTTGATAAAGTTTTTGCTAACCTTCACAATTTGATGAATGTCCATAACTGTCTCAAAGCTCTCATTTAACCATGAGTAGGGAAGATGCTAGCGAAGGCTAAGGATTCTGGTTTTATGCATGCTAGTTGCATTTAGTAAAACAATGTAACCACGGACACCCATATCTTTAGTATGGGTGTTCAATATCTTCCTTGGTGGGACGTGCATTTTGGCAGTCTTTTTTGGATGCAAATGCAAGTTTAAAATGTTACACGGACTTCTCAATTGCATTCATGTGTGGAATCTTCGTGGCTTTGCATTGCGGGCTTGTCAGCTACATTTGGAAGTTGAATTTCTGTCGTTTGAATGCCTTTCAAGGTTTTAGAGTTTACAAGTAGGTTGGCAGTCTGTCATAAAATTTTGAATCCCCACCCATGTGTGCTACCTGCATTTTCGGGCTTGATGGGCAACTGTGATAGGTGCACTCTATTTAAATATCATCCACTTTAATGGTCAAACAGTCAATAGCAATTTTACACCTCATTCACAATAAAAAGTGTTAAATATTTGTCCTATTTTTACCTTTGACTGTTGAAGTGGATGATATTTAAAAATAGTGCAGGTATGCTAAACTCTGCTTTACCACCAATGCATCTTACCCGGGATTTTGGGTTTGATGTGCAACTATGTAGGCGCACCCAAAGTCTACTTTCTTCCTATTGGTAAATATATTTGTTTTATCACTCCTCAAAATGGTGAGGCAACCTTCTTCAAGAGGGTGAGGCTGTCATTATTAAAAATCTAAATTTATAAGAGCAATACAATTCTATATTTTATAATCATTTTTTTTTTTTAAAGAAAGGGGGTTTGAAACAACTAAAAACTATTAAAATAAATTGCAGCAAAATTGGTTAATGTTTTAATCTTAGGGTTAACACAATCTGTTGTATAATTATTTTAATAGTTAGTTTATTAGTTTTGTTTTTTGGTTCTGGTAGTTCAACCATTTCTGACTGCCTTCAAATATGTTTGTAAATCTTCTTTTTTCTAAATGAATACAATTTTTCATTCTCCCTCTCTCCAATCCTGGCCTGACAGTGGTATCAGAGCCACTGAAATCAAATTGCAATATTGGGGCAGAGTTCAATCTGCTTGCTTTTGTAAGGGATAGAGACAACATTGTAGGGGAGTCCAAATCATAGCAAATCACAGAATTGTATCAATTGGTGCAGGAGATCTATAGATCTGTTTGGGCATGCAGATTTTGGTAAGCCCAGCCGTGGAAGAATTTGGGTGAACCAAGCACAAAAGCAACAGAGAAGAACTTATCGTGCTCATGGAAGAATCAATCCATACATATCACCTCCATGCCACATTGAGTTAATACTCTCTAAAAAAGCGAAACCTGTTAAAACAAAAGAGGCTGTGTTGGAAGAAACACAAAGAGTAAGGAGGGTTTCACTTGCAACCGATCTGCAACAGCTGAAGACAACATTTTTTCCCCCTCATTAGATGCCTTAGAATTTCTAGGTGCAATCTATTCTTTTATCTTTGGTGTAAGGATAAAACAACCTTTCCAGAAATTTTTTTTTGAACAAGCAAAATATATATTTTTAATTTTTTTCCAGAAATATTTTTTTTTGAACAAGGAAAACAATTCAAAAATCATTTGAATCTGCAAATTGTGTGTGATTTTTACATTTCACAATGTAGTCTATAATATCCATGATTAGGGAAACATTAACTGGAAAAGACACATGGGTAGAGTGGTACAGAAAAATAGAAAATACACTTATTTTCAATGATTTGTGGTATAATATTTGTGTTGGAGATGTCTAACCTACAACACCAACTGATGTTAAAGAAAAAATTTGGCAATATAAAAATTCTAAAGCCTTGGCCTTCATAAGGGCTTCTGTTAATGTAGATGTGTTTTGACACTTATAAAGGTGTACACTTGCTTGGGATGCCCTTAACAAATTGAGAGATCTATATGATTCTCATTCTGAATTGGAATTTATTCAATTACAATTGAAACTATTCAATCTAGAATTAAAAAATGGTGACGTTATGAGTTTGGCTTCTGAAAATAGAGCTATAAAACATGATATTGATGTTACTAGTAAAAAGGTTGATATATATCTCACAACCTTAATAAAGGCACTACTACCAACACATTCTACTTATTTAGAATCTCTTCAAGCAAGCAATCAATTGAAAACAATCAATTTTGATGCATTGGTTGCAAAGTTGACAGAATGTGAGAAGGCCTTTGGAAGAAAAATTGATAACATTGGTGAAAATGTTTATCTTGCTCAACAAAAAGATAAGTCTCCTAATAAAAACTCTTCTAGAGGTGGTCATAGTGATAGAGAAAAAGGTAGAGGTCAATGGAAAAACAAAGGTAGAGGAGGTGCCAATGACAAAGGGCACTTCCAACATGACAACCAAAATGCTAGACAACATTTGTATTGTAAAAAGATGTGGTCGTAAAGGGAGTCATGAAGCCCATGAATGCAAAATCTCATGGGATAAGATAGAAGATTCTTTCAAACGAAAAGATAAATCACACTACGATGACAAAGCATCAGAAACAACCCAATTTGCATGCGGTAGTGACAATGATGAATATGTGGATAGTTTACATTAGAAAGACAATGGTGGAGAGTTTACCTCCATAATTTTTGAGGATTATCTTTGTCAAAATGGGATTCAACATCATCTCACTGTTCCAAGTACTCCTTAGAAAAATGGTGTTGTTGAAAGAATGAACATGACTATCATGAATATGGTTCGTGCAATGTTATACTTCAAAGGGATCCAATTGCATTTTTGGTTAGAAGCAGAAAGAACATCAATTTATCTTCACAATATATCTCCTTCATCTGCTCTTCATCAAGTGATTATGTATGAAGTTTGGTATGACTACACTTTATCTGTTTGACATCTTCGAATTTTTGGCTCAACTTGCTATACTTTGATTCCAAAGGAGAAACGAAGAAAGTTGCATCACCACAGTTATAAATACATTTTCTTGGCTATTCTAAATCTTCCAAAGCATATAGATTATATGATGAGGCTAACAAGAAATTTATTCTTGCAAGAGATGTTATATTTTGTGAAACTTATAAAAATGATGCCAATATTGATTGTCAGTTAAAACAACTTGATAAATTTGCTAAGTTTATTACTTGGCAAGAACATCCATGTGTGATTCCACAATATGGGGGGATAAGTCATTTAGAACCACCTTTGTTAGATCCATCTCTAGAATCTCTAACCCAAGATGTTCCACCTCAAGATCTCCAAGAAGAAACTCCCTCTGATAATGACCATCATCCTGTAGATGAGTCTAGGATTTCACAACCAGTAGACATTGATGGAGCTTCTAGTCAAGAAATCGAAGAACCTTTGGTCCAACCAAAATCTTCACAAAAATGGGCAAAACAATTCCAACAAATTTTGAAAGATTTGAACTTGATGAAATTGGTAAAATGGGAACACGAAGTTCTTATAAAGCAAGGCAACATACTCAATCTAGTAATGAAGGAACCTTAGAGTCTATTGATGAAATCTATATCACAATGGACTCGGAGCCAACTTCCTACAAAGAAGCCAAAAATATGGCAGTGTGGAGGCAAGCTATGCAAAATGAGTATGATGCTCTTCTCAAAACTGGTACTTGGGAGTTGGTTGATCCTCCACTAGGTTGTAAACCTAGATTGGACCTGCAAGTGGATCTTTCAAAACAAGTATAAAACATATGGTTCACTTGACAAACATAAGGCTCGCCTTGTTGCAAAAGGTTATGCTCAAAAAGAGGGCATAGATTATGATGAAAATTTTGCACGTACCGCAAAATGGACTGCCATTTGTTCTTTGTTGGCTCTTTCAACACAAAATGGGTGGAAAGTTCATCAAATGGACGTCAAAATTGCATTCTTGAATGGTGATCTCAAAGAAACAATATTTATGACTCTACTGGAAGCATATGCAGTCAATGGTCAAGAACACCAGGTATTCAATCTCATAAAATCATTGTATGGTTTAAAGCAAGCACCTTGAGCTTGGTTTGAAAAACTCACTGAGCATCTCTTGAAGCCACAATTTGAATTTGATGATGCAACACTTTTTGTCAAAAAGGTTGATATCATAATTGTATATCTAATTGTTTATGTGGATGTTTTATTTCTCATTAGTAATAATGAGGATTATAATAAGACACATTGAAGCAAGGATTTGAAATGACTGACTTGGGACATTTTCATTAATATTTGGGTATTGAGGTGATTCAAAAACCCAAGTATGTCTTCATTAATCAACAAAAATTCATTGGTGAACTTCTAAAATTTGGCATGTCTGACTGCAAACCACTTATAACTCGTATGGAGCAAAATTTGAATCTCACATTAAATGACTCTGCAGCATTGGTTGATGCAATTCAATATATACAACTTGTTGGAAGTTTGATTTATGCAACAACTACCCGTCTAATTTTTTTTTTTTTTTTTTTTCTGTGGGGGTTCTCTCTAGATTTAAATGCAACAACTTAGAGAACATCATTGGTTAGCCGCCAAAAGAGTTCTTTGATATTTGAAAGGCACTCAAAACTATGGGCTCAAATACTCCAAGGGAACACATTTCTCTTTGGTTGGATATTCAGATTTTGATTATGTAGGTGACTTGGAAGATGGAAAATCTACTTCTGGTTTTCTAATGCATCTTGGGTCAGCAACCATTTCTTAGAAATCTAAGAAGTAGCTAGTACTAGCTCTATCCTTTGCAAAAGATGAATATATGGTCGCTTCTGAGGCAACTAGGGAAATCTTATGGATTTGCAGAATTTTTGAAGATTTGCAGGAACAACAGGTTTCATCCACACCTCTCCTTGTTGACAATCAATCTGTAAACAAAATGACAAAGAATCTAGTCTTT
Source organism: Cunninghamia lanceolata (assembly GCA_027924645.1). NCBI lineage: Eukaryota > Viridiplantae > Streptophyta > Pinopsida > Cupressales > Cupressaceae > Cunninghamia > Cunninghamia lanceolata. The sequence continues at coordinate 1,060,979 of BSBN01000983.1, read as the reverse complement.
CACGATCGAACCAAACACATCAACACTGACTTCCATTTGATTCGGTACCATATGAAAGATGGCAGTGTACAACTCAAATATTGTCCCACTACAGATTAGCCCACGAATATTCTTACCAAAACGCTTGGACGAGAGAAGTTTGAGAAATTCCAAGGCATGCTTGGTTTAACCCCTTCATATTAAGGGGTGATGTTAATGTGTTAATCTTTGGGTTAACACAATCTATTGTATAATTAGTTTTATAGTTTTGTTTTATAGTTCCAACAGTTCAACCATTTATGGCTGCCTTCAAATATGTTTGTAAATCTTCTTTTTTTTGAATGAATACAATTTCCATTCTCCCTTTCTCAATCCTGGTCTGACAGAATGATCTGTCAAATAGTAAAAAGAGTTTGACATATATGTACATCATTAAAGTTTTGAAGATCAAAGTTATGTAGTTTTGAGAAATAGAACAACAGAGTTTGGCAAAGCTAAATGCTAAGGAATATTTTAAAATTATAGAAAATATGGATAAAATCATAGAAAATATGTAGATTCATGAGAAGATCCCAAAACCACAACAAAGATATCTAACATAAGACAAGACACCAATACTGTTACATCCAACACAAGAAAGGATGTATTAACAATTTTACATAGAACTTAAGAAAGTAGAACGAAATTATATTTCTTTGGGATTTCTAAAAATTTCAATTCTTTGCTTTTCAAGTAAACTTTGCCTAAAAATTTGCTATAAGTCTCCAATTCCTTTTACATAGTCCAATACTCATATTTATAACATTTTTTTGGTAACTACCCAATAATTATGAAAGAGAATAATAAGAAAATAAACCCTTTTTAATGAACCACTGGAACACTTCTAAGTGTTTTTTGAAATAATAAAGTTCAAGCATTATAAAGGGGGCAAATATTTAAAAGTTACTTATGACTTTAAAATTGACAAGTAAATGTTTGTCATATGTATTCATGCTGCCGATTCTTTGCTCGAATCTTTTTCTGGGTTAATATCATCTACGTGATCAAGGTATCTTCCTTTGTTTTTTCTGAAATTCTATGTTGATATTGTTGAAATTCCTCTAGCATTGTGTTGATTGCATGCTTATATTAATTTTTTCTGTATAGGTGAAACAAAAATGGTAGGTGGTGTAGATATTTGTAACTTGATTTGCTTAAATGCATTCCTTCTCTATTTTCATGTCAAAGTCTTTGAAAAGGCTCTTCATCTTCATCAACTTGTCCAAAGGTGCAACATTGAAATTGCATTATTATTATTTTTAAACTAAAGAAGGGGTAAAAATTTATTCAAATCAGAAGAAATACAAAGCATGGGCTTTACACATCCCTATCAAGCTCCACTAAGTGGTCCAACTTTTGAGACAAATCCAGGGGTAATTGACCCCAATCCACAATGTTCCAATTTTGCATGCGATTGGAGGCCCATTTGGCCAAACAATCCACTACTCCATTCCATTCTCTAGAAATATGAATGAAAGTAACCGAATCCAAAGAATCACATAGATTAATAATCTGTTTAACAACCAAAGATAAATGCCAACTAACATCAGCTAAATGTTGTCTATTCAATAAATTCACCACCACCTAGGAATCAGACTCACAAATGATCCTTCGCCACCCAAGATGACAACCGCGCTCCACAACATATAAAATGGCAAGAGCCTCCATCAAATTGTTAGAATGAAGACCCTTATAAATAGAAAAGATAAACTGCACAGGCCCATAACTATCCCGACCAACTCCACCAATACCAGCATGACCAGGGTTTCCCCGAGAAGAGCCATCCGTGTTGAGTTTCAAAACTCCCTGAGGAGGAGGAGTCTAGCACCCCTCCCTATTTATCTTCCGAAGAGGGTGTCGACATTTATTTCTCATGCATCGACCTTGTTGAGGAGGAAGATGGAGACGACTGTAGCAAACAACATCTCAAGGATCCACTACTTCCACCAAATCACAATTTTCTGAAATAGTTTCTCCCAAAGAACGAAGAATTTTCCACCACAAGTGATGGGCCACCAACATCACATCTTGAAAAATCCTACGATTCCTCTCCAACCAGATATGACAAATAATAAAGGAAGGGCCAAGAGCCCAAGTAACTTGAAGAAAAGAGGTTTTAAGAAGGGCTGTGCCCCAACACTCAAAAAACTCAACCAAAGAGGAGACATACCAACAGGCCTGTTCCAAACATGCCACCACAAATGCCAAATCTCCTTAGAGAAAGAACATTGGAAAAAAAGATGAGAAACACTTTCCTCACTATTACGGCACAACACACACATCGAGGGACCCTGAAAATCACGCTTACTCAGATTATCCCAAGTAAGACAACGATTTTGAACCACCAACCACATGAAGAAGTTGCACTTGGGCCATGAAAAATTGTTCCAAACTTGCTTCCACCAAGGAATCTCAGTGTCTCTGAACATCTGCCTAACAAGCTGCACATAACCTGTTGAAATAGAGTACTTCCTAGACAAATCACTGCCAGCCCAAGCCAAAACATCATGCCCCACCAAAGTATTGCATTCACAAGAAGCAAGAATCTGAGCCAGCTCTTGCCTATCCTCCTCAGACCCTCCTGGTGGCCATTCAGAAGAGTGCTTCCATCTAAAACTAACAACCAACCCACAATTTTGTGCAACCTTATAATGCTCAACTGTGTCCCAGCTTGTAGCAGTAAAAATATCACAAAGGGACTGGAGGTGAGGAAAAGTAGAAAGGATAGAAGGGTGACCATCCCAAGAATCCAGCCAAAAAAGAGCCTGTGACCCTGAATGACAGATCCAAAAAAGCCCATTCTTAACCAACTTAGCCCCCATTTTCAAAGTATGCCAGATCATAAAACCCCTTCCCTCCAAAGGAAAGCGAGGAACATCAAAAAAATTAACATCTTTAAGATACTTATGGGTGAGAATACGGGCCCATAGTTGATGCTGACTAGTACACCAGCGCCAATATAACTTAGCTACAAGAATCTGCCCATTCAAAATAGCAAAACGTAAACCCAAACCTCCCTCTTTCTTTGGTCTGCACACAGTTTCCCACTTAACAAGGCTCCACTTAGCAGTCGACAAGTTACCACTCCAAAGAAATTGTCATGGGAGAGCATCAAATTCCCTAAGGAAATACATAGGAGCTACCTGTTTGTTTCAAATCCCACTTGATTTCTTCATTAAGATGATTCTTCAAGGCATCAATAGAATTGACCATTTTCCCTTCATAGTAAAAGTGCCTTGTTCTATCAATCAGTTCATGTATGTCCATTGTGATATCTGTAACCATATGACAAGCATTTTTCAATTTTTTCGTTCCTTCTAGCAAATCAAATCTTAACTTCATTATTTCTGCCCATTCCATAACCATCACTTGATCAACTCTGTCAAAAATGCCTTTTGATAATAGAATTTTGAAATCAATTTTAAGCATTTCTTTTATTTGGGGAAGATTATCAGAGTGGATTTGTAATTCTTCATTGAAATGGGATAGTAATGTTGTGATAAAATCCAAATCTTCACTAACTCGTTCATGTAATTCCATGGCATTTTCAACAATTTTGGAGCCATAAACCAACAAATTTACACCATTGTTTTGTAGTGCCAGAAATATGTCTCATTTCATCAATTGCTGAGGAATCATCATGGGAGATTGTAGTAGTTACAATAATTAACATTTGGGAGAATTGGAGAGGCAAAACTAGATATTTAATGTATGAAGTTAATTGCTCAACCTGATCTTTTAACTAGTTCTTGGTTTGGTAATCTTTACCCATCCTTGAGACAATAGTAGAAATAACAAATTGCATATTCTCAATCTTAGACTACCTTGTTTGTACTCCAAGATTTACCATAGACAATTGATAGTCTGAATTGTAAGTCCCTCTCCTCTTTGTCAACAATAGGGGTAACAACTTTTGCTATTCTTGATCCGTGAGCATTCATATGAATAGAAGAAATAACCATGGGCTTCTTTATTTGTAGTGGCTTATTGAGTAGTATTGAAATGGCTGACATGCCATTAGTTAAGGGTTTAATGACCCTTTGTCTCTTCTTAATGGTAATGCTCAACCATGTAGGAACTTCAGCAATAGGTGGATCAACTTCTTTTGATGTTTTCCCCTAATCTTGATTGTGTTGAGTATCCTAAATTGATATTTGTGCATGAGGGGAAGAGAATGGAGGTAAATGTTGGCTTAGAGTTCTTTCAGGAGACATAGGAGATGTTAGAACATAATGTTATTAGGGATCATACCCTTATAAAATTTATATATTGTTCTCATATAGGGTTATAAAACCTTATGTTTATTATATGTTTTATAAAACATATACCATTTATTAATTAATAATCTAATAACTTTACAAATGGTTGCCTTGAATAGGTGTGACTAATACCTCTTCAACTATTTTTCCACCCCTTCTCCTATATTTAAGGAGGTTCTCTCTAATTGAGAGGAGTGTAAATTTGGAGATTTATAGTGAATTCTATCATTATGCACATGAATTATTATTGGCCATGTGGAAGTAAGTAAAGGAGTGTTCCCTAGGTTCAATCTATTTTTAATAGACTATTTTTGTATTTTTTTATAATAAAATGATGCTTTATGAGGTATTTTACCTGAAACGATTTTGCCCATGTATATGTTGTTTAATGTGTTAAATCTATGCTTCTATAATTCTTAGTTTATTTATTTTATATTTTATTTGTAATAATTAGTATCCTAAGATCCTAATTTTTAATAGGAGAAGATAGACATTCAGGAATCAGGTTTTCCACATCTAAATCTTTCTTGGGAGATCCTTGATGTGTAGAAAACTTGTCTGTAGGAGGGTTCTTTGAAGAAGTGGGAAGAGTACTGTTAGAGACCAATGGGTGTGGGGGAGATGGAATGGGATTGCACGTGTTTGTGAAGGGGAAGAAGGATAAGGAGGTATGGTAGAAGCTAGATCTAAGACAATGGGAGTGTGAAAAATGTCTTTTGTGGTATCCTTCTTAGATTATTTACCCACTTTGAAAGTGGGTAAGTGCATGGAATGTTGGAATAGGTGTGTTGTACACCTTGCTTAACATTGATATTATTTAATTATGTAAAATAAATATTTATTTGTGGTGCATCCATGTGATGTGTTTAACCACATTAAATATTTATTTGGGGCCACTTGTAAAGGTTGTATGTAACATTGAGTTAATTATTTTATGTGTGTGGGACACATAGAGTAATTAATTATTTATTTGTAATTATTTAATTATTGGGGAAAAAGGAAAACTTAGTACCAATAATTAAATGTGGGGGTCAATGGTTTTAGTGTGCTCATGGTTTTGGGGAATGTGGTTTTACCATACTACATCTAGTATTTGTGTGAGCTTATTTTTCTAAAAGAAAACACATGGGTAGTTGTTAAGGTTGGCTTGTTGGCTGTTTGAGTTGTTGGTTGGGTTTGACTTGTTTGAGCATCTCTTGTAGGTTACACATGTGAGGGTTTGAAGCATGGTATGGGATGTGTGGTTACATGCTTGTTCATATGGAGTGCATGTAGAGAGCTTGATGCTTCAGGGGTATTCATGGAGACTCTGCATAAGTATTGTAATCTTTATTGTTGAATAATAGATGAGAGATGGATGCTTTTGGAGGCTAGGTTTTTCCCTCTATGAGGGTTTTCCCAGGGTATATCTTTTGTCACCTTTGATGGTATGTTGTTTATTCTTTTGCATATGGATTTTGATCACTATGTTTGCATATTAATCTCTCATTGGGTTATGAGGAAATTATCTATATGGCTCAATATTTCCATCATTTAGTATTAGAGCTATGGTTGCTTGGTTGTGGGAGGAGAAATCCCTATTTTGATAACCCTTTCTATGAGTAGTTTTTTGTGTATAGTGGAATTTATGGCTTTGCAAGAAATGAATGAAGGCATTTTCAGGGTTACAAGGTTGTTTGCAGACTTAAGTTGTTGCAGATCTAGGGTTTCATGAACATTTGGCAAGTGGGTTTTCATTTTGGGCTCTTTGTATGGTGGGTTTTAGAGGTGAGCTTTTGCAAGAAGCCTCTTGGAAAAAAAATAGACCCTATCATTGGATTCAAAAGGCCCTGCATGCCAAGAAAAACATATAATTCGACATATTTTGGAGTCATTTTTTTCCATTTTGATGCCCTAGGAGAATCTGCGGAGGAATATTCTATATGACATAGGGAATATTCCATGTGCATCGTACTTGTGTAGGTATGACTGTCGCAAGCAAAATATTTAAAAAATAAATATATAAAACAAAAATAAAAGTCTGTAGATGTTTAAAACAAATTAATTAAAAATTTGAGGGGCGATTGTACCCCCTATGCTAGTATGTGCCAGACCTGATAGGGTGCCAGTGTTGTCAGCGCTGGTAGGCTCTGGTGCCAGCAGGGCTTAGCCCCTTCGCTTGGGCCCTCGGTCCTATGGGAACTGGAGTGCAGCACAACCTCAAGTGGGGGAAAAAAATTAAAAATTGAAAACTTAGAACAAAATTCATAATTTTTTATATCTGCTACCTTCCCTCTGTCCATGCATTGCTAGGGTGCCACCGCCACTGGTAGGCCGCCCCTGAGCCACCCAGTAGCCACTAGAGGGCCACCAGGGCTTGGTTATATAGCCTAATTGGGGTTTTTTTTCTTCTGAGAGGCATAACTTGGTCCCATGGTGCCGTATTTTCAACTTCTTATAGTCAACAAAAAGCTCGTTCCAAGTACTACGCCATGGTATTAGAGATTTTTCTATATTTTTTTGTTTTAACCAAAATTTGTCAGTTGGAAGCCAGATGTGCATTTTGAGCTTTGACAGAGCATAACTTTTGCATACAGAGTCAGATTTTGGATTTCTTATAGGTGTTGGAATGGTATTTTTGAGCACTATGTAGTAGAATAGGTTTGGAGATGATCTTCTAATGTTTGTTTAGTTTTTTTTAGTTTGAGATATTTTTGGTTCCTTTGGCTTATGGTACTTTTGTGAGTTGATGGCAAATCAAATCTGACGTGATTTGGTGTTTGAGTAATTGTATAATTATATGTATATATTTTTATTATCGTCATTTGACATGGTTACCAGTATATTGTTGAATTTGCATGCTACATTATGAGATCTACAGGTTCTGCAATGTTGTAGGTTTTCTGTACTTACAGGCTACATATATAACTTGGATGTGGGTTGTCTATGCCCATAGATGCTTCAGTATTGATGCAAATTTTGATTTGTGGCTTGGTTTAGTCACATGTTTCATTGGTTTGTTTGTCATTATAAGATATAGAGAGATGGTATTACCTAATACAGTCATGATTGGGACCTATGTTTGTTGACTATATGCTACAGTTGTGTGAGACTTGATGGGAGTTTGGTGTAGGCACATTGGGTGGTGATTATGGTGTCATGGATGTTCCTTATTTTCTTGGGATTTTGGCATGACATGATTGTTTTGCAGGTGCAATTTTGGTGGTGTTGGATTGATTCTAGTTTACAGGTGGTTGTTCATCTTCTTGGTTTGGATATTATGGTTTACTCAACCTTTTGGGAGCTATTTTTGTTATAGTGGGATTCTTTGATTATGTTGGGGCCATGGATGATCTTCATTTAGGAGATGGTTATCACGATGTCATGGATAACTTGGTTACACGATTCAATGGGAGTTTTTGATAGTGATGGTTTGATGTTTATCTTGTTTCCATGTATAGCTCAATATCGCAGTTTAGTGGGAGCTTTGGAAGGATATGATTATCTTCATGTGATTTGGAGATGTTGAAATCTTAGTACCAGGGAGGACTCTTGGAGTCTTTGGTTGAGGTGTTGGTTATGGTTTGTCAATTTTGACATGTGATCCTTGCTTACATGATGGTTGGTATTGTGTCTTGCTTTACTCTTGATTGCACATTAGAGTGTTGGCATGATACAAGTGGTCTTTGGAGTAGGATATATTCTTATGAGACATATATATTCCTTTGAGGACATGATTAGATCATGATGTCATGATGTGTTCCTAGGTTATGCAGATGTGGAGTGGGAGCTTTGACAATGATCTTGTTGGTTCTCTTAGTATTGAGTACATTGATCATTTGCTTGGGAGATTTATGATAGTGCGGTTTTGTATGTGGAGTTTAGCATGGATTGATCATGGAGGTGCTCATGGATACTTGGAGACTTAGGTGAGGCTTGATTTCTCTTGAGATTAGAGACATGTGTTGAGATGGTTACTCTTTGATGAGGATTTCAACAGCAAGACCGAGGAGCCTACACCTTGCTTGTACGTGAGTTCAACATGGACCTATTGAGGAGATTGTTCTTGGAGAAAGTCATTGAGGATTGGTGCATCTTGGAGGGGCAATATCATCCCCACTCTTGGTCCACTCGGCGGTGAATGGGTTGATAGGTATGGCCTACCTGATTTTCAAATGCATTTATTCTTTGTATCTTGTCTTCTCATACTTGAGTCTTGAGCTATGGATTATGGTTGTGAGGACTTGTTTGAGGAGTAGATGCGTGGTTATGATTAGTTATCTCCTTATGTTTGATTCTGATTTATTATGAGATCATTGTGTGTAATGGAGATGGTTAATGGCTTTGGGATTATCCTATTTTTGGGATGGTTATGATTTTGATCTATATTTGGTTTGAAAGGCTTGTATCTTAATTTGTTGGATGTTGAGGAAGCTTTTTATTTTGGGGTTGTAAAAGAGATCATACTTTTCATAGCTATAGCACATTTGTGTGGATAGAAGGACATGGTTATGATTTGCAGGTTCTCTTGTTGGTCTTATGCTTCTTCCTAGATGTTTGTGTTCACATGAAATTAGAGTTGAGATGTTTATGGATCTATTGAGACTCTTTGAATTCTTTCTCTTATGATGTGGAGGACTTGGGATAGATATGGACTTGTGGTGAGAGTTATGTTGCAGTTATTTAGTTTGCAGATTTTGCATATCTACGTGTGTATGATCTTTGACACTATGTGATAGAGGATTTAGCCACATCTTCTATGAGAGTTCTATTAGTGGATCTTTGGATGCCTTGATCTATTTTCATATTTGACATTTACTCATGCAATGGGAGTTCCAGGATGTATATGATTCCTTTGTTGGATGTTCTCATTATTGTGGTATGGAGGGTCTTGAGGTTTGTTATCACATGCTTTGTGTTGTTACCTTGGAGAACTTTATTCAGGACTGCGTATATACAGGGACTTGTTATCATGGTGAGTTGAGTTGGATATGTTGATGACATAAGGTCTACTTGTTATCATTTGTATACCTTGGTTTGGAGGTATGGTTAGTTGATGCATTAGAAACTAGTTGTGGTTGCTATTTCAGCTATGGTTATTGAGTCTTGTCAGCTACTCAATCCTATTTGTTACCATTGGATTCAGATTTTGTGTTTAAATATCCGTTGATGCATGTTTCTTGGTTCTACGTGATAGTTTAGTGTGGCATCTCTTTGGAGGATCTTATCCTTCATTAGTTGACATGATGGGGGATGAGGGGATTCTTGTTTGAGATGGTGGACACCTTGATTATTGTTGTAGGTATCTTGGAGCACATTGATGTTTATCTGGTACATGTTGGGCATATGGATAGTTCCCTTGATGTTTTGAGTTTACTTGTTGATCCCTTATGCAATGTATACAACAAGTTGGGAGAATGCTGGAATATGTGTGTTGTACACCTTGCACAACATTAGTATTATTTAATTATGTAAAATAAACATTTATTTGTGGTGCATCCATGTGATGTGTTTAACCACATTAAATATTTATTTAGGGCCACTTCTAAAAGTTGTATGTAACATTGGGTTAATTATTTTATGTGTGTGGGGCACATAAAGTAATTAATTATTTATTTGTAATTATTTAATTATTGGGGAAAAAAGGAAAACTTGGTATTGATAATTAAATGTGGGGCAAATGGTTTTAGTGTGCTTGGGGAATATGGTTTTATCATACTACATCTAGTATTTGTGTGAGATTATTTTTTTAAAAGAAAACACATGGGTAGTTGTTGAGGTTGGCTTGTTGGCTATTTGAGCTATTGGATGGCTTTGACTTGTTTGAACATCTCTTGTAGGTTGTACATGTGAGAGTTTGAAGAATGGAATGGGATATGTGGTTACATGCTTGTTCACATGGAGTGCATGTAGAGAGCTTGATGCTTTGGGGGTATTCATGTAGATTCTACAGCTGTCTATTCTTTTGCATATGGATTTTGATCACTATGTTTGCATATTAATCTCTCATTGGGTTATGAGGAAATTGTTTATATGGATGCATATTTCCACCATGGAAATGAGACACAATTTAGTGGCCAAACATGAATTTTTTGCAAAATATGTATGTGTTATGTAAAACACATGTGAGCCATAACGTGCACGTGTTATGGCTTGGATTAGATCCAAGCGATAATGTGTACATGAGTTATAGTTTTCAAAGTCAATGCAAACATAATGCACTTGCATTCTAGTTTGCAAAGTTAATGCAAACATAATGTGCTCACATTATGTTTGCTTTGAATTTGCAAAGTATAATCTGTACACATTATAACACGTACACATTTTTAAGGACTTGAATTTAAATTTGTGATGATCCCACCCATTTAGGCTTGGATTTCAAAGCCTAAGGGTTGGAGATCCCTTTTATCTCTCAAATTCATGTTTGCAACATAAAACAATAAATTTTAACTTCAACCTCATCAACTTTACACGTCTTACATCAAAATTTTATAAAAATACCACCAAAGTGATGAGCTACTTCATAGCTTTCTAGACATATAATTTTTTTATTATTTGAATAAGTTAAGGTATTTTATTTTATTTTATTTTATTTGAAGAGTGTCTTCATATTCCTCGAATACATACATATTGATTTTTCTTTATAACTTTTGACCCACTTATCCAAATTTGAGAAATTATATAGGATTGTGAAAGTTATGTGATGCACACACTCAGTGATGCAGTTTTTAGGATGCATCTACTTTAAAAATCATAAAAAATAAGTATTCAATAAAAAATATGAAGAAATACACAACTTGTATTACTCACTCTTGATTATATTTTTACCAGCCAGTTTTTAAAAATACCTTATACAACAAAAAATAGGGGGGCACACACCATATACTATGTTATATTTTAGTGATAAAAATAGGAACACTTTTGTGTGTGCTCAACATTTTAGCCTCTAAACCTTAACCATTTTTAAAAATCTTTAATAGTTTAGAAACTAGATTTAGAGTACTAGAATTCTTGTTCTTTCCATGTCTTCAAATTTTGAGTGTAAACATCTCAAATTACTCACCTAAGTTCAGGTTTAGCTGATTTTAGGAAAAAAGTGGCCACGTTTGACCCCCCTTTTGTCCCCCATTTCCATGCACTTACCCAGCCTACATATTTTACCATCTTTCTTATGAGTCAGGTCTATTCTCCTCATGTTCTTCTACTTTAGGGTTTAGGATGCTCAAAATGAGGTCTTGACCTTGTTGATGGTTTTATGCTCACTTCTTTCTTCCTTTTTTTGTTTTTGGGGAGGCTTAGAAGCTTTTCTACCTTTTGTCTATCCTTTCTTAACAATATTTAGGTTCTTCAACTAATTATTAATCCATCTCAAGCTCCTGTGAATAACTCCTTGGCTTAAAATTTGCAATAAACTTTCTTCCTCTTGTGACCAATCTACATTGGGAATAGTTAGCTTAAAGATGCCTCTTACATTATAAATATTATCTAGAACATTCCCATCATCTAATATATTCTTTGGTACTTGAGAAATCCTAAAAGACTTTATTTGGAAGGTGGTTAATTGAAAAAAAATCCTTTTTCTCACTTCATGTTCATCAACACAATTAGACTAGAAGTCTTCCAAATTAAACTTGTGCTTGAATGTGGAACATGCATCTTTTTGAAAATTTCCTAAAGGATCAAATGAAGTTATTCCATCATGAAGATACAAATTAAATTTTTACAATTCCACTTCAAGTTTTTTTGCATTTGAAAGAGAAGAACAATAGTATGCATTGACATCAATTGGAGATGGCACACTAGGCCTACCTTTTCTAGGTAGCATCTTATGAACTTCACATATTTGTCTCATGAGTTCTAATAATACCAACTTGTTTCTCATGTATTTGGCTAATCTATACAGTGAACTTGTAAAGCCTCTTGCTCTAATATATGTGAAGTTTGGGAACTAGATAAACCATTTCCCCCACTTTTCAATTTTAGCCATGGCATTTGGAGATAGGCATTTGTTTAGATTATTTTCCATACACCTAACGAAATAGAATACAAAGGTTCCATTAACTCTTTTGAAGTGTTTCTGACTTTCTTTGAATTCAAGTTGTGGATAGAACTTATACCATTTTTGCTCTCCTATATCCATTACCCTATTTTTGGTTAACTTTGGGAAGATAATCCTTCTTGCCATCAAATAAACCAAATATGAAGTCATATAAGACTATTTGGATTCTTCAACCATTTATAATTGTTTGTACAATGTATCATTGATAAGGGTTTCCCAATTAATTCTTTCCTTATTCTAAGGAATGATATCAATGAATATAAACATCCAAGGTTGGAATTCTCTAGCATTTTGGAGCTCTCTTATCTTGTTCAATAGGGTTAACAGATCATTTACCTCTATTTGGAAGTTACGTCTATGAAGTGTCTTTGGAAGCTACATAGGTGCTATCCTTGGCTTAATCAACCAAGACTTATTAATAGTTAGTGTACATAGTTATGTATCTATGTTGCAAAAATCATTACCAGCCTCCACTGTAAGTACACCAACCTTAGGGAAATGAAGTTGAAAGGTCTCTTCAATGATTTTAGGGGTAACATCTAAAAATACATCACCTACTAGACCCATTATCTTCTTACTTTAAGGATCATAATGCTTCACATATGTGATCACCAATTCAGGAGATTAGACAAATAAGGGGAATGCAACAACTTGTATTGTTTCATTGTTAGCAATACACCTTGATCTTGTTGTCCTATTATTCAAATATCTTCTTTGTAAGAATTTTACCTTGTTTATTTTCCCTAAGTCTGTATCTAATATATCCTCGAGCAAAGATGTGATTTTGGATGAGTGAGATACTCCTTTAAACTTTTACTTCATATCTTTAGTTTTAAGTGAAGTCATGAAGAGAAGCTAAAGAATCTTTTAAAGCTATAAATGATAGCTTTGTAGGAAAGTAGGGCATAGAAGTAGTTTGACAAAATGTAACTGCTTAAGTGCTTTGGAAGTCCACACTTCCACAGTGTGTGTTTTGTAGAATTATGGAAAGTAGAAGTAGGTAGATCGTTAGTAGGAACCACAAAAGTGCATCATGATTTCACAATTCTATAAAATTCTATATTATGTGAGGTTAACAAATGAAGGAGCATGGTGGTAAGGTGTAGGGATGTGAAATTGCATGTGGGATCCACAATGCCATGTGCAATAAATCACACTTGCATATAAAATGATATGGACAACTTCAACAAACTCTTTGACACCTATGCAACCAAGGAAGTGTTTTGTACATGTTGTCAAGGAAACTAGTGAAACAAAACAACCCTAAAGGTGGTCAAGGCCATAAATTTAGGTTATACAACTTCATGCTAGGAAGAAAACTCTTAGGGTTTCGAGCTAGGCATTTGTCCTAATTTGAAAGAAGTAAGAGTAATTTGGAACCTCAGGAGAAAACCTATGATAAAAGGCAATATTGATAGTTTTTGAATTGAATAAATATGTATTACCTTATCTCGTATAGTTATGTATGATCTCACTCAAACCAGACAATTTCTAGGTAATGCATAAGGAAAAATTGGCGCATGATCTCAATCAAGAGAAGGGGTGATTTATTGCATTGGTAGATTCTTTTTGGATGTAGATAGGTGCAAGAAAATATGTGAATAAAGGGGAAAAATATGTGCATATAAAATGACCTTAATGCAAGTGACCTTTCATCCCCAAAGGGGCCTATAAAATAAGATTGAAGTTCCACAAGTGGTATTAGCTGTGAAGCTATAAAAATTGGAAATCAATGTGTAATATGTATGTGAAAGATTGTGCCAAATGGAAGAAAAGCCATGCAACATTTTAATGCTTCATGTGTGGGAGAGGTAGAATTATGAAGTGTAGGAACATTTTCATAATTAACAGTTACATTTGGGCACTTGAGATTTACACAATACTAGTGATTAAGTGTTTCATGGAGTTTTAGTGCATGGATGTAGGTCTGGAAAGTAGCACATGCATAAGGGGTATCAAACTCCATGACACACATTAAGACAATAAGGATTTGGTAGAATTTTGGATCATGGGAAAAACCTCACAATTAACAAATTTTAGGGCTTGTTCTAGAATGATTAAGTTCCATGACACATACAAGTTTGAGGACTTGCTGGGTTATTGAGAAAACAAGCAGATAGCTACAAAACTACATGGAGATCCCATATTTCTATAAAATGTGTCAAAACACTCCCAACTTTACTAGAATTCATTTTAAATTTTAGCACATGGTTTTCTAAACTTATCCCTAACTTGAGATATCATTAAAGACACTATGCTAACCCAAATTCACTAACTAGAGACTCAATTGGACAAAGATTAAGGTCTATCTTGAAAACCATGCTAAAATAAAAAATACCAATAATGTTCAGGTTCAAACTTTAGGTATGAGATGAAATGCAAAGATAGGGCAACAGTTGTGTCTAACTAAAGACAAGGACCCTACAGACACAACAAGAACCCAGAATTTCTAACGAAACTAGTGCTTTATTCTTTGGGCTATAGAGTCAAGATTTGCAAGGGAGATTAAGGCAAATAAGGTCTGGGGAATGAAACAGAAAATGAGACAAATAAAGAACAAGGACAAAAAAATGAGAAACATCTATAATACAAAATGAGGGACAACTCTCTCACTGTCTAAATAATTTCAAAATTTGCCCACTATAAGGTAGGTGAAAATGAGTGCCATCAAAGTATGTCAAATAATAAGTATTACTAGCACATGACTTCCTAGTTTTAAAAGGTCCCATCTAGAGTGAGTAAAACTTCCCATGACTCCCCCTTGGTTCTCTACTCTTATCCCATAACAACACAAGGTCAGCAATGACAAAATCTCTTTGCAAAGTTCTTCTATCAACAATCTATTTGACCTTGGATTGATGTTTTATGATTATTTCTATAACTAATTATCTTTGTTTTTCCATCTTAGTTAAATATAAGATCCTCTTTTCCAATGAATCCTTGAATTGTTCATCCTCTATGAAAATCTTCAATTTCAAGGTTAAAATTTCTAAAGGTATAGATAGTGTAGAATTAATTTTATAGACAAGTTCAAATAGAGGCATACCTATAGCTCTTTTAGGCATAGTTTTATCAACCTACAACACATCATAGAGTTTCTTGCACACCAATTTTTCTGATTATTATCAACCAACTCGCAAACAATAGTAGTAATATTCTTATTGCTTGACTCCACTTGACCATTTCCTTGTGGATAATAACTAGATGAATATGATAAAGTAATCCCATACTTATAACAAAACATGGTGATCTCAGAAGAGGAAAAAATGGAGGCATTATTAGTTACAATTTTGTGTAGCACTCCAAACCTTACTAAAAATTTTTCTTGATGAAATTGTAAACTACCTTCGAAGTGGTTTGTATTACCAGAATCACTTCTACCCATTTAGTGTAGTAGTTTTTTTATGTTAAAACATGTGTATGAACAACATTGGAGTATGGATTAAAGGTTCCTATAAAATTGAGGCCCCATTTCTAGAATGGCTCGTTAATTATAATAGGCCTCAAAGGTAAAGCAATGAGTTTAGGACTTCCCACAAATTATTAGCATGCTTCACATTGTGCTACCCAATCTTGTGCATCTTTGAACGTGCTAGGCCAATAATGATAATTTCTAAGAATTTTGAAAGTTGTTACCAAGGAAGAAAAATGACCTCCACGTGCTTCATTGTGAAAAACTTCTAGCAAAGTTTCTCTATTGTTCTTTATCCATGCATCTTAAGAATGTACTATTGATTCCTTTCTTGTATCATGTATTCCCCTAGATGATATACTTAGTAGCTATGAGTTTAATAGTCCTTTTATCTTTAGCTGGGAGGTGCTGAGGGTGTTCTCCATAAGTAAGGATATACACAATGTTTGAGAACCATTCATCTGTTAGTCCAACAAGAGATTGAGTGGAAGATCTTTGGTTTCATTTGATTCCTCTTCTTTCTCATTTTTTGCTGACTTTGCATAGGCCTTATCCTCTTACCAAATTTGTGGGTTTAATATGCATGTTGTACTCTTGTAATTGGGTGATCCAAAAAATTCTTTTAGTGAATCTAATGTCTTGCTAAGTAAGGATAGTTTTCACTATTGTATTAAGGTACATACGCAATTCAATATGAGTTCAAGATGTAAAATCTAAAATGTTTGACTACTTTTACAACAACAAAGGCATGCTTTTCAACCAAAGAGTAGTTCAATTCATGTTTCTTAAAAGGGATACTCATGAAGGCAATAGGGGACTCAATTTAATCATAATCTTTTTGAAGTAATATGGTGGACATGGTATGATTATAATAATAGCAATAAATAATGAAGTCATTTTGAAAATCAAGGTGAACCAAAATAGGGGCATTGGCTATGGTAGTTTTAATATTAGTAAATGCACGTTTACCCTAGGTGTTCCATTTAAAATTTGCTTATCCTTCATCATATTCGTGATGTGCCTTGTTAATTCTAAAAAAATAGGTACAAATCTATGAAGAAAAATTACTTGACCAAAGAATGAGTGAACACCCAGTTTTCTTGTAGGACCTATAAAGCAAACTTTTGAATAACCTTAACCATCTCAGGGTCAAACCTTGTCCCTTCCTTTGAGAATATGTGTCCTAATAAATTTCCCTTAGTAATGTCAAAGACATATATCTTTGGATTGAGTGAGATCACTTGTTCATGACATCTTTGTAAAACAACTTCTAAGTGACATATATGACCACTCCTCTTCTTAGAAAACATAGCTATATCATCCAAGTGTGAAACACTAATCTTATTTCTTAAATCACCAAATGATAGGTCCATATGTAATTTCCTCTATAAAATATTTTATCCAATACATTTTAGATTTGAAATACTAAATCGGATCTTGCAAAAATATTTGAATTTCTACTCAATTTTCAACAATACAAACAATTCAAACTTTGACAATTTTGATTAGAAACACTTGGAATATTCTCCATTGATATAAATATAATTATTACACTGATATCACAACAATTAACACACAACAAACTTTCTCAAAGTGATCATCTACAACAACAATAAAATTATTACAAAATCTGTCAATATAACACATACAATGGTCACTTAGAATTGACAATTTGTGCACCGATTGGAAGATAAGCCTTCAATACTTTAATTGAACCTATGCACATTTGTAACACACTAATATATTCTGTAGTACTAGTAGATACAACAACCACAACTATGATAGAGAAAAAGAGTACCCTACTCTAATCCAATTCACACTTAATTAAGTTGAAATGCTATGTGAGCTAGATTGATTGAAACAAACATAATATGAGAGAGATTTAAAAAAATATCTTGTAGAAGATGAAATAATAAACAAAATAGAACCTGTCATCAAGGTTTGGAGACCTCTGCCAAGGATGACATCATGTCATGTGGACATCTACACCTTGCGCTGTCATCCATACAATATTATACGGTTTGCATATTTTGACAATATCAGTCTAGGATTTCTCAAAGGCTTTCTATCCAACTAGTGGGGTTCTTTGGTAATTCTGCACATCACAAATAGAAATAAAAACAATCGTAATACCTAATGATAAATAAAATATAGAGATAAAATAATCAATCTACTGATATGTTGACAATAAAAACTTATAATCAAACCTCAGTTTGTTTAATCTCTCTGAATGAATCACTTCTTATATAATGGAAGAGAAATTTGGGACTACTAAGGAGTTTTCTAGGAATGGGCAAACCCCTATTTTGGTTGAAGTAGTCAGATGATAAAGAAGTTTTGGAATGTGTGTGCACCTATCCTAAGTATGTCTAGGAGCTACGATGTAGTGATAAAATGTGATTCTAGTAGCACCTCTTTGGTCTGTGGGGAGGACACTAGGCCTAGATTGCAAGTGACAAAGATGGAAAATAGGAATCGGGGTGAGGAAAAATGGAAAGAGTTTTTTTTAGTGATAGTGCAGCCATGGGAATGCTTAGTGGAGAGGCAGAGATTCACCATGGATTCTCTTCTAGTAGTTTTTAAAGAGATTCAATCAAAGAATACAAAGATTTTAGAAACCTTGATTCTTGAAAAATCTGTAAAGAAATATTAGAGAGCATACAGATGATGTGACTAGAAATGTCTCATCTAAATTCATCTCTATATTCTCTTAAAATTTACATTAAAAGTGGATTTAAATGTAGTTTTACAAACTATTAGCTTATTTAAAATAGAATATAGGATATATATTGGTTTGTTTCTTAGAAGTATATTGCAATTTAATTGCTAACATTTTCTAATGTTTATTGAAAAATAGAATTCAATACATGTTTTAAAATGATGCATAATTAGTCTTGAAGTATTCCAACCTCTTTCGGCCAACCTTGAAGCATTACAAATTATTGTAAACTCACTTTTAGAGCCAACTTCAAAAGTATTCCATCTTGATTTCAGCCAAAGGTGTTTCAACTTCATAATTTGGCTTAAACCATGGATTTAATATTCTCTTAATCTTTTATTTATTAAAAAGTTGAAGATGAATTGTTGTGGGGAAAATAATAAAAGCATAAAAAATAAATAAGTCTATCTAACCTTTTCCCTTAAAAGGATGTGGATGTGTTGTCACTTTGTAATGAGGGAATAAAGGAATTTGTTTCCAATATAGAGAGAATAAAGGAATTTGTTTACTTTAGCATAGAAGTAGGAGAGATAGGTGTAGAGAATAAAGGGAGTTGTTCCTTTATCATAGGAATGTGGAAGAAAAGTGTACTTATGCTTTCCACTAGTTTAGGGAGTTGGGTAAAGATCTTCAATGTATAAATAAACCTCTCAACTCTAAAGAAAGGGAGAATTTTTATTTTGACAAGTGTTTACAAAAGGAAAGCTACAACATTTTTAGAAACAAATCTGTAATATTTTGTTGAAGAAATAAACTATATGGAGCGTTGAGTACAAAGTTGGGTGAATGATCTTAGTCTAATTCCAAGGAAGAGGCAAGTTGCTCATCCCGAGGAAGAGGATAAAAATTGGTATTTATTTGTTTGTATTTTATTGATGTTATCATGAAATTCATTATTTTTATTATGTGTTAGTAATTAGTTTTATTATTTATTTGTTTGTGAGTTCTGTAGTTCTACTATTCTGCCTATAAGTTCTGAAGTTCTACTGTTCTGCCTATAAGTTCTATAGTTCTGCTGTTCTGCCTGTAAGTTCTAAAGTTCTTCCATTTTGCCTATAAGTTCTAAAGTTCTACTGTTCTGCCTATAAGTTCTGTAGTTCTGTTGTTCTACTTGTAAGTTCTGAAGTTTTGCTATTCTACTTGTAAGTTCCGTAGTTCTGCTATTATGCTTGTAAGTTTTGAAGTTCTGTTATTCTACCCATAAGTTCCATAGTTCTACTATTCTTCTTGTAAGTTTTGAAGTTCTGCTATTCTTCTTGTAAGTCTCATAGTTTTGCTGTTCTACTTGTAAGTTTTGAAGTTCTGTTGTTCTACCTGTAAGTTCCATAGTTCTATTATTCTGCCTGTAAGTTCTATTAAAAAAGAAAAGTTTTAAGTTCCTAATGCATACAACCTTTGGACACCACCTCAGATTGATAAACTAAATGAAGAGGATTACAACAACCCTCATCATTTTTGAGGTCGTTGCTAAGGACATGGTGTTATTAAGAACTTTATTCTGAGATTTAGTTTCCTTCTCTCCTAAAACCATAAAAAAATGAATTATTTTGTGACAATAGATAATTTATTTCTTTTTATATAAGGAGCAGTAGAGTAATTTTTCTTTTTCTATAATTTCAATTTAGCATAAACATTTCAATTCATAGATTAGTTTAAATTTAGCATTTAAGCATTTCAATTTGTAGAATAGTTTCAATTTAGCGTAAGCATTTCAATTCATAGATTAGTTTAAATTTAGCAGAAGCAATTCAATTCATAGATTAGTTTCAATTTAGCATAAGCATATCAATTCATAGATTAGTTTAAAATTAGCATAAACATTTTGATTCATAGATTAATTTCAATTCCAGTAAATTTGATTCAGTTTATGTTTGTAATTTTGAAAGAAATTATTTGGGGATAGTAAATAATCTTTCTTTTATGTCATAGAGAGTAGAAGGAATCCATCTTTGATATAAATTTTATAAGCAAACAGTTCTTTAGGTGTTTTTCCTTTTTTTTAAAATGTAAAAAAAAAATTGTACCAAACCCCCCACAAAAATGATGAAAATCCCTTGTAAATTCTTCCATCTTTTAAAAAAAAAAACTCCAGAAAGTTGTTTAATGTATTTGTGTTGTTTTGTGTATTTTATCTGGAAGAATCTTTTTAACAAGTGCTTTGGAAGTGTTGTTTGTTTGTAGATTACCTCTCGAATCTTAGTTCATAAAGTATTCTATATTGGTAAGTTTCTTTGGAAGCACCTATCTAACAGTGCTTCAGAAGCGTTTTGTGTTTTCTTAGATATTTCTCTGGAGAAACTTTGTTGTTGTTGTTTAAGTTCTGGAAGCATCCTTTCAATGATGCTCCATAACCTATTTTTGTTGCCTAAATTTTGGAAGCATCTTTTCAATGATGCTCCAGAACTTCTATTGCCATTCAGTTCTAAAAGCATCATTTCAATGATGCTCTGGAACATCTGTTGTCATTCAATTCTATAAGCATCTTTTCAACGATGCTTCGAAACTTTGTTGATGTTCGTTCTGAAAGCATCCCTTCAACGATGCTCTAGAACTTTGTTGTTGTTTGTTCAAAAAGCATTCTTTCAATGATTCTCTGAAACTTTGTTGTTGTTTGTTCCAAAAGCATCCTTTCAACGATGCTCCAGAACTTTGTTGTTGTTTGTTCCAAAAACATCATTTCAAAGATGCTCAGGAATTTTGTTGTTGTTTGTTCCGAAAGCATCCTTTCAACAATGCTCTAGAATATTTGTTCATTGTTGTATAGTTGTTCTGTCCTTCTGGAGCTATCCACTGTTTCGGTGCTTTTCTGTCCACTGTTTTGGAGCTGTCTACTATTTCAAAGTTCTAGAGCTGAACCTTCTAAAGTTTTTGTAGCTTTTTAGAATTGAACTTTTAAATATTTTCTAAAGCAAAAATTAGAATCAAATGACATGAAGAAAGCAAGGATAACTTTCAAATACGACCAAGGTATATTCTACTATTTTATTCTTAAATATAGCTATTAGTTTTTTTAATTACAGATAAATCCACTTTTAGGAAAACTAATTAAAAACATAAACTACCTGCTCCGATTCACTTGTTGTAGCTAAGAGATTTTTAGTAAAGGTATTTTCTAAAGAAAAAAATTGAAGTCAGAATATGATGAAAGAAAGAATCTAAATGCATAAAGGGAGACGATGAAAAAAAAAGAGAAAAAAAGGTTCTCATACCCTGTCAATCTTTGTTGTTGTCATAATGGTACAAGTTATTTGCAAAATTAACTTCTCACACACCTTAAATAATCTCATCAAATTCCTTCTAGGTTTTATTCTCCTCTATCTCATCTTTCCAAAACATATTAAATTTTAAAATTTCATTGGGAAACATGAAAGTTATGACCATTTATGATTGATGAGTTTTTTTTTATAAAATCCAGTTGATGAAAGCTAAATACGGAAAGGAGAGAATTTTTTTTGGTATCTCATAGGTATCTAGATCTTAGCACCTACGACTAATGAGCTCTAGACCCACCAATCTTGGCGAGACCAACTAATCCTCTGGGTCATGTGAAGACCTACAGGGGACCCACCCTAGGCGCGACTGGGTAAACCAGATTGAGTACCGAATGAGGCTTGAACCTGCATCGATCGTCCGTGTCTTTCAACGGCTCGACCAATCGGTCTACACCCTAGAGTCGAAAGGAGAGAAATTTTTTACGAACAACTAAATTGATAAGATTCAGCGAGTCTTATCATGGATGAATATCATAGAATAATTAATGCATACTTTCAAAGATGAAGAAAAAAAGAGAGGAGAAAAGAATTGAAAGATATAAGGGTCAACAGTTATTGAAAAAAGAGAGTAGTAGCTTGCAAGAGGACCTGTAAGCATTTAGGTGTGGGGGAGATGATGAGACTAGAAATGTCTCATCTAAATTCATCTCTATTTTCTTTTAAAATTAATATTAAAAGTGGATTTAAATGTAGTTTACGAACTATTAGCTTAGGGTAAGTGCAAGAAGATGGGGGGCCAAAAAGGGGTCTTAAGTGGCCACTTTTTTTCTGAAATCAGGAAATACTGACCTTGGATGAGAAATTGAGCATAGTTACACTCAAAATTTTAAGATGCGACAAAAACAATGTTTGTAGTGCTCCGAGTCTACTTTCTAAACTACTATTTTTTTTTGAAAATGGTATAGATTAAGGGGTTCAAAAAAGGGAGCCACAGAAATTGGTGTTGTTTCTGTCAAAAAAATATAACATAGTGTGTTTTGTGGCTCGCTCAAAAGGTTAACTTTTTTTTGGTATTTTAAAAATCGCTTCGATGAGAAATTAGCTAACAACATGTAGTTTATGCCTAATTTTTTGATAATTTTTTAATGAATATTTGACTTTTTACTAATTTTCAAAGTGAACACATCCTGAAAAATAGAATTTTGGCCGTGTTACCCCTGTAAATTTTGAAAACTAATTGATTTTTTTAAAATATGTGTAGAATGGAGTCTAGTTTATAAAAATGTAATTTATTTGAAATTTCAATGAACGCTTAATTTATAAAGAATAAAAGACCAAACACTGGTTTTTGCCAAAAATGGACACACAAATAAAAGATATTAAAGATGAAAGGCTTAACATTGTCAAAATGTGAAAAAAATTACATCGTTAAATAGCTAAGAGAAAGCCTAACATTACCTAGGTGTTCGATTTGTTTGATCTTGAAACACGCAAATCTGAGTGTTAGCATGAATGAAATTATGTGAAATCCTGTAGAATATGCAACAACACGTCTTTGGACATTGGAAGGCACTCCAAGCCTTTGGGTTGGAAATCAAAAGAAAATCCCAAGCCTAAGGCTTGGGATTCCCAAAGTAAAATATAATGCGAGCGTGTTATAATGCGAGTGTGTTATAACGTGAGCATGTTATAACATGAGCATGTTATAACACGAGCATGTTAAAACATGAGCATGTTATAACATGCTCACGTTATGTTATGTTTTGTATTTTTTTTCTTTTTTTGCTAGTTTACTCGATGTTTGCCCAGTTTGACATAACGCGATCACGTTATAACGCGCTCATGTTATGTATCACTTAGAATGATTTATGTTCAAGATTTTAAGGTTGAATGATTTATGTTTAGGGTTTAAGGTTGAGGGTATAAGGCATATGGATGACGGTTGAGGGCATAAGTATAGGGTATAGGGTAGAGGTTTGAAGGTTGAGGGATAATGTTCAAGGTTGAGTGTCCAGGGTTAAGTGCATAGGGTATAGGGTTTAAGGGTTTAAGGTTTAAGGGTATCTAGGGGTTGAGAGTTTAGGGTTTAAGGGTTTAAGGTTTGAGGGATTAAGGGTTTAAGGGTTGAGGGATTAGGGTTTAAGGCATAGTGTTGAGGGTAGAGGGATTAGGGATAGGGTTTAAGGTTGAAGGTTTAAGGGTTGAGACTTGAGGCTTTAGGGCTGAGGGTTAAGGGATTAGGGTTTAAGGTATAGTGTCAAGGGTAGAGGGTTTAGGGATAAGGTTTAGGGTTTAAGGCTTAAGGGTTGAGGGTTGAAGCTTTAGGGATAGGGTTTAGGGTTTAGGGTTAAGGGTTAAGGGATTAGGGTTTAAGGTATAGTGTTGAGGGTTGAGGGTTTAGGGATAGGGTTTATGATTTAAGGTTTAAGGGTTGAGGGTTGATGCTTTAGGGATAAGGGTTAAGTGAGAGACCTAAATGGCTAAGGATGGATGGAGAGGTAGACAAGGAGTGTCTGAGAGACGTAGAGAGGGGAGAGGTAGAGAGGTGAGGGGGAGACAAAGGTGAGAGATAGAGAGGTGAGGGGAGAGGTAGAATAAAATGAGAGAGTGAAGTTGACAACTTGAGGGAAAGATGGGTAAGGAGGAGGGAGAGAGGTGGAGAGGAAGGGAAATATCTAGAGAGTAGTGATAGATATATAAGTGAGAGACCTACAACCTAGGGAGAGAGGGGTGAGAGAGATAGGGGAGAGATGGGGGTGAGGCAGATAGGGGAGGAGAGGGGTGGATAAGGGTTGAGGGTTTAAGGGTCAGGGGTTTAGGGTTTTAGGGTTGAAGGTTTAAGGGTTGAGGTATTGAGGGTTTAAGGGTTGACAGATTAGGGTTTAGGGTTGATGGATTAGGGTTTAAGGTATAGTGTCGAGGGTTGAGGGTTTAGGATTTAAGGTTTAAGGGTTGAGGGTTGAGGCTTTAGGGATAGGCTTTATGATTTGGGGATAAGGGATTAGGGTTTATGGTATAGTGTCAAGGGTTGAGGGTTTAGGGATAGGGTTTAGGATTTAAAGTTTAAGGGTTGAGTGTTGAGGGTTGAGGCTTTAGGGATAGGGTTTAGGGTTTAGGGATAAGGGATTAGGGTTTAGGGTTGAGGGATTAGGGTTTAAGGTTAAGGGATTAGGGTTTAAGGTATAGTGTTGAGGGTTGAGGGTTTAGGATTTAAGGTTTAAGGGTTGAGGGTTGAGGCTTTAGGGATAGGGTTTAGGGTTTAGGGATAATGGATTAGGGTTTAAGGTATAGTGTCAAGGGTTGAGGGTTTAGGGATAGGGTTTAGGATTTAAGGTTTAAGGTTTGAGGGTTGAGGCTTTAGGGATAGGGATTAGGGTTTAGGGTTGAGGGATTGGGGTTTAATGTAATGTCCCCTTTCCAAGCCTAGTCAGTGTTGGGGCCATTAGCCTATTTCATGATCCTGATGGGCTAGTGGATGGTTTGGGATCTGTTGTGGTTGATCTCTTGGTTTAGTTTAATTATCAAATTGGAGTTATAAGGTTTATTTTATTTGATAATTAAACTGGTTATTTTATTATTTATTGTGCACTAAAGTCTAAGGTGGATTATTTAAAAAGTGACTTAATGTTATGTTTTGAGGGGAGAAAGGGAAATGTTATATTTTTAATTCCCTAGTCACTTAAGTGTGCACATAACTTGATATTAGAATTTTTTATAAATGGAAGTGCAAAAAAGCTCTATTTTCAAGAAAGATTAGGTTTATAACTCCCAGGTGCTTATAAAAGAAGAGGAGAACTCATTTGAGGGTTATACTTGGAATTGGTAATCTTATGCTACTGGATTGGAACTAGAGATCAATTGTGCCTTCTTGTGGATGAAAACCCACTTGAGGATGATCAGTTTCAGTGGTGGGATATCCACCCTAGCTGGTGTTTGATGATTTCCACTCAGGGAATCATGTGGTGCTCAAAGAATTCTTCAGTTTTTGTGGAGTTTAGTGTTATGATTAGTTTTTGGAGTGCTGTGTGATCTTTTTATATGTATATTGTGTTAGCTTCTGTTGCATCAAAAGATCAACCTGTTAATGCGCGATACAACCACTTGACTTAACAAGCATGAGAGGCGGTTAAGCCCTTGTTGCAAACCACCGTAGCGTAGTGCTGAACAACGAGACCAAGGGCCACACCTTGCAACAATCCCACCCAGTGCAAGCGCGGGGTTTGAACCCATGACCTCGGCTCTGATACCAATTGTTAGCTGCTGTTGCACCAAAAGATCAACCTGTTAATGCCTGATACAACCACTTGACTTAACAAGCACGGGAGGCGGTTAAGCCCTTGTCGCAAACCACCGCAGCGCAGCGCTGAACAAGGAGACCAAGGGCCACACCTTGCAACATATTGTTGTAATTGTGGAGTTTATTGTGAGATTTGTCTATTTCATGCATTGGCCATACATATCTGGCCATACTTTGGCTGAGTCATGGATTTTTATCAGAAATCCAAGATGGTAAATTTGTTGATTTAATTGATCACATAATGATCATCCATGGTAAACGATGTCATTACAAGTCATTTGAAGTATTTTTATGCAGTTTTATGAATTCTAGGTGAGTCCATACTTGTCCTTGGCTATACCATGTGTTGAGCATTGATGCATATCAAAAAAAAGTCTTAAGGAGTTTGTTAATTCTGTTGATTGCATCTTAATTGTCTACCTTGAATAACTAGCTTGCAAGTTATTAGGAGTCATTTGATGCAGAAATGAAATTATTGTGAGTGCCATACCATTTCATGACCGTACGACCTAGGCAGGGGGAATTTGGTATTCAGATCATAATCTAATGATTTTTTTTGGTTTGAGTGCTTAGATCTGTTTGTTAGGTGTTTTCAATCAGTTTGGTTCAATTTTTGGAGTGGATTGAATAGATACATGAATTTTTGCATTTTTGAGCTTCATCCATGATTGCCGTACAATGCAACAGTCATCAAATTTAATGAAAAATCAGTCACAGACAGTTTTATCAGCAATAACATTCTCCATCAGCAATCTTGATCAGCTAATTGTTGATTGTTTATCATTTCAATGTAGGGTATGTTTCTACATTAAGGAATCTCAGGGGATTATTATCAAATTTCCATTCTTGTGCTTTGATATTGATTCTATAGCATATTGTACTTCTTTGTAAATTCTATCACATTAAAGTACCCCTAGATGGTTTATCGCCAGTGTGGAGAACGAATCTTTGTTTTATTTATTCTACCCATTGGAAAGTGGAGTATTCCCATTGAATAAGTGGATGGCATTGTACTTTCTTTTCTCTACCCACTGAAGTGGTGAATTCCCACATTATGTGGATGCTCACTGCAGGGGAAGAAGTATATATTTAGTTTGCTTAATTAATTTGTAGGCCAAATCATCGTATGCTCTCACCTTGCCCATTCTAGGATCTAGGTGATCAGAAAGTGTGAGGCTTAGAAGCTTATGCTATTTTATGTTAGTATACTGATCATTGTTTTCAGTTTGAAAAGAAAAAAAATTAGGGGTAGATTGTTACATTTAAGGTATAGTGTTGAGGGTTTAGGGATAGGGTTTAGGATTTAAGGTTTAAGGGTTGAGGGTTGAGGCTTTAGGGACAAGGTTTAGGGTTTAGGGATAAGGGATTAGGGATAAGGGATTAGGGTTTAAGGTATAATGTCGAGGATTAAGGGTTTATGGATAGGGTTTAGGATTTAAGGTTTAAGGGTTGAGGGTTGAGGCTTTAGGGATAGGGTTTAGAGTTAAGGGTTAAGGGATTAGGGTTAAGGTATAATGTCAAGGGTTGAGGGTTTAGGGATAGGGTTTAGGATTTAAGGTTTAAGGGTTGAGGCTTGAGGCTTTAGGGATAAGTGAGAGACCTAGATAGCTAAGGGTTGAGAGATAGGGGATAGATGGGGGTGAGGCATATAGGGGAGGAGAGGGGTGGATAAGGGTTGAGGGTTGAGGCTTTAGGGATAGGGATAGGGTTTAGGGTTTAAGGGTTGCAGGTTTAAGGTTTGAGGGATTATGGTTTAGGGTTGAGGGATTAGGGTTTAAGGTATAGTGTTGAGGGTTGGGGGTTTATGGATACGGTTTAGGATTTAAGGTTTAAGGGTTAAGGGTTGAGGCTTTAGGGATAGGGTTTAGGGTTAAGGGTTAAGGGATTAGGGTTTAAGGTATAGTGTTGAGGGTTTAGGATTTAAGGTTTAAGGGTTGAGAGTTGAAGCTTTAGGGATAAGTGAGAGACCTAGATGGCTAAGGGTTGAGAGATAGGGGAGAGATGGGGTTGAGGTAGATAGGGAAGGAGGGGTGGATAAGGGTTGAGGGTTTAAGGCTTTAGGGTTGAGGGTTTAGGGTTTAGGGTTGAGGGATTAGGGTTTAAGGTATAGTGTTGAGGGTTTAGGGATAGCGTTTACGATTTAAGGTTTAAGGTTTAAGGGTTGAGGCTTTAGGGATATGGTTTACGGTTTAGGGTAAGTTAGGGTTTAGGATTTACGGGTCAAGGGTTTAGGGTTTAACGGTTGAGGGTTTAAGGTTTGAGGTATTAAGGGTTCAAGGGTTGAGGGATTAGGGTTTAGGGTTGAAGGATTAGGGTTTAAGGTATAGTGTCGAGGGTTGAGGGTTTAGGGATAGGGTTTAAGATTTAAGGTTTAAGGGTTGAGGGTTGAGGCTTTAGGGATATGGTTTAGGGTTAAGGGTTAAGGGATTAGGGTTTAAGGTGTAGTGTTGAGGGTTGAGGCTTTAGGGATAAGTGAGAGACGTAGATGGCTAAGGGTTGAGAGATAGGGGAGAGATGGGGGTGAGCCAGATAGGGGAGGAGAGGGGTGGATAAGGGTTGAGGGTTTAGGGATAGGGTTTAGGATTTAAGGTTTAAGGGTTGAGGGTTTAGGCTTTAGGGATAGGGATAGGGTTTAGGGTTTAAGGGTTGAGTGTTTAAGGGTTTAAGGGTTGAGGGATTAGGGTTTAGGGTTGAGGGATTAGGGTTTAAGGTATAGTGTCGAGGGTTAGGGGTTTAGGGATAGAGTTTATGATTTAAGGTTTAAGGGTTGAGAGTTGAGGCTTTAGGGATAGGGTTTAGGGTTAAGGGTTAAGGGATTAGGGTTTAAGGTATAGTGTCGAGGGTTGAGGGTTTAGGATTTAAGGTTTAAGGGTTGAGGGTTGAGGCTTTAGGGATAAGTGAGAGACCTAGATGGCTAAGGGTTGAGAGATAGGGGAGAGATGGGGGTGAGGCAGATAGGGGAGGAGAGGGGCGGATAAGGGTTGAGGGTTTAAGGCTTTAGGGTTGAGGGATTAGGGTTTAGGGTTGAGGGATTAAGGTTTAAGGTATAGTGTTGAGGGTTGAGGGCTTAGGGATAGGGTTTAGGATTTAAGGTTTAAGGGTTGAGGGTTGAGGCTTTAGGGATATAGTTTAGGCTTTAGGGTAACTTAGGGTTTAGGGTTTAAGGGTCAATGATTTAGGGTTGAGGGTTTAAGGGTTGAGCTATTAAGGGTTTAATGGTTGATGGATTAGGATTTAGGGTTGAGGGATTAGGGTTTAAGGTATAGTGTCAAGGGTTGAGGGTTTAGGGATAGGGTTTAGGATTTAAGGTTTAAGGGTTGAGGGTTGAGGCTTTAGGGATAGGTTTTAGGGTTAAGGGTTAAGGGATTAGGGTTTAAGGTAGAGTGTTGAGGGTTGAGGGTTGAGGCTTTAGGGATAAGTGAGAGACGTAGATGGCTAAGAATTGAGAGATAGGGGAGAGATGGGGGTGAGGTAGATAGGGGAGGAGAGGGGTGCATAAGGGTTGAGGGTTTAAGGATTTAGGGTTGAGGGATTAGGGTTTAGGGTTGAGGGATTAGGTTTTAAGGTATAGTTTTGAGGGTTGAGGGTTTAGGGATAGAGTTTAGGATTTAAGGTTGAGGGTTGAGGCTTTAGGGATACGGTTTAGGGTTAGGTGAGAGGCCTAGATGGCTAAGAGTTGAGAGATATGGGAGAGATGGGGGTGAGGTAGATAGGGGAGGAGAGTGTTGGATAAGGGTTGAGGTTTTAAGGCTTTAGGGTTGAGGGATTAGGGTTTAGGGTTGATGGATTAGGGTTTAAGGTATAGTGTTGAGGGTTGAGTGTTTAGGGATAGGGTTTAGGATTTAAGGTTTAAGGGTTGATGGTTGAGGCTTTAGGGATAGGGTTTAGGGTTTAGAGATAATGGATTAGGGTTTAAGGTATAGTGTTGAGGGTTGAGGGTTTAGGGATAGGGTTTAGGATTTAAGGTTTAAGGGTTGAGGGTTGAGGCTTTAGGGATAGGGTTTAGGGTTTAGAGTAACTTAAGATTTGGAGTTTAAGGGTCAAGGGTTTAGGGTTTAAGGGTTGAGGGTTTAAGGGTTGAGGTATTAAGGGTTTAAGGGTTGAGGGGTTAGGGTTTAAGGTTGAGGGATTAGGGTTTAAGGTATAATGTTGAGGGTTGAGGGTTTAGGGATAGGGTTTATGGTTTAGGGATAATGGATTAGGGTTAGGGTTGAGGGTTTAAGGCTTTAGGGTTGAGGGTTGAGGGATTAGGGTTTAGGGTTTAGGGTTAAGGGATTAGGGTTTAAGGTATAGTGTCGAGGGTTGAGTGTTTAGGGATAGGGTTTAGGATTTAAGGTTTAAGGGTTGAGGGTCGAGGCTTTAGGGACATGGTTTAGGGTTTAGGGTTTAAGGTATAGTGTCGAGGGTTGAGGGTTTAGGGATAGGGCTTATGTTTTAGGGTTAAGTGAGTGACTTAGATGGCTAAGGGTTGAGAGATAGGGGAGAGATGGGGGTGAGGGAGATAGGAGAGGAGAGTGGTGGTTAAGGGTTGAGGAATTAGGGTTTAAGGTATAGTGTCGAGGGTTGAGGGTTTAGTGATAGGGTTTAGGATTTAAGGTTTAAGGGTTGAGAGTTGAGGCTTTAGGGACAGGGTTTAGGGTTTAGGGTTAAGTGAGAGACCTAGATGGCTAAGGATAGATGGAGAGGTAGACAAGGAGTGACTGAGAGATGCAGAGAGGGGAGATGTAGAGAGGTGAGGGGGAGAGAGAAGTGAGAGATAGAGAGGTGAGGGGAGAGATAGAAGAAATGCATGAGAGAGTGAAGTTGACAATTTGAGGGAAAGATGGGTAAGGAGGAGGTTGACAAATGAATAATATAGAGTTTATTATAGCAAGCTAAAATGCATTTGCATTATAACGCGAGCGCGTTATAACGCAGGTGCATTTTTTCTTGCTATTCAAATAGTAAAAAGGACAAGACACCCGTATTCCAGGCCCACATGCTCTGTTTTCTTCTAGTTATGCACATGTTCCAACAAAAAAAAGCTTTTTCATGCTATTGGGAAGTGCACATGCACATTTTTCACATTCTACCACCTTTTGCATGAACTTTCCACCACCTTTTTCTAGTTTTCCAACTTAAGGAGGAAATAACATGGTTTTCACATCAAATTTGATATATATCAATTCAAGTTTCAATTTTTGTAGTGTTGCAATGTTAATTGTGATTGAATTGTAGGAAGTTAACATTATACATTGGTTAATTGTATTGTTATTAGTAATTCTATTTGACTGTTATTCAGTTGAATGTTGAAAAGGAAGCAAGTAGTGAAAGACTCAAATTGTTGAGGAGTTTGATACAAGAAGAGAAAAAGACTACATAATTGGGTACTCTCTCCATTTGAATCTTTGTTTTTTAGGTATGTCAAGTCTTTACACATGTTCTAAGTTACATTTTCCTTAATTCTATTTGAATTACTTTATCATGCCTTCTCATACATGTGTTTATATCACTTGTATGGTTTACATATTTTGTGTTTATATTAGTTGTGTTTATATTTTGTGTTTATAGTTCATGTGCCTTGTCTAAGCTTCCACATTTTGCATACATGTCTAATAGAGAATTTGTAGTATGAGCTATTAGGGAATTTGTAGACCATATTTGTGCTGATAGGTAAATGTAACCATCATCTATTGCTTTGAATTTCTTCCTAAATAGTTGTAAATAAATAACACCCATCATGATCCATGGATCATAGTTCTTACTACCCAAAGAGATTACTCATCACACACAAATCTACCCATCATGCAAACTATTATGTAGAGATCTAGCACTATGCTATGTCCTTATAATAGACTATGTTCAATCAGTTCATGGTATGCATAATAAAAGATATCTCAAAGGTGAACATTAATTAAAATAGACACAATCATGATATCATTGTTAAGTCCCTTTGCATAATGAACCTTATAATACAAACTCATTAATGTCTAGAATGAGATTCAACCTAAAGGACCTCATGTAAAATTCCATCATGTGTGTTTCCTTTAAACCTACATAGATAGCCTTAAGTTAAATCTCTAGATTTTATTACTCAAGAATACATAAGGTGAGCCTACAATCTCTCATGGTGCCATGTATATTTTCTATAGGAGTCAATAAAATCCTTGGCAACATAAACTTGTCATCTTACACTTGGGCTCTTTGATAAGTATGTGCAATAATGAATAATACAAACCTTAACATATTGTGATGTCAAATTATACAAGAATAATTCCTTACAACATATAAATATACAATCCTTTAAGCATAATGAAATACTATTATCATGTCATAACAAGTTACAATACAAATGAATAGGTGCCAAGATCATACAAGTAAATCCCAATAGGCTTAATCCAATCATCATCCATGCTATACTACCTTATTCTTCATGTTGATAGTTCATACAAACCTTGTCTACCAAATGTTTCCATTCCCATATCTATGACAATACCAAGTTAAATACAATAACCTCTCCCAGTTTTTGATATCTCTGAGGCGTTTTCCCATGGTGAAAGTTTTTCTGTTGCTCCAAAAATCGTCAGATGCATGCAGTGTAAAGTTACAAAGGGGTGTAAATTTCATTCTACTCCTCGTGCGGCCAAACCAACAGTTCCAACACGTCCAGATGGGTACGTTTAGGCTAGGCATGGTCCTGTTTTGCACCCAAACATGCCAAAACAGTCTAAGCTACATTGTACCAACAATAGCCCTTAAGAGACCAAAGTGCAAAAAGGCAGCAATCTTTGACGAGATGTTACTGTTGACCTATTTTCCTCTGTCTAGAGTTAAATAGTTCACCTTGTATATTCCTTGAATATCCTTTAGAAAATGACCCTACAAAGCTTAAATCCTTCAATTACCCATGCTCTGCCTTGCCAAAATTCCCAAAATCTCACCTGGAGAATCCTTTCCAAAAACCCAGAAAAACCTAGAAATCTTTTGTCTCCAATTGTTTTCTATCGCAGAGATTTCTCAGTTTTATACTTAACCATTTTTCATGTATATGATGATGACATCATCCTTGTTTTGGGGTTTTCTATTATTTGGTTGAATTGCATCTTAGATACAATTTTTCCTTGTATCTTGGTCATGTACAATGTTACTATACATCAGGTTTGTTGTAGGTTATGTTGTATGTATCTCTATTTGTATATTGCATATACAATGCAATATACAAGAGCTTTTACAAAATATGAGGTCCGCTTTTGTATATCGGGCAATTGTATCTCATATACATTTGCATATACAAAAGCATATGCAAAGACATACAAAAGTGAATGTACATCGGTGATATACAAGGGGGAGATACAATCCCAGACCTGAAAGAATATGCATTTTGGTTTAGAAAGGCAGATGCAATTGTATGCATCTTTGTATGTATTGTATACTTGTAGATACAAAGGGAAGATACAAGGTCATATACAAAGTCACATGCAAAGGTCAGATGCAATGATTGTATGTACAAACAATTATATGCAGTTTTATTTGTATATTCGCATTGTATATGCGATATACAAGAGGTGATGCAAAAGGAGATACATACAATTTGGACGCGAATGAAGAATCAAATGTGGCAGATTTCGAGTTGGGATCCACCTATTATATGTATATGCGATTGTATCTCATATACAATTACATATACAAAGGTTAGATACAACAGGGATATACAATGTGGACCCGACTGGGAAATTAAATTTGGCAAACTCAGTGGTGGGGTCCGCAGTTGTATGTTGAAGTGCATGTATATGCCAATATGCAAAAAGGAAGGGATACAAAGGCTAGACCTACTCCGATGATCCAATATGGTTGATAATCCTTTGAGTTTAGCAATTATATGTACATGCGATTGTATCTCATATACAATCACATATACAAAGTCACATACAAAAGATTTTTGGTGAGACAGGCCTTATCGGTGGCTCAGTTTGAGGTCTCTTTGATGGCCAATAAAGATGCAAATGTTCAGCGATGGGTCCTCGGTTCAGCTTAGCAGCCAATCAGATAGTGCCACATGTCAGGTTGATTCAAAGGCAGGTGCAAAAGGTGATGCAAAAGTAAAGGCCCGCTTTTGTATGTTGGCCATTGTATTGTATATACAATTGCACATACAAAAGCATATACAAAGGGAGATACAAAGACATATGCAAAGCGATTTGATATGCAAAATGCAAAAAGTGAAGAAATCACGTAAGTACAAAATTAAAGGATTTGAAGGACCTAATAACATGATGACATCATCCAGGCCTATTCTTTGCCCAATTTCTATATGATGCTGATGTCATCATGGTTTTTTTACAGTGTATCCATTTTTTTATGTCTGTATGCATACAAGCAACGATTCTCTTGATAGCAAGGATAAAATTGACGGTCGCCGACTCAGAAGCTAAAAATGCAAGTTCGGTCAAACAGGGAAAATTCAAAGGCAGATTCAGAGGCTGATTTAGATGGTGTTTCAGGTTAGTATACAATTGCAGATGCAAAGCGATATACAGATGCAAGATACAGTTGACCGTAGCTTTGATCGCCCATATCTCCTTCATCCTGAGGAATTTCTGCATGCTCCAAAAGGCAAATGTGCTTATTTTTGCCTCCTCTTTCATCTAGCGGGCTTTGAGGAGGATATCTTCACTTTTAGATTTTGATGCAAAGCTGTAGGCTTCGACCGACTACATGTTTCAGCGACCGATTTGGCATATGCGGGGGCTGATATTGTTGCATTTATTCCAGTTGGTAGGCTTTGCAGGTGGATTCATGGCAGATGGCTTCACTCTTCAATGCGTATGGGCTTTGTGTCTTGCTGGCAGATCTTCATGTGTTTGGCGACGACTTTGGGGTTTTCTCTTCAATGCCTTGTCCTATCTTGCATTTGGGAAACCATTTTCTGATGGTTGTGGACTTGCCAGCGACATGGTTCCTGTGCTTTCACCATGCCCTTGCCTTTGCATCCCTATTCTTGCATTGATGAATGCATTCTGCATTCCTGGGATCCTGTGCAACTGTTTCAACATCCCTAGCACAGGAATTTGTTATAAAGGGCATTGTAACTTCAGTTTTAGGGAGGATGGTTTTATTTTGGGCTGTTATGCTGCCAATTTTTCTGTAGTCAGACCTCTTAGTGTAATTGCAGGGTATGGGAATGTGACTCACTGTGCTTGAATCTGGCCTCTGTTGTCTTCCTTTTATCCACCAAATGAATGTGATTAGCTATACTATGTGTACTTCTGCTATTGAATATTCTATAATGTAATGGTTTATGGCCTTCATGATTAATATATACATGACTTCTTGCCTCTCTTGTGTCCTAATTTCTATGTTTTAATTAGAGTTATAGTCTGTTCTGTGAGTAAAACAGCTCCTCTGCAGGTTTGACCTTCATACCGAAGCCTCAATCAGTCTCATACATCTGTGTGAATCCCCTTCATCATTGAAATCATTGTTGTGTCTACACCAAGATCACCATCGCTCAATGAATCTAGTGCATCACCCTTATTTTCAAGTTTTCCATTTTTATCTTTCATTTTAAAAAAGCATTCCTTCTCCTTTTTCCTCTGCAAATCCAATAGATTCTAGGTGATTACCAGCTAGGAATCCGGCCTTCTCCAAAGGTTCTTTCCATCACAGGTAACCCACAGACCTGGAAAGATCCCATGTTTCTCGAGATTGCCAAGTTTTATAACTCGGCAAGGGTGCAAATCTGAGAGACAACAGTTACTCAGAAACCATGCCACTTAGAAACATTCTGTATGAGGCTACGAGATCATGTAGGGCCCCTCTACAATAACCTCTCTTGGTTTTTGATATCTCTGAGGCATTTGCCTATGGTGAAAGTTTTTCTGCTACTCCAAAAATCATCAGATGCATGTAGTGTAAAGTTGCAAAGGGGTGTAACTTTCGTTCTGCTCCTCATGTGGCCAAAACGATAGTTACAATGTATCCGGATGGGTACATTTAAGCTAGGCATAGTCCTATTCCCCACCCAAACATGCCAAAACAGCCCGAGCTACATTATACCAGTGATATCCCTTAAGAGTCCAAAGTGCAAAAAGGCAACAATCTTTGACGAGTTGTTACTAGAAAACCATGTCACTTAGAAACATTTAGTTTGAGTCTACACGATTATGTAGAACCCCTCTACAATAACCTCTCTCAGTTTTTGATATCTTTGAGGCGTTTGCTCGTGGTGAAATATTTTCTGCTGCTCCAAAAATCATCAGAAGCATGTAGTGTAAAGTTGCAAAGGGGTGTAACTTTCATCCTGCTCCTGATGCGACCAAACCAACAATTCCAACGCATCCAGATGGGTACATTTAGGCTAGGGATGGTCCTGTTTCACATCCAAAAATGCCAAAATAGTCTGAGCTACATCGTATCGGTGATATCCCTTAAGAGTCCAAAGTGTAAAAAGGTAGCAATCTTTGACAAGATGTTACTCAGAAACTGTGTCCCTTAGAAACATTCCATATGAGGCTATGTGATCACATAGAACCCATCTACAATAAACTCTCTTAGTTTTTGATATCTCTGATGTGTTTGCCTGTGGTGAAAGATTTTCTGTTGCTCCAAAAATCATCAGGAGCATGTAGTGTAAAGTTGTAAGGTAGGCTACTTTTTGTTTTGTTCTTCGTGGGGCCAAACCGTTAGCACCAACACGTCCATTTGGGCACATATACGCTATGCATGGTCACTTACCTTCATTATAAAAGGGTCATAGTCTTTCATATTCGAAGGGTCACAACTTTTTGCCTTTGAAATGTCATCAGTATTTGTGAGAACCTAAATTCATTTATTTGCAATATTGCCTAAGGTTGTATTCTTAATTGTATTCTTCAAACATGTTATGGACGTCTTTCTCAATGATAAATTGCTCTCCCTTTTATGTTAGTGCATATCAACCTAATACATGAAGTATGAGGTGTACACGTGAATACATATAATACATGAAGTATACACAGGAAGCATGAAGCATACATTTGAATACACGTAATACATGAAGTCTATACAGGAAGCATGAAATGTACACGTGAAAACATGAAGTATACATAGGAAGCATGAATCATACACGTGAACACGTGAAGTATACACAAGAAGCATGAAGCATACACGTGAATGGTAGCATGAAGCATATACATGGAATGGTAGCATGAGCCATACATGTGGAATGATAGATGTCTTCCTTTGTGGAGAGGTATGAGGTCACATTTAATAATGTCTTGCTCATTTTTAGTTGCGTACTTCAAAGTGCATTGTATACTTACATGAATTTCATTACCATGCTACAATGGTTATTATATTCATATGCTTGATTTAATGTTTGATAATCTTAGAGAAGAATAATGTTCAAACTTTATATATTTACACTTATATAAAGGAAGAGTGCATGTAATACAGTTGGACTTTAAATATTTGAAGTAAACCATTTACAAATATCTATTGAAGCATGGATTTATAATGTAAATATGGACACCATCAATAAAAAGATTTGTATTAACCAAATATCCATATAGGCTTACAAGAATGCCATATAGGCATACAGTGTCAACGATATGCAAAATACAAAATATATGTCCACAAAAAAGGAACCCAACAAAAGGAACTCAATAAAAAGTCATTCCCCTATGAACTTCGGGAGGTGTCTCTGCCTGCATCATTTGAAAATAAAACAACATTATTCAATTACGAAAACTAGAATAGTGATGCAAGTCATGGCTCCTAACACACGTGCACACATTCACCTAAACATGGAAGTACACACAATAAAGCACACAAGTCACATGCATATATACAAATTAGATGAAGATTCATATGAGGATTCGTGACTATTGTGTGGTATAAGGGTCAACAAAGGAGGGACCATAGTAGCATCAAATTTTAGGTTTAAGAAGTCAGAGAGGGAGTGAAGGTGTTAGTTTAGGTTTTGGTTGGTGGTAGGGTGGGGTAGGGTAGTGCTCAAATTTTTGTTTGTTTGGTAATGATGGAGGTAGGACAATGCCTAAGCTAGAGGGTTTTAATATGTCAGGAAAAGATTGGTGATGGGAATGAGGAGCAGAACAAGGGATACAAGAATGACACTAGAAATCACATAGACATTAGGTAAGTTTATGGGTTTACAGGAAGGAGGAATATCAAGAGTTTCTGGGATAATAGGAGGGAGGAAAGATACTAGATAGGACAAAAAAACCTTATTTTAAAAATTTCTTATCATTTTCTTTGTCTTGAGGTTTGTCAGGGGGTGGGTTAGAAGCAAACTAGGTTTGGGACGTCTGTTAGGGGTAGATTAGGAAATAGGTAGGGTAGATATGGGTTGGTTAATAGGTTGGGTGTAGTGTTGGGGAAGTTTCTTAGGCCTACTTTTAGAAATGGATGGGGAAAGGTCCTACACTTTTTCTTTTACTTTATCTTGGAGGGGTGTTAGAGGAGAGATAGAAGTCAATGATGAAGGTGAAGTAGTAATAGGTGGATATATGGTAGGGAAGATAAGGGCATAGCTAGTGGAGTAGGTGAAGTAATAGAAAGAGGTTGTGGGGTTGGGTTAGCAATGCGTTTAGAGGCATAAGATAGGTAAAGGTGAAAGAGGGAATTGGTATGAGATTGAGGTGGACCAGAAGGGGTTGACAAAAAATAATCTAAGGAGAAGTGCCTTAAGGTAACAACTAGTTGGTATGGGCTATGAGAAATGGTGAAGACATTACCATCATTGGGAATTTAAGGTACTAGTGGATGACAGTTCAGGGACAACCCACATTGCAAAGAGCCAAGGATGACCTAAGAGAATAGATAGTGGTATGAGGTGGGGATGATATGACATGAGACATCTAGGCATTTAGGTCCTACCTAGATTAGTAGGGTGAGGGAGCCAAAAGTAGGTATAGGAGTGTCATTTTGTGTACACTAGGATATATCTAAGGGGGATAAGAATCTCTTTGCAACCTAGTGATGTATAAGTGTTCCTCTGTAACTGCATTAATTTCACCTTGATGTATAAGTGTTCCAACTTGATTCAACTATCATTTTATAGTGTACTTGTGCCTCAATCTATAGAGGATCATTATAATCATCAGTAGGCACATTGTCAAGCAAGAGGGTGATGGTAGGTGTAGGAGTGGGTTGAACAATGAAATTATAAGGTTGAATGTCTAATGTGCCTATCATCTCAAAGAATATAGTAGTATTAAAGGAAGGGTCCTCATTAGACTTAGGTGGGTTAGATGTAGGATCAAAAGTAGGGATGGAATAAATTGGGCTAGTAGGATTGACATAGTTTGTAGGGGAATGGGTTAGTGTAGATTTGAAGATTTTGGTTAGGGGTGACTTGTTGCCCCCATAATTAATACCTAAAACCTAGATGATGTTGGAGTCAATCATATGCTATATAAGATGTCATAAGATCGTGCCCCTCTTTGGTGTCATGTCCTGGGGTCTAATTGGTGGTAACTGGATGAGTTTATTAGAGAGAATTTGCTAAAGAATAGTGTGGAGGGGATCAACAAGCTTTGGTAGACATGTATGGAAAATGTGGTAGCATAGACAAGGTAGTGGGCTGTTTGAAAATATGCCTCAAAGAAATGTGGTCTCATGGTGACGTCCTTATCTATGCATTTTCTTTTCATGGCATTCCACGAGATCACATTTCTTTGAGATATTTTTTCAAAAAACTATATTGTAATTGAAATTTTGTCATCTATCAACATCTAGTTATTAGTTATGCAATGTCTAGTAATGCTTTGAGTTTGAAAGATGTGGAATGCAATGTAATCAATGATATGAATATAAACTACAAAAATCTAATAAGTACAATTGATTAGTTAAACTATTTATTTTATTACCTGAGTGAAGCTTTGAACTCCACCACCACTTGGAGGTGGTGCCGTAAAATCTCTAAGATTAACCTATTCAACATCCAAAATCAGATATTAGAATACCATTCATATAAATGTTGACCTATTTTTCCTCTAGCAAGAGTCAAAATATTCAAGCAGGATCAGTCAGTATGCATATCCCCATGACAACCATATTTGTGATCTTGAGGTCTTAACCCAATTTCAAAATCTAAATCTTTCCTAAAAAAGCTTACCATGTGAAAGAGCTTGAAAAAATAGGCAAGTTTGCTTTTTACATCACCCTGATATTCGTTAAAAGGAGGAAGTTCTGAGGGGTCATCACATTTGAATATAGGGTGATCTTAGTTGAAGATCATCCTGACATTATGTTTTCGCTTCATGATCATCTGGATCATCCCGATGCTACTGACATCATATTTTATGAGGGTGATATCCACTTTTCTGCCTGTCTGCATCATGATATTTTCGAAGGGAGATATCTGCCTGTCGGCTTCATGCGTTGTCCAGTGGGGGGTGATCATTTCAAATATCCATCATATTCATATATCACCCTGATCTTATAGTGGAGCTACAGTGCAGCATGATATTTGTGCATCAGGGTGATATTTCTAAATATCCGGTTATCTTTCGAATATCATCCTGATGCCGACATGATGGTGACGTCATCAAGGTTTGGGGGGTCATATTTCTAACACTAGTCATTTTGTGAAGATCCCCCAATATTTGCAAATATGACGATGATGTCATCCAGATATGAGGAGGTGCGCGATAGGCAGATATGCTGATGATGTCAGTAGGACATGATGATGACGTCATCTAGATCCGACAGGGTCATGCTTCAAGTTTTCAATTTGACCCGATATTGTAATGTGATGATGACGTCATCAAGATTTTTGTGGATATACAGGATATGACTCAGGGTGATATTGAGCAACAGGATATCATGCTGGAGGAGGATGATGATGAGGCTTATGATGATGCCGTCAGGAGCAAAATCACCGGCATTATATATGCTCATGGCTTAGCTTATAAAGTGATGAAGACGTCTCCTCCGGGTGCATGTGGGATAATCAGTTCCCGTAGAAATTTGAAAATATCAGGATGATGACCTTTTGGCGGGAATTCTTCAGGAGGTCTTTTGATCTGGATCTGCATGTCGGTCGGGTGGACCTTTTCAGCGACGACTCTCTTGAGTTGATGCAGATATTTTTTGCATTCATTATTGTTAGAAGCAACTGCTCGCATTCAATGCTAGGTTATCCTCCGCCATTCTGAGGATCAGATCGATGATGCAGCTGCTTGCATTGAATATCGAAATATCTCCCACCTGCCCCTGTTCTAGATCTTTTGGCGCCATTACTCTTGGCAGCTGGACGTCCCTTCAGGCAAATATTTTCTGGATGCAGCTCTCTGAGTGATTTTGTACCGACTGAGGTCGAAATGTAAAATGCTATATATACATGTAAAGCTGATGTATATGTGGTTGGTGGTTCTTCTGGGCTATTCTTTGTAATGGCTACTGGGCCTCTATAATCAATATAAATTGGTATTTTTGCCTCTCTTTTGCTATTTTTAGTACTGTGTCTTCTCTTCTAGACCTCTCTAGAATTAATATGAGACTGTGTAATGTCTTTCCAGCTGTGAGATTATTACTGTGTCTGTTCAGTTGCTACCAAACACTTTTAAATCTGGTGTATCACTTAGTTCCTTTCAACATTTCATTTCAGTTTCCTTCTACTCCTTTTCCCCTGCAAGCGTTAGCACTAGGTTTAGATGTATTTCTCTAAGATTTAGGCTTAGAAAGAGGAAGCCGGCCTTCTCCAAAGGTCTGATCTCATTTAGCAAGGTACCACACTTCGAGATCATTCCCATGTTACTCCAGATTGCATGAGGTTTCACAGCTGCATGCAAAGGGTGCAAATCTGGGTGATAACAATAACAATTCTATTCACATGTAATATTTATAATTGTTTACTTGTTACATACCTCGTTAGTACATGTCGTAGGGTAATATGGAGGTGGAGAACCATTGAAAACTGAATGAACACTATGCCCTTAAAATTTCATTGAAATCATCAAACTAAATTAGTTAATCTTGCATTTCAAAAATGAAATTTAATAAATTAAATTCAATGAACTTGCTAACATTTACCTGAGTATCAAGGTCAAAAGTCTCACTCAAGAGGGCATATGTCATCACTATCTTCTTAGCTGCAGATGTAGCCTACGCACCTACGTCTCGACTATCCATGGGGTCATAACCATAGGTTGACCCGTAAGCCTGACAAGTATGGGTGGAACCCTGCTCCTCGAACTCTCCCTTGACCCACACTATGTTGTAGGATAGGCATGCTATATGTGTTGCAGTACAATACCATTGAGAGGGGGGGCGTGAATCAGTGGTATACCAATTTAAAATGACCTTGAATAAATCTTTCACAACTTTGAACATATAAAATGATAGTTTCAGAACAATTCAACTATCATGTGTTGCATCATACATGTAAATCTATCAAGCTTGATTGAACATAAAGAACATAAGCAAATCATAAAAGCTAGAGACACCATAGAAACTCAAATGCTATAAGATACACAAGACTAGATTTTTGAACATGTAGACCAAGTAGACCACAAATAATGAGAAACCATAACACAGTGATTTATGAGTGGAAAAACCTCATAGGGATAAAAAACCACTTAGGAAAATTGCCTCACTGGCTTAATAAAATCCCACTGATCACAGAGCCTCATTGGCTACTTTTTGTGCCTCACTGGCTACACAACATGCGTCACTAGTAAATCAACAATGTCTTATTGACAAAAAAATGCCTCACTAGCAAAATGGTGTCTCACTGACAAACCATAAATATAAGAAAGAAAACTTAATTCAATGGGTTACCCTGATTCTCTACAATGCATCAAATGACTTAACCTTCTTCAACATACATACAACCTCACTTGTCAATGATTACATAATACAAAAATACTTCAATATCCCCTGCAAAACATGTCAATATTCTCTACAAACCACTTCAACACCTTATATCTCTTTTTGTCTCCAACCAACACAACATTCAAACATTACCTTCTCAAACACAATGATAGTATAAACACCAAATCAGACCCAACATAAGACCATATAAATAATAATTCAAGGAACTTACTTCCCCTACAGACATAAAATATACACACTATATCACATAAAAATTATTATGTAGTTTGGTGCCCCTTTCTTACACAAAGATAATCAAAAAGCCCATTTTATACACTAAGAACCTATTTCAACTTCATAGCTTCCAAAACCATAGTTTTCCATCACCAAATCTCACATTTCTTACATGTATATATAGGTATACCTTTCTAGAGCACACGAAACTGATCAAACACTAAAGAAACATTTATCAGTCCATTTAACAAATTTCTCTAGTCTTCCTTGTTCAGTTAAAAGTTTGTTTCTAGGTAGTTAGGGCTTTATTATCAAACTAAACATCAAACTAAAGGATGTGAATGATCCATTGGAATTTGAAATGCTTTAACTTCCACCATTTGATCTGGGCTTGGTGCCCTCATAGCCACCATTGATTTTATGTTCCCTCTTAACAAAAGAAGATTAACCATTGGGCCCGGTAATACCTAGTTGGAGGGGCTGGTCAAGCAACGTTAGTGACCACATAAAGTGTCCACTTAAGTGGACTTCACCTGCTACACCTGGTCACTGAATAGTTATAACAAAAAGTGCATATGGGTAGATAGTAAATTATATATACTTTGAATAAACTACATTAGGGTTTAAAATACATTTTAACAAAACCCTAATATAGAAGCCTTCTGACACATGTTCATAATTCCCAACAATACACCTTAATGACAATCATATCTACATTCAAACTCTATGAACAATAAACATTATGAGTGAATCTCTTTGAATCTCTAACAAGCAACAAAGCTCTTGAATCTCTTTGTGCCTTTAACAAGCATCATGGCACCAACCAAAATATGAATACCATATAACTATTACTAATGTGAAGGGATGTTACTATTCTTTCATCATCTTTGACAGACAAGGAACACTTAATGAACTCCTCAAGCATGATCAACCACCATGCAATCTGTCAATACAACCTTGGTATCACTGTGTGTTAACTCAACCATGGCATCACTGTAGGCATCTTTAATAATGACAAGTAAACATCAAGCACAAGATCCTAATGAAACCAACATACTCCAATCACCTTATCAACATCAACATCATAGCATCAAACCCTTTGCCACATTTACCTCACTTTGACATGAATAGTGACATTAATGCACCCTTGTCATGAACCATCTTGAAACAAGTTCACCGTCTCTTCATCACCTGATATGACAACTTTATGAACATGCTTGAACATGAAACCTTTTGAACCATGTCATATCCA
Source organism: Cunninghamia lanceolata (assembly GCA_027924645.1). Lineage (NCBI taxonomy): Eukaryota > Viridiplantae > Streptophyta > Pinopsida > Cupressales > Cupressaceae > Cunninghamia > Cunninghamia lanceolata. Next base: position 1,016,744 of record BSBN01000983.1, on the reverse strand, counting down.
ACATGAACATCATGTCATAATGCATGTGAACTCCTGTGTGCAACCTCCTATGAAGCATGAAGCAAAATCATAATAACTACTATCAAAGATGATCAACAACTCTTAAACACAATTCACAAGCATCATATGGTCTTGGCATGCGCATGAACACATCATGACAAACATGTCTCTCCAATCCATCTTTTGACATCAATGACAAACATCATGCCTTGCCAAAGTCAACAAACTCCCCCTTTGGCATTGATGTCAAACTTACATTGCACTTTCACTTTTCATCTTCTCCCCCTTTTGACCACAATGACAAAGAAATGAAAAGCCCCCCTGAGGCAATCACAAAATACATAATACTATCATGGAACACTGTTTCCAAAAGATGCATATCACTGATACTATCAAAGCATACAGTCATCTCAAAACAGATCAGACCAGTCAAGATTATGATTTAAACACTTAATCTCTGTCAGTTGTAAAGGCAATCATTATCCTCTGTAGAACAAAGAAAACACTATAACTATACAACTGTGTCCACTGTATTTGAAGCATTGAAATTATGAAACACCGCCAACACAAATATCTCTGATTTGAAAACACTTGTTGACCAAGAATATCTGTAACCGTTGACTTTCTTCACTTCTTTTACATCAGCACCAAGAATTGTTTGACACCATGAGAAGATGAATATCAACACAATAATAGGATCATGAGATGATCAACACCAACAAATATTTTGTCTTGAAATAACTCATCATCAAAGGGCTCATTGTATCTACTGTACCATACATGAACCAAACATGAATATCATTGTTTCAACTATATTGCATCAAGAACAAGTATGAATGACACTATCACTATTCAAGACAAGCTACCCAAAACATTGTTACTGTCATCAATGACTAAAACATTGGAGCAAGATTGAATCAAACCAACATTAGAACACTAAATCATTGCACAAGCAACATTTGATAATCACATTGCACCTTGAAAGATACTATACCCAGTTGCAAAGACTGCAATAATTATCCTTCTCTTCATTTCACTGTTTATTAAGCTTTGAATCCACATGAACACTACCATTGTATAATTTGACAAATAGACTGTTATCATATCAGAGCAGAGGATATATAGCATGAATCACTGTCAATACCTTGAAAGATGATAAACCAAGCAAGCAACTTCATCAAGTGAAGCATGACAGGTTAAGTATGAAGCATGTTGTACAAGTGAATCATGATGACTTCAACTTCATATGAATAAAACATGATTAGAGATCAAATCAACTTTGAATCAATTCAGTTAACTATCTTTGTCATATTTGAACTTGTACAAGTATCGGAATGATCAGAAATGATGAGTCTAGGTGCATCAAATCAAACTCAATGGGGATAAACTGTAAACCACTTCATCTTTAAGCCTTGCATGAATACCAAACTTACTAAGTACTTGAATGAATGAGGCAACCATCCAAAGTCTATGACAAACTTATCAGGATGCAAAAGAATGAAACATGACACACTTCAATCAACAACCAATAATGCAATTGATACATACCACAATATTATTCTCAACCATTCACAAGTGCTATTAATGGGGCTGAATGATAATACAATACCCATCTCCCCCTGAACCCATGCTTACAAGAATTGATTTAATGAAGAGAAGTAGGAGAAAGACTATCCAATCTCTCCATGGATTTGATCCTTTGTAAGTTATAGATGTTTCCTTTAGTCCTTAGCCCTGCTGCAACAGTTTCACCTAATTTATTTCTAATTTCACATCCATTAGCATAAAAAAGAACATTGAAACCATTATCACAAAGTTGACTCACACTTAAGAGATTACGCTTTAGACCTTCTACATAATACACATCATGCAAAGATGTGTCATCATCTAAGAACAATGTACCTTTTCCTTTGATTTGAATACATTCATCATTTCCAAACTTGACTAACCCACTTGAATGCTCTTCCAAATTAATGAAGATGCTCTTGTCACTTGTAATGTGGTTAGAAAACCCATTATCTATAACCCATAACTTCTTTATGTGAAAGGAAGTTTGAACTAGCACGATTTCAACCATTTTGTAAAATACTTTAGGCCTCCAAACTGATTTTACCTTTCCTCTTCCCTTATCAACATTAGATGATGCTTTTGTGATCAGACTATTAGTTTTCCTTGGAAGTTCTTTCAAACCAGGTCTACAAAACTTTGATATATGTCCAAAGTTATTGCAATTGAAACATCTTAACTTGTTCATCATTCCAAAAGGACTTCCATAAATATATCTTTCATGCACCCAACAATTTCTTGCTATATGACCAACTTTATTACAATCATAACAAACATTGTTATAGTCCTGATTTGACAAACTATAAGAATTCTTATCCTTATTCCATCCAAAACCATTTCTTGAATGAGTTCTACAGTCTCTAGCTCTATGACCATAAACATGACATGAATAGCAATAACCATGAAATTGAGAATAGTTGTACCTTATTGAATGGTATTGCCTAATAGGTGGAGATCTTGAGGTTCTACTTATCCTTCTACCTTCATCAACACATTTATCTTCTATCTTATCTATAGGAGCAGCAACATGATGACCCAAATCTATCTTCTTCCTTGGTGTATTCCTGACTTTAGAAGGCTGCCCTTCTTCATATCCTAGGTCTGTAGTGTACTTATGATGCTTTTGCTTCCTCAACAAGTCATTTAAGCATTTAGTACTCTTTTCAAACTGCAGATTCTTGTTCAACTTAGAAGATGCCTTTTCCAATTCCTTTCTCAAAGAAACTATTTCTAACTCTAGTTTTAGGCATTCATTAGTTTTGACTTCAAGATCAAATTTTTTAAAATCAACTACCCTTTTTGCTTCTTCTATCTTTGTCTTTAGACTGATAATAAGTTTGTTAGACTCTTCAAGATCTAAAGAAACTTTTGCAAGATCTAAAAGTACTTTGTCCTTGGAGTCTTTTTCTTGTTGAAGTTGGTCTTCTAGTCTCTTATTCTCTTTTCTTAATTGCTTGACTGTATCTAGAGCACACAGAATTTTACCTTCCATATCAATCTCACACATTCATCATACTCCTGTTCATAATCATCTTCACCCACAAAGAGGTCTCCTTCTTTGTCATCAATCTCAACAACAAAATCATCTCTTTCATCAAGTTTTTATTCACCTACACTCACAATGAAGTCTTCCTTTTTATCAAAACTCTCAACTGCAAGACCATTCTCTTTATTACACTTTGTATCAACATTTAGGGGTGACTGATGCAACAACTCATTACTTGACTTGATTGGGACTTGTTTTACAACCTTTTCCTTGGCATCTTTATTTCCTCTATTTCATTTAAACTTTCCCATAGTACTCCACTATCAGGATCTCCTAAGTTGATTAAACTTTGAGCAAAGAACCTAAGGATCTGATACCACTTGTTGGCATACAATACCCTGAGAGGGGGGGGTGAATTAGTGATATACCAATTTAAAATGACCTTAAATAAATCTTTCACAACTTTGAACATATAAAATGATAGTTTCAGAACAGTTCAACTATCATGTGTTGCATCATACATGTAAAGATTTCAAGATTGATTGAACATAAAGAACATAAGAAAATCATAAAAGATGAATACACCATAGAAACTCAAATGCTGAAAGATACACAAGACTGAATGTTTGAACATGTAGACCAAGTAGACCACAAATAATGAGAAACCATAACACAATGATTTATGAGTGGAAAACCCTCATAGGGATAAAAAACCACTTGGGAAAAATTGCCTCATTGGCTTAGTAAAATCTCACTGATCACAAAGCCTCACTGGCTACTTTTTGTGCCTCACTAGCAAATCAACAATGTCTCACCGACAAAAATGTGCCTCACTGGCAAAATGGTGTCTCACTGAAAAACCATAAATATAAGAAAGAAAACTTAATTCAGGGGGTTACCCTAATTCTCTACAATGCATCAAAAGACTTAACCTTCTTCAACATACATACAACCTCACTTGTCAATGATTACATAATACAAAAATACTTCAATATCCCTTGCAAAACATGCCAATATTCTCTGCAAACCACTTCAACACCTTATATCTCTTTTTGTCTCCAACCAACACAACCTTCAAACATAACCTTGTCAAACACAATGATAGTATAAACACCAAATCAGACCCAACATAAGACCATATAAATAATAATTCAAAGAACTTACTTTCCCTGCAGACATAAAATATACACACTATATCACATACAACTTATTATGTAGTTTAGTGCCTCTTTCATACACAAAGATAATCAAAAAGCCCCTTTTATACACTAAGAACCTATTTCAACTTCATAGCTTCCAAAACCATAGTTTTCCATCACCAAATATCACATTACTTACATGTATATGCAAGTATACCTTTCTAGAGCACACGAAACTGATCCAACACTAAAGAAACATCTCTCGGTCCATTTAACAAAATTCTTTGGCCTTCCTTGTTTGGTTAAAAGTTTGTTGCTAGGAAGTTAGGGCTTTATTATCAAACTAAACATCAAACTAAAGGACGTGAATGATCTGTTGGAATTTGAAACACTTTTAAACTTCCACCATTTGATATGGGCTTGGCACCCTCGTAGCCACCATTGATTTTATGTTCCTGCTTAACAAAAAAAGATTAACCATTAGGCCTGGTAATACCTAGTCAGAGGGGTAGGTCAAGCAACGTTAGTGACCACATAAAGTGTCCACTTAAGTGGACTCCACCTACTACACCCGGTCACTGAATAGTTATAACAAAAAGTGCATATGGGTAGATAGTGAATTATATATACTTTGAATAAGCTACATTAGGGTTTAAAATACATTTTAACAAAACCCTAATATAGAAGATCCTGACACATGTTCACAGTTCCCAACAATACACCTTAATGACAATCATATCTACATTCAAACTTTGTGAACCATAAACATTATGAGTGAATCTCTTTGAATCTCTAACAAGCAACAAAGTTCTTGAATCTCTTTGTGCCTTTAACAAGCATCATGGCACCAACCAAAATATGAACACCATATAACTACTACTGATGTAATGGGATGTTACTATTCTTTCATCATCTCTGACAGACAAGGAACACTTAATGAACTCCTCAAGCATGATCAACCACCATGCAACCTGTCATTACAACCTTGGTATAACTATGTGTCAACTCAACCATGGCATCACTATAGGCATCTTTAACAATGACAAGCAAACATCAAGCACAAGCTCTTGATGGCACCAACATACACCAATCACCTTATCAACATCAACATCATAGCATCAAACCCTTTGCCACATTTACCACATTTTGACATGAATAGTGACATTAATGCACCCTTGTCATGAACCATCCTGAAACAAGTTCACTATCTCTTCATCACCTGATATGACAGCTTCTTGAACATGCTTGAACATGAAACCTTTTGAACCATGTCATATCCAACATGAGCATCATGTCATAATGCATGTTAACTCCTGTGTGCAACCTCCTGTGAAGCATGAAGCAAAATCATAATAGCTGCTATCAAAGATTATCAACAACTCTTAAACACAATTCACAAGCATCATATGATCTTGGCATGGGCATGAACACATCATGACAAACACATCTCTCCAATCCATCTTTTGAGATCAATGACAAACATCATGCCTTGCCAAAGTCAACACTATGATGCTCTTGGTCAAGGCATTAATGGACTGAAGTGTCTCGACCTCAGCACTCTCCTTCACAATGGAAGGGATAGACACGTACTCATGGGTTGGTCTAGCGAGTGCTCATCTTGCTAGCCGCTGTGGGTCAACACATGCCCCTGGTCTATCCTGTGCTAACCCCCCACCTCTACCTTGGAAGTCCCACATATCAAAATAGTTTGGCACTTTATTTTTGACAAACTTGCAGTAGAGTTTCCTCAAAAAGTATTGTGGGACCTTATTATTGTTGCATGGAGGATGGTCAAAAACCATCCACCACCTCTGCCCAAAATTGTCCCTTATCGCTTGGTTGTTGCACTAATGGATAGGGAACCTCTTGCATGTAAGGGGTAGATGTCGATTTGTTCGTGGGTCTGTGAAAATGGAACACAAGTCCAATTTTGTAATTTGTTCATTTTTAACTTGTTCATAGGACAACTTGTCTACATAGAACTCTCTAAATTCTCTCCTCTTTTCTGACCAACTAGAGATTTGCTTGCTAATTGAATCTACATTTGATAACATATATTTAAGGGATTGAGAAAGCATAGATCTAAGCAAGGTTGAAGTTGTAGGATCTTTCAACCTTCCAATTATGTCCTCAATTTTTTTTTATTGTTTTCAATTTGCCCCATTAAATTTTCTTGTATTCCAGGGGCATATTGAGGAATGAATGAAGGTGTTTGTTGTTGGGGTTGTTCTTCAATAGGTATTTGCTATTCATATGATGGAGGATTTTGAGCATTTTCAGGAGGAGGAGGAGGAGGTTCATTATCAATTCCTGTAAATTAAAGAAATTTACATAAAAAACTACTTAAACCTACCTATTTAGCAACAAATTCACAAAAAAAGCAAATAAAACTTACTCCTTTGGCCTCCCTGACATCATGGTGGCTTTTTGATGATGAATCAGTGACAAATAACTGATGATATGCCCTCCGATAACGTGGGTGCACTCTCCTTTGTTTGCAAGCCATGGGTTTGCTGGAAAATGAAATGAAACAATGAGCAAATGCAAGTTTTTTTTTAAATACTTGAGCATAATGTACTCACGTTATATAACACGAGTGCGTTATGCCTTGGTGTAGTCTTGGCATCACCAAGCCATAATGCGAGCGTGTTATAATGTGCTCATGTTATGGCTTAGATTTTTTTTAAAAAAAAATTGGCCACTTTTTTGCTCCCCAACTTTTTGCACCCGACCCTTATTTAAAATAGAATATAGAATATATATTGGTTTGTTTCTTAGAAGTCTATTACAATTTAATTGCTAACATTTTCTAATAGTTATTGAAAAAATAGAATGCAATATATTTTAAAATGATGTAGAATTAATCCCAAAGTATTCCAACCTCTTTCAGCCAACCTTGAAGCATTCTAAATTATTGTAAAATCACTTTCAGAGCCAACTTCAGAAGTATTCCATCTTGGTTTCAGCCAAAGGTGTTTCAACTTCATAAGTTGGCTTAAACCATGGATTTAATATTCTCTCAACCTTTTATTTTCTAAGAAGTTGAAGATGAATTGTTGTGGGTAAAATAATAAAAGCATAAAAAATAAATAAATCTATCCAACCTTTTCCCTTAAAAGGATGTGGATGTCTTGTCACTTTGTAATGAGGGAATAAAGGAATTTGTTTCCTTTAGTGTAGGAGTAGGAGAGATAGGTGTAGAGAATAAAGGGAGTTGTCCTTTATCATAGGAATGTGGAAGACAAGTGTACTTATGCTTTCCACTAGTTTAGGGAGTTGGGTGAAGATCTTCAATGTATAAATAAACCTCTCAACTCTAAAGAAAGAGAAAGTTTTTATTTTGGCAAGTTTTTAGAATAGGAAAGCTACAACAATTTTAGAAATAAATTAGTAATATTTTATTAAAGAAATAAAATATATGGAGCATTGAGTACAAAGTTGGGTACTGAATGATCTTAGTCCAATTCCAAGGGAGGGACATGTTGTTCATCCTGAGGAAGAGGATAAAATTTGGTATTTATTTGTTTGTATTTAATTGATATTATCATGAAATTTATTATTTTTATTATGTGTTAGTAATTATTTTTATTATTTATTTATTTTTAAGTTTCATGGTTTTGCTGTTTTGCCTGTAAGTTCTGAAGTTCTACTGTTTTGCCTATAAGTTTTGTAGTTCTGTTATTCTACCTATAAGTTATGAAGTTCTACTATTTTTCTTGTAAGTTCTAAAGTTCTACTATTCTACCTGTAAGTTTTGTAGTTTTGCTTTTCTACCTATAAGTTCTGAAGTTCTACTATTCTACCTATAAGTTTTGTAGTTCTGCCTGTAAGTTTTAAAGTTATGTTGTTTTGCTTGTAAGTTTCGTAGTTCTGCTATTCTATTGTAAGTTTCAAAGTTCTTGTATTCTTCCCGTAAGTTCCATAGTTCTACTAATCTACCTGTAAGTTCTCAAGTTTTGATGTTCTGCCTGTAAGTTCCGTAGTTCTGCTATTCTACTTGTAAGTTCTGAAGTTTTGCTGTTCTGCCTATAAGTTCTAAAATTCTACTATTCCTAACTGTAAGTTTTTCTCAAAAAGAAAAGTTTTAGGTTCCTAATGCATACAGCCTTTGGACACCACCCCAGATTGATAAACTAAACAAAGAGGATTACAATGACCCTCATCAATAGGTATACTACTTACTAAAATTATTTTGATACAAGTTGGATTCTTAGAGAACAAGGGCAAGAAACTTAGAGGAATCCTTGGGAGAAACTTTATCCTTCAATCCTCTCGCACGAGATATTCTCTCCTTGAGCTTGAACCTATAAAGAGAGATACAAAAGCATGACTTTGCAATATTGATTCAATGCCTAAACAAATGTGAAAGCTATGCTAGCAAGGTCACAGACCTTGGATGTAAAATGCAACTATGAAAAATTGCTCAAAAATCTCTCTTTCATGTCTATGATGCTCTATGTTATTTTTTCTCTTTTTATCTAGAAGAACCTCTTCTCAATAACTCTTGAAAAACTTATCAACTTCCTAAATCTTGCTTTAGAAAACTTTCCAAGAATAGCCTTGTGTGTCCGCATGAGGTGTTATGATGTCCATCAATATCATGAGGTAGGCACATGTAGAAGTAATGTATAGATCATGGTACCATACAACATGGGATTCTATCATGTCATGTAGATGTCTATGCGTTGTGCCCCATATGAGGGGATCGGGCTCAAATTTGACATGAAGACTCATAGAGGTAGTTGAGATAACTCTCCAATATAGTTTTAGGAGATGAAATAACTTAGAGGAAATAATTTAAGTTGAGCACTACGAAGGGACATAGAGGGGGAGGGTGCAAGACATAACATGAAATTATAGGGTATGCAATTTGTGGCATCACAAGAACTCTAAAAGAAATCCACACAAACTACTATATAAATATGATGCTTCCAATGCCCCATATTTGATAATTTTGACACCAAATTACACTAAAATACCCTCAAATATAAAAGAGGCATCTTGGACACACTCAGGAATTAAAAAAATATATTATATAGCACCTAAAACAACAAACAAAATAGAAAAAAAAATCTAGAAATCAATCCACACAATAAACATCCAAAAACCTGCAAACAAACACACCAAAATCTGCAAAATGCTCCAATCAACTCCAATACAACCTCTAAGTGAGATTTCTCTCCTATAATCAAAGGGGCTACATCCTCTAATACTTTAAATTAATGGGTTTTCATTTACCAATCCCAATATCCTATGGTTTTCATCCATAAAAGAAATTGTAAGAACACGAGTGCTCATATAGAAAATTTGAGAGTTAGACAATCAAAAAGTTGTTTTGAACATGAAAATTCCTACATATTAATGGAAGCTAAAGGCCACAATTTGGGTTCCCAAATCCCAATGCCTCATTTGGGAAATATAATAAAAATAAATTACTTCAATCCCAACTCCATAATTGCATGCTAAAAATAGCCTAACATGCAATAATAACCTATCATATAATCTATCATAACCATCATTGAATCTTCTATTTTCAGCTTTGGAAGTTACAATATCTTCTCAAGAAATACAACACCCCATTTTGAAATGTAAATATAATAATTTAATATTTAGTTGATCCCTAAATATATGAAAATTATAAATTCTTATGGGATAACATACAAATATTAAATTAACTATTTCCTTATTTACATACCTTAGCCCATGGGAAATATTGCAATGGGATAATAATTCCTCCAAAAGAAATTAATTAGAAAGGTGACATGAAAATTTTTCCCTTCCCAAAATTTCTTGCCCTCAAGCAATACAAATTTGGATGCTTCAAAATTTTTGGACATTCCTAAGTAGCACCCTCTTTTGGCAATTTTTTCCAGTAAACCAGATATTCTATAATAGTCATCTTTCTTAGATTCTTCACTCTACTGTCAATGACTACATCTGGTATCAAATTCAATTTCCCTTCCTTATACAATGGTGGTAGTTCCATTTAAGGAACTACATGCTATCCAAGAGCCTTCTTCAAACAAGAAATATGAAATACATTATGTATCTTACTATTTTCTGGTAGCTCCAACTCATGTATACTACTTTTCCCATCCTTCTCAAAATTATGTTTAAGGACTATAGAATTGTAGTTTGAGCTTTCTTTCTCCAGCTCTCTTGATGAAAGATTTTCCTATATGGCTACAATATCAGAAAAAAACATATCTTCCACCTCAAATATTCTTTATGTATGATTCTGATTTGCATAAATATTTTATTGTTTTTGGGCTTTTTGTAGATGATCTTTGAGTGATCTCAATATTTCTAGGCTTTGATTAACCAAGTCACTTGCTACTGGAACTCTGTTATTTGTAAATATGAGATCAACAAAAGTTACTGCATTATATCCATATAATGCTTTGAATGGAGACATACCAATAGACATATGATAGGATGTATTGTAGTAGTACTCCCCTAAATGTAGCCATTTGATCCAAGCTGAATGTTGACTTGAAACATAATTCCTCAAATACCCCTCAACCCATTGTTAACTATCTTTGTTTGTCCATCTATTTGGGGGTGATAACTTGTACTTGGTGTGAGCTTTGTACTTGTCAAGTGAAATAATTCCTTCCAAAAAGAACTGAGAAACCTATTGTCTCTATCACTGACAATATTCTTAGGCAATCCATGCAGCCTAAAAACTTCTTTGAAAAATAAATCAACCACTCGAGAAGCTTTGAAATATGTAGAGATCTAGTGGAGAAATGTGTATATTTGGTTAGCCTATCCAACACAACATAAATACAATCTTTTCCATGTACCTTAGGATGCCAGTGATGAAATCCATAAATATACTTTCTCAGTTTTGATTTGGAATTGGTAGAGGTTGAAGAAACCCTACAAGGAAGACATGCTCTTCTTTATTCTTTTGACAAATCATACATCCCCTTATGTGCTTGAGAACATCCTCCTTGAGTCCCTTCCAAGTAAACCTCTCTCTATTTTGTCTGTATGTCTTGTAGAATCTTGGATGTCCTACTAATGGCACATCATGAAAAGATTCCAAAATCTTCTTCTTCATTTTGGATTTTGGTGCTATGAAGACTTTGTTCTTAAATAAAATGAGACCATCTTCTACTATATACCTGTCATCCTTCTTCAATTCATCAAGAAAATTAGTAGCAAATGAATTCTCAATATATTCTACCATAATAGAAACCTTCCAATTGGCATAAATGGTAGAATTAGAACATAGAGTGGGCATTCTAGAAAGAGCATCAACTACCATATTCTTCTTTCCCTTAACATACTCTATATCAAAATCATATTATTGTAGCTTACTTACCCACTTTTGTTATCGATCATTCAAATATTTTTGGCCAAGAAAGAACTTCAATCTATTATGATCTGTTATAACAATAAATATTCCACATACCAAATACTGTCTGAATTTCTCCAACACATGCGTTATAACCAACATTTCTTTATCATAAATAGAGAACCCTCTTTCCAACTCTTTCAACTTTCAACTTTCAAAAACTATGGGGTGTCCTCTTTGAGATAGGAAAAATTTGATTCCCTCACCTAAAACATCACACCCTACAACAAATGGAATGATAAATCTAGAATTGCAAGTATATGACAAGAACTTATTACCTCCTTTAGCTTATCAAAAATTGCTTGTGCATTTTCTATCCACACAAAAGATCCCTTCTTAGTCAAATCTATTAGAGGTATTGCAAGCTATGAAAATCCCTCAACAAACCTCCTATAATAGCTACAAAAACCAAAGAAACCTCTTAGCTGAGTCAATATTGTAGGGGGTGGCCAATCTAAGATGGGTTGGATCTTCTATTGATCCACTTGGATCCCTTATGCATTGATGATGTGGCCCAAGTACAAGATTTTTGTAACTCTAAATTCTCATTTGGATTCCTTAGAAAAAAGTACTTGTTGTTCTAGAATTCCCAAAATTGTATCCAAATGCGTCAGATGATCTTCCCAAGTTTTAATGTAAATCAGAATATCATCAAAGAAATTTTTTTTTTCAATTGACTACTAAATACCCAATTCATGTATGATTTAAAAGTAGCTAGAGCATTGGTAAGACTAAAGGGCATAGCCAAGAACTCAAAATTCCCATAATGATATTTGAATGTAGTCTTGTGCACATCTTCTCTCACACAGATTTGATGATATCCAGATCTCAAATCAATCTTAGAAAAATATATGTAGCTCCATGTAACTTATCTATTAGCTCATCAATCTTGGGAATTGGATATCTATTTTTTATAGTCCTCTTATTAAGAGCTCTTTAATATATGCACATATGCATAGTACCATACTTATTTTTAACAAAAACCATAGAAGACACAAATGGACTAGAGCTAGGCTTGATGTACCCCATCTCCAAAAATTATCTCACTTCTTTCTCAATCTCATCTTTGTACATCCTAGGATGGTGGTATCAAGTGGTCATGATAGGACTTGATCTAGGTTCCAAATATATAATATGATTAAAACCTCTTTTTGGTGGTAATCCCAAAGGAAAATCATTAAAATCGACACTATGTTTATCCAAAAGTTTTCCAATATCAACATGATATGAACCATTCTTAGCCATGGGTGGTTCTTTAGTTATAACCAAACAGATAGCAACCCATGCAATTTGGAATCTTAAAAAATTCTCTCCATTCTTCTTGTTGTGACCACTTTAGGGGATCCATTTGTGATTCCTTTTAAGACTACATATTTCCCATCAAATTTAAACTTGAGCTCTATAGTTTAGTAGTTCTATGAATACTCCCCTAGAGAGTGCAACCACAACACACCCAAAACCAGGTCAATTTCTCCTAAAACAACAACATAAAAATCATCACAAACCTTATGGTCTCCAAAAGCTATGTCAATCTTTTGAATCATCTTGGAACATGGGATGATATATCCATTAGCTACAATGACATTGAAACCTTCAAAATCTTCCATCTTTAGTCTTCTTCTCTTAACCAAGCGTTCATCAATAAAATTATGGGTAGCTCTGCTATCAATAAGTACAATAATTCTCTATCTAACAAGCTCTCCTGGTATTATGAAAGGATAAAATCTAGGTTCTTTTGAAAGAGTTTCAACTGTGCCACCATTATCTTCCTCCTCATGAACATGAACTTCTGAATCCACAAATACTTCAAGCTCTTTTGAATCTAAATCCTTTTTTGACACAACCTCAATGTAGTGCACTTGTCCCCTACCAAGGCACCTATGACTTGGAGTCCATGTCTCTCAAACATAAAAATAAACTTTCTTCCTCCTGAGTTCATTTTTGGTTTCTTCATCTATCTTCTTTGTTGTAGTATAAGACAGTCTTTTGAAATAGTTTTTTAGATCCTTTCTTTTGAAAATCTCCCTTATGTTTTCCAAGAGTGGATGCATTGGAGAAATAAGGAAACTTATTTTTGAGCATGGATGGCTCCAAAGTTAGAGCTCTATTGATTGCTTCTTGCAAAGTAACTGGTGAAAGAGCCTTCATAATTCCTTTGAGTGGTTCAACTATCCCTTCAATAAAAATATAGGTGATTCTCTTTTCAGATATCTTTGGTACCATTAATGCCACATGCAAAATTTTTGTAACATATAATCTTCAACCGAATCATTCTATTTGATCCTTTCCAGTTCTCTAAAATGTTCTTCTTCATCCTTTCTTTCAAATGTATCCAAAACCCTTCGACATAATTCTTCATAAGAATGTACATGATCATGTCCTTGTGTAATCAAGCCATAATACCACCAATGATAAGAAATTCTCTCTAGGTGTAAGGTAGGAAATTGGATCACCTCTTTTTCCTTCATAGGATGAGGTTGAGGTAAGTTTGCAACTTTTGTAACTAAGCCCTAGTTGAAATTTTGTCACTTCCATCAAAGGTGGGTTTAGATAATTTACCCAATTTTTACTTCAACTCTTTTCCATTGAAATTTTGATTACCTCCTTGCTCTCTTCTATGTGGAACATTTTTTTTGATATCTCTACAAATTCCCTAAGAGAACATACTTCCTTGGCAACATCAGATAACACCCCATATTCCTCAACTCATCTATTAACATTTTCTATCACATTCCCTTAGTAGAGGCTATGGGCTCTACTACCACTTCATCATCTTTAGGAAAAACATAGGTTTTAAGGGTTTTAGAATGGAATTACCTGCTAAACTATTGCTCACAATAAAACTTTCCCCTTTGAGGACTTTTGATATTTAATTGTTCTACCAATTTTGATAATATTTCATTTGTCTTATCTTGGTTTACTGCTACCCTCTCTTGATGGTAATTGATTCTAGATAAAGCCTCCTAAAATAACACATTCCTCTCATTATCTGACATACTTTTTCTTCTATCTTCTTTTTCCATAATCTTTTTTTCCTCCTTTCTCTGATATTTAACCTCTCTATCACTTGGAGGCATCAACAATAAAGTTTACCCTACATTCTAGATGTTGGTGTGAACATATAATTCACACATATTAAGTTGACTTAGTGAGTCTTCTAGATGTCTAGGTGTTTCTGGTTGTGTGTTGAGTTGTTGATAGTTGGAGTGAGTTGTCTTATCCTCCACATGTGCAATTAGTTATCATCCTCTAATTGGCACATGTTGTTGGAATATCTCCACCTTTCACTCCACCCTTCTAGCTCTCACCTTGCCTTTATAAGCAAGGCTCTCTTATTGTATTTAATACATCATATGACAGTCTAATATAGTTGCGCCATTGTTTTAGCATCTTCTCTTGTCATCTTTGTGTGGAAGGTTGTCTTGATTGCAGGGATCCTGGCTTGTTGAGTCACATTGACTCTTACACTAGAAAGATCTTCGCTCTGATACAACTTTAATTTCCTCCAAAAAATATTTTATCCAATAAATTTCAGATTTGAAATACTAAATCAAATCTTTCAAAAATATCCAAATTTCTACTCAACAATCTAAACAATTCAAACTTTCTTAATTTTGATAAGAAACACTTGGAATATTATCCATTAATATAAATCTGATTATTAAAATAATATCACAGCAATTAACACATAATAAATTTTTTGGAAGTGATCATCTACAGTAGCAATAAAATTATTACAAAATCTGTCAATACAATGGAAACAATAGTCACCCAGAATTGGCAATTTGTGCACCAATTGGAAGATAAACCTTCAATACTTTAATTGAACCTTTGAAAGTTTATAACACACTGATATATGCTGTAATAAAATTATATGAAACAATCACAAAAAAATTGAAAAAAATCCACATAAACTACTACAAACAAGATGCTTCCAATGCCCCATATTTGAGAAATTTAGCACCAAATTACACTGAAATCCCCTCAATTCTAAAAGAGGCATCTTAGAAAATATTAGGAAAAAAATTCTATTATACAACACTTAAAACAGAAAACAACAAAGCATAAAAAATATGGAAATCAATCCACACAATAAACACCCAAAAACCTACAAACAAACACACCAAAATCTACAAACTACTCCAATCATCTCCAATACAACCTCTGTGTGAGATTTATCTCCTAGAATAAAAGGGACTATTTCCTATAACACCTAAAATCAATGGCTTTTAGTCCATTGATCCCAATCTTCTATGGGTTTTTATCCATGAAAGAAATTGTAAGAACACAAGTGCTCATACAAAAAAATCTTTTGAATGAAGACTCTTGCATAGTAATAGAAGCCAAAAGCCACAATTTGCGTGCCCAAATCACAATGCCTCATTTGGGAAAATATAATAAAAATAAATTACTTCATTCCCCAATCCATAATTGCATGCTAAAAAATAGCTTGTCACTTATGCAATGACAACCTATCATAAATTTTGTCATAACCATCATAAAATCTCTTATTTTTAGCCTTGGAAGTTAAAATATATTCCCAAGAAATCCCATGCCCCATTTTGAAATGTAAATATAATAATTTAACATTTAATTGATCCCTAAATATCTAGAAATTATAAATTCTCACGAGATCACATATAAATATTAAATTGACTAATTTCCTATTTACTTACCTTATCCAATGGGAAATATTAGAATTGGCTAATAATTCCTCCAAGAGAAATTAATTAGAAAGGGAACATGACACCATATCCCTTTGAAATGTGGCATCGATATTTATTAAACCAAATGGCATCCTATTTTATACGAAAGTGCCCCAAGGTGTTATGAAGGTAGTTTTATGTTGATCTTCCTAGACAAAATTGATCTGATTGTATCTAAAGAAACCATCTAACATTGATATCATCTTAGATCTAGAAACAATTTGTAACACATGATCCATAATGGGCAAGGGATAACTATCTTTTAAAGAGGACTAATTATTTCAAAAATTAATGCATATATGAATATCACCGTTATTTTTGTCACAATAATAATATTGGCTATCCATATAGAGTGATGAATAGGGTAAATGATCCTCACCTTAAGCATCTTGTTTACCTCTTCAAAAATTAGAATAGCCATTGTAGGGTTATATTGTTCCTATTTTTGCTTGAAAGGTGTGACATTTGGCTTGAGGGGTATGTGGTGTTGTAATTTCCAAGACATAATTTTTTAGGTCATCATAACACCTTGCAAACACATTTTTATACCTGATTAAAAATGAGATTATCTTCCCAATTCAATTTTAGTTTCTCACTCCTAGGATTTGGGTAAGAGAGATAAGGCCAGGGTTTGGCGTAGTGTAGCTTATTGACCCCTTATTTTTCCTTTGTTGTAGTAGCCTGTCTGCAACTGTTTTATTTTTTGTTTTATCCTATTTTTGTAGTCCCTATGTTTTTGTCCCTTTGTAAGTCTCACTTCTTATGAGGCTTGTTTCACATGCCTTAGGCATTCCTTTTTTTAAAAGGGTGGGACCCCTTTCAAAACCTCTTTACCTTAATAAAAAATAATGAAATCATCTTGATTTTCTCTATCTATGTACAACACTTGCCTATGCATACCCATTTAGGTTCTTTTTCTAAACTAATATTGACTATTTCTATGTATTTGGCTTTGGGCTCAAGTTCTAAGCATACTTTTCTTCCATTAATAAGGATTAGGTCATGGGACCAATCCATTTGTATTTCTCCTCCTAAATATTTACAAAATATCTTGCTTAAAAGCATGCCATAGTTGATAGGGATATAAACAAGTAAAAGTGGCAAGAGTGACTTGAGCATCTTTAATTTGTCCAAGCAAGGGAACTTTCTTGGACTCCATAGAGTAACATTTACCTAAAATCTTAGTTAGGGACAAACTTAGTGCACTAGCAACTCTTACAGGCATGAGGTTATCAAAGGCGCCATAATCTATGATGCAGTTGCTTAGCTTGAATCTATATATATACAAGGAAACATAAAATGGATTTGGTTTTTCATTTATAGCAACATATATTTAGGGTTCATTGATTGAAGTTGGTAGAGGGGGTTATTGGCACAAGGATTAGGATGATTTGCAATATTCAGAGTATCAAAATTATTTGCATAATTTAGAAAGGATACCTTTGAATCACTTTTAATATATTACACTAATCTCTCTAACTATTTTGGGTTTAGCTTTACACATTTTTCTTGAGAGATCTGAATCTTCATCTTCTTACAATGTTCTATAATATCAAAGGAATCATAAGTACTAGCAACATTTTTAGAATAAGGAGTACTTGGCCATGTACCTAAATTTATATTGGTCATATCTCAAGATGTAGAAGTGGACGGACGAGAGGTAGGAGCATTCTTCCTTGTAAGGATGTACTTGGGAATGTTTTTGCCCCTTTGGACCATGGAATGTTAGTGTCTTTCTTTATAGGAAGACTTCTAGCTTGGTTCCTACATTCTTTATTTTCTTTCTATTGTTAAACTTTGGTGAAAACATTGTAGGGTTGACTATTTATATCGGTCAACACGTCTTTATGATTAGATTCATATTCTAAAAAGCTTACAATATTGTCACCATATGTTTCTAGATCACCTTCACACATTACAATTTCTTCAATTACTTCTGTAAAGGTACTCATTTGGATATGTCTACTTAAATTTGGACAAGACATGCCATTGTGATCCATTGCTAAGTGAAAATTAGGACTGGCTCAATAGCTAACCTCTATGTAGGAGGTGTCAATCTTGTAGGCCTATTATTATTGAAGGGGACATAATTCCTTCTCATGATGTCTTGATATAAAGATTGTTGCTACTATTGTACTTGTGGGATTTGCTTCTTCAATGTGATTAGGTTATTTGAAAGCTTTTATATCATGGGATTTGTTGTGACCCTTCACAACATGCTCCTAAAATTTTAATTTTTAGGATACTATTGCTTGATTTTCAAAAAGATTGTATTTTTTTACAAAGCTTTGATAATGATGTTTCAATTTGCCTTCATTTTAATTAGTCGTTTATGCTTTCATTAAATTGCATTGTCAAAGTCGCAAGTGTCCTAGGTATTTCTATTTATTATCATAAGGGGGCACTTTGATATCAGGGGGTTGATTATATTTTAGTTTTTCCTAAAGTCTAAGGTTTAATTTATGCTAAAGTACCAATCACCTTGATTCCTTGAACTACCCATTAACAATGCTTTTGCAAATTGCTACAATTATCTAAAACCCAAAGGTTGTTTTGTTGCAAACCACTTATGGATCCCAAACCCAATAGATATGTCATTACTAGAACTCATGTGAGCGATGAATAAAAATTTGAAATTCTCCAATTCCTATACCTTTTCATAGTCCTCATGATTTTTGATGCTCTAGCTCCTTGCAACTCTCCATCTTCCTTCGATGGTTGATCGTTTTCAAATTTTAGATTATTTGAAAGAAAATTTGGGTGAATTTATAGGTTTTTATCATTTTATTCTTTGGTTTTGTTGTTTTCCTATTATGGTTTCCATTTTTTGGGCCTTTGACATTGGTTGCAATGGCAGAGTTTGGTTTTCATTTGATATTTTCTCTTAAAATCCTCTATCATTGCTATGATTGTTGTTGCATTAGTGATTAATGATTTTGATTTCTTGGAATGTTTAGATTAAAATTTTAATTTAACTTTTCAGTCCTTGGCCCTCGACTAGTATTCTTCTTGTGCCCTAGTTTTAGGCCTTCCATTAAAGTTGTAGTCTCTTTGACGTTTTGAGCATTTTGATGTCAAAACCCTAAGTAGAGAGTGCCTTAGTCTTAATGGAAAATTTTAAGTGTTCAAAAACTTAGTTAATTCTTGTTTTAGACTCTATTTGGAAACAAGTTTTGTTTTGCAATTGTTTTGGATTTATAAGACTCTTTGAAATTTGTAACTTCATGCAAAATGCAAACTAACTCCGAAACTTGACTTCAGATTCCCAAATCTTTTTTGCAATTTACAAATTTCTTAGATTTGAAAATTGCATGGTAACTTCAAAACTTGATGCTGGACTCCAAAAAGTTTTTGAATATTGAAAATTAGATGCATTATAATTTGTAACTTTTTGCAAATTAGAGTCAGATTGTGAACTCCATTTGGACTTCAGACCTGCAAAAATATTTTACAAATTGCAACTCATTTCCAATTACACACCACACCCAAAATCCAACTAGAAATTGCACTTCATTTGCTACTCGTAACTTGTAAACCAAATACAAAATGCTCCCAATCTTGAATCGTGGATTGCAACATGTAACTTGGGCCTAAAGGCCGAAATGTAACTAGACAAAAAAATACTCATTTCGAGGGTTTTAATGCATAAATTAGGTATTTCAAGTCTTGGAAACTATGAAAATGATATGATTAGGGTTTAATTTAATGCATTTAATGAACTCAATTGATAAAAATGTGAAATATATTGACAAGTATGCAAAATTGATAATTAACTCAAGTTAAACATTTCTAGGATTATTTTATCAGACATGACCTCTCCTGCCAAAATGAAATATTGATACAAAGGGGTCATACTAGCCTCAAAGTTTGTGTCAAACTTAGTGAATATAACAACAATTGATTTAGGACATGCATGCCTAGATGAATTTAATACAAAAATGACTGCAAATGAGGAACAAATGTCTAGCATAACCAAAAACCTAAAGGATAGTAGACTAATTCAAGCTGTAGGATTTCCCATTACACTACAATCTATAGATTTAGTAATGACATGTGCACAATTTTATAACCCTCACTAGAGGGAAATCAAAATCGTAGAGGGTAATGCAATATTACTAATTTAGTCATAGCAAATAGAGGAAATCTTTGGTTTTCCAACCAAGAATTCATGTATAAACATCTCCATAGATTTAGCCCAAAAGTAATATGAGGAGAATTTAAGCAAATGTCTTGATACTATCAAAAAAGAGTGACTCCTAAAAGCCAAAGACACTATCTCAAGATTGTCTAAGAAGTTATTTAGAAGTGACTTTATTGAGGATGTAAATGATTGTATAACACTTTTGAGAAGAGTCACTGGGAAAGAGAATGCTTGGGAGGTACAAACCTAGATATAGAGATACATTGGATGGAAAATAATTTATTAATTGGGCCACAATGATCAATGATACACTGCATGAATGAAACCTTCTAGCGAATAGGGAAAAAAGATTGTAAAATCTTTTGTGGAGTGGATGATCAAGAAGACGGAGAAAGATAAGGTGACCAAACATGAATTTAAAGATAAGGTTACTTATTCAACTTCCTATATTGATAATTTGGTTGGAACAATTGATTTTGTAGCCTCAGCTTCAACCCCCTCAATAGGTATAAATAAATGAATGTCACCAACTAGTGAGGTGAAAAGCATTATGATAGCCACAAGAACATGGATCACTGAGTTATTAACACTTGGCCACATGACAATTAACCAAATTGTGGATGAATGTAATAACTTTGTGATAAGAGAAGATACAATGAAAATAATGGAGAGAAATATTGATCAAGAGATGATTGATATTGATGTAGATCTTCCCTACCTAATGGAACTGGAAAAAAGTGGGTTCTCAAATTTTGTTTGATGAGGGAATTTAGAATGGAATGGATGAATTGTGCATAAAACTCATGGATTGAATTCTATGATTTTAGAAAGGGTATATTGTAGGGATGTAAAAATAGGTTTTAGGTAGATCATACAATCTCAAAGAAATTTTTGAAGGAGATTAATGATTTTGAAAATAAGATTGGATGTCATTTTAATGATGAACAAAATAGTACCAATTCCATGTAGGTTGGAAAGTCACAATTTTATAATATGTTGAAAATAGAATCTCTGGGTGGGGGTAATTTTGATTCCTCATCCATCACAAGGTTGATGAAAGTTTGGATTGCTTGCGAAGATTTCAAGAAGAAGAGTGAAGAATAGAAGTAAGCCCATGACTTAGTTTTGGATATTTTCATTCAAGTAGATGTTTGATATGTGCACTTAGATGGCCCTAGTACCAAGTTGGTGAAGGAAACACTTGGTAAATTCTAGGTTTTCAAGCATAAGCAATCTCAAGTAGGAACAAGTTGAAGAGTACAATGTGTAATGTGCAATATAAATTGTGTATTAGAAATGTGAAGAGATAGTTAAATGACTCTTCATATTATCATGTATTTTTAGTTTTGTATTTCTTGGAGGGATGACTCTTCATCTTCCCTAGTTCTGAAAAGTGCTTATAAATACTTCTTCAAGGCTCATTGTAAGGGGTTCTTCTTTTTGGGCTCCTTTTTTGAGGTTCAAAGATACATTTTTTTTCTTTATTTTCTTTTGGGTTCATTTAGTAGAAAACAATGAACATGAAATGAATACAAGATACACACATTTTCTTGAATATTTGTAGGTTTTCATGTTTTAGTTTTTGAATCCTGAATTTATCTTCTCTCCATATTTCTATGCATTTAATTCACCAAATGTCAATAGATGTAATGTGTGTTTAAACCACTGGTGCTTTACTAATGGTTAATTGTTATGTGTAGTCAAATGAACACAAATTTATGCTTTCTAGGAATTCAACAACAATCATGCATGCCAGTTTTTCCTTTGGAGATCACACCATCTTGTGATGGGATTGCAGATAAAGGGTCCAATGGAGATTGGTTATGAGTTGTTTTTGTCCATGTATAAGATGGTGCATGGAAGGATAGAAAATGAGTTTGGATTCAACTTTATTTTTCTAACCCTTTTCTTCTCCCCGTCTCTTTTTCCTTTTTAATTCTGTGATAGTTTAGGGTTTTAATGATAAATTTTAAATCTCAAAAGACAATGAAATTTGGTAAATTTATATATGATTGTTCATCTTCTGCTATGATTTTTAATGAAATTGAAGACTTGCACTAGCTAATAGTGTTTATCTTCACTACATGAGTCTCTTTTCATATGAATGATTCCTAATATTCACTATAGCCCCATGAACGTCGGACTAGCCAAAGTGCTCTCCAACAAATTTTTTTGGTAAACCTCTCAGTTAATGTACAAAAGACTCTTGAGGGTAGCCACCTTCCAAGTGGGAGAACCTTTTTAGATTAATGGAAGAAGATGAAGTAGGGGTAGTAGTTGTGGCTGTCTTACCCTTTTGTAGTTCTTTCTTCCATTTTTTTGTAGTAAGGAGGTCATCTTCAATTTCTATGGCCATAGTTTGGGTAACATCAAGATTAACAACCCTAGCTCTTCTCAAATGAAAACTTAGATTTAGTGGTTGAGCATTTATAAAAATCACTTTTGATTATTAGGTGTAGGTCTCTATGCCTATTCAATTTTATTTACCAATTTATTAAATTTTACCACAAACTCCCTCATTGGTTCATGCATCTCCTTTCTCATTTGCGTCGACTGAGCCAAGAGGGAAAACTCATCTTCTACACTTTTAAACCTCTCTTAATATTTTTATATCATCCCAACTTCTAATAGATTTAGTTGGTAGGTGATAGAACCATTCAACTACAACATCGACGAATAATTCAATAAACAAATGGACTACTACATCTTCGTGCTAAACTCCTAAAACTCCACATGCAACAAAGAACATGTTGATATGTTCATTTATAGTAACATTCCTATATCTGAATTTAGGGATATTATTTATTGACCCATGAGGAAGATTGCGAAGTTGATTACTGAGGGCAAGAGGACAAATGGTAGCACTCTAGAGTATAGGTGGCTATTGAGCCATATTTTGGATAAGAGTTTACAAATTTATGAAAATGGGGATAGAGGTCCAATGATATACAAGTGTTTGGCTTAAAGAGTAACTTTCAATAGTTGACTTAGTGGTAGTTGGCAAAGAAAGAAGACTCAATGAATAAGAATTTTTGAAAAGCATTTGGTAGGGATAAGGTAAAACTAGATTCTTCTTGCAAGGAATAAAATGGGTCTGAGAGACCTCTCTTTCTATCACCTCTTGCAAACCTTTTGGTGGCCAACTTTGAAGGTTTATTACTAATTTCTTTGGTTTGGATATGGTTTTTTGTGCTGATTGTGCTATGGTGAAATAATCAACACTCTTTCAATGATGACAAAAAGTTGTCCTCTCATGAAATTCCTAAAGGATTTCGTTTGAATTTCTTGTCCAAGGTCCTCCTCTTCATTCAATATAAAATTAAATTGGTGATTTTGGTGGTTGGAACTTTGATACCTCCAAGAAAGTATATTCAAATTAGTTATTACGTCTTCTTGTTCCACATCTAGCTAGTTGATGTTTGGTTTCAAAAGTAGAGGATTGTTACATTGAATCATCATACATGTGTATTTTGTATTTTAAAAAAATTATAAAATGACTACTAATATGATGAGATTAGTGATGAGTGTTAGGTAGCACTCATCTAAACATACCTTTTTACTTCCTTTTTCCCATCTTTCCATGCTGCCTATCCTAGTAATAGCACTATAGGAACTGTGAATTTCTATTTTAATTATGCTAATAAGAGATGAAATGCTGAAGATTATTGTTATGATGAAAATACTTATGTTGCAGTGAAATTGATAAAAATGTGTAGAATTATCTCTTTTTGATTTCATTGGTGTCTGTTGTACAGGGGGAGGCAATTTTGAAGAACTCCAGAGGTAATCCTAATTATCTCCGGAGCTAGACATGAAGGACACTGTATGATACTCCAACATTTTTAAGTTTGTTGGAGGATCTCTGGAGTGATACAATAGAGTAGTGAGGATGGTGATCTCTGGAGCTATGCCTCAATAGGTTTTTGAAGCATCTCCAGAGCTTTTGGAAACATGGAGTCTCCAGAGCTACATAGAGTCTCCGGCCCCATTGATTACTAGGATCTCCACGATGTTTGTAGAGCTACGGAGTCTGCCTATTCAGGCCTGAGTGTCCCAACATATGACTCTAGTTGTCCAGGAGGACATGATACACTTTGAATTATTTTTGCATGAGATTAGATGATTTCTTTTAGTTCACTATTTTAGGAAATCAAGTTCCTTTTTATCAGGGCCTTGCAACCTAATATTGCTATAAGTTAAACTCTAGATTTAGTGGCACTTTTAGTATCACTAAAGTCCTTTCCAGACTTTGCATGATTATACTCTAGATGGACAGTTGCATGTTTTAGTTAAGAATAAGAGATTGTTTATATCTCAAGATGAACTGTTAGGTGAAGTAGTTAATTCTAGTAATATTATGTCGCTTAGACTAATATATATTTGGATGGGAACAACAGAATAAAAAATCATGATTTTGTA
The DNA here is from genome assembly GCA_027924645.1 of Cunninghamia lanceolata. Classification (NCBI taxonomy): domain Eukaryota; kingdom Viridiplantae; phylum Streptophyta; class Pinopsida; order Cupressales; family Cupressaceae; genus Cunninghamia; species Cunninghamia lanceolata. Next base: position 991,924 of record BSBN01000983.1, on the reverse strand, counting down.
GTAGTTGTTTATGTAATTTCATTTTAGAGAAGAAACATATACTTTTGAATACAATATACTTTGACAGACTAGATTAAAAAGGAAGCCGTGTTGTTCTACTTTTGTTCTGAGTTTCTTATTTAGCCTTCAGTTTTGAAGGTGTGGAGCAAGGGCCCACTCCCACCAATGGATAGGAGACTAGTATCTTTGCTTTATTAGTTTATTACAATTTTAATTAAGTATAGTTTTCCTATTTTCATAAGATAGATCAATCATTGTTAAAGCAGTCTTGTTTCCACTCAATGCATGTTTCAACTTTTGTGTGAATTAGATAAATTCCTTTCATCAATTTACTATTTCAGTCTTTAGATCAAGTTTCCTTTCAAGTAGATAATTAGCATTATTGATTTGATTAATTAGGATAGTTCAGTTCAGTAGATTGGTTAAGGACTGTTGATTATTAGGTTCCTTATTGCAAATAGCCAATGTCACAACCTTGGATTTGACACATAAAATATGATTAAATGCCAAGATACAATGACCCTTGTCATTTTTGGCACCGTTGCTAGGGATATGTGTTAATAAGTAAACCCTAGTTAACAGTCCCTTTAGGATTAGGTCAATTCTATATGGTTAGACCTAGGGATCAAAGAGGCAGATACATTAAACAAACACCAAAGCAACAAACTACATGTGAAAGAAGTAGGTAAGACAAGATCTTGTTGAGAGAGAAGAATAACATTTAAAACCTACCTTGGAAATTACACCCCAATTAGATATTCCCACAAGTCCTCAAAATCTTTCACTCTTTAAGTATATTCAAGAACTGTAGGAGAAACATTAGGCAAATTTGTTAAAAGGATCCATTTTACCAGAAACTCAAATTAAATTTTGGAAGGAAGAAGCATCGCAAAAAGAACCATCAAACATGGGGGATAATCAAAATGACACAATAGATCCTTTGCAGAAGCCTGTAAGAACCTTTACATACCCCATTGTGCTTGCCCCTAGGGAAAATGCCCCTATGAAGAACATTTCACCTTCAAACCTACCAACATTCAGGGGTCTTTCTTCTGAGGATCCAAATCAATTTCTTTTTGAGTTTAAAATCTTATGCCAGACATATGACTATGGATCTGATAGCCAAAAACTCAAACTTTTTCCATCTACATTGAAAGACTCTTCCATGAGGTGGTTCATGGGCTTAGCCCCTAATTCTATTCGCTCATGGGAACAAATGGAAACCGAGTTCTTGGACAAATACCAGGATTATTGCAGAAATAGTGATTTAAAGGAAGAGTTGTTTAGGACTAAACAGAAGGAGGATGAAAGTTTGGAAGACTACCTAGATAGATTCAACTTTGCCCTTAGAAGATATAGGAACCCTATAGCCCTCGGTTTGGCCAAAAACTTGTTTATAAAAGGGTTGGAGAAAGAATCAAAACAAGCTCTAGATCTAATGAGAAAAGGGAATATCAACAAAATGGACATGCCTAAAATAGATGAAATTTGTAGAAACTACTCCACAACACAAGATGGTGTCAGGACACCAAGGTATCTAAAAGGTAGAAACAATATAGGATAGTTAATGGAAGAGTTTGCAAACCTAAACACAGATATCTTAGTTCAAATGACCACCACATTAGATGGGATTCAGGAAAAAACTAGAACAATTGAATAGAACAGAACAAATGAATCCCTTTCAATATATTGTCCTAGATGTAGGAACACACACCTTTTGAGAGAGTACCCACTGGATAAATCTAAGATTTGTGACAAAGAATACCCTACAAGTCACTATGATCAACTCCTAGCCCTAAAAAGGCTAACTAAAAAGAATGCCATAATAGAAGAGGAGTTAAACTATGTAGGGAAAAAACAAATTGGCCATTTCCCATACAACCAATACCCAAATCAGGCTTCTTATAGGGGCCCTTCAAACTAGGGAAATAACCAATGGAATCCAACTTGACAGGGACCTCAGAACATTCCTCCATGGGTACCACAAGATTGGTGAAACTAGTAATGGAAAAACCAACAGTGGTAAAACTAGCCTTGGAATAACCAATAGTGGCCACAACAATTCCCATCACAATATGGACCAAAAAACATGCAACCTTAGTGGGGTCCTCAGTAGGGTTACAATCAACATTACTAAGGACAACCTAGATGTTTCCAACCTCAAAAGCAAGCACTCTTAATCAGACCCCCAAACACATAGGGATAGTGTCAACATGAGCTAGTTAGTCAACCACCCTTACCAACTCAACCTATAGCAAACCCACAGAATAAACAAGGAGGAACTATTTACATGATAGAGCAAGAAAACATGGCTGGTGTAAACACTATTTACCTAAACAACCTCCAACTCCGTTCTGGGAAAGCACTACCAATACCATATCCTCTGCTTATAGTTGATGTAATAGATGACATGGAACCTAGAAATCCATCCACTCAACCACATGAGGAGATTACTATAGAAAAAGTTCCACAAAAACAACCCTTGGGTAACTCCAGAGTTCCTCCTAAAGGAATAGTTCCAAAGATCATCTCCAGAGCTGCTCCGAAGATTGACAAGAAGGCACCATACCCATAATGACTTAAACAAAATGTCCCTCAGAAAATAGTCCTACAAAAACAAGTCCAAACTACCATTGAATCAAAACTGCTACAAGAAATTAGGTAGCTAAACAGGGTGTGTGCAAGAAGTTGTGTCCACTTATTGGCCAAAAAGTGGAAGTGTTTTCCCTGATTTTCAGAATTTGTCACATTTGACCTAAAAATTTGAAGCACTTAACGGTGGAATCTTGGAAAAAGTCACTAAATATGAAATGTAGTACTCGGAATCTAGTTTCCAAATATGTATTTTTTTTCAATACCCAGATGATAGAAAGTGATTTTGAATAGGTGTTTCTAAAAACCACTGTTTAAAAGTCACTTTTTTTTACTATACCATGTACGTGTACGTCATCCATATTTTGACCTAAATAATCATATTTTTCAAAATCTTTTTGGGAAAATATTTGTAACTCACTGAAGCACGTTTTCCATATTTTTTTGTAATTTTTTATTGAATATATTTTTTTTATTAATTTTTTATTGGCCATTTTTGGTCTTTTAAAAAATCATCGTGTACGTCACGCATAAGATGACCTAAACTTAACATTTTTTGAATTTTTTTTTTTAAAATTGAAAAGAATTGTCTAAAGTACGTTTTCCTACAATTTTTTTTACAAAAAAATATGTTAATAAAAAGTTATTAAAATACTAAAAAACCCTAATAATTCAAATTTATGGACCTATTTCATCAGAAATTGATTAAAAAATAGAAAAAATAATCCAATTGTAAAAAAAATTACATATTTAGAATCTACACTGTCTCATCTATAATGGGTTTTAATTTCGTCAAAATATTCTGCAAAATAGACCTTCAGATATATGCCCAAAGTCACTATTTTGTTGTGACATTGACAGGACCTTCAAGTTGCAGGTCAAACCTGGTCCAGAGGTCAGGTTCGGGTCCCCAAACCATTTCCCAAACCGGGTTACAAAGCAAAACCCGAGCTTAAAATTCAAATTTTAAATAACGGGATCCCGTTTCATAAAAGGTTAATATTTTAACCTTTATGAAATGGGATCCTGTTTTATAAAGGTTAAAATATTAACCTTTTATGAAACTCAAAACGGGATCCCGTTTCTTGAAAATGGGATCCCGCTTTTGGCTCAGGATTTTGAAGCAAAACGGGATCCCGTTTTTAAAAAGCGGGATCCCGTTTTATAAAAAGCGGGATCCCGTTTTGGTTAACCCGATTTCGGATTTTTTTCTAACTCCGAAACTTCCACCTTAAGTGGACACAACTTCTTGCATTTACCCAACATTGAAATTCCACTCCTCCAAGCAATCATGGATGTTCCTGAGCTGAATCAATTCATCTAGTAGCATTGTGTTAAGACTCAGGGTAGGAAGAAAAACTTTCCTACCACCATTTAGGTGGAAGCAAAAGTAGTGGATCTTCTAGTTGGAGAAATGCTCCTCCCAAAATATGGGGATCCTAGGAACCTTGTGAATAACAGTCCACATTTCAAGAGTAGAAATATTTGGAATGTTCTAGTTGACTTAGAAGCAACAATAAATGTAATGACAGTTCATACCCTAGATAAATTGTCTCTTACAGGTGTACAGGCCACATCCACAATTCTACAATTGGCTAATCAATTAGTAGCTATTCCGAAAGGAGTGTTGACTGAAGTTCCAGTTATTGTAGAATCATGGGAATTCCTAGTGGACTTTTTGATATTAGAGCCTAGAAATCAAAGGAATGTTTATCCTCTAATTTTAGGGAGGCCATGGTTGGCTACTTCAGTAGCATCCATTGATTGTAGAACTAGAGACATGGTCATTTCAAATGGTTTGGAAATGAATAAAATCTCCTTGTACCCTCCAACTAAACCGTCTATACATTATTCAGGAAAAGTGTGGGTAGATGAACCTAACAACATAGAAAAAGGTGCCTCCATAGCTATGGTTACCATCAAGGAACACTTAGGTGAGTTGGAAAAAGAAATAGACTATGACACACCTGAAGATATGACTCACATTCTCATTGGAAAAGAGACAATGGACTTAGCCCCAAGACTTAAGGAAATAATTTCTGATTGCTACCCATTGTACCCTTTCTAATACCATTCCTTGTGGGGAAACTTTCTTCAGAGATCTGACAACTTTTCATATGCTGGTTCCACATTCTTGTCCTCTTAACACTATGACTTTAGAATATGTGTTAGGAACATCTATGGAACATATTACAAAATAGGTCATGATCTTACCTAGGAAAACATTGAACATCAACACAACTAATAGAACAACAAGAAGGGGCACTTCTTGATCTCCTTATCTCCCATTCAACAGATTTTTCTTGGGAATATCAAGATATGAAGGACAATATCCCTCCTGATATCTATACCCATCACATATGCATAGAAGATGTCAAACCTATGAGACAACCCCAAAGAAGATTAAACCCTACACTTAAAGACATTGTTAAAACAAAGATAGAGAAATTGCTACAGACATGATTCATCTATCCTATCTCAGATCGCTAGTGGGTTTCACCCTTGGTTGTAGTGCCTAAGAAGAATGGGAAATGGAGAGTATGTATTGATTATAGAGAACTGAACAAAGCCACCAAGAAGGATTATTTTCCCTTGCCATTCATTGATCAAGTGCTAGATATCCTAGCAGGGAAAAATACTTTTCATTCCTAGATGGGTTTAGTGGGTACAACTAGATTCAAGTAGTACTAGAAGACTAGGATAAAACTACCTTCACATGTTCATGGGGAACCTTTGCATATAGAGTCCTCTTTGGCCTATGTAATGCTTCAGGTACCTTTTAGAGGGTTGTTTTAGCCATTTTCACTGATTAGCCAATGAGTGTATGGAGGTCTATATGGACGACTTTACTGTGTATGGGGACACATTTGAAGAAGCCCTTAAGAACCTAGATAAAGCTCTGCAATGTTGTGAGAAAAATCAACTGTCCTTGAGCCATGAGAAATGCTTTATGGTGGTAGAAGAAGTAATTGTCCTTGGACATCACATATCAGCTAAAGGAATTAAAGTGGATCAAAACAAAGTAGAACTGATAAAATAATTGCCCCCACCTAAGAACCAAACTAATGTTAGAAGTTTCCTAGGTCATGCAGGATATTATAGGAGATTCATAGAAAATTTTAGCAAGATAACTACACCTATGTTTTCCTTGCTGACTAAGGATACTGAATTTCAGTGGACAAAAGACTGCCAAACAACATTTAAACCATTAAAGAAAAGATTACAGTCACACCTATTTTGAGGGGACCCAATTGTAATCTTCCCTTTCACATCCAAATAGATGCTTCAAATGAGTCAATAGGGGCAGTCTTAGGACAGAAAGAGGAAGGGGAAGGTATGCATGCAATCTACTACATAAGTAAGAACCTTACCCTTGCTGAAAAGAACTACACAATAATTGAAAAGGAATTCCCGGCATTCATCTATGCTATTAACAAATTTAAACATTATATCATAGGATATATAAAATCTTTGTGCACATTGATCATGCAATCATTAAATACTTAATGAACAAACTTGTAGTAGGTGCAAGGATAACTAGATGTCTATTACTATTGCAAGAATTTGAAATTACTATCATAGATAACTCAAGGAAATTCAATTTGATTGCTGACTTTTTGTCAAGGTTGCATATAGGTGGAGAAAACCAGTTGGTGGAAGATAGGTTTCCAGATGAACATCTCTTTGCTGTTTCTTCCATTACACATTGGTTTGTTGATATAGAAAATTTCTTGGCTACAGGATTATTTCCTTCTCATTTCACTTCTAAACAGAAAAATAGATTGGTAAAAGAAAGTTTATCTTATAAATGGTTGAATGGTTTGCTGTTTAAATGTGGTCCTAATTTTTTGCTACGCAGGGGCTTGAGAGCTGATGAGATCTTTGATGTATTGAGGGCATGTTATGATGAACCCTCAGGTGGACATTACTCCTCACAAAGGATGATCCATAAGATCCTTGGAGCTTGTTACTATTGGCCATCTCTCCATAAGGATGCCAAGAGGTATGTGAAGCAGTGTGATCAATGCCAAAGAACGGGTCAACCAACCTTCACCCAGGAGATGTCACTTCAACCCCAAGTGGTTTTAGAACCATTTGAGCAATGGGGCCTAGATTTTGTGGGGCCTATAGCCCCAATATATTCAAGAAAGGAATATGTCTTGGTATGCACAGATTATGTATCAAATGGGTAGAAGTTCAAGCACTACAATTTGTAAGAGAAGAAAAAGTTGCTGATTTCCTATATAACAAAATATTTTTGAGGTTTAGAGCCCCAAGATCAATAGTTTTAGACAGAGGTCCATAGTTTACTTCTCAAGTAATAGAAGCTTTCATAGATCTATACCAGATCAAGCACAATAAATCTTCACCTTACCACCCCCAAGCAAATGGGTAGGTAGACGTGACAAATAGAGAGCTAGAAAATATCTTGACAAGGACAGTGGCCATGAATAGGAAAGATTGGGCCAGTAGGTTACTTGAAGTAGTTTGGGCTTGATGGAAAGAGACACTGCTCTGGTATTGACTTGTATGTTTTCATTGATGGAAACACGGCTTAGAGGTCCTATCACCATGACAGGAAGAGATATCTCTGGAAGAACATATTGGATTTTAGGTCCGATTGGCAGAAAATGGTTAAGTATGGAAAGTATTCTGAGTGGAGGATAGTAAGTCGAATAGTATGCCTCTACAGATGATAATTCAATAATGCGGTTTAGGTATGATGTTCTTAGTTGTTTGATAGTGTTATTATTCAAAGATTAAATCCTGACCTCCTCCAAAAGTCACCTTGAAGAAATGTCTAAGTTTAGGCAAACAAAGGTATAGTAGGAACAATGAACACGGTATAGTGCAGTGGTCCGCATTCCTCCGCAAGTGAGTATTTTATTATGCAGTTTTAAGGTGTTGTAAACAATTATATGAAGTGTCTTATTCCAGAGCTAGGAGATCTGATGTCCACCGGAAGGTTAGCTACAAGATGATAAGTATCGATACAGTGTTTGACAAGGTTTGACAGAGGCAGAGACTGAGATCTGATGGTCTGCAATTCTTTGCAAGATGATATCATGTCTTGCGGTTATGAGGGTAAGATTAGGAATGTATAAAGAGACCTTGATACAATTTTGGAAGTGTTTTGTGATCCGCAGTAGAAGTTGTAAGTCAGCAGATGAATCTGTTAAGCATGCTCTTAAGGAACATGCTGACTGGTGAGATAAATCATGATGTGGAGAAAGGATAGTGTTTGAAAGATCTATTCAACTAATTGAGTGATTAGAGATGATCTATATGAATACATTTGGGCAAAGATTTGGGTCCACGCGACACATAGTGCATTGGATTAAGCTGACAAGCTACATCTTTCTATGTACATGTTTCACTTCTTGGATGCCAACTTGACTATGGATCAAATCATGATGTGAATATATAAGAGCGATGAATTTAGGCTGAATGAGTGAGGTGCATGTGTGGATGTGATGCGAGCATGTGAATAGCAGAGCAGAGTTATAAGATCAACAACGATGAAGACTTGGGATTGAGAATTTAGTTGCTAAATGACTGCACCCTGTCATAGTGGCAGATGCTTAAACAATATTCAGTTTTCATGTGCAAATTTATTTGTACCTAGCAGTGAGCCTGGCAATGAGTCTCCATCAGGGTTTAACAGCCCTCAGGTTTTAACAACCCTTATTGTAATCTTTCTAGGTTTAGGGTTGAGGCAGTGAGCTTGCTAAACCTAGTTGTACTTCATGGTAGTGAGCCAGCATGTTCTAGGCCAGTGGAGTGACCAAGCTTGAACATCATTATTTGTAAAGATTGTAATATATATATCTAAGAGCTAATCCTCTCTGTGGTTTTTCCCCTTTGGGTTTTCCATGTAAAAATCTTGGTGTTCATGTGTCATGTTTTATGGTTGCTGTTCATATGCATGTTATGCCCTTGTTTAATTAATTCTAGGAAATGGTTGAAAGTTAAAGTGCATGAAAAGATTTTTGGAACACTGATTCAACCCCCCTCTCAGTGTTCCTGACATTCAACAATTGGTATCAGAGAAAGGTTCCTTGGAAAAAGTTTAACAACTTGTGGAAGATCTGGGATAGTGTGATCATGGCAGCAAGAAGATATGGAAATTATGGAAGCTACAACCAGCTACAAGCAGCTCTTATAGATCTTGAAAATTCTAAAGCAGAAGTCAGGGATCTTAAAGAAAACTTGCAACAAGATAATGAATGCATCTTGAAGCTAAAAGAGCAAGTCAAGAAATTCAAAGACAAATACAAAGAAGTCAGTGATCAATTGTTATCAACAAATGAAGCCTTGAATGATTTGGAAGCCAAAGTTATAGAAAAAACAAGCTCGCATAAGATGATCTAAATTTATTTATGAAGAACATATCAAAAGATTGTGTAAAACTTGAAAAAGAAATTGCAAATCTAAAAACATACCTAGAAAAGGCCAAAAGCTTTGAAGAAAAATTCAAGATAAGCATTGCAAGTCTTGATGAAATGATTACTATTCAGAAGAGAGTTGATGAAAAGAAAGGTTTGGGATTTGAGAAAGGAGAAAGTTCAAACTCTGGTCAAATGAGCATTGAGTCAAGGCAAAACAAAGGATACCAGTTCAGAAATCAAAGAAGAAGACCTAGAAGACCTCCAGTCAGACAACCAAATGCTCAAAGGTACCCATCTTTCAATGGTTATTGTAATTCATGCAATAAGTATGGTCATAAGGCTACTCAGTAGAGGAGCAGAATAAATCAAAAAATTCCATCATTCTCTGGTCAATGTTTCAATTGCAAGAAAATTGGTCATGGAGCAAATGAATGTAGAAATCAGATCAGGAAAAGTTTCAACAACGGGAGGAATAAATAATCCTTTAAAGGTAAATGCTTTACTTGCAATAAAATTGGTCATAGAGCTATTGTATGCAGAAGTAAAGTAAGTCAAAATTCTATTAGTTGCAATGCATGCTATAAAATGGGACACAGATCAAATGAATGCAGAAGTTCGGTAAGAACTAATTTTCAAAATACAAGGAACAGTCAATCATTCAATGGAAAGTGTTTTGCATGTAATAGATTTGGACATATGGCTAATTAATGTAGATCAAATTCAATCAATGGAAGGAATCAGGGTCAAAAGAATGTGGTATGCTTCAATTGCAACAAATCTGGAGATATTGCAAGGTTTTACAGAAGTAGGAATGTGAAGAGAAATCGCTATTCTGAAGAAAGGAAAACAGAGCAAAGAAATAATAAGGGAAAAGAGAAAGTTAATCTGGTTGAAACCAAGAAATAAATAGATAAGGTATGGATCAAGAATGAAGTAACTGAAGTTAGGGATTGATCGGCACCAATATCTGGTGCAAATAATTCCTCCGGGTAGTAAATTGAGAGCTCTGGCATAGGGGGAGTAGTGTTGAAAATCCAAAACCCTCAGCTAGAAATTGGGTGCCAGAATCTGGCACAAAGGTATATGATGAAATCTGATGTGACACATCTCTTAAAGGAAGAATCAAAAGAAAAAGAGTCAATGCGGCATATTGCGGAGCAATCCTAATTGACTATTCCACAGTGAAGGGTTTCAACAGCTTTTTGGAATGAGCATTTAATGATGACTAGGTCAAATCGTGTGGAGGATTAAAAGGAACTTGTTTTCACTTTACATTTGGCGCAACAATGTATCGATTTGTGTATATGCCTAAAAATGACACGACTTGGTCTAAATAAATATTCTTAATATTTATTCCATCTAATTCCTCTATCAATAAATAAATAAATCAATTTATTTATTTGATTCATATTCCTCTAAGTTAATTAATTATCAAAATATTTAATTACCTCTTCTAATGTCAAAATTAAATAAAATCCTTTATTTAATTTAATTCTTCTAAACAATTAAATAATTTTTAGTTATTTAATTAAGGTAATTCTTCTTCCAAATTTAAATAATTCAATCAAATTTATTTAAATTATCTCTAATCTCTAAAAATAAAATACAATCAAATATTTTATTTATTCTTCCAAAGCATGCACAAACAATTAAAAAAATTATTCATTTAATTTGCTTTCTTATCTTCTAATCCCTCAAAAATCTTCTAAATCTTCTAAAAATAAATCTTCTTATTCATGCACATAAAATTAAATAATTTATTATTTAATTTCTCTCAAATTATGCAAAAGCAAATCACAAGTTGAGTTAACTGACTCAATCAACCTTGTTTTTATCAACAACTCTTAATCAGAAAAGAAAGCATTCTAATTTATGAAAGCAATTCTTATCTTTATAAAAGAAAGCAGTTAACTCAAACAAAACAACTTTTGTGTGACACTTGTCTTCTTTCTATTCACGCACATTCTCTCAAGATTCCTATACCATTAATCTTATCATTCTTTCTATACCATTGATCTTCTCTCTCTCAAATCTATAAATTGAACCCTATTCTTCCATTTCATTCATCCAAGCTTTTAGTACCCTTACTCTGCAGGAATTACAACGTGCCTTTGGCACCAATTCCTTCATTGCTTGCAATCAACTTGTTACCATACTATTATCATTGTTGTGAATCTCATCTTCATTGCAATAAACTATCACATCCATTCTCCATTGACATCTTGAAGAAATAGCAAGGAAGTGCACCTTCTGAGGGCCATATTCATACACAAGATCGATTGAGATAGGCAACCAATGGAAGCTATGAAGTATTGAGGTTTGCAAAGGTTTTTAGTTCTTTGTTTGTTTGATCTTGATTATTTCCCTTTTCATTGAGTCATTGGGTTTATTTGATATTATTGATAATCATTCCAGTTTTCCCTTAACATTTTTGGTGCCCACCATGGGACCCTTACCTCAATCTAACCCAAAAACTAAGTTTTTGTGAGTTTAGGTTCCATACACAGGGAGATTCTGTGCATCTGACAAATTCTAACATGCATTTGAGCTTTGTTTTAGCACATCTGATCTTTCGGTGCATATACCTCCTGAAGCTGCGCATACATGCTCTGAAATGGCGCATTCACTGATTCTGCGCATATACTCTTTGTTTCTGCACTTTTGACCTTTGTCTTAGCGCTTTTATAATTCTGTGCATATGATCTCTATTTCTGTGCATATGATCTCTGTACCTGCACATCTGATTCTGATAGTGACCTTTTGAGTTGTTCCTTGTGATTTTGTTAACGCTCACACTTTTTACAGGAATATTCTCTGATCTACTTGCAGGTTAGGGGCTGGTTTAGTCATATAGCTGCATTTGTTAACTCATCTCTTGATCTAAAGGAAAGTAAATGGATGCTCATGCAAATCTCATTTAGCTTTAACTAGGAAGGATTGTATTTTAATATTATTGCATCAACAACTTGAATTTAGTCCCAATGCTAGGAGGATAAAATTGAACCATTGCTATCTTGTTTTCAAAGTTAACAAATTCCGTGTGTGCCCAAGTAGCTAGCTCATATAGTCTCTTTCATTTTAACTAGGGGAAAAGAACCACTTTCGTGTTTTTGGAATGATACTAGTGTAGGAGTCAAGGACAACACTGAGAGGGGGGGTGAATCAGTGTTGTGTGAATTTTTAAATCTTTTTCAAAATTTAACTTGCAGAGCACAAAGGAGAGAAAGCTATTATTGATTTGTCAACCACATATACACAAAACTAAGAATGAAGAAGGAGAACAAAACCTTATAAGCAATGTATTAACATACACACATACAGATGAAAACAATATGACACATAACACAAATTTGCACGAGTGGAAAACCCTCCTGGGGTATAAAAACCACTCCAAAACTGCCTCACTGGCTTAACCTTGAAAATATCTTTACAAGCCTCACTGGCTAATGTAAGTGTCTCACTAACAAATGGTCTTACTGACCTACAAGCCTCACTGGCATACTGTTGTGCCTCACTGGCATTTCTCAATCAATCAGAACTAAAAATCTCATGTGCAAGAAGTGATTGCTGCTCAATCTGATTTGCACCATTCAAATCAACTCATCTACAACATTCATTCCATCATTCCAATCCTCTGATATTTTATTCTTCAATCATCTAATTCACCTGATCAGGGAAACATCTCTCTTTTCAAAAAAGTTTTTCTCTACATATCATAACTTCATACATAACATTATTTGCTCATCTTTGTTTTCTTCATCAACACACTAACGTCAATGCACCTGAAAAACCATTATATACAATCATTTTCCATCTGTGAAGAAATTAATTTTCTCTTCATGCCCATGACTATTCATTTTTTTCTTCTTTTTAATCCTGCAAGAACAAAATCAATCTTTTCTTCTTTTTCATCCTGCAAGAATAAAATTAATCTTTCATAAGACTTTTCACATTCCTTCAAAAGTTCATTCTCCTTCTCTACAAAATATCTTCAATCTGAAAAATATTTCACAATAACCCTGCAACCAATTTATCTTTTATTTTTATTTCTCTTCATACTCATAATTTCACCTGCAAGAAAATATTCCTCTGTGCCTATTCAAAAATAATATCAAACCCTCAAAACAAACTTTTGATCTTCCATCTTCAAAACTTGATTGCTTTATCATCATCTCTAAATTTCATCTTCTCTGTCTGAGAAAAATAAAATCTTTCTCATAATGTTGATCTTCCTCAATTGACATTTTTAATTTGCAAAATATTTTTCATCTACAAGAAAACAATAAATTAATTTGCTCCTGTCAAATGCTTCATCTTCTACAATTTTCTTCTTTTATAAAAACATCTTCATTTCTCATTAATCTTTGCATGATCCTTCAAAATCTCCAAACCTTCCATATTCTCATCTGCAAAAATAAATCTCTAAAAAAAACTTCCAAGCTTTTTACATACAAAACCATTGAGCTTCTTCTTCTTCTCAATCTGGAAGAGTAAATCAAATCACAAAAAAATAGCTCCAAAAAAAATATTATCATCTCCATATTATTTTGATGGAAGAAAAGAAAATTTCTAATTATAAAGTATTCCATCAAATGGATGACTATTTCTTAGAAGGAAAGTTTTAAAACCACTATATTCCTTCTAAAGTCAAGCTCCTTTAAAAAAGCAATTTTATGCCTTAAATAAAATGAGATAAGATCCTCATTTTTCGGTAGAAAAAATAAACTTTATAAACATGATTTAATTCCTTCAAGGCATCGGGTTAAGATATTTTCCTTTTGAAGATTTTTTTGTTATAAATTTGATGCTTTTTCTAGCTTAAAAAAAAGCTTAAGACTTAATTCTCACCGCAGGCTCCATGCTCCAATTTTAAAAATTTTTCCCGCTCGAGCCTTTTCTTTAAAAGGTGGTAAAGTTTTTTTAAAAACAAAAACCACCGAACTTGACCGTTTGCCTTGATTTAGACTTTGCCACCCGATGAAGAAAGATGGGGCCGGTGGTCACAATGTATAATAACCCTTTGGCCGGTCAACATAAGTGAAATGACCTACAACATCAGGTCAATGAATTGTTATAACAAAAAGGTTATGTGTTACATATGGGCAGAGGAAAGTGAAGAGAGTTTCAACAAGGTTCAAACCTTAAATCTTAGAAATTGAACAACCTTTCTTTAACCAAAACTTGAAGAGTGAGTAACCAGTGACAATCAAGGTAGGAGAACAGAGATCTGACAATAGCTCAAAACATCCTCAACTGTGAAACAATATAGTGTGTGGCATGTATAGTCTTATGCACCTTTAAAGGAGAAAATTGTATGCATAAGGATATGTTTACTAAGCAAGTTCTATGAAGATGGCTAAGGGAATGATAGAAGACAGCACTAAGAGATGACAAACTACAAGAAAAACACCAAGGTGATCAATCCTCTCAAATACATGAATCTTGTATATGAATACACATGAAATGCATGAAAGCCCATGACCAATTTCACTGCCTCTTGTAAATCATATCATCTGTTTCACTGAGATCAAATATGATTATGCCACAACATGATGTCAAATGAACTCCATCTCCTGTATCAACAATACCACTGATAAACAACTCATCACATGAGAGATATACACTAAACAAGCCAACTCAACTGACAACACTTATTCTGTCCATATGATCAACTGACAATTCCTAATGTATGAAGGCACCAATTCAAACTCAAAACCATATTGATATCAAATATTCATCCTAAAGATATCCTGAAACACTTTGCATCCTTGAAACATTCTCGAAACTCTCTTGAGAACATATTATCAATATGAGCACACTAAAGTAACTCCAAACCATCAATACCTTTTTGACATCAATGACAACCTGACTCCATCAATCTCCCCCTTTGTCATTGATGGCAAAACCACCTGATGCAATTTTTCTTTCTCCCCCTTTTTGACATCTGATGACAAAGATTCAAAAACTATTTGCTCCCCCTGTGTTGAATACCACACCCAATTCCTGGCAAGAATAACCAACACAAACCACTGTCTGACATAATGAAACTTATATGTCAATTTCAATATAATATCACTTTTTGACACAATACCCAAATGAGGATGAAGAAAACATATCTCTTTTCAAATTTCCCATGATAGTGACAACTCAATCCTCTGATTAACTCCCCCTAAGAACAACTCCACTTAAAGATGTTATAGCATGATCATAACCATTCTAATCATATTGAATTATGAACACTTTGAAGGCATAAGATCCTGTTAACCTTTCAACAAGTAATGATTTATGATGATAACAATCCTAAGGCCAACACATGACAAACCTTTTTGAACATTACCACCTACTATTGCTGATTCAAAACATACCTTTAACTTCCTCTGATGAAATGCAAGATATCACCATCAAAGTCATAGCCTGACACACATACCTTACCACTTCAAAACAAGAGGCACACAATTTTCACAAACCTTTCTGAATCATATTAAAGATGAAGAACAACAAAGAACATGTCAAATTATTACACCAATGATCAGTTCTAAATAAACTTTCATTCTGCAACCAATCTATTCTTGCACATCCTTTTTGACATGAAAAGAATGAAGACCATCCTACTGTTCCTGCACATCCTTTTACAATATACTGTCAAATCTGACATAACCATTATCAATACCTTTGCAAAAACAAATCAATTGACTTCTTTAATTTGCAACTTCCTCAACCAACACATACTAACATCTTAAGAGAACTTCTTGAGAATACTCAAGATCCATAATACAAATTAGTTTATCAAGATTGCACAACTTTTCACCATCAAGCTCTTCTTGTAACAACACTTTACAACAATGTAAATTCTGGTATATATTGCAATCAACATGAATTAATTTAACCATCAAGTACTTCTTGTAACACCAAATGTAGATGAGATTTCCTTGAGAACACCTTAACTGAAGCATATGTCAAAAATATCAAATATGATCCAATAAACATGTCACTGATCATGAACACCTGACATACCTGATATACACTGAAACTCAAAAACATAAGAAACTTTATTTCAAATATTATCAGACAAGCATAACAAACAAAACAAGATCAACTGATCTCCTCCTATAACTTCTTGGGGATAAAATATAGAACAAGAACAACTCCCCCTCACATCATGCTATCTATTATTCAACTGATGATGTAACTTGTGCAGGATGCACAAGTTTAGGATTTTCCTTCTCACGACTCTGTTTTTGCTTCCACACTTTTACAGGTTCTTTCTTTTTCCAACCTTTTTCAACCTTTTTCTTTTCCCAACCTTTCAAATTAGATGATGCTCTCCTGCAACTGTGTGCTTTATGACCAAGAGAGTTGCAATTATAACAAATTATGTTGTAATCAAAATCAACTGACTGATAGTACCTTTTTGACATCTCCTGAGCAATTATGTTATGCTTCCTTATAGATTCATTCATTCTATTCATTTTGTAGTTCCTTTGAATGTGACCAGCATTATTGCACTTGTAACATACAAGGTTAGTATTCCTTCTGCAATCAACTGCTTTATGCCCAAAATGATTACAAGTATAACAGTAACCATTAAATGAATAGTTATACCTGTACATGTAAGCTTGTCTTATAGATGCAGGTTTTCTAAAATTTCTTCTTTGATTGTGCACAAATTCATCTCTCATTTTTTGTTCAGCTTCACTCTTCCTTTTTCCTTCTGTGGCAACATGACTTAAATCTATTTTCCTTCTAGGAGTCTCTCTAGCTTTGGAACATTCCCCTTCTTTAGTACTCTTTTCAAACAACAGATTCTTGTGCAACTTAGAAGAAGCCTTTTCTAACTCCTTTCTTAAAGAGACTATTTCTGATTCTAGTTTTAGATTTTCAATCCTTCTAACTTCAAGGTCAGATATTGAAACATCTGCTATCCTCTTAGCTTCTTTAATTTCTGTCTTCAATCTAGCAATTAGTTTGTCAGAATCATCAATATATGTCTTTAAAGTTATAATTTGACATTTGGCCTCTTCAAGATCTGTAGATACAATTTCAAGTTTTGAAAGTACATTATCTTTAGATTCTCTTTCTTGCTGCAACTGCATCATTAATTTACTGTTCTCCTTCTTATAATTCTTGAGCTCACTCAAAGCATATATGAGCTCTCCTTCCAAATCAATCTCACAATCTTGTTCATTATAATCCTGATCATCATCACTTGTGATGCTAGCTTCTTCTGAATTTGATTGGGATTGAACATCAACTCCTTCATTTGAAAGTCTTTTTTCATTGCTACTTTCTTCACACACCCAAGTGTCCCCTTCTTTATCATTATCTTGATAAATTCTTTTCAATCTCCTCCATATATCCTGAGCTGTAACACAATCCATAACTTTACAAATAACATCATTAGATAGAGCAGATAATATAGCCTTCTTTGCAATATCATTACATTTAAGAGCTTCTTTGTTATTTGCAGAATTACAATTCTCAACTGACATTAAAACATCATATCCTAAAGAGGATAAATATACTTGCATTCTAACATACCAAACTGAAAAATTTGAACTATCAAACTGAGGAACATCTGAAACAATATCAGATTCAACTTGGAGAACATCTTTATCCACTGACTTTATATCAACATCTAGATTTGATATGAATGATGTCTTTTGAACCTTTTGACTAGAATGAAGCTTGACATTTTTATTCTTATTTCTTCTGCACTTACCCATTGAACTCCACACATAGGACCTACCCAAGCTGATTAAGCTTCAAAAGGGGAACTTGGCTCTGATACCAATTGTGGGAGTCAAGGACAACACTGAGAGTGGGGGTGAATCAGTGTTGTGTGAATTTTTAAATCTTTTTCAAAATTTAACTTGCAGAGCACAAAGGAGAGAAAGCTATTATTGATTTGTCAACCACATATACACAAAACTAAGAATGAAGAAGGAGAACAAAACCTTATAAGCAACGTATTAACATACACACATACAGATGAAAACAATATGACACATAACACAAATTTGCACGAGTGGAAAACCCTCCTGGGGTATAAAAACCACTCCAAAACTGCCTCACTGGCTTAACCTTGAAAATATCTTTCAAGCCTCACTGGCTGATGTAAGTGCCTCACTGACAAATGGTCTTACCAACCTACAAGCCTCACTGGCATACTGTTGTGCCTCACTGGCATATTGTTGTGCCTCACTAGCATTTCTCAATCAATCAGAACTAAAAATCTCATGTGTAAGAAGTGATTGCTGCTCAATCTGATTTGCACCATTCAAATCAACTCATCTGCAACATTCATTCCATCATTCCAATCTTCTGATATTTTATTCTTCAATCATCTAATTCACCTGATCAGGGAAACATCTCTCTTTTCAAAAAAGTTTTTCTCTGCATATCATAACTTCATACATAACATTATTTGCTCATCTTTGTTTTCTTCATCAACACACTAACGTCAATGCACCTGAAAAACCATTATATACAATCATTTTCCATCTGTGAAGAAATTAATTTTCTCTTCATGCCCATGACTATTCATTTTCTTCTTCTTTTTAATCCTGCAAGAACAAAATTAATCTTTTCTTCTTTTTCATCCTGCAAGAATAAAATTAATCTTTCATAAGACTTTTCACATTCCTTCAAAAGTTCATTCTCCTTCTCTGCAAAATATCTTCAATCTGAAAAATATTTCACAATAACCCTGCAACCAATTTATCTTTTATTTTTATTTCTCTTCATACTCATAATTTCACTTGCAAGAAAATATTCCTCTGTGCCTATTCAAAAATAATATCAAACCCTCAAAACAAACTTTTGATCTTCCATCTTCAAAACTTGATTGCTTTATCATCATCTCTAAATTTCATCTTCTCTGTCTGAGAAAAATAAAATCTTTCTCATAATGTTGATCTTCCTCAATTGACATTTTCAATCTGCAAAATATTTTTCATCTACAAGAAAAAAATAAATTAATTTGCTCCTGTCAAATGCTTCATCTTCCACTCACCAATGTCACAGTCAAACATATTGCCTCATTCATCCTCAATTACCTCATCTGCAAATACGGAATTCCCTCATCCATTGTCACGGATAATGGAAGACCTTTCAAGAACTAGGATGTCCAAGAGCTTTGTGACAAATTCAAAATCCAACACCGTTTCTCCACCCCCTACTATCCATAAGGCAACGGCCAAGTAGATGCATCAAACAAAACCATCTTGAAAATCCTCAGGAAGATAGTCAATGATGCTAGCCGTGATTGGCACATCCAACTCAATCCTACTCTGTGGGCCTATCAAACTAGTATACGTACTCCCATAGGTGCTACCCCATACGCCCTTGGCTACGGATCAAAAGCCATTTTTCCCATCGAGGTCGAGTTACCATCCCTAAGGGTGTCGTTAAAAGGTCTTATCACTGATGAAGACTATAGAGTTTCCAGATTGCAAGAGTTAGAGCTGTTGGAAGGGAGAAGGCAATATGCCTTTAACCATCTCAAGGCATATCAGTAGAGGATGTTGCAAAGCTATAATCAAAGAGTTCATCCAAGGATCTTCAATGTTGGTGATCTAGTACTCAAGGAAAATCCCTGCAATCAGTAGGATCAGGAAAAGAAAGGAAAGTTTGAGCCCAATTGGCTTGGTCTTTATGTCATCATTGCGACCTATGGCTCAGGAGCATATCAGTTAGCAACATCAGAAGGTGAGCTATTCGATGACCCAATCAATAGTATGCATCTTCACTAGTTCTATACCTAACAGAACCCCAATATAAGGGGGGGCAAAAATTCAAAAAGCGCAAAAAAAAAAAAGTCAGAAAAAAGGAAAAAAATACAAAAATAGAAAAACAACAAAAAAATCGTCCTTTGGTGAAAACCTGGTAAACAGGTGCCTTGGATAGGTACCATGGTGAAAACTTGGCAAACAGGCATCATTTGTACTTTTATCTTTCATGCAAATAAAAAAAAGTGGTGAAAACCTGGTAAACAGGCGCTACTTATGATAAACCGCTTCCTCCATCTTTGGGAAACCAATCACTTTGTGTCCATTCTTCCTACCATCCTTTCTCATCTGATCCATATTTGTTCCATAATAAAACACCTTGTGTAATCTAATGATAACCTATCATGGCTTGATACTCTATCTCTTTTGTCACCTTATCAACTAAGGTATTATCCAGTATCCTATCCACAGTGTCAGCATGTCTTAGCGTCCATCGTTAGTATCAAGGTTCACCCCAAACTACCCTGCCTTTGCGTCATCACGTAGGCAAGGCCATTATCAATGCGCCCCTGAGGCTCCACTTCCAATCCATCCCATATCTTGACATCTATCCTCTAGTCCATCCGCATCTAAGTCCAAGTCCCGAACTATGTTGCCTTTGCATCGTCACGTAGGCAAGGCCATTTTCAAATGTACCCCAAGGCTTCACTTCCCATCCATTCCTTCGCATGTCGTCTGTCCTTCTATCTATCTAAGTCCACGCCATTTTCTATCACCTAGGTCTTAGGTCCATCATGGTTCACCCCAAACTACATTGCCTCTACGTCATCACGTAGGCAAGGCCATTTAGCAATGAGCCCCCAAGGCATTGGGTTAGTCCCTTAGGGTCCGTTTCACCTATAAGGATCGTGATACCTTTCACCAGGCATGCAAGCACAATAGAGCATGCTCCCGAAAGTAGAAGTTTTAATGCAAAACATCAACCTAACCAAAGCAAACCAAAACCAGGAGCAAAGCAATCTAAATGATTCTATCTAAATTATGGCAAGAAAAACACATCTAATGCAAGAATGTTTTGTGTTTGTGATCAGGTTAAGTTACGGCGTCTTAATTTTTGTTATCATGTTTCCTATGCTACTCAAGGATGCCAAAAGCTAGAGATGCTATGATGGGGGCATGATTATTTTCTTTGTTTATTGTTTGTGGATTAATCTTTAGTAATGTGAAGCCTTGTCTAATGACATGATTAGTAAAAGATCATCGAGGACATCAGAGGTCTAACATGAAAGGGGGCAATCCTTGTCTGTTGATACGCAAGAAATACTCAGGTCATCTCAGTTCAATTATACCTTGATGCTTGTATTAACTTGCTAAATCAAAATCCATGTAAGCGATACTCAAGTCTTCTCAGTTCAATTATACCTAGATGCCTATATTATCTTACAACATTCAGAAAAAGTACCAAAAAAATGCCCAATGATGAAATAAGCACTTCAAAATACTTACAATATCAAGATGGCAAAAATCCATTCGCATCCCGAAAGCATCCACAAAGCATCCATATCCATGAAATAAAAGTTCTATGCAAAGTATCAATGAAAAGCTTGTGATCCTTTCATTCACAGTTCTTCTATCAATCTTCTATCTATCATGTGTCATTTCTGTATCGATTGAGTACATTTGGACATAACAAAAACATAGCATAAGTTGCATATCATATCACATGTGATAGTCATTAACATGATTAAATCATTTGCATACATAATATTACATTAGGCCATCCATATACAATTTCCATTAGCATAACATAGTGTCAACAAAAAAAAATCAAAAACATAGACAAGTACATGTAGATCATCACATAAACTGCATAATCATATAGAGAACATTTGCATGTTAGATCATCAAAAATCATCTAAGTTTGCATTAGATCATCATCGTATCAAGAGTCCTAGAATCATATCTCATAAAGCATCATAGTGTCGAGGCATCGCATAGCATCATATAGACAAAACAAACGTGTGCATCACCTATGAAACATCATAAGATAGAATGCATCCATGACATATAAACATAAACAACTGCATATAGATCATCAATAGCTGCATAATCATATAAATAAACATAAAGCATGTCCAAATGTACAATATATCAAATGTCTATCATCTCTGAGTCAAGTCATAAAGTGTATACATCACAAAAATAATGATACATGTCTCGGTGCAAAGTACAAGTAATATATATATGTCAGGCTATCTAGGAGCCATCAAAGGTGTATACATAAATCAAAAAATGGTACAAGTGTAACAGCTAGCCCTGCTACTGTGGGACGCTGCTCTCAGCACTGCCCTCTCCATCCCCTCCTCTGCTAGCCCCCGACTACTGTGGACCCATAGCAGACGTTGCTGATTGTGAACCCCCTACCCTCTGAGATGTGCCTGCCACAGATTGGCTCTTGTAGCTGGGCACCCTCTAGTTTGTTGGCACTGCCCCGTGATGCAATCCCCTGTAGTACTAGTATGAGCCTGTGCTCTAGCAAGCTCGCCCTGTATCTGTGCAATCTACGTCTGTAACTGATGTACTTGGGCCTGTCCCTGTTGCACCTATGTAACCAAGAAGGCAGTGGCCCCATCCATACCCAAGGCTGCTAAAGCCAAGTCTCTCTCTAGTCTGAGGGCCCGCACCCTCACCAATGTTGTATCCCACTTGATAGTGAGCCCAGATATAATCTGTATGTCTGACTCTCTCTGAGACTCTGCTGCCCTGAGATGTGCCCTGATCTATCTCACCTGACCCTATAATGTAGCAACACCCTGCTGCTATAGATCAGGCTGGGCAGGAGCCTGAGGAACCTACACCTACTGTTGTACCTGTGCTTGCACTTATTGCTGCGGTACCTATTGCTATCCCACCTATGGTGCAGCCTGTGGCTGCACTACCTGCTGTTGCAGGGAGGATCCCTCTCCCACTCTCCTCCTCTGTCCCTGCCTCCCTCTACCTCCATCTCCACCATCTCCTCCGTCACCTCCATCATCCCCATCTCCCCGTCCTCCTCTCCCCTCCTGCATCTCCTCCTCGTCCTGCCTCCACCATCCTCATCATCTAAATCCTCCTCATCCAAGCAAGGAACCAACTCTCCAGGTCTTGAATATCTCGAGAACGGATGAGCAACAAACCACTCCTTGTAATTAGGAGTCATCCATGCATCTATCACCTCCCTCCTCATCGGGTAGGCCACGTAGGGAGTTTGCTGAAATTCTGCTAGTGCCTCGTCATAAGATGCAACTGGGCCCATCTAAACCACTTAGTGTGTGTCTGAGAAAATAGTGCCTGCCCCTGCAGTCGACCCTGTATCCTCCCGAACTGCCTCTGTACCTAGCTCACAATCTACCTCTCTAGAATGAATCACGTCCTCCCAATGAGCCACCAAGTCTGGAAGTAATATGGAAGCTTGTCAGCCTCATCATCCCATGGCTCATAGTCTAGATAGGGATGCCAAATAACTCTATCTACATTATCCAGCGTGTGTCTCCAGTACTCAAGCTTCCCCAGCTTATGCTGGGAAATAACACCTATGTATCCATAACTATATGGCTCACCCCTCTGCCTGGAAAAGATGCACATCAGCCAAGTAATAGCAAATAGCCAAAACTATAGTAGTGAGATGCCTGCCGACAAACTTGCACCCCTGTGGTATACTACCTGATGCATATCATGGTATAGGTGAGCCAAAACATAGACAACCTGTGCAAAATGGGTGACCTCTGTAACCATCCTCTCCATCATCCTAGCCCAACCAATAGGGAACCCATACGACTTCCTATTGGGGCAGACAACACCCTCGATCAATCCAGCCACTATCCCTGGGAAGTAGTCATAGTAATCATGAATATCCTGCCAAGACATCACTCGATGCTCTAACTCTGGATTATCGAATACTCGTCTGCACTCTGCCAGTTTGGCATCATGCTGAGCCCCATACTCCACGAGCTCGCCCTAGATCAGTAGATGCATAATCCTATAGACGTCCTCTAAGGTATTGCCATCTCACCAGTGGGCAAGTGAAAGGTCCCATCCTTGCTATGGAATCGCTCCACAACGACAGTCAGCAAACTAAGGTTTGCATGAACCTCAGGCATAAAGCACACATAGTCAAGTGCCATAGTGCCAAGAGCCTCTTGCTCCATCTTTGTGAGCATGTACCGTTGCAATAACGACAAGGGAAACTACTCCCATGACATAAGTACGTCACGAATGTCCTCTTGCAATCAAGCAAAGCAATGTGTCAACTAAAACTGTAAAAACTACTCAAAGTATTAAACTATCCTATCACTTACTTAACATGTCAAAATTGATCAAAATAACATAAACATTTCTTGACTAGATTCTTGCAATCTCAGAGATAGCTTATCGTTTGACACATCGAGCAAGATGCCAATCGAGTCAATTTTGTTAAGTAAATTGACTATCTAAAACATATGTGCTGAACTAGAAGGTACATGCACCATTTCATAGTAAATGCACCACTTCTTGCAGATGCGCTGTAGCATTGAGTAGATGTGTAGCTTCAAATCAAAAGCACAGCTTCGCAATGAATGCACTGAAACGTATCACATATGCACAGCTTTACACACATGCGCAACAAGACATCATGGAAGTGCAACTTCTTAATGAATGTACAGTTTCTTATTGTAAATGTGTAGACAGTATGAATGCACCGATTCATATCCTACATGCACGGAAATGCAACAGATGCGTGGTTTCACATGGTAAGTGTGCCGAAACACTCTTGCTGCGCATTCATTTCCCTAAGTTCTCCTAGCATTTATTGCACTAATAAATGACCTTAGGAAAGTTTTGTCGAACTGCATACTGGTGGTCCTGCCTCAGCTGATCAATCAAACTATCGAACTCGCTCAAAACGGTGCTCCTCGCATGGAACATCCATCTCTATACCGACTGCTCTATGCTCCTCTGCTCTCCTAAGCTCTGAGAGACCTATCAACAAAATCCAAGTGTGCAAATGACTAAGATTGTGGACCCAGCTCCTATATATAGCAAGTGATCCCTAATTGGCTATGTGGCGACCATGACTACTTCCCAAGCCTATTTTCTTCTTGTTTCACCAAACCGTAACCCAAATTTCTTCACCCTAACCTGTTTTTCACCTTCTTCATCATGAGATTGTCCGTCTCATGTTCTTCTACCTTCTTCCCATCCAATCTCCCGAGGGGGCATCCTACTGTCATTAAACCTGTACCAGGGGCAAACTAGGGCATGTATCATTATCAGAAAATCTATTCTTTGAAGCAACGTGATAAAACACATTGCATCAAAGAGGGGTAAAATGTATACGCCTAGAAATGACACGACTCGGTCTAAATAAATATTCTTAATATTTATTCCATCTAATTCCTCTATCAATAAATAAATAAATCAATTTATTTATTTGATTCATATTCCTCTAAGTTAATTAATTATCAAAATATTTAATTACCTCTTCTAAAGTCAAAATTAAATAAAATCCTTAATTTAATTTAATTCTTCCAAACAATTAAATAATTCTTAAGTCAATTCTTCTTCCAAATTTAATAAATCAATCAAATTTATTTAAATTATATCTAATCTCTAAAAATAAAATACAATCAAATATTTTATTTATTCTTCCAAAGCATGCACAAACAAATAAATAAATTTATTTATTTAATTTACTTTCTTATCTTCTAAAAATAAATCTTCTTCTTCATGCACACAAAATTAAATAATTTATTATTTAATTTCTCTCAAATCATGCAAAAGCAAATCATAAGTTGAGTTACCTGACTCAATCAACCTTGTTTTTATCAACAACTCTTAAATTAGAAAAAAAAGCATTTTAATTTATGAAAGCAATTCTTATCTTTATAAAAGAAAGCAGTTAACTCAAACAAAATAGCTTTTGTGTGACACTTGTCTTCTTTCTATTCATGTACATTCTCTCAAGATTCCTATACCGTTGATCTTCTTATTCTTTCTATACCGTTGATCTTCTCTCTCAAGTCTATAAATTGAACCCTATTCTTCCATTTCATTCATCCAAGCTTTTAGTACCCTTACTCTGCAAGAATTACAGCGCGCCTTTGGCACCAATTCCTTCATTGCTTGCGATCAACTTGTTACCATACTATTATCATTGTTGTGAAGCTCATCTTCATTGCAATAAACTATCACAGCCATTCTCCATTGACATCTTGAAGAAATAGCAAGGAAGTGCACCTTTTGAGGGCCATATTCATACACAAGATCAATTGAGATAGGCAACCAATGGAAGCTATGAAGTATTGAGGTTTGCAAAGGTTTTTAGTTCTTTGTTTGTTTGATCTTGATTATTTCCCTTTTCATTGAGTTATTGGGTTTATTTGATATTATTGATAATCATTCCAATTTTCCCTTAACAATTTGCTCTACAAACTATGGTTTTTTCAACTTGCACCATGGAGGTTCTCCTTTTGACAGAGGATAAATGATTCTATTTGGTCACATACACATATAGAAGCCCTTGGAAGGTTGTATTTGTAATAGTTGTAAATCAAGCAAGGACTATGGCAGATTTTGAGAATTTTCTACTGGAGGTAGTAGGTTGAACTAATGCCCATAATGGAAAGCATAGGAATCGAGCTCCAACAAAGAGGAAGCAATATGATTCCTTTTCATATGATAGTGATTCCAATTATGATAATGGGGATGATTCTGATGATAGGAAGACATCTGGGTCAAGGACGCCTTTGAAGAACAGATTTGATTCTGGTGAAAAAGATAATGATGATGTGGGCCAGAGAGATGATTTAGACAGTGATGGATTATCATTTGGGAGTGATTTGTACAAAGATGATTAAGATAGGGGATGGCTTCGAAAGATGTCTGAACTAGACAGGGAGATGATTTTGGTAGAGAGAGTAGAGGCAAGAATAAATTTTTTGTGCGGAAGAGGGCTAAAGCTTGACAAAATGAGACTAGGAATCAGAGGGAAAATATGTAGAGCCACCATCTTCATGGATGCACTCTTCTATAAAATCTACTAGGATAGTGAAAGAAAATGTCTTAAAATGAATTAGTTGCAAGGGGATAGAAGGCACATGATTCAGATGTGCAGAGAAAGTGAAGGGATACTACTGGGTTATCTAGAGGATGGGATTCTTCACCTGGAAGATGAAAGTCTCATGCTAGTTCTAGTGTTAGTCCATCATCCTCTAGTAACAGGGATCAGAGTCTAAGAAGTTGTGGAGATCCAGATGACAGTGATGGAAAAGGCACAAATTCTGATATTCCTTCCTTTCAAGATATTAACAGTATAACAATCCAGAGATCAAAGCTTGCCAAGAGGTTCATGGAGCCATTCTTCGAAAAGAACATTGTGGGCTATTTTGTGAGAATTGAGATTGGTATATCAAGGTTAGGACAACGTATTTACTATCTTTAAATGGTTAGAAATGTAGATGCAATCAATGCTGACAAGCATTACAAATTTGAGAATAGGATTATCCACAAGTACTTGGATTGTGTTTGGGGCAATGATGATAATGCCACTAAATGGCAGATGGAGAGGGTGCCTGATTTTCCACCTCTTGAGGAAGAGTTTAAGGAATGAGAACAGGAAGTAGAGCTCACTGAGGGCTGAATTTTTGGTAGAGCTAATGTGGAAGAGAAGAAAAATGCACTGAAGGAAATAAATAATTTTGTCTATTCTACAGAAACTGTAAAACAAATGCTGCAGGAGAAGAAGATGGCTTCTGCAAGGCCATCAAATCTAGCTACTGAGAAGGATAGGCTGAGGAAGGAGATGAAGCTTGTAGAGAGAAAACATGATTATTTAGAAGTATAAAGGATCAAAACAAGGTTGAAAGACTTAGAAGTCCTTTCATTTTAGAGAAAAGGTGAGACTGGGTATGATCCTTTCTCTCATCGCTGGACTAGATCACAAATTTATTACAGTGCAAAGAGTGGTGCTACAGAAGCAAACATAGAGGCAATATAGGCAGAACTGAAATAGATCTGTCTCCTGAGCATCAAGCTAAGGATGTAGAAGATAGGGAATAGTTAAGGAGCCCTACACCGGAACAAAACATAGAACAACAAGAAAATATGGACATAAATCCTCCAAAACGAAGTCGAGAAGAAATATCTGAGAGAGAAAGAGACATTGCAAATGTCTTAGTTGGTGTTGGAAGGGAACATGCTATAGATGAGTTCAAACTTCTTTGAGGACCAATCAATTTGGATTCATTGTCACCTGCACAAATGTTCAAATTAGTATCCATTGTTCAAGCCAAGGCATAGGAAGAAGTGCTAAAATCTCATGATAAAGACAGTAAATTGATCAATGATGCAACAATTGTTTTGGAAAAGTTGATGCCATCATTTCAAAAGGATATCTTGCTGAGGAGCTATTGAAATATGTAAGTACGCATTTTGAGTCATTTGAAAAAATCTGTAGAAGCAAAATTTAGAAAATAATTTAATGAGAAGAGACTAGTAGAGTTAAAGACCATGATAGCTCGAGATCAAACTCTGTTAGATAATAGTATTAAGGGAGTACAAAGTCCCATTGAAGAAGCTGATAGAATATACAAATTCTGTCTATCCTAGACAAAAAAAATTACAAAGGAATTAGAAGACAAGATTAAAGACTTGGAACTCAAATTGGTCAGTATCTCTGAAAGATATTCATAATGAGTTACACACCCTGATGAAGAAAAAAAAAGGGAGAAATTATTAGATGTTCAGAAAGCAGAGAAGTTAGTATTTTTGATGACTAGTCACATCCTTATCCTAGAAAGTACACGAAATAGATGGAATGGAGAGATAGCTTCGATAAAGACTATTTATAGTGACATTTTGCCTCCAGTCACAAATTAAGATGAAGATTGTACTTGTAAATAGTGGCTGAGTACATACAATTTTTGAAATTTTAACAAATTTTGGTTCCAGATAACACCCTTTGCCATTGATGTCAAAGGGGGAGAAGAAGATTAGTGAAAAATGGATAAACATCTTAGGGGAGTAGGAGAATGAAGTGTATATAGTAAGGGGGAGCAGTCAACCATTTTTCACTAAGTGTTGCCATCAATGCCAAAGGGGGAGATTGTTTGCAAGAGACACTGCTTTGGTATTGACTTTTATGTTGTCATTGATGGCAACAAAGCTCAAAGGTCCTATCACCATGACAGGAAGAGATGTCTCTAGACGGACATATTGGATTTCAGGTCCGGTTGGCAAAAAATGGCTAAGTATGGAAAGTATTCTGATTGGAGGACAGTAAGTTGAATAGTATGCCTCCGCAGATGATAATCTGGTAATGTGGTTTAGGTATGATGTTCTCAGTTGTTTGATAGTGTTATTCTTCAGAGATTAAGTCCTAACCTCCTCCAGAAGTCACCTTGAAGAAATGTCTAAGTCCAGGCAAACAAAGGTATAACAAGAACAGTGAATAGGGTATAGTGCAGTGGTCCGCATTCCTCCGCAAGTGAGTATTTTGTTATACAGTTTTAAGGTGTTGTAAACACTTATATGAAGTGTCTTATTCCAGAGCTAGGAGATCTGAAGCCAACCGGAAGGTTAGCTACAAGATGATAAGTATCGGTACAGTGTTTGACAAGGTTTGATAGAGGCAGAGACTGAGATCTGATGGCCCTTAATTATTTGTAAGATGATATCATGTCTTGTGGTTCTGAGGGTAAGATTAGGAATGTGTAAAGAGACCTTGATACAATTTTGGAAGTATTTTGTGATCCGTAGTAGAAGTTGTAAGTCAACAGATGAACCTGTTAAGCATGCTCTTGAGGAACAGGCTGACTGGTGAGATAAATCATGATGTGAAGAAAGGATAGTGTGTAAAAGATCTATTCAAGTAATTAAGTGATTAGAGCCGAAATATATGAATACACTTGGGCAAAGATTTGGGTTCGCGCAACACATAATGCATTAGATTGAGTTGCCAAGCTACATCTTTCTATGTACATGTTTCACTTCTTGGATGCTGACCTGACTATGGATCAAATCATGATGTGGATATATAAGAGTGATGAATTTTAGTTGAATGAGTGAGGTGCATGTGTGGATGTGATGTGAGAATGTGAATAGCAGAGCAGAGTTAGAAGATCAGCAGTGATGAAGACTTAGGATTGAGAATTCAGTTGTTAAATGACTACACCCTGGCATAGTGGTAGATGCTTAAACAATATTTAGTTTTCATGTGCAATTTTCTTTGTACGTGGTAGTGAGCCTTCAAGGCAGTGAGACTCCATCAGGGTTTAATAGCTCTCAGGGTTTAATAGCCCTTAGGGTTTAACAACCCTTATTGTAATCTTTCTAGGTTTAGGGTTGAGGTAGTGAGCTTGCTAAACCTAGTTGTACTTCATGGCAGTGAGCCAACATGTTCTAGGCCCGTGGAGTGACCAAGCTTGAACATCATTATTTGTAAAGATTGCAATATATATATCTAAGAGCTAATCCTCTCCATGGTTTTTACCTTTTGGGGTTTCCACGTAAAAATCTTGGTGTTCATGTGTCATGTTTTATGGTTGCTATTCATATGCATGTTATGCCCTTGTTTAATTAATTCTAGGAAATGGTTGAAAGTTAAAGTGCATGGAAAGATTTTTGGAACATTGATTTACCCCCCCTCTCAGTGTTCCTAACATTCAATAGGGCTTACAACACCGCATGGAAGTCAACAACTAAGTCCTCACCCTATGAACTTTTCTATGGAAAGAAACCCATACTGTCCATAGAGTTTGAGTTGAAAACACTAAAAAAATCACTGGAGATTGGACTGCCATTATCTATAGCACAACAAAATAGGATTCTTCAACTCAATCAATTGGATGAAATCATAATAGAGGCCATACAACAAACAAAACTCATTCAACATGAGAGAAAACAATGGAATGATCAACACATCAAGAATATGACATTTCAACAAGGGGACTATGTTCTCTTGTACAACTCTAAGTTCAAGGAGTTCAAGGGAAAATTACAAAATCATTGGATGGGACCTTACCAAATCAAGGAAGTCTATGGAAATGGGGTAGTTTTGCTAGCACCCATTGATAGAGGAGAAAACACATTCTTAGTAAATGGTCACATAATTCGTCTCTATCAAAGACCAGATATGAAAGAGGAGTTTATCAAGGACTTGTGCTTGGTGACAAAGGCCACATCCTCTGCCACAAATTGAGAAGATTTTAAGGGAAAAACAAAAAAAAGAAATAAAAGAGGGGTTGAGAACCAGTAATGGCAACCCTTCTCAAAAAAAGGAAAAAAAAATAAAAATAAAAGGGAAAGATTGAAAACCAGTCAATTGGTGGTCTTTCTTGCCTAGGGAACTGAAAACTAGCAAATGACAGTTCTCTTTCTCATGCAAGAATCTAGAAAAATTCTCTCCGAAGCCAACCAGGTGCTTCTCCAGAGCCAACCAGGTGCACCTCTAGAGAAAACTAGGAGCACCTTCAACACTTCAATAGACAAAGGTAATTCAAACATTTGGGACCCACCCTTCCAAACGTCAAAGTGGGAACGTCAGAAAAATGATGAGGTCATCATGACTCACACCCCACTTTCAAAAAGGGAAGCCACATAGAGCATTGATTATATCTAGCCGTTGACTAAGCATCATTTCTACATCATTTGATGAGGTCATCCAATGACGTATAACAATCGCATCCATCATCAGAGGAACCCACCTGATCACGCACTGCTGACATCATGGCAAGTGAAGGGAAGGTCACACGAATGCAGAATCACATCATACCTGATGAAGTTGACGACGCGACAAACCAAACATATCGTCTAATCATTACAAATGGTAATCCATGTATTTCAAGTTTGCTTTAGCTAATTATGACAGGTCTTTTCATTTCCATTTTTGTGTAATCCACCTAGACACGTAGACTCTGCCATTATTACCATTGTAATATCCACCCCTGTGGTGTGTTTTATGTTGCCAAATTTATTTGTTTGTTTGTTTTGATTGGTTTTCACATTTGATATGGAGTGCAGTCGTACAAAAATATAATAATGCAACTTTTAACAATACCCATAAGATATAAGAGCATATAAAACTAAAATGAATAATACCCAGAATGATGAAAGGTGAGAACAAAGATTTGAAGCATACCCAATTCAGATTTAGAGTTGTGAAGGTCTGAAATACAAATAACCAACAAATATAATGTCATAGAATCCTTTCAAACAGATTAGACTTGGTATTTTCACCTCTTTAATTAATAGCAAATCATATATGAACCCTAGGTGCTCAACATACAAGTGTTATGAACCCCACAAATGAGGCGTTTAGCCTCCAAGAGCCCCACATCCTTCCTATAAGGCTATACGGCCTAAACAAGTTGCTACAACACTATACAATATCATTGAATCCACTTGAAAACTACTGTTCTGTGCCAATCTTAGTGTATTCACAGTTAGCTGATCTTGGCACCACCAAAGGAGGTAGTCACAAGCATAAAACCCTCCAAATAACCCTATAGAAAAGGTGACTACTCTATGGGATAGTAAGGTCTGCAAGTGGGAAGATTACAGTCCAAAAGTAACCTCAAACTCCTCCGATAAAACTACTATAAATCAGTCCAAACTTCCTCAGATATTCTTTACACAGCCTGTATAAATCCCTCACAAAATTCACCAAATGAAGCACTAGCGTGTTCCCTGAATGAGAGCACCAGCAGACCTTCTAGATAATATCTCTCAACCATGTAGAAGGTGGTATTTGTAGAGGATTCTGTCCCTACAAACCCTTGTAATTCCTAGCTTCAAAGCCAAAGCTCCAAGAACCATTGCATGACAAAGATGAATGAATAATTGAAATGAGTTTTCCTTCTTTTTTATTTCTCATTCCAATGCCTCAAGAAGAGCCTTTTTTATTTTAATATTTTAATATTATATTAACTCCTTATGTCTCCATGGGTTGGGCATCCCCAAACACCTAGCAAATTTTCTTTTGAAAACAACTTATAAGTACTCCCTTATTAAGTTACTTTATATAATAAAGCAACTTATACTTTATAAAGATATTATAAGTTAAATATTTAATTTAACTTAAATATCGACATTTAAAAATATTATTCATTGCTCATTTCAAATGTCAAGAGACGACTGCTAGTTGCTCCCACCGGCGTTTATAAAAATAAAAATATCAAAACCAGCTCCACCGGTGACCCTGCCTGACTTACTAAAAAATAGTAAGTCCTAGAAATTGTGTCCAAGACACCCTCAAAAAGGAAAGATGAACTTGAACAATCATCCAATTGTGCCAGAGTTGTTGGAAGTCCCCACTAAAGTTCCCTAACCAACAACCATTAGCCTATGGGAACCCTATAATAGGCTAATTTCTCCCACCTGTCAAACTGGCTAGGAAGGGGATATTACATCTCTATCCATGCATGTCACCATAACTTCCTAATTGACACATCCACTCCAGAGTGTCATATCCTCCCTTACATTCAGAATTAACCCTCAAGTTTGAATTATTCAAGTAAATACCCCTCTGGAACCAAGTAGTCATTTTCAGTCATAACCAGACAAAAGGGCTTTCCACTCCAGAAGTAGAACAAAGCAAACAAAGTAGAATCTTTCTATAGAAATAAGGGAGCTTCAAAGTTAGGGTTAGTCTATAACACTAGAGGAAGAGCTCCACAGGGGAAATCATTCCAGTAAAAGCTACTTAGAGGAAGTAGTTAAAAGTGAGGGTTTTGAAATCAAAACAAGCAGAAGAAGGGGAGGTAAAATATTATCAAGTGCATAATGGGAATCAAGAAGAAATTTGAGCCTAAGACATTAGAGGGGTTACTTCAAGATCAGGTCTCAATTGATGTGTTGAAAACTATAGGGTGGTTGGAGTTTTTAGAAAAGTTTGAAGGCTACCAGGAGGACATTGGCGATGAATTCCTCTCCAATCTAAAGGACAACCAGACAAAGGTGCAAGGAGTAACAATTGTTGTCTCAACCACCATCATTAGCAACATATCAGGCCTCCCAGAAGAAGGTGAGAGGTTTTACCATCTTAAAACCCTCTACTCTGAATTAATCAATCTTTTCTCAGTAGATAATGACCCTGAAGTGCAATTACATTTGAATAAAGGAGAAGTAGAAGGGATTATTAAGACTTCACTTCCTTAGCCATGACAATCTTTGACCATGTGGTTGATGAAGTACTTTACCTGTGATGGGAAATTTTCACTGGTACTAGGGCCCATCATGAAAATGTTGATTTTCGTAAGGCACGAGCATGCCCATCCTGAATACAACATAAACCTACCAAATTTCTTGTATTCTGCAGTAGTAGCCTCAGCATATAAATATCAGTAGGGGAAGGGTCCTATGAAATACTGGATTGCCTTATTCAATTGATTGGAAAATACCATTTTATCTCTAAAAGAGGGGGAGAAGCCTTATGGCCATCATTCTTGGATGACACACATAAGACCAAGAAAAAGAACAAGAAAACTACTGAAGAAGCACCCTCCTCTACTTAGGAGACAAAAGAAGGGGCACCCTCTACTTCATCCCCAGCTACTGGGAAAAGTAAGAAAAAGAAGAAGACAATAGAGGAAACACTCTCTTCCATTCAGCAGACAAAACATGAGAGGCCAGTACCCTCTACCTCTTCCCCAACTACTGAGAAGAGGAAAAAGGGGAAGGAGATTTTAGGAGAATCCTCTGCTACACCTAAGGGTACAGAAGAAACAACTGAAGAACAACCCTCCAGAACAACCTGTTCAACAAAACAAAAATTGACCTTGGCTAAGAGGTGCTATCATAATAGAAGATGAAGCAATAGAAGAGTCTGCCAAAACTCCCAAGCCTAAGAAACACAAATAGAAGGTAAAGGAGAAAGATATAGCAGGAAGGCCTTGAAAAACTCCTCAATCTAGTAAGCATAAAAAGAAAGAGGAGGACTTAGATAGCTTAGATGAAATTCCTTTGGTGAGAAGAAGTAGAAGAAGAGTGACTGAAGGAAGCACTCTAGAGACCACTGCTCCTCCAGTTGCCCAGGATATGGAGATCCCTGAGCCACAAGATACCCAAGCTCCGGAGATGGCACATAGTGAGTACCTAACCATCTCCTCATATTTTGAAGGAGCTACACCAACACCAGAGACAGTCAAAACTAGTGCTCTGAAGAAGCAAGAGAAAAAGGCAAGCTGAAAAGGATACTACCCTCCTTCTTGAGGTTCTTATGGGATTCAGGACCTCCATGACACCTCAAGAGTAGGCTGGGTCATCATATCCCCCAGCCTCTGTAGTAGACCAAGAAATGGAGGAACATGAAGAGGCACAGTAGGAGAGGGCAGAAGAGCAAGAGGAGTAGGATGACATTGGAGAATAGGGGGATATGGAGATCCCAAATAAGAGTTGGCAAAGGGGTTAGAAATAGGAAGTTATTCACATCCCTATGACCAAGAGGATATTGAAATCCCCAGGGAACAACAATTAATGGAGGAAATTGAAAACCTAAAAAGATTGTTGTGGAACAAGCACTTGGTTATCAGTGATCTGAAGAAGGTCATGAATGAAAAAGAGACAACTAAGAATCAACAAATTGATGAGCTAAAAAAGTAGGTAGAGGAGAAGCAAAAGGTCATTGAAACTAGAGAGGTTGAAATCAAGGGAATGAATGCAGAGATGACATAGAACATTTCCGATGTTATCAGAGCCAAGGACAACAACATTACTCTGATTTTAACCATGATTGAGAAATTGCAGAGCTAGGTCTGGGAACTAACAAATGCCAATAATAAAATAGATAACCAGGGAGAGCTACTTCAGGAATTGGTTGTTCCAGTTGCCATTGTTGAACAAGGTACTCAAACATATGACTATTTGGGGGCACTTTAGATAGACATTCCTAGAGCCCTACTCCATTGGGAAAGAAGATGCAGGGAGTTAGAGGGAACAACTATGATATTACAATTGCAGAGGGTAGTCACTTCCATGACAAAAAAGGTAAAAATTCTAGAAGAAAAAGTCATCACTATGGCCACCCTCTCATCAGAGATCTTAGCCTGCAGACCCCCAAGTGGCAACTATGCTATGTTCCTACAAGAAAGGGTACTCCAGGTGAAGTTGTCATTAGTTCTTTTTTACTTGATTGAAGATATACAAGATGGAAATGACTTCCTCTGGGTATACATGAGGAGTATGGATGAAGACACAAATTTCCTGTGTGAATTGTATGTACATAATTTCTTCATAGAAGACCACAATGCTTTCTTTATCAACTTGTTTGTAGGTGAATTCTAGCTAAGGGAATTTATGTCATTAATGAGAAATCATCAGATCTGGAATGAACAGATGGAAGCTTACACAAAGAAGGACACATATACAAGCCTATTCCTTAGGAGAGACTGTCCAAATCCCATGGCCTTTGAAATTCATTTCAGAGTAGCAATTTATTCCCCAATAGGAAAAACAAAATTCTACCCTTGTACCAACAACATCTGTAAGACTGTACCATTGAATTTCGTTTATTCATGCATAAATCATCCAATTAGATGATGGCCATTTGTAAGAAAAGATGGAATACTCTCACCCTAGACCATAAAATGAAAGTAGTATCTCTAGCCAACCTTAAGTGGTTTATGAGAAAGGTAAGGGCAATATCTAAGTTAATGGATAAATATCAACAAAGTTGGGTAGGAGGATGCTTCAGGCCACCCCTCATCATTGAGCCCTTTCCCATATGGACTGAGAAGATGGAAGATGCTAGATTCCAAGAATGGGTGAAATAGGTTGAATAGTTCAAGGGGAGTGGCAACACAAACTTCACAACTTGGTCAACTTTTGAGCAGAAGTACAATCTCATAGATAAATTGATACAAACTCAATAAATCTAGATTATGAAGTGCAGGAAGACCTGCAAATCCTTAAGCTCAAGGGAAATGATGAGTGTCAGGTAGCACTCATCTAAACATACCTTTTTACTTCCTTTTTCCCATCTTTCCATGTTGCCTGTCCTAGTAATTGCACTATAGGAACTGTGAAGTTCTATTTTAATTATGCTAATAAGAGATGAAATGTTGAAGATTATTGTTATGATGAAAAGACTTATGTTGCAGTGAAACTCATAAAAATACGCTGAATTATCTCTTTTTGGTTTCATAGGTGTCTATTGTACAGGCGAAAGGTAGTTTTGAAGAACATCAGAGGTAATCCTAATTATCTCCAGAGCCAGGCATGAAGGACACCATATGATACTCCAACATTTTTCAGCTTATTGGAGGATCTCTAGAGTGATGCAGTAGAGCAGTGAGGATGGTGTCTTCGGAGCTATGTTTTAGTAGATGTTTGAAGCATCTTCAGAGCTTCTGGCAACAACATGGAGTCTCTGGAGCTACACAAAGTCTCCAACATTGTTGATTACCAAGATATCTAGGGTGTTTGTAGAGCTACGGAGTCTGCCTATTCAGGCTTGAGTGTCCCAGTAGATAACTCAATTTTCTACGGGGACATGATACACTTTCACTTGTTTTTGCATGAGATTAGAGGATTTCTTTCAGTTCACTATTTTAGGAAATCAAGTTCATTTTTATCAAGGCCTTGCAACCTAATATTATTATAAGTTAAACTCCAGATTTAGTGGTACTTTTAGTATCACTAAAGTCCTTTTTCAGACTTTGCATGATTATACTCTAGATGGATAGTTGCATGTTTTAGTTAAGAATAAGAGATTGTTTATATCTCAAGATGAACTCTTAGGTGAAGTAGTTAACTCCAGTAATATTATGTTGCTCAGACTAATTTATATTTGGATGGGAACAACATAATTAAAAATTAGGATTATGTAGTAGTTGTTTATGTAATTTCATTTTAGAGCATAAACATATAAATTTGAATACAATATACTTTGACAGACTGGATTAAAAATAAATCCGTGTTGTTCTACTTTTGTTCTGAGTTTCTTGTTTAGCCTTCAGTTGTGAATGTGTAAAGCAAGTATCCACTCCCACCAATGGATAAGCTAGTATCTTTGCTTTATTAGTTTATTACAATTTTTATTAAGTATAGTTTTCCTGTTCTCATAAGGTAGATCAATCATTGTTAGAGTAGCCTTGTTTCCATTCAATGCATGTTTCATCTTTTGTGTGAATTAGATA
Organism: Cunninghamia lanceolata; assembly: GCA_027924645.1. Lineage (NCBI taxonomy): Eukaryota > Viridiplantae > Streptophyta > Pinopsida > Cupressales > Cupressaceae > Cunninghamia > Cunninghamia lanceolata. The sequence goes on along the minus strand of BSBN01000983.1, from coordinate 954,067 downwards.
AATTCCTTTTGAAGTAATTTACTATTTCAGTCTTTGGATCAGGTTTCCTTTCAAGCAGATAATTAGCAGCATTGATTTGATTAATTAGGATAGTTCAGTTGAGTAGATTGGTTGAGGACTATTGATTATCAGGTTCCTTATTGCAAATAGTTGAGGACACATCCCTGGATTTGACACATAAAAAATGATTAAATGCCAAGGTACATCAACCCTTGTCAATCAGAATTCCCAATGGAGTCGCTAGAAACTTTTTGGTAAATAGATTTACTTTGTCAAATCCCAATAGTTATTCAGGGTAAATATTCCTCAAGACAGTGGGGCTACCTTTTTTGAAAGCCCAAAATTGCAAAGTAAATACAACTATATGTTTTATAGACATTTTTTTTAAAGAAAGGATGTTTAAAACAACTAAACAATAATAATTTTTTTGAAATGAGCTCTGGGCACAAAGCGTGTGAGTCACAGACTATGCTTGGTTTGCATGTGCAGAATGTCAATCCTACCATGGTAGACAAGCCAAGAACTATCTCCCTTCCACATGGGTCCTCCCTTGCATTAGAGGGAGGGTCAATCTATAAAAGATAACACTTTTTTAAAGAGCAAGGTTAGAAGTCTTGGTTAGGCTTATTAAAATCTCTAACTCCTAATTCCCCAGGTGACATCTCTTTCCATGATTTAGAGGAGGGAGTGGCTATCAAGATTGTGGATCCTACAATTGATAGAGTTATCCACAAAATGGTTCATTCTCTAGTTGGAAAGTGTTTTGGTAAACAACCCAACATTAATCTTGTTTGTTGTTGGATTGCTCACAAATGGAAGATTAAAGGTCATCTACAGGTAAGTGTTCTGCTTAAAGGCCTTTTATTCTTTATCTTCTCCCTCTCTGAGGATTTCATGATGGCCTTGGTCAGTGGCCCTTAGTTATTGGGAAAAACTAGCCTCTATTGGTGAAAATGGAAGGCAAGATTTCATCCCTCAGTTGACCTCAACACTATGGCACCCACTTGGATTAGATTTCCAGGACTCCCTTTGGAGTATTGGGATGAATACATTATTACTTCCATGATTTCCAACCCATTTAGGCAGTTCCTAATGCTATAAAACATCAAAAAAGTAGTAGTCTGATGTTTAAATAGTGCTATGTGAATATTGTAGTTAACAAGGTTTTACCATCCACTTTTGCTTTGGAATCCAAGATTAGTCATTGGGTCCAAATAATACAGTATGAAAATACTACGCTCTATTGTCAACTACTCAAGGTATGGACATATGTGTGACTCTTGTCCCACGAAACCTAAAGGTCTCGAATCTCATAGAAATGAAAAAGTGAAGAAATAAAAGGTTGAACTCAATAATGAAAGGAAGGAGTAGAACCAATCATTGGTTAGCTATGAAAGGGGATCTAAGACAAGGGAAGAGGTGGAGCCCTACAAGAAGCACCACGAGCTAGAAGGTGTCACCCCCTCTTAGGAGGTTGAGGTCTTGGAGGAGGGAGAGATCATTTCCTAGGATCAAGTTAAGGAACAACTTGATGATCCTCAAGGAGAGGATAGCTAAATCCAAATGTAGATTGCCCTTGAAAAGTAAAGAGAATAGATTATAAAACCTTAAGGTGAGGCTGTCTATACCCCTATCCAGTCTACATATCCTGTGCTTGAGGTAGAGATCTCATAGTTGATCCTCAAGGAGAGGATATCCAAATCCAAATTTAGATTTCCTTTGAAAAGAAAAGGGAACAAATTATGGAACCTGAAGTTGAGGGTAGCTATACCCCTATCTAGACTATAGAGCCTATGCTTGAGATAGAGACCTCATCAGGTGTTACAAACTCTCCAAATTTGGTGGAGGGAAACTATTTTATGGAGAAGCCTTGCCTCTCACCTATTAGTCATCTATCCTTATTTGGTAAATGAAAATAGCATAAATTGAAGGACAACAAAAGAAAAATGGATGTGGGGCTAGATCAAAACAAAAAATCACCAACCCTAAGAGAAACTAGATCAAAAGAAGTAGCTCATGAAGTTGGTAGTGGAAAACAAAGAACCCTATAGATGTCCTCCTCTAGGAAATTAAAAATAAAGATAATCTCATGGAACATAAGAGGGATGAACAACTCTCACAAACAATCTAGATTCTTAAGAATAGATTGAAGGAAATAAAACCATATATTCTTTTGATACATGAAACCAAAATGACTTGGAGCTCCTTTTTAAACTCCAAAAATCACACTTGGCCCTTTGCCTAACACTAAGCCATGTTGGATGATGGGGTCTCAGGGGGATTACTACAATGTGGAAACCATCTCAGGTGGAGGGGACCATTACCTCCATGAAAAAGAATTTCTTGACTATGTATTTTAGACTAAAACCATGGGGCTTCCTAGTTTCTAACCAACATTTATGCCCCCCAAATCAATATCTCAAAGAAGACCACTATGGAATGACCTTGTTAGATTTAAAGAAGATATAGGAGACATTGGTGACTTCTGAGACAACATGATAGATTTGGCTAACTTTCTAGCTGTACGAAGATTATTGGACATAAATATTTGGGGATCTCTTTACACTTGGTCCAACAATAGAGTGGAATTCCATTTGATCTAACTCAAACTTGACATATTTATGATCTCATCCAATTGGAATATAATAGACAAATGTAGCCTCTCAGTTCTCCTAAGAATTGGGTAAGACCACAACACCCTCCTTCTCACATGGGATATGGAGACCAAGAAAAGAAGATACCCATTCAGATTTGAGATTATGTGGACACTTCATCTAGAATTTAGAGAGAAAGTGGAAAGATGGTGGGATTTTGAAAGTGAGGGGACAACCATGTATAAACTTATCAAGAAGCTAAACAATGTGAAAAGGAAAGTCAAAGAGTGGAATAAGTCCTCCTTTGGAAACATATTTGAGACTAAAAAGGAACTAAAAGATAAACTCTCTAATATCCAACATGAGAGAGAGACAAATGGGGCCATGACTACTAATTGGAAAGAGGAAAAGGACCTACTAAGTTAGCTTCACAATATCTATGCTAAATAAGAAATATACTAGAAACAAAAATTGAGGGATCAATGGCTCAAAGTTAGGGATAGTAACACTAAGTTCTTCCATCAATTAACCCTAAAAAATAGGAGGAATAATAGAATCACTAAACTAATCCATGAAGATGGAACCAATATTGACAAAGAAGAAGACATTCAAAAGGAAGGCATAAGATATTTCTAGACTTCACTTAATAATGCTCTTGCAACCAATAGAACAAAAGAGGAAGACCTACTTGAGGTAATTCCTAACTCTATCTTTATTGAAGACTTGAGTGACATGGGGAAATATGTTTCAAAAGAGTCTAGGTCAAGGCTTCCGTGTTCTCCTTCGATCCTTATAAGGCTCCAAGGTTTGACGGCTTTCCCCCCACTTTTTTCCATTTTTTGGGATATAGTTGCTCTTGATGTCATTGTTGTTGTCTGAGAATTCTTTCATAAGGGAAACTTACTTAGTGAAATAAAAACATATTTCTTTAATTCTTATCACAATGAAAACTAGAGCCAACAACCTCAATGATTTTAGACCCATCAATTTGTGCAACACAATATATAAAATATTCTTGAATCTACTAGCTCTAAGAGTTCAATAATTCTTGGACAAGGTCATTCATAAATACCAAAATGGATTCATCCTTGGAAGATAAATCTTGGATGCTATCATCTTTGTGCAAGAAGTTTTTCACTCCATGGATAAAATTAGGAAGGAAGCCATGGCCCCCAAACTTGACATATTCAATGCATATGATAGAGTCTCATGGAATTTAATGACAAAAGTTCTTGAGAGATTGGTTTTCATGAGAGAATCCTTTTCTTGATGAAATGCTACTTCACTTCTCCAAGTTTTTCTATCCTCATTAGTGACTCCCCTCAAGGCCACTTTCATTCCAAGTGTGGTTTAAGACAAGGAGACCCCCTATCCCTATACCTTTTCATTATGTTGGTGGAAGTCTTGGGAATGAATACCTCCAAATACATTATGAATGGAAATATGAAAGTTCTTAAATGACACTATTCTTTTGGGAATAACCTCAATTGCAAAAGCCAAGCATTGGTGAAGAATACTAGGTGACTATGTTGTAGTTTTGGAACAAAATATTAACCCTGACAAGAGTGGGATATACTTCTTCAACATTAGCCACTCCACCCAAACTCGAATAGTAGCCATTCTCAAATGCAACATTAATAAACTCCCTACTATTTACCTTGGAATGCTGCTAAGTTTTGGAAAAATCAATAATGGGGTATGGAACAACCTTTGTGAAAGAATCTAGAAAAATCTCATAGCCTAGAAAGTAAATCTCCTAAGCCATGCAGGTAAGGTTCAACACATTAAGAGAACTTTACAAAATATTCCTATCTATTTGTTATCCCTTTTCAAAATTCCTAAGTTTATGGTTGAAAAGGTTGAACAAGTCCAAAGAAGATTTCTCTGGTCTGGGACTGAAGACAAACAAAGGGTAGTTCTGGTGGCCTGGGATCAAATTTGTTGTCCAAAAAGTGCTAAGCAATTGAGGTTGAGAAAGATCAAAGAAATGAATAAATCCCTTATAGCCAAAGTGGGTTAGAACTTGATAAGCAACAACTCAAAATGGTGTAAAATCATGTAGTCTAAATATCTAAATAAGTCTACTAGCTTGTCCATCATTAATAGGAGTCACATTCCTACTGGTTCTGTCGTTTGGAACAACCTCACTAAATCTATACTTCTCAACAAGTTCTTAAGATGGATTGTGGGTGATGAGATGACTCTCAAGTTTTGGGAAGACCCTTTGATCCTGAGCTCTCCTTGGATGATGGCCATCCTTGTGCAAGGATGAAATAAATTATGATAGAGAGATATGGAAGTTTGGTTGTTAACTATTGGATTAATGCTAATGGCATTTGGGAATGGAAAAAAAATAGTTGATATTTTCTATAATTGTTGATACATCAAAATATATGCCTAATTCTGAACTACCAATGTAGTGAGGTGGGTTATATGAACAAACGTTCACAATTCAAAGGGAAGGGGCCCAATAAAAACTCCCACTAATTAATCTAAAAAATACCTATTCAAGTATATTTAATTAAAGAGACTTGCTCTTTAACTTTCCTTAATATTTTTTTTAAAATTAAATGAGTAATAACTTTTTTTACAAATTTATTATGGTTCATAATACATCTATTTATATTTATTTTAAATTAAATGAAGTATTAACCTTTTTAACAAACTTCTAGCATTGATGATACATCAAAATATATGCCCAATATAAAAGAACATTCAAACAGTAAAATTATGTTATATACTATCTTGTACTTATAACACTTTTTCAAATATCACATTAATTTTTATGAGGATAATGTTTAGTAAGTTGTCTTATGTACATCTTGTACCTAATATTTAATAAAATATTAAATTAATTTTTATAGTGTTGAATATTTAATTAAAAACTTTAAAATCATTTAGACTTTATTTTAATATTTTCTTTCAAAAATATTTTTAGAGGGTCTATATAAATATGTTTTCTTTTTTAAAAATATTTTTTAAATAATTATTAAATAGTAAATATATTGATGGTTTTTCACTTTTCACCTTTTAACATTTTTAATTAGTAAAACTTTTAAAGTATGTGATGACTCATAAATCACCATGTGTTACCATCACTACCTAAGATCAATTCAATTACAATCCATACTATATTTATATTAAATAACTACCTTCATAAATAATATTAATTATATTTTTTAATATTTAATCTATATAATTTATATTATTTAACAAAATATTTCACTTCTCAAAATAAAATATCAATAATATATAAATCTATTAGTGTACACATTTCATTTGGCTTAATTTGACATTCATTTGGCCATATTTGGAAGCCTCATTTTATGCACATGGCATAAGACACCTCAGCTGGGTGTGTGGAAGTTAGGAAGAGTCCTTCAAACTCTTTCACTCCACTTAGCTTGCCACATCTACTTGAGATCTCCTTAAGTTATGGGATTGACTCCCATTAACTCAAGGTTACTCAAGGCTATATGTACTTGTCATATTCACTTCCAATTCACTTCAAAATTTTTGTGATTAGCATTCATCATATAGATATGTCAAATTCTAATATGGTATTAGAGAGCAGGTCATCTCGACCCTTCGTCTGCGTAAGCTCAGCTTATCGACCTGGTACGTAGTGGGTACAAATCCCACATGGTATATGGTTGTATCTGGCTCTATCGTGTGGGGGGTGTTGGCGTAGTGACTATATCGATGATGAGATCCCTCTCCATCACTAGTACGTGCTTTTGGTGTGACAACAAAATTTTACATGGTATCAGAGCTTCACTAAGATGATGCTGGCTTGTTTGGAGGCATGAATCTCAGCTGTTACGAATGTTTGTGTGTTTTGTTGATAGCATTGAAATCAAGTTGCAGCAAAGGCATTTTCGTGTTTGAGAGGGTAAAATCAAGGCGCAGTAAATGCGCCTGTTGCAAGGGTTGACGAGCAAGTGAATGATGCCCCCGAAGGGCAATGGCCAGGTGAAGGCCTCCCTCATGCCAAAGACATCTTAGTAGGGCCGACATCCTCACATTCCCATTGACGCCCCCACATTCACATAGCACACAGAGGTCGTGCCTAACTGCAGGAGGAGAAGAAACCCTAGCAGTGCTCTCACTTCCATTGGTGCACAAAGACTCTGTTTTGAGATCAACTAACTCTAGCTATGAGGAATATGTGAAGTAGCACCTGAAGTATGATGCAGTACACGTGGCTTCCATTACTGCTCGCTTAGAATTAGGCTGAGTGTGTCAGACCCAAAGCCTCAGGGCACCCCTACAAAGGTGACTTCCCTAGCATCTCTCTCTACTTCCTCTGCGTGATGTTGATCCACTTCATTCTGCAAGCAATGTTTTCTATTGAAGAGGTTATGATCTATGACCAAGGCCACATGATTTGGCATCCTGCATCGTGGATATGCTCATTCCCCTGGCACCACCTCTGCATGTGGTAACGAATTCTGCCTTTCGGACTACACAGAGGTCTGCAAGGTCATTGTTTGGATTTGAGGATCTCGTTCACAACATTTTGGAGCCCGTTCAGCGCACAGACACCCAAGTCAAGATCGCAGGTCATCAAAACGCCCACACCAGGCGCTCACTGCATCCAAAACTAGACTCCAAAAGTAGAGTTTGATGGCCGAGAGGACGTTTTGGAAGGCGTAGATCCTTCTGAGTCAAAGTACATAGATCCCTGTTTGCTAGTAAAAGGCATTCAACACCTCTGCAAGCATGGCGGCCGCCTCTTTCCCCTATTTTTTTCTTCATTTTAGCTTTTTTGGCCCTAATTCTGCCCCTCATATTTGGGCACCCATTTTTCCCTAACTTGGGCCTTGTGTTTTTGGGTTACCATTTTGTTTTTTAATTTCTTGCAAGCATTTAAAATTATGCTTTTATAGTGCTAAATATAGGCATTTTTAGTCTATGGGCACTATGCAATATAAAATACACAATGAGGGGGGTTATTTACATTAGGGGCAAAATTGTTTTGGAGAAATTTAAGGGTTCTTTGAACTTTGTAAAGTGCATTTTTTGGTTCCAAAATTGGATTATTCCATATGTATGCACTAAATAATAAAGTGCCGCAAAGTAGGGGGGTATTATTGAGTTATTTTTTATTTCTGTACTTGTAAGTTGTAAAATACATCTCATAGTTTAATAAGTGTGATCAAATCTAACTCTAAGTACTTCTATTGTGACCTTGAAAACACCCAAGGGAAGGTCATCAAGCAAAGAAGTTATGAGTTAAAGACCTCATAAGTGTAAGTCTAAATGACTCTAATACTGTAGAGGATTATGTCACCTAATTTAACTCAATGAGGTTGCAACTAAAAGGTGGGATTGAGAAACAGGTGGATCGAATGATCCTTCAAACATTTTTGAGAGCCTATGGTAAATGAACCTGAATCTTGCATCGGATCACATCTCAAATTCAGTTAATGTTCCTGAATACTCATGATACTGGCATCTATGGAGTCATTAGTCGCAATTCTACATCGACATCGGTACACTAGCAGCTTCTAGATTCATACATTTTTTTTCTCTTTTGGGGGGTAGTTTTTTCCCATTGGGTTTTCTACCTTTTTTAATTTATGAGAGTTTTATTTGTACATGGGTACCTCATTAGGCCTTGTTGCTGGGACCCATCTTTTACACCCACCTAAGTTGTGCTTAAGGGGGTTATTAGTGTACACATTTCATTTGGCTTAATTTGGCATTCATTTGGCCATATTTGAAAGCCTCATTTTATGCTCATGGCATAAGACACCTCAGCTTGGGTGTGTGGTAGTTAGGAAGAGTCCTTCAAACTCTTTCACTCCACTTAGCTTGCCACATCTACTTGAGATCTCCTTAAGTTATGGGATTGACTCCCATTAACTCAAGGTTACTTAAGGCTATATGTACTTGTCATATTGACTTCTAATTCACTTCAAATTTGTGATTAGCATTCATCTTATAGATCCTGCAAATTCTAATAAAATCAAATATTTAATTATTTAATTATATAATTGTTAATTATTTTAAAATTATTATTTTTTATGTGAGCAACAATTTTCTCATAATTTTCTATAATTGTTGATAACGTCAAAATATATGCTTTATTTTGAACTTCCAATGTAGTGATGTGGGTTATATGAACAAACCATTATAATTCAAAGGGGAGGGGCCCAATGAAAACTCCCACTAATTAATCTAAAAAAATATCTGTTCAAGCCTATTTAATTAAAGAGACTTGCTCTTTAACTTTGCTTAATATTTTTTAAAATTTAAATGAATACCAACCTTTTTTACAAATTTCTATATTGATGATACATCTACTTAATGTTTATTTTAAATTAAATTAGTAACAACCTTTTTAACAAATTTCTATCATTGATGATACATCAAAATATATGCCCAATATAAAAAGAACATTCAAACAGTAAAATTATGTTATATCTTATTTTGTACTTAAAACACTTTTCCAAATATCATATTATTTTTTATGATGATAATGTATAGTAAGTTGTCTTATATACATCTTGTACCTCAATAGTTAATGAAATATTAAATTAATTTTTATATTGTTTGAATATTTAATTAAAAAATTACATTAAAAAATACTCAAAACTTTAAAAGCATTTAGACTTTATTTTAATATTTTCTTTAAAAAATATTCTTAGAAGGTCTATTTAAATATATTTTCTTTTTCAAGTAGAATTTTTTGAATAATTAATAAATAGTAAATATATTTATGCTTTTTCACTTTTCACCTTTTAACATTTTTTAATTAGTAAAATTTTTATAGTATGTGATGACTCATAAATCACTCATGTCTTACCATCACTACCTAAAATCAACTCAATTACAATCCATAATATATTTATATTAAATAAGTACTTTCATAAATAATATTTTTTATAATTTAATTTATATATTTTAAAACAATATTCACTTCTCAAAATAAAATATCAATAGTATATAAATCAAATATTTAATTATATAATTGTTAATTCTTTTAAAATTATATAATTCAATACAAAAAAGTTCTTTTAAATTTATTATTTTTTAGTGAGCAGCAATTTTGGGACTATTCTTAAATATCATCCACCTTACCCAATAAAAATAAGATAAATAATTACCACTTTTTATTATGAATGAAGTGTTTGATCATTGAAATGGATGATATTTAACTAGAATGCAATTTTCTTACAATTTTCTATAATTGCTAATACATCAAAATATCTGCCTAATTCTGAACTACAAATGTAGTGCTTATTTTATGCACAAATTCTCGTATTTTAATGCCACGTCCAACTTTATAGGATATATCAAACTCCTGCTGACAATTCAGTTCTCAATTTTCTCACTTTCGAATCTGTGGGGCATCATATATTGATAGAATCAAAGATTTTCAACAGAAATCTCCATTTGAACAGTTATTTTCATATCTCTTAATGGCAGTATAATAATGGAGGTGGATTTTTGTGTTACTGTATCCATTTAGGGTTTGTTTATGATCATAAAGTAGTTACTGTACTTTGACAGGAATGGCTGCTTACTACTAAGTTATAATTTCTGTTTGACATTTCAGAGCTAGTGGGTATTGATCTTATATAAATATGTGGGACTGGTTACTTAAAGATCTTGTCGTCTCGCACTCGCAGTTTATTATTTCTTTTCGTGGTTCTGTCGTCCAAATACGATAATAATAATCTGATTTGCATCACGCGCCATCGAGTTTTCTAAAATTATCATGCATAGTTTAATGGCTGGGCCAACATTTTGAAGTTTCAGTTGGAAATGCACAAATAGATTTATGTTCCCATCAAAATTTCTATACGGAAGAGGACAGGCTGAAGCATATCTACAGCCACACAAAGCAGTTTTGTCATTTACTTTTGAAAAGCATATAAAAGTAAAATGCATGAATGTGATATCAGAAAACAGTACCTTTGCTGACTGTATAGAATCTTCTGAAACTTTAAAGTATTTTAAGATTAGATAAGATTTCTCTTCGAGTATTTTTTGGAAGGGCTTATAGATTGCGCAGGTTTGCATATTTTTTGAAGTAAATAATGTTAGGAGATTTGCTGGGTCACCTGCAAATGATTTTTAGACACAAAACAGTAGTCAGGAATTGGTGGGTCAGCCCGCATTCCTTTTCTAATTGGAAACATTCTTAAATTTGAAGTAACAGTGAAAAGGGACGAGCCACCGAGATATGGTGTTAACAAACTCGCGCATGCAAATGTAAGAAACTATTCCGAGGACAAACATTCCAAACCCAAGTGGGAATTATAATTAAAAATGTAAATATATGCATAAAAGCGGCTACGAAGATCCCACTATCTTTTATCAAAAGTTTGTCTGGTTAAACTCGAGCACACATGGCACGGATCATATTAAGTGGGGATATTGCCCTGTCCACCATATTCTAAATCACTCTTCTCAGTTGAGTTCGCACTACAATTACACATGTTTTGGTCCCACTAATACAACAGAATTCGTCATATTGTTTTGCCAATATAAGATAAAGAAAATTGTTTGTGACTTACCATATACATTTATTATTTACAAAGAAATCGTTTTCTTTGTAGATTGATTGATAGCGTAAACAGGGCTCCAATATATCATTTTGCTAATTTAAAATTAAGAGAAGAGTCTGACTGTTCGTGTATATGTTATTCATAAAAACTTGTTTCCTTTAGATTTAGTCATGAGAGAAATACAAAGCAGCATTACTGTTATTTTGAAAGAAATATATATTTTTTTTTGAAATTTCTGTGTGAAAAGAGACTTGGAAAATATAATACAGTAGACACCTTCAATTGGTGGATGTTTTACCTTTTGATATTCATTGATGACTACACCAGAAAAACATGGGTGTATTTCTTAAAACATAAGAATGATGTTTTCAAGATTTTTCACCAATTCAAAGCTCTTGTTGAGAATATCAAAGTTCTAAGAACAAACAGAGGTGGAGAATATATCTCAAACACTTTCCTGAATTTTTGCAAGGATCATGGAATACATAAGCAATTAACTACCAGATACATGTTAGAAGGTGAAGTCCAACAGTTACTGTGGACTTTGCCTTCTCCCGCCAAAACTAATGGCTCTTGGTTTTCCTTTGGAAAATTCCAATCCTTCATTGGATAATGTAATAAGTAGAACACATATGCTGCTGTTGTAATCATTAGATAACAGAGATGTTTTGTGTAAAAACAAAGATAACAATAAAGAGATTTCCCCTGCTTCCCGTGGACATAGCCAATTGGTGAACCATGTAAATTTGTTGTTCTGTGTATTGTTTTAAATCCACTTAGTTCTATGTTTAATTTGATTTGTTATATCTGCTCTTTACATCAGCAATTGGTAGGAGAGCTCGATGAAGGAGCTGATTGGGAATTTGTGACAAATTTTCAAAAAGATGGAAGAGGTAGATAAATGGAAGATCGAAAAATTTTCGGGATAGAACTTTGGTTTGTGGAAGCTTCAAATTCGTGCCTTACTGATTCAAAATGACCTCGCTAAAGCGCTACAAGGAAGACAAAGAAGACCGAGAAGATTTCGGATGACGACTAGGATGTTTTAGACCAAAAGGTAGCTACAACTATCATTTTTTCGCTATCCAGCAATGTTCTTTTCAACGTTACCATAGAAACAATAGCAAAACAAATATGGGATAAGCTGTGTGATATGTATGAAAGGGCCTTAGCAACAAGTAGAGTTTTCTTGTTGAAGAAATTGTTCAATTTGAAGATGAAAGAGGGTAACAGCATCTCAAACCATTTAAATGAATTCAATGTTGTGATCAACCAATTAGCCTCCATGGATATCAACTATGAAGATGAAATGAAATCCATGTTGCTTTTGTTCTCTCTTCCTTATAGCTAAGATAGTGTGGTAATGACAATTAACAATTTGGTATTCAGAAGAAGTGGATCCGATGACAAGGAAAAAGAATCAATGTTGAGATATGATGATGTTGCTGCAACACTTCTCAATGAAGATATGAGAAGAGGGCAAAACAAAACAATCAGAGAAGTTTTGATTTTCGGCAATAGGAGAAGACCCCAAGAAAGGGGAAAACCCAATAGGAGAAGATCAAAATCTGCTAAGAGATCTAAGTCTAGGGGAAGAAAAGAAGGTTGTTGGTTTTGTGGCAAGGAAGGACATATTAAAAAAGAGTTCTAGTCCTGGCAACTAGGCCTGATCAGGTACCGTGGACTTTGCCTTCTCCCACTAAAACTAATGACTCTTAGTTTTCCTTTGGAAAATTCCAATCCTTCATTGAATAATGTAATAAGTAGAACACATATGTTGCTATTGCAATCATCAGATAACAGAGATGTATTGTGTAAAAACAAAGATAGCAATAAAAAGATTTCCCTTGCTTCCTGTGGACATAGCCAATTGGTGAACCACATAAATTTACTGTTCTGTCTATTGTTTTGAATCTGCTTAGTTCTATGTTTAATTTGATTTGTTTTATCTGCTCTTTAAATCAACAATACACACATCAACAGAATGGTGTGGTAGATAGAAAGAATAGAACAATTATGGACATGGCCAGAAGTATGTTGAAGGCCAAACATTTGCCAAATGAATATTAGGTAGAGGCTATAGCATGTGTAATCTACATAATGAATAGATGCCCAACCAAGAGTGTTAAAAACATAATTCCAAAGGAAACATGGAGTAGAAGAAAGCATGGTGTTGCTCATATGAAAGTGTTTAGATATGTGGCATATGCACGTCCTTGATGAATTGAGAAAGAAATTGGATAATAAGGGAGAAAAATGTATTTTTATAGGATACAATGAGGACACAAAAGATTACAAATTGTATAATCCAATAACCACAAAAGTGATAACAGTAGATATGTGCAATTCATAGAAGAAGCTAATAAACAGTAAATGCTTGCTTCATTTGATATCAAATGCAAATTACATCCATGTATATATATTATGTGGGGAGTTGACAGTTATATTGTTATATGAAACTAACTGACCGAACTATATGGTTAGATGAAATTGAACCAACTGAACTTGACCGAATAATGTAATACAATAATGTATTACGCATTACGCTAACATTCTCCCCTTATTACATTGTTCCTGCAATAGTACCAAGGGACCCCTCCTTAATGCTAAAATACTCAACAAAGCTGATTACATAGTATGAATACATATTTTATAGAAAATCTTCTCCCAAAGAACAAATCCTGAACCAAGTGAGGCTCCATCATGTTGTCTCATCTACCCTTGGAAAGGTGTAGCTTCAAGCTATGTTCTTGAGCTCTTTAGTCCCAAGCTCTCAAATCATAGAGTCTTGAATTATTCGACAATGAACCCTAACAGATACGACAAATCTCTGCCATTGTCTAGTAACCACGAAAGGGTATAATTCTCAATCATATACTCTTTGAAGCTCATTGGACAACAATCCATATTGAGCTCAACACCAAATCCCAAACCTATCTCTAAAACAAAATCTTCACAAAACATTCATTCTTCAAATCTGTCAGCATCAACAAAGAAAAGCAAAACAACCAAAACCAAAAACACTTCTCATGCAAAGCATCATCTCAAAATGAGAAGCTAACTTGAGATGATGGAAAATCCTCCATCCTTCGATGCTGCCTGCCTCCAATATGACCCTGTTACACTTTATCCACTTGAGGTTGTGAGTGAATCTCTAAAAGCCCTATCAGGTGTAGCATTCAAACCTTCGATAGCATAGGCATATGAGTCTTCAAAATTTCTATCAGGGATAGCATGGATGACACCAAGAACACAAGCATAATGTGTGGCCATGTTCAAATTCTAAAAATAATGATGTTGATTTTGACCAATAATGGACCCTTACACTAGTCAATCTTGTACATCTAAGACACTATTAAACCATCAACAATTCTTACCTTATTACTCCAATGAAACTCTTATTGAATCTATGATTTTTTAATGTTATACCTTCGTTAAGACCAAATAATTCAACCACTTTATAACACCTTATTTCACAAAACACTTGTCCACAACGGCTCTAGTTTCCAAAAAACAAACTTCAGTCTCTGTGAATAGAAGAAATTCTTTTCTTTCAACAATGATGGCAGGTGAATACAGTCGGCACTATCAATAAAGTAATCAGGTTTGATTTTCATAGTGTATGGTAGAAGCCCAGTACATAAATAGACTATTGAATGGTGGGAAGGCAAGGAAATCTTTAGAAGATTGAAGGAAAATCTGTGTGAGTAGATATTACAACATATTACTTCCAACCACCAATCAAAGAAAACTAAAGGCAAATAACAGTCTTTATGAGTGGCAAGAAAACAATCTTCAAACTATGAATGGTTGTACAAAGAATGAACCTGAACAAATCAAATGACATTATCCTATTGTGTTAATTCAAATGGCTTGGGCAATGATAGGAAGAGTAAAACTACATTAGGAAGTCTCCAAACTGGGTCACAGCCTTCTCCTATGCACTAGTAAATATCATATAAAAGTATTCCTCATACCTGAAATGCCAGTCACTTGTCTTCTATACACTTTCACAAGTCTGCGTAGGCCAACAAACACAAAATTCACCATCCACAATCTTCACTTCATAGTTGCCTTTATCAATCTTCTTCAAACACTCATTCTTTGCCTTCAAATGCATACAAACAAAGAAAATACAGTCGCTCCTTAGAGTACTGTTACGTTTCTCCTCCACACGAACTTCTTCTCCACATGTTACATCTTATTGAAATCTTTAAAGGTGTTGCCGTTCACAAATTCTTCCACGTAGATGTTCTTTATTCGTACTTCTCACGCCTTTGCCATCTTCCTACCATCTAAATTGCTCCAGACATTTCTTCATTCATACAGCACTTGCTGTTAGCGAACTCTGATACACCTCACATCACAGAAGATCAGATGCTCTGATACCAAATAATAAATAGTAAATGCTTGCTTCATTCGATATCAAATGCAAATTACTTCCATGTATATATATTATGTGGGGAGTTGACAGTTATATGGTTATATGAAACTAACCGACCGAACTATATGGTTAGATGAAACTAAACCAACTGAACTTGACCGAACAATGTAATACAATAATGTATTACACATTACGCTAACAGAAGCATGGGATAGAAGTTTGGAGAAAATAGTGAATATAACAACAGATTTATTGCAAGTTTATATCTAGAAGCATTGACTCCAGTAGGTATTCCCTTTGGGGTACCTCCTTCCACACCCATTCAAGCTCAACAAAGTGGTCCACAAATGAAACCTTCATCAAGTAGAAAGGCATCCTCATGTATTCAAATAAATTGTACTCCATTAAATGAACAACAAACATCACAAGGTACACTTGAAGTTGCACCTTCTACAATAAGAATTCTAGGTGTAGGACCATCAAGTCCAAATTCTGTAGGATCTACTTCAAGTGATTGTCAAATCCAACATTAGAAAGTTTAAGGAGACAAAAAATAAGAAGTTTGAGAGTTATCTATGATCAAAATGAATGTGAAAATAATGCTAGTTTTCTTTCTCTTTTTGCCTTGTTTTCACAAGTAGATGATCTGATTCACTTTGAAGATGCAATTAAAGATGAAAATTCAGAACAATCCATAGATGAAGAGATTGATTCTATAGAGAGAAAGCATACATGGGATTTAGTGGATCTTCCAAAAGGAAAAGATATGATAGGATTAAAGTGGATCTACAAGACCAAGTTTAATGTAGAAGGAGATGTGTAGAAGCATAAGGTTAGGATTGTAGAAAAGGGTTATTCACAACAACTTGGAGTTGACTATAATGAAACATTTGCTCCTATCTAGCTCGTCTAGACATAATAACAATAGTATTGGCAATTACAACTCAAAACAAGTGGCCAGTACACCAAATAGATGTAAAATTTGCACAGATACCGGATACACCACCCCCTCTCCCTTGGTACGTGTATCACCATATTAGATATGGATACTCATAGGATACGACTCAGATACGTCTTGGATACCATATCCAGCCATACCAAAAAAACCCTATTTTTTTCCCGTGTCAAATATGTGTAGATACGACGTTCTCATGATATTTGTGTTGTATCCCAAAAATACTAACCGTAGAATGTTAAAAATTGCCGCACACAACTATTCCATGACCTAGCATGTTGATTTCTTATTGCGGGGAACTACTCTAGACCAGCACCCACATGATCAGAAATATGTCTTTCTACATGATCATATTTACTTAAATAAGCACATTCATTCTAAAGTTGGAGATATAGTGTCAACAAGCAATGGTGGAAGAGGCAAATTTTATTAACTGGTGATACTTTTTTTAATTTTTTGCTTTTTTTGTTTTACTTTACATTGTAAACTTTAATTTTTTTATTAAGTTTAATACATTTAACTTTTAATTTAAGTTTAATTTAATAATATATAATATATTTGTTAAATATATATTATTTATATCAAATTTCTATCTATTTATCTATATATATGTCATATCTAGCCGTATCCATATTAGGGGTTTTGAAAAATAGTTGTACCTGTGTCTGATACCATATTTGTATTTAGCTTAGGGGGGTTAAATGAAGATGGGCCCCAACAACTAGGCCTGATCAGGTACCCATGTACAATGCAATATAATGCAATCTCTCATAAAGCGGAGAAAGGAAGAAAACCCTGTGGGAAAAAAACTTCCCTCCAAAAGAGAGAAAAGAAAATGAAGAAGACTAGAAAACCTCCTCGAAGATGATAACTCTACACTAATCTTGGAAACATGTCGTTCTAACTGTGATGGTGTAGATATGAACCCCCCATAGGAGAATAAAAGAGACTATGTAACCCCCCACAATGAAGTAGCCCCTATGCCAAAAGAGGATGCCCACATATGAATGTTAAAAATGATCCATTTGTGGAAAATGATGTTTCTCCCCTTAGGAAAAAACAACTCCAATGGTGAATGCTCAAAGAAGCAAGGTGAGGTGGTAAGTCTCATGATGTATCTTGTCTCAGAATACTTCTCAAATATCATCATGATAATGTTGAAATGAGTCACGATCAAATTAGGAGGTTCAGGCCTAACTGAAACAAGTGACCTCTGAAAATCATGTGAAGACTAATGAAGAATAGGATCTAAAGAACTGATGTATGGATGTGGAATGTCAAAGCATGCCATGTGGCTACAAAGCAAATCCCATGAGATGTCCTGCGAAGAATCATTGGAAGCCCTCGATGAAGCCTCTTTGAACTCTGTAGTAGTAGCAGGTGCAAGATAACTGTAATCAAACAATAATATGAAATCCTCTGTCATGTCCCCATATCAAGACATTGTTAAAGTAAAGATTTGAACACGATAAAGATGGTTTCTAAAATATTATTTCCGATGATAGAAATAATTACATACATTATATATTATTTAATAAATAATATTATTGTATTAATATTTTATTATAATTAAATATAATATCCATATTATAAATAACAATATATATAAATATAATATATTATAAATATATCTAATAATATAAATAACAAATATAATTATTAATATATAAATATAAACATTAAATTAAATATTATTATAATCATATATTTGATTATTAATATAAATATTAATAATATAACTATAAATATTATCAGTTTAATTATTATTATCAATATAATAGTAATTATAATATATATATATAATAAGAATATATAATAGTAAATATATATTTATTCACTGTATAATATAAAGGCATTCATATATGGAATTGGGTCTCTTGAGAAGATGTCATCTCCAATGACGAGAGGTTAACTAATTCAAACATCAAGTATCATCAAAGTTTAATAATATTTATTTATTAAGGGTGGTGACCCGTTGTAAATTGCATCCCTTCAAACTTATAAATATTAACCGACCCCTCTAACAAAAGTAGGAAATCAATCAGAAAAAAGAAAGATAAGAGAATAAATATTTACAGAAGCCTAAAAAGGTATCTGCAGATCCGTCTAAACAGCAGGTAAGTATTTTAATATATTTAATTATTAAGATGTAATATATCCATATAAATAAATAAATAAATAAATAAATAAATAAATAAATATATATATATATATATATATATATATATATATATATATATATATATATATATATATATATATATATATATATATATATATATATATATATATATATATATATATATATAACCAAGTAGGCATAGTTAATAAGAATTTATGTAAATCATTATGGCTCATAAGAAATGTCTTAACTATATCTAAAATCAAATAATAAAGACTAATTATATAAAGAGGGATCAACATATAAATGGAGTGTATTCTCTATGATAGATATGACTATCATGTAAATAACATATGAAATAAGAAAGTTGATTAGAATGATGAAAAGCATATAATGTCAATGAATGGCAATCCACAAATATAATTGATAATTCACAACTCATGACATATTCGAAAAGGGATGTTCAAGCCTCATCCTTAATCATCTTATCAACCTATGAGTATGGGGTTAAGTTAAGGATGTAAATTGGACCTAGGTGACCCTCAAGTGGATGAAGAACACCGGGTGTGTGTGAAGTCCCTTGAGCCAAGAGACGAAGAACTCCAGGTGTGAGTGAAGCTCTTGGGCCTATGGTATTATGAGCTCATAATAAATGTGCCCGACGGTTGGTGATTCTCAATGGGATGAAGAATGCCGGGTGTTGCGTGAAGTTCCATTGAGCCAAATGGTGAAGGACCCCGGGTGTTGGGAGAAACCTTTGGGCCTCCGTGTGGGATGGTTAACGCCTTAACAAAACCATGCTCATGTGGAAGACAAGGTTGATTAATGATAGGGCTAACCAAGAACTCTCTTTAGATTATGCATGGGAACGATGAGAGAAATAATATGAATATGAAATGTATGAACTTCATATGAATCATAACTATAAGTATAGAGATGAAATATATGTGATTATAATTAAAGATTATAAGCCTTAAATACAATTGTGGAAAATATATGAGTTTGATACTTAGTTATTAACTCTAAATATGAAAAGAATAATTGAATATTAATGTTCTCTTTTGTAAGCTGAAATTTTGTGCAAGGTTAAGGAAAATTTTGACTTACTAGAAGGGGACATTACATCCTCCAAGGTGTCATCAAGATCCGATATGTGAGACTCTACAAACAACCAAGAGATGTCTAGTAGAAGTGTGTCCCAATGAGGTGAATCCTAAATATGACCCTACTGTTGAATCATTGGAAACTCTCGAAGGAGCAACAATGAACTTAGAAGTAGCAGTAGGTACTGTAGATGAAAGAGATGAATTCTCAATGTCCTAGTGCCAAGAGTCATTTGAGGCTCTCAAAGGAATGACACTGAACTCTATCAAAGCAATAGGTGTAGAAGCATGAAGAGAAGTCTATATGTCATCTAACCGTCTAAGACTGGCAATATACTCAAGCTCATTTGAAGTATCATCATCAAAGGGTATGTTATTTTCTTTAGGAAGAGGAAGAAGACAATCTATAGTAGGATCGTGTTGGAAAGGAGAGATATGTGGATCTTCATGAATCTCCTAGATTCTAGTCCAAAGTGTGCGAGGACACTCAATGTTTGATACATCACTGAGAGTGTTAGGATCAACACTAAGACAAATCAAGCCTACTACATGGTTAATGATAATTTCCCAAGATGATTTTCTCCCCGGTCTGTCTGGTTCAAGCATGATTCCATAGAGATAAGGAAAAAGTTTAAGCCATCTGAGGTGTGTTAAGATGTCGTTTTGCCAAGACTCATAATTGGCCTTCTCTAGGATTACCATGGAAGGATGAGCAATGAAACCCATGATGAAATTGAGACCACTAATCTCAATGCATAAGAAAGATAGGAAGGAAGTAAGTGTTCAAAGACATGACACACAAGACCCCCCTGAATACTCCATGTTGCAAACAATGTGTAAAAGGAGACAACACAACCCAATAAGACGCCCTGTGATTATTATGTGACCCCCCCTGATTTTGGCACTTTATAAATAGTGCATGGGAAAAATTGCCTATTACACAATTTTAAATGCTCTTTGAGTTTAATTTGCCAAAGAATATTTGGACAAAAAAAAAATTACAAGGAGGAGCAATTTGTTTTTTTTGTAAAAAAACTTTTTAAAACAAGTCTAAAAATAAATTTTCTAAAAAAACCTTAGATTTTTAGAAAAAGAGATTTTTAAAACATGTGTAAATATAGCTTTTTCTCAAAAAACCCCTAATTTCTTTAAAAAAAAGACAAAATAGGGCAAAATCCTGGAAAAAAATCAGTTAAACAATGAAGGAAAAATACCTTTGTTTTGTTTGAAACTCCAAAAAAAATTGTGAAATTTGCTGATTTGAAAACGTGTTGGGTGAATTGATAACATGGAGGGTGAAATTTTGCTAAGAGGACATTTTGTTGACTGAGCCAGTGATTTGAAGACTCAAATGGGTGATCAAAAGGCACCAAGGGGCCATTTTAAGGGACTGCGGGCCTGTTAAACTAGGCCGTAGCCTGTGTGTAGGCCCAGCGTGCCTAGTAACAAGCCACGGGCTACAAAAAATAGGCCACACCTATATAAAAGACAAACCAATGCTTTAATACCCTCTTTGTCACCTTTAAAATTGGAAATCAGATGCTAAAAAGACTCTTGTTTAGCCAAAAATAGGTCAAACGTTGTTGTTAAATGTGGGAATAGGGGACCAATGAGGCCGTAGAGGTTTTTCAAGGCCTGTGTCCCAATAAAAAGATCCAAAACTCTATTTTTTTATGCCGCTAGAGTAAAAAAGACTTCTTGAACAGGTGTTGAGCACTCAGCAACATAATAAAAAGCCTCAAGAATTTAAAAAAAAGCTCCTTCACAACAAAAAATTGCCTCTTTGTTGAACCAATTACGCACAATGAAGCTATGCTCAATGATTTATTGATAGAAGAATAGGTCTACAACCTTACCATTCCCACTCTGATACCATGTGGAAACTAAGAACATTTGTGGAAGGTTGCAAACACTAACACAAGTCATGAAAGATGAACTATCGCACACTCAATGTTATCAAAGACACAAGCAATATGCAAAGCAAACTGGATGATCTAAATTAGCTTCCAAGAGGTAGTACATATAGGGCATAATCGACTAAGAATAGTCGAGCCAATAATAGAAAAAGCTCACTAAGAATAGTGGTGCTCCAAGAATAGGAAAAACAACCACTTAACTTAGACAAAGCTAATCTAGGAATGCCAAGAATAGCACGTGGCTAAACATAGATGGATGTGCACACCTAAGTAAGCTTAATTTACACTAACATACCACACTTGTCTCTTAAACCTCCTCTCTTTACCTACATGTTGCAAGTTGTTCTACTTTTGAATCTTGCACCCCCACCTTCATGGTTTTATAACTTTTCTTCCATAATTGCATCTTGTAAAAGACATGTGTTCCATGTCCTACACCCTATGCACTCTTTGTGCATCATATAATTCCTCACTCCTTTTGCATGTTATGCACTACCTAGCTACTCACGCGGCCCACAACTCCAATATACTCTTGTCTCATAGAATTGGCACTTTCCCTTATACATGCAAACTACCCATTTTATTTTCACACTCCTTGAGTTTTCCATTCAGTCCTTTTGTAGACCTAACCCTCCAATTTGCAACTTGAAAATAAGACTTGCATTATGGCATCAAGACTCCACTATTCAAACAAAGGTCAACACCTTATTCTTACATTTATTAGCACGTAATTAATACCCTCACATCCATATGTGATTAAGACTAGGAAACATGTCTTAAATGCATGTAAGTACCAGTGAACCCCTCATGGGCATGGATCCAAATACCAAGACATGTGATTGTTGATATAACAAGTAAAAGAAATCTAAACTATGATGCAACAAACTTGAATGACCTACAGATTTAAAAATCTCACCTTGGACTCCACCCTTGTTATAAGAATGAGTTGGAATGATATATACATGTAAAAAAGATGTATTTTTTGACTACATGGAGAAGATATTATAAAATTATAATCAGAGGTGTTCTTCATTCTACACTAGACCTAGGGTAATCATAAATCTACAAGTTTGCGCTTCATCACCACTTGCAATTATAATATATTCCTCTAGTTACACTTGTTAACTTGAGTGGTGTGCATGATTATTTGATCAACATAGAGATTTTAAAATCTTTGTGAAGCTTTCACAAAGTATTTTTCATCACATTGTAGAAAATATGTTCGTTTGTTCATGGATATTGAATTATGCATCTTTGATGTTGTGATATCATGGTGCTATGTTCAAGACATGCATAGAGCCCAACTTGTGTATGTGAATGCAAAACTTGGTTTTTTCTATCTTCATCCTAGTTATGTTTTAGCTATTTTGGATTGCACATATACTTGTTCTCTTGGTTTTAAAATTCAACTCCGTCACCCTACTTGGATCAACACACCAATACCCAAAACTCTATCCTCCCATCACACCAATATACATAAAACAAAGCATAGAATCATTTGTATCAAATATATGATTCAATGTCCCACCAACATTGCAAATGCATCACACCCCATAAAAGTATATCACAAGAAAGTTTTAAATAGAATAATCTTTACATGGATTTTCAATGTTGTTTGTCTTGCAGGTGTGCATGAGGCATGTCCTTATCTACAAACATCCCAAGGGGAAAATAACTTGCATATCTTAAGTTGCATGCACACCTTGCATTGCTACTTAAAAGAGGTTGTCATAAAAACTAGCATTAAGGCTTAGTGACATGTATAAGAGTTTAACCAGTGCACTAGGGCATGGTTCACTTTCAAAATGTAATTGAATATTGCTATTCTTCATCAATCATTTTACATTCAACCTTAATGAACACCCCCCTTGGCCTAGCAGAGCCTAAAGAAGAAGAAGAGACTTGCCCTTTCTTATACGTTCATCCATTGTTGCCACAATCTAATAATAAATCTAATAATAAGAAGAAGAAGAGACTTGCCCTTTCTTATACTTGACTTTCCCTAGCCTTAGGTTTGGGTGTTGTCTTCAAGATTTATGGGATTACAACTTTAAGTACCAACATGTTTATTTATAGTCTATATAATTTTACATATTTTTTCTATATGCACAACTAATAAGTCTGGTTTATTTTGAATAATAATATTAGAATGAGTTCAATTTATTTGAAATAGAAAGATTGGTCTAATATTTCAAAAATAAGTCAAGATTATTTAGAATGAGTTAATTTAGTTTTAAATATTTTTTATATTTTCACAAGTAATTTAAATGTAATTTATTTAAAACAATAGAATTGATTCATTTTATTTTGAATAAAATATACTAAAGTTGTTTTAAATAGATTTTGAAAATATAGATTAGTTATAAGTCCATATTTTTGGAATAATTGATCAAATATATTATAAAAACAAGGGCTGCGCTGCAACAGTAGGCCCTACCTAAAACTGCAAGCACCGAGAGTAAAAAAAATATTAGATTTAAAAATAGGAAAAATAAACCCAAATTTATTAAATGACTAATGGGAGGACATAGGAATTAATTAATACTTTTTTGATGCTGATTTAGCTCTTGCATATCAGGTCTGTACAATCACACTAATTGCTAATTTTTTGCTTATAAATAAAACACAAAATTATGTGTTTTCTTTATAGGCAAGACAAAGCAGAGTACCAAAAAATAATTGTAGGTGCTATCACCTTCTTTGTGTAAAAGAAATCAGTTCAAATCAGGTATATTGTCCACAACAAAATCAATGAGGAAGAAGATTTTTATATTTCTATACATTGCATAAAAGAGGACCTTAAAATTATTTATTTAATAAAGAAAAGAAAACTCATAATGAACACCATGAGCTCAATGATGGTTCAGTTATGTGATGAGGAATGAGAATGCAAATAAATTTGTCATTGTTTTATCCAAAAAACCCTTTTGTCATATTACTCATCTATTACATAAATGTGGAATTGGAAAATGTGGTTATGCAACACAAAACAAAATAGAATAGTGAATGACATATGCAAAAAAATACAACTAATGTAGTGCTCATCACATCATATAACAACACAAAAGAATACATAAAATGGAATGTCTTATTGACTGAGATAATCACAATGTACATGGTCTTGAATATGTAAGTCTAAATCTCATCAAATATGACAACATTTATAGTTTCTAAAACTGAATGGATCATTGGATCAAGCTCATTCAAGTGTAAAATTCCAAGCCATTACTCGTGTCATGAAATCCATGCCTAGATGCCCAAGATATTACCAAGGCATGTACTTGACAATTAAACATTTAGTGATCCCCTAAATATCTAGTTATAAGGACAACCTTTTGATAGAGAGAAACAAAGACATACTCTAATCATTTCCAAGAGAAAAAACACTACCAAAGCTGCTCCAAATTCAAGTCCAGGAAGTTTTCCTGCGGGAATCATCAAATCCTTGCCAGTAATACATATATATATATAGAGTCACACAAGTAACAAACACCTACAACTACAAGAAACTTAGTCTTTAAAGATTTTAAGTAAAACATACTTCAAAACATTAAAAAAGAAATGGAGTGTAAATAACTCACATCAAAGAGAAGAGATGGAACAAAGATTATGACAGCCAACAAATTGAACCACTAGCCAACTATAATCCTCCCCACCTAGGAGGCTATAGATGTCGTTTGGGTGGGCCCTAGTATTCTAAGGGACCTACTATTCTAATGGGCAGTTGGGGTAGGTGGGTGGGTGGGATGGGTGAGAATTCTAGTTGGTAGATTAATTGTGTGTGTGGGGTTGGGTGGGGAGATGAAGGAAAGCAAGTTGATTAATTAAGAGGGCCCCTATTGCATTTTAGTGTTTAAGATGTCTGCATTCTCACAATATTCCCACGAACCAATGCTTGTAATTTAAATAGAGCCCTTAGGGTGCACAATTTTTTTCTTGCCTGCGAGTTTCTGTTACAAACTTGTCATCTTGTTATGCCATAAAAACATGCACCTTAGAAAAATAACAGGGAAAATTTCATAGCAGGTATCCTCGGAATGCTGACTGAATCCTAATGGCTACAAATTCCTCTATATTTGTGCTTCTGTAGGAAAAGGAATATCCATTGCTTGTTAGTCGGACAACAACAGCTGCTGCATGGACAGCTACAACAATTGCTACATGGGTAGCTGCAACAACTGCATCTATTGCAATTGCTGTTGCATCTACCACAACTATAGCATGCTTATTTTGCTCATTCTCTAGTCTAGAACCATGATTTCACTTCGTACTCTAAATAACATTTTTGCATGTGAAATCTTGACCATCCCTTTATCTTCTTCTCCTTTTATTCACAGAATGCTTTCAAAATCCAATCTCTTTTCTATACGCACAACTTAACCTAACCATTTCTAGTTTTTTAAATCCACCAACAAAAATGTCCTAAAAATAGTTTAGGTCTAAAATTAAAAATTTCTAAAACTCGTTATTTTCACTAGAAAACCTACAAATTCTGGCACGATCAAATTTATAGCCCAACTAAAGATGAAAGAAAAAAATTAGTTCAAACCTAGTTGAACTGTCAACCTATCTTGAAAGAGAATAATGATGCATGAGGGAAAAAGTAGAAACACAAACCCAAAAATCCATTCAACTGCAATAAGTGGACCAATCTTCAAATTCACATAAAGCCCTGCCTGCTGAGCAATCTTCACAAACTTAACCTAAACCTACTATAATGATAATACAAGAAACCCTAGTTGGAATGTTTTTCATGGCGTTAAAATGCATCAAAATTAAGTGAAGCCCAAAAAGGAGCAACAAAACCCTGCACATAACAGACACACAAATAGCAGCCAACTAATATATGTAGACTGCTAATCTTTCCATTGGTTTCTCCAATATAAATCAATAACCCCGCCAAAGGCAGCATGAAAATTTAAAAATAAGATAATAATGCATCTTTCATATTACTTTTAGACCTTGAATATGCTGGTCATTATACAAAGAAAATAGTATAATGAAGCATATGTAGATGTAATGAAACTTATTTTAGTTTTGTATGAAAGACAAATGCTTTGGTGCCAACTGATGTGAATTCTCACTTTCTCTTGGATTTTAGAAGATGGAAATACTCATTATTGGCTCTTCCAAAGAAAATTTAACGTTAGAAAAGTGAACACCTTTCTGAACGACTATTAAATTTATCTAGGTTGTACCAGTTTTAATTCAGAATCTAAAATTTTGAATGAATATTGGTGCCTTGTTTAAAGGCATTGGTGCTTGTTTTCAACTTTCTGTGACAAGTCCTTCACTAATCCCTACATATGAAAACCATACTGCTAAGGTAAACTATTTGAGGGGTGTAGTGGAAGTGAATAATATAAATGCAAGTCACACTCACCTCAAGCTCTACCCTTTTAACTCCAATTAATTCATGAAAAGGAACTTGATCAAAAGAATAAAACTCCAATAAAGTAGTAAGAAAAGTAAACAATTTTGAACAAATTGGTTAGTCAATTGTCAATCTTCTAAATTTATGTTTAGAAGCAGCAGGTGCTTACTTTCTATTGAAGGATGCATAATTCCCAAAGAATACAAGAAAAAGGAGCTAAATACAATGTTAAACATAGTTAACAATTGTCTATAAAAAATGAGGTAATTACATTATTTGTACAATTCTTTTATGCCTACTTTCTTATTCCAAAGAAGGTTTTCTATGATTGGTAAATTTTTAGGTAGCAAGAGATATTGAGGAGTCAAGGAAACTTGAAGCCATGACCCAACATTTGGTAACTACCTATTGCTGAGCTGCAACCCTTAGGCATCCCAAAGAAGTTAACAGAATAAATGATAAATCCAATAGACATCAAACATTTGGCCATTGGTTTGGATTGGCTACTTGTTTTTCTGAGACGATTTGTATAAATAGTACAATGCCTTATGTAATTTTTTCTGATGGATTCAAGAATGGCTCTAAATGGTTATGAAAAATATACAAAAGTAATTAACTAAACCTAAAGCTAGAATTCCAATCAGGGTGATAGAAATTTGTAAATTCATTTCAAAATTTTAAATAAAGCAAGCAAACAATACTCGTTCTGTGCAAGGAAGTTCATCAAGTGAGCCATCTCCTAGACATCGTAAAAAGATAAGAAAATATCATAAGCAAATTGAGTTGAGACAACATTCTAAAATGTGCTAACACTAGAAACAAAACTCTAATTCAAATGCAAAACAATTTCAATATGGTGCTCTGAAGTATCTTCATCATAAAGCGTGGTAGATAAAAATTCTCAAGGTTCTTTTGTTTGCTAGAAGAAAATAAAAAAGCATGTCATTATCTAAAATTGTTTTATCATCAATTGTCATTGTTGTCTTCTTCAATGAGGAAACAGTTGATAAGGTTGAATTTAATTTGTGGGGTTTTGCCACATTTCTACTGTGTTTCTAACAAGTCCAAATCCTAACTCAAAATGGGCATGGCAAGGGAAAACCATGTTTAAGCCTCAATACTAAGTTGTAACTCAACAGAAATTTGGTGAGGTTATGGTGTGATCAATATAGAGCATATCCAGTTGTGATCCATTTTTTAATCTTAGGAATGTGGCCCTGGATTATCACATGCTGGCAATAAGGACGTGACCAAGCAAAACTCCTAAAGGCCTACCATTATCCATTATCCCCAAAAATGATTATTTTGAGAATTGAGAGGATACTGTTGCAATGCTGTGAAAGTTGGCTGGAATTTATAGTTGATTATGCATCGACTGGAATCTTTATACATAATCTTTAAAAAAATGAACAATTCGGCAATTTCTTTCAAATTTTGGAGCAGCAACAGACATCTGTTACTCAATAAACATTGCATGGAATACGACTCAAAATGGAAGCTTTTTAAAAAAATATGATTCAGTGCCAGGGTTTCACAAATCCAAAGAAAATGTCTTGCTATCAAATCCCATGGAGTCATTTTGAGTTGCATGCATAAATAAAGTGTAAATAAAGCACAAATGAGAAATAAGGAGTATCTTCTTAAATTAAAAAGGAGGAGACAAAATGAATAGATAAGAGGGAATGGAAGGGTACACATCATTCCATTTTAGTTTCATTTGGCCCACCAATAGTGGCCATCTTAGCCCTCTCCATGGCCTTGTACACCTGATTCTTCACTCCACACCCTCCAATCACTAGCCCCCAATTCACTTCTCTGTACCATCTTATGTGACTCGACAATGCAACTTGTGATGGGTTAAACAATTAAGAATACTTGAGTTTTTATTCTTTTTCTTGTATTGCCTTGTGTGAGACCTAGAAAGCAGTGATGCATTTGGTTAAATATGTATGTGGTTAGTTGTCCTCTTGCATATGCTTGGACCTAGATATAGATCTATATCTACCCATGTTTACTATCCATGCTTGCAAAGACTGTTGCAAATATTAGATCTTTAGAAAAGGCATTTTTGCTGTTATTATTTCAACTGTCATGTTAGGCATGTATGCAAAATGTGGAAACATAGACAAGGCATGTGATCTTCTTTGCAGACTTCCATGTAGTTGTTGCAACACAAATTGTCCTACTCACAATAAAACTTTAGAAATCAGTAAAATTGTTTGTCCTCTATTTCATTGGATGTGTTTTTTTAGAATTTAAACTAATAAAAAATAGCTCTACTAATGGGGAAAAAATGGGCAACCAATCAAACTTCAACTTTTCTCTATTTTTCATGCACAAAAAATGGAGAGAAAAACAAAACCTTAATAAATTAGTTTAATTTTTGCTCACATGCCAACCGATTGAAAAAAATAAGACATGGTAAACAAATCAATGTATCTCACAAAATGAAAAACAAAAGATTGTGCATACCTGTTACTCAACTATCTCATCTTGAAGGGTCAGTGCAAGAAGTTGGGTCCACTTTTTGGCCAAAAAGTGGAAGTGTTTTCCCTAATTTTTAGAATTTGTCACATTTGACCTTAAAATTTGAAGCACTTAGAGATGGAATCTTTAAAAAAGTCATTAAATATAAAATGTAGTACTCGAAGTCTAGTTTCCAAATATGTAATTTTTTTCAATACCCAGATGATACAAATTGATTTTCAATAGGCATTTCTAAAAACCACTATTTAAAAGTCACTTTTTTTAACCATACCATGCACGTGTACGGCCAACATAATTTGACCTAAATAAAATTATTTTTCAAAATTCTTTTGTGAAAAGATGTGTAGTATAGTGAAGTTTGATGAGGATATTTTTTTATAATTTTTTTCCAAATTATTATTTTTTTATTAATTTTTTATTAGGCCTAATTACTACTTTTGAAAACCCCTCGTGTACGGCCAACATAATTTGAGCAAAAAAAATCATAAAATTTATATTTTTTTTTTCATTGTGTAAAGAATGACATGTAGATTGATGACATAATTTAAAAAAAAAAAAATTTAAAAATTAAAAGTTATTAAAAAAATACAAACATCTGTCATTTCAAGTTTTTGGACCAGTTTGCTCATAAATTTAATAATAAATAGAAAAACAAGTCTAATAAAAAAAATTTACATATTTGTAAACTAGACACTATGATCTGTAATGGGTTTTAATTTCGTAAAAAAATTCAGAAAAAATTGTCATCAGCCATATAGGTGAAGTCAGTTTTTCCTCTGGTTTTGTACTTAGAGAAATACTTGCAGGTCCAAGGCTCAAGGTCGGCTACCCATGCCTTTCCCGAGCCTAAAACGAAACCAAAAGCGTGGGTGTGAAATTCAAAATTTTATAAAAAACGGGTACCCGTTCTAGAAAACAATAAAAAACAAAACGGGTACCCATTCTAAAAAATAATAAAAAACAAAATGGGTACCCGTTTCTAAAAATAGTAAAAAACAAAACAGGTCCCTGTTTTAAAACGGGTACTCATTTTAGGTTCGGGTGCCCGTTCCTAAACGGGTACCCATTTCTTTGAAAACGGGTACCCGTTGCTGTCGGCATTTTTTTCCTTGTGCGACTTCCCCTATATGTGGACTGATTTTCTTGCACTTACCCTGAAGGCTATTTCCCTAATAGATTTGAGGATGGGTGCAACTCAAGATTATGATTATGGTACCAATGCTTACAAATAGATCCTTGCATGAAAATGAATATGCAAAGCAAAAGATTAGAAGCTACAAAAAAAATTAATCAAAATCATATAAAAACTCCAAGTCAACACCTTCCATAGCCATTTAATATTGGCATCTTTTAATGGTTTCCTACTTGTCACTCTAAGCAAGAATGTAAACAAAGCATGTTTCAAGCATTGTATCAAACAATTCACGTGGTTTGTATATACTTCTGCATTTTTCATACACTTTCGCATTTTGCATATATATTTGCCTGTAGGGGAGGTTGTTGAATAGAAGTCGGATACTTGGACTTACCAATATTAGAAGTTTGATGAGCATCAAGGGAAGGAGCACTTTGGACAACATTTTTGAATCCTATAATGGATGCTTCATGCTGCACACTATCCACTTTCTAAGTGCTCATCATTTCTAAGAAAAACAAAATAGCAATCTTATTTTCCCACCGTGCTCCAATCAAAATATGTTTCTCTACAAAATCAAATAGCCTGTCTAGACTTTTCTGCTCTCAAAACCTTGAATTTTTGAAAGCGCGACATCAACAACTGAAACCCAACAACTAGTGGACACATTCACAAGACACCAAGTTCACAGTACTGCTTTTTCTTCTGAGTTCAAAAAATCATAAAGCTCAAAAACTGCAACTATGAATTCTTAAATCTGCAACAGAGGAGCTTCCCATAAGTCGAACCATTTTCTCCTTAACACCCTTAGCTATCTCACGGTAATTAGACATGGACTACATAAAGTGATTTGTGGAGAACTAAGCATCCTCTGCTCAAGTTTATTTTATGTCGTGGAAAATAAAAAATTTAATTGTACTTGTTGCTTCAACCTTGAAGATGCCAAACCTATCAATCTATGTTCCCTAACAAATAAATATCCCCGTCACTACTGTTATGACTCAATCTAGAAAATCCCCAGTTGACTACATGCAGAAAATCGTATCACAATTCCTTTGAGCAAATGACTGGGCAGCCCTCACCTACCAAGAATCCCTTTTAATATGCAGGACACCTTGCCTAAAAGAAAAATTTGGGGGTTTTCAATCACTTTTTCTAAGCTTAAAATACCAAGAGAAAATCTACAGCTACAATCAATCACAACACAATACATGCATAAACCACTGATATTATTCTTTCTAAAAAGAATGTTGGCACACACTACATCAAACACTCAACTAAATCAATACTCTAAATAACATTTCTGCATGTGAAATCTTGACCAGCCCTTTATCTGCTTCTACTTTTATTCACAGAATGCTTTCAGAATCCAATCTCTTTTCTATACGCGCAACTTAAGCTAACCATTTCTAGTTTTTTAAATCCACCAACAAAATTGTCCTAAAAATAGTTTAGGTCTAAAATAAAATTTTTCTAAAACTTGTTATTGTCACTGGAAAACCTACAAATTCTAGCATGGTTGAATTTATAGCCCAACTAAAGATGAAAGAAAAAAATTAGTTCAAACCTGGTTGAAATGTCAACCTATCTTGAAAGAGAATAATGATGCATGAGGGCAAAAGCAGAAACACAAACCCAAAAATCCATTCAGCTACAATAAATGGACCAATCCTCAGATTCACATAAAGCCATGCCTGCTAAGCAATCTTCACAAACTTAACCTAAAACCTACCATAATGATAATACAAGAAACCCCTACCATAATGATAATACAAGCAGTCGTAGTTGGAATGTTTTTTATGGCATTAAAATGCAACAAAATTAAGCAAAGCCCAAAAAGGAGCAACAAAACCCTTAAAGGTCGTACCTTGATAAAGCGGCTTCTAGGCGGTCTTGTTGGGATCCATACTACATTCCATTAGCATTGTGTATATCTCTTGATTAGAGTGGTTCCCTTCTATTTTCTTTATATTTTGTATGGTTTTGCAAACACTGGCGGGAATTGAAACCGCGCCAGCTGACCTGACGACTCTGCTCATTATTGATATCTTCAATGTAACGCAAATATGTTACCTGTAACACAAACCCTGAAGTAATTTTATATTCAATCACTGCCTTAGCTTCTTTCTGTAAACACACTAAGAATTTTTTAAGAAAATACTGCAGAAGGCAAATAAATCCTACCTGTGTGGCTGACGCCGACCAACTTCCTTGAACAGTCTGGAAATGATGGAAGACATACCAATTCAATTCAAATTACAACAAACTACCAATCTCAAAATGCAATTCGTTAAGCCCAGGATAAAGCATATGAGAAACCCTGATCTGTACCACTGTTATTTTCATGTGAGCATGTGTATTGCTAATAATAAAAAAAATTGCTTTGTTTGGCGTGGTGCATACGTGTCCATGCCTTAGACAAGGCATCCATGCTAATTTCCGCCCCACCATGTATCCAAACACGTAGACACGGTTTTCTTCTCTCAGAAAAAAGTAAATAACATGACAAACATATCAAATTCCACCCGGAAAATTTTAGAGGATTTTAAGAATTGTAAAAATGAATGCCAATGGGCTAAAAAAACAATGGACCAATGAAAAAATCAAATTTGTTGAATTTCTACAAACCAAAATTCCTTCCAAAAAACAAACATTAGGAAAAGATGAAATTTTTTGGCTTGCATGAATTTCAAGGAAAGATTAATACTTGCAAGTGAATACAATAGTACTCTTGCCTACGGCAGGGACTAATAAATTTGGTTCTTAGAGACTACTATACTGTCCCCATCCCCACACACACCCCCAACACCATATATATATATATATATACCAACAACTTATTATTCGACCATTCACCCACACACAACCCCACCCCTATATATATATATATCACAACTTATTATTCGACCATTCACCCACAAAAACACTGACTAATCACCTTATTTTATTTTTAATTTTTAAAAAATTAACTTTAGCTATTAACTGATTGATCATTAAGAAAGGCCATTGGAAACGATAAGGAAATTTATTTTCTTGTTTTTATTGCTGATATTCTCTAACAACCTGCAAACAAAATGATGACAGCCCGTTGAATCAATTCCATTTGTAATGGCAATGTCTATTATCTACTAAAAACTACATATCTGGTGTAGCGAAAGTAAATCTTGTGTTTCCTAAAATGGGAATTTAATTCTAGGGTGGTCGTCCAAAATGGGACGAATAGAGATGGGTCAAAGTACATTCAACTTTCACATCTACTAATTTATTAAATTTTCAAGAGCAATAATGAATCCCTTCCATGACTTCGAACGGTTCTCTTACTCACTCTCCAAATGAAGAAGTTGGTTTGATAAATGACATGATGTGTATGCATTTGCTAAACCTGCATCTAGAAAATGATATGATGGGTAGTTGAATCAATTAGTGAAATTTTGCAACGTATGAATAGAACGATGCAACTAAGGCCATTTATAAATAATAAAATATAAATTTTCTGTCTAGTTCAGTTCAAATTCTGTTCGCAATTTGTTTTTTATTTGTATTAACTCACGTTTCTGCTATTGCCCAGAAGGATTGTAGTAAGTGGGCGCACTGTAAAGCCTCGTAACCGTTTTAATATGTGTTTATGGATGTGGGGAATTCTTTCGATTTATAGCTAGCAAAGCAATTAGACAAAGAGTTTGTCAAATAGGCTGTTTGGGTCGCTCCACCGTAAACAGCTTACCAAAATTTCAATTCTGTTTTTTTCGATTTTTCATTGCAATCTTTTCAATAGACCTCTGTCGATTTCTTCAATGTTAATTTATTCATGCAGTCGATTTGTTTCAACTTGTCGAGAAGGTTTGTAAACAGCTTACCAAAATTTCAATTCTGTTTTTTTCGATTTTTCATTGCAATCTTTTCAATAGACCTCTGTCGATTTCTTCAATGTTAATTTATTCATGCAGTCGATTTGTTTCAACTTGTCAAGAAGGTTTCGACCAATTGACCATTTTACAACGTACCAACTAGTTAAACTCTACTGTTTGGGTAAGGAAGCGTAAATCAGTAAGAATGGACATTTTGTTAGACTTTATGAATATATTGACGTGTATGAACGATCCTTTTCAAGTAAGAATGTCTTTATGAATATATTGACGTGTATGAACGATCCTTTTCAAGAAATACAGCGACATGAATATTTTCTTCGGGATTTAGCCTTAAAATATCATGTATTACGCTTTAAGTGTGTTCTCCAAGCACAAGGAGGACCACAAAGAAAACATTGGCTATCATGCGCATTGCAATAAAGGAAATGCTGACAAGCTATTAATGATATACAGTAATTCCGTGGTACCGTGTACTTGGCCACTCAGTTGGCTTCCACCCCTATCAAGGGTTAAACTTATAGAGAGGTGGGGTTATATTGTGCTAAAATCCTGCTAAAATCTATGACTACTACTTTAAGCGGATAGATGTCTATAAATTCATATTTATTTGTCCTCATGAATGTAACTCGCACTTGCGGGCAAATTAGTTCAGAGAAGGGGACCCTCGCTTGATTATCCACTTTCAGGGTTGGAAGAGCCACATAAGATGGAATTGCCTCTTATAATACTCTTTTGAATCTTGTAAGGGTAAGGTATGTATGTTTTATATTGAAGTATAATTAGGTGCCTCCAATGGAATATGTGATAGTTCCATATACTACCAGTTGCCTAATTTTGTAGGGTTAAGGTATGTATGTTTTATATTGAAGTACAGTTAGGTGACTCCTTCACACCAATGGAGTATGAGATAGTCCTATATGCTACAAGCTGCCTAATCTTGTAGGGGTAAGGTATGTATGTCTTATATTGAAGTACAGTTAAGTGCCTCCTTCAACACCAATGGAGTATGAGACAGTCCCATATGCTACAAGCCGCCTAATCTTGTAGGGGTAAGGTATGTATGTCTTGTATTGAAGTACAATTAGGTGCTTCCTTCAACACCAATGGAGTATGAGATAGTCCCATATACTACAAGCTGCCTATAAGCTAGATTGTGAGGCATCGTGGACTATAAAAAGATTCCATTTCCATTAACCAAACTGTGTCAAAGTTGATAATTAGTTGGAACCAAATCCAAGCTTCAATTCTGCACGTTTTAAAGACGAGAATAGTCATTCTAGTCATGAATGATTGTTCTGTACTTGAGTGGATATACGAAAGCATGTGTACTTGAGATCGTGAAGCCCATAGGATTAGCCGACCAGCCATCAACATGTGCTTGACTAGAGGTCTTTTGAAGGAGTGATTAAGTAACTAGCACTTGTCTGCAGAGGTCAGTTAAATTTTGTAATTGGTCCCAGATTC
This sequence comes from Cunninghamia lanceolata, assembly GCA_027924645.1. NCBI lineage: Eukaryota > Viridiplantae > Streptophyta > Pinopsida > Cupressales > Cupressaceae > Cunninghamia > Cunninghamia lanceolata. The sequence goes on along the minus strand of BSBN01000983.1, from coordinate 918,145 downwards.
CCAATCATAAATCAGATCTCTTTCTCCAACCTGTCGCTGGATCGTACAGGTAAATTAACTTCACCAGTATAGAATCTCTAGTTTATAAGCAGAGATATTGTGACCTCGATGGCGTATAATGAATATTGTTATTGCGCATGTAGGTAGAGTCTATCTATCACCGGACAAGGAATGGCAAAGAGGTCGGTGAGCTACGAAAATTTGTTTTGGCAATCTCGAGTGAGTGCAGCATTTCGGACAGGGTGGGCATGCCTGCTGGCATGGATGATGATACAATACAGTGACATGCATTCCCACTGGATGGCCTTCCCTCTCTTCGCATATATCATGGCGGTTACTGTGGTGGGTGAGGCCTCGCTGGGAGAAGCACTGCAGTCTGCATTTTCTGTAATGGCCGGAGTAGTTCATGGAGCCATCCCTGCAATTCTCGTCCTGTGGGTCATCAAACCAGAGAGATTTTCCACTTGGGTAACAACCCTGTGTGTTACTGTTAGCAGCTTCTTGATCGTGTGGTCTAACATGATTCATATAACGTCCAAACGGGTGGCATGCGCTCAGGTGGTAATGATTTATGTCTCGGCGTTTTCCAATAGGGAAAGTTTGGACCCGGTGATGTACCCCATGCGCGTTGTAGCCACTACTGTTATTGGAACTGCCTGTGCTCTGGTGGCTTTGATTTTTCCTATTCCAAGGCTTGCCTGTTACCAGGTGCTAAACTTGAGACTTTACCCACATCTTTAATTGATCAATTAGGATAGCTCTTTTCTTTCTTTCTTTCTCTCTTTTCTTTTTTTTGAAAGTTCTCTAATATTTTAGCTATGAAATATACAGTCTACTTAAATATCATCTATTTCAATAATTGTTTGTCCACAGAACAAGCTGATTTTTATGGTTAGGAGATGTTCAGGTCCAGGAGAAGAGTAAGCTGGCTGCTCACATAACATCAGAGGTTTTAAGGATTTTGGTTGAGGCCTTCAGTGCAAATGGTTATCAGGAGGTGAATTCATTAAGCTTTCAGGCTAAATCATTGTCCTCTGCAGGAGTTGCTATGCTCGAGAAAGTTCAAAATAAACAGGTATGAACAACTCTCTATTCTCCTGATGATGATTATGGAGTGTGATCAGAAACCGTGAGGAAAAAACTAACACACAGTTAAATCCTGAAACACAAATTACAATACTACGGACTGTGGAAATTTAATGTATACTATAAATATGAACAACCATACAAAACACTCAATTTTTTTTTTTCCAAAACTAAGATGAAATAGTAAATTTCTTCCTTTTTAAAAGGTTTGTACAAATATCTGCACTATCAATATAATAAATGTCATTTATATTCCCTACCAATATAACTATATTATTTTATAATATCTGAAATAAATTATAATTTTATATTTTATGAAGTATTTGAAGTGAAGTATAATTTTATTATTATAAATAATTCAGGGTCTATCTAACTTAAATATCATTAAGATTTTTAAGTTAAATATGAATTGATTGAATATTTGTTTAAAATAATAACAACCACTCATTATATCATATATGATATAGTGCATTGTTATTTATAAATATCATGTTTATTTTAAAAAAAAATCATAACAAAAAATAAACAAGAAAAATGGAATAATTGTTACTATTTAATTGATAGTTAATGTTAGTTATTAAAGGTAAACTTTAAAAAGTTTCCATGTGGTTATTTTTAAATATCATTCCCTTCAAATTGGGTTTAAATTTGACAGTCGATTTTGCTTGTCAAGTAATTTTTTTTTACAGTTATTTATTCAATTCTGCTTTTAAAATACTTTGACATACTTTAGTATAAGTAAATTATATAAAAACCAAATATATAAAATAATAATCCAATATAAATTTTGACAGTTTGTCCAAAATCTCTCCTTTCATATGATACAACCTTTTTAAAATTTAGATTGTATTTTACAGCAAATGCCTAAATACAGCTATACAACTGTCAAATTTAAGCGATTCTTTAATAGTCAAAGGTTAATTTTGGCCAATAAAAATAGGACAAATATTTACCACTTTTTATTGTGAATGAGGTGTAAAATTGCTATTGACTTTTTGATCATTAAAATGGATGATATTTAGCCAATAGACTTTTATATATGAGCATTATAGTGTTGGAAATTGTCTCAAGTAGTAAAAAAAAAAATCCCCAGAAAATTTTCTTAAGTAGTCAGTTGTTCCTACAGAGTATTCCTTGAACCTCCTATAGGTGCAAGTGCTAGTTAAATAGAGTGTTGTAGAACAATCCCCATTGAAATTTTATAGAACAAACAATAGAATCGATTACCATGTTGGGACAGGGAAATGAAAAAATTCAACAAAAAAGAAGGTTGAACTTTTGGTAAACAATTGACATTACAAGTGTCGCTGTTTAGATGGGGCCATTAACAGACTCCTAAGCCACTGGAGTTGAAGTAGGGACATTTTCTATTTATTTATTCATGACTGGATTTTGCTTTTTAGCCTATGCACCTCCACATTTTCAAATTTCTTAGTGCTCGTTTATTGTTTTAAGCGCAGAAAGTGCATGGTAATGACTTCGAACAAAAAGAACAAATTATTAAGTACTCGTAAGAATCGTGCAAATGTGATTTGATTATTGCAAAAAATCTAAATCATGCTGTTGTTAAATTCGTTGTTACAAATGGTGTCACGTCTCCTCTATTATAATGTAAAATGAAACGATTGCTTTTAATGCTTTATGATGGTTTTTTTAATAGACAAGATGTCATTAGAGAAGAACTTCCGCTGGATTTAACTGTATATATTTCTTTGCTTAAAACATTTCATGTCCCCTCCTTACAGATGGACTGTTCTGAGTGATACCAATTCTGTGGAACCGAGCGTGTATGCCCATATTTGTGTGTCGATTGTTTTTTCATATTTTCGATTTGTAAAGTTTTAGACAGATGTCACAGACCTGATCAATCTATTGTTCCGTACATTTCGACTAATCTGATTTGTAGATGAATTTGTTAGAAAACTCTGAGTCGAGCCGTTTTACAACGTGCAGGCTAGTTAAGGTTTACGTCTAATAATTTTCAGCCTGTATTTGTCTCTAATAATTTTCTCTTTGTTGATGTGATATACCAGGATTACTTAAAATGGGAGCTTCCAGGTCTTGGATACACATCTTCTATGAGAGCTTTAAGCAAAGAATTTGGCAATCTAAGGCAGTCTCTTGCAGGGATGGAAATGGCTCTTCAATATTCGTCCACCTTTGAGATCGGAGCCCTGATGCACGCATTGCTAAAAGGCCCGTTGCTCTATCTGGCAGAGTGGACTAGCCTGGCTTTACAGAACGCAGGCTCTGCTTGCTTCCCAACAAGAAACGCAATACCTAACCAGACACAACTCATCGTTGAAGAAGTAAGAGCAGCACTAAATTCTTTAGATGAAGCCATAACAGTACTCGTACAAAGAGCTTATTACTCCACTATGCACAAGCCCAAGCCAAGCAACAAATCCTCCGATCATGAAACAATAGCTTCTGATGCATTCAGATGCTACCTGCCGACGTTTTTCTTTCTGTTCAACATGAAGCTTCTGTGTAAGGAATCTATAGACCTATTGTGTTGCTCCGCTCCCAGTAGTGAGAAATGGCATCAGATTGTAGCAATGGGTAGTCGAAAGCAGGAAACCAGCTCTCTATCTCAAAACAATTCTGATTATTGCCGCCTGTGCACAGTGCCTCTAACAACTATATCCATTAACATTGATGCAGCACAGCAGCAAGCGCAGACCGAGACGACCATACATCAATGGCTTACAAGATTTATTTTCCCCATAGACAGGAATAGACTGGTTATTGCATTAAAATGCTCATTATCCCTGGGCCTTTCAGTACTAACAGGGATTTTATTTAGCCGGGAATGTGGGTTTTGGGGTGGAATTGCAGTGGCCATGATCTTGAGCACTTCCAGAGAAGCGACGTTCAAATTGGGCAACGTGAGAGCACAGGGCACAGTTGCAGGCTCCATCTATGCAGTCATTGCCAGCAGAATGACAGAGAAATATATGGTTCTAGGAATCGTAGCTATAATGCCATGGGTACTATTTACAAGTTTTCTAAGGCAGAGCAAAATGTATGGTTATGCAGGAAGCCTGTCTGCAGTCATTTCAGCAGTCTTTATCCTTGGCCGAAAGACTTCACAGACGCCTTCAGAGTTTGCAATTGTGAGAATCACAGAGACCCTGGTGGGAATAGTGTGTTATATGCTGGTGGAGTTAATTCTTCAGCCACGCCGAGCTGCCACCATTGCTAGAAAAGAGCTGGTTTTCACCCTCTCTAATCTCCAGAATTATAGCACCGCCATTATTTCTGCTCAAATCGGCCAACAATGCATACATTCATTGCCAGCGGTCCTTTCACAATTCAAAGAGAAGCAAAAAGCATTGAAGTATGGTATTTCTCGGCTGAGAAAAAGTATAGAAGAAGCCAAGACAGAGCCAGACTTCTGGTATCTGCCTTTTCCAGAGACGACATACTCAAAACTCCTGGACAATGTTTGTAAGATAGCAGATCTCCTTCACTTTTCTGTGCGCGCCTACGAATCCATCATCGAGAATTGCTCCACCAGTCATATCTCAGTAGAGACAATCTATGACCTCGTCAGGGACGACCTCCAGGAATTTGGTAACAGACTGAGTCCTCCATTCCAATGTTTTGTACAAGTCCTTCAAGTTAAGTCCCTTGCCAGGTTAATTTTTCATCATCATAATCACCAACAACAGCATACTTTGGCAGACCTTGAATCTGGCCCTAAAACACCACCAGCCCATGAAGAACACGCACATAATTCTGAACTAAGATATCAGAATTCACAGAACATTGAAGATGATGAGGACCCCATTAATTCTCTCTTGAGAAATTTTGAGGTAGTGGTGGCAGAGGTATGCCTCACTGGCCGAGATGTGGGCGGATTGAATAATGATTTGGTGATTTCGTTGAGTGCTCTTGCCTTCTGCCTGGACAATACGATGAAAGAGCTAAAGCAGGTTGAGAGGGACATTCATGAAATTCTTCAGTGGGAGAATCCATGGAGTCTTATTGACGTGTGGGAAATACGGGACATGCTAAATGGGGAAGCGCCATATAGAAGCTAAGGGTGAAGTCCACTTTCAACAAAACCCAATCACTCAATTTATATGTGAATCCTGTTCTGTTAATAGTAGGTACTGGTGTTCGCTCTAAATAATGGAATACTTTATTTTTCTATGTATATGGTATCCTGTTCAACCAGGGGTTGAATTTGATGGTGTACCCTGCTATATGATTAAATTTAATATGTATTAGTATATATTTGTGGGATATATACATCAAAAGATTTTGTATTATTGAAGATAGGCCAGGCTTTTAAAAAATATTTGAAAAATTATTTAAATGGTAAAAAAGTATTATTTAGTTATTAACAATTATTTTTAATTAATATATATATATATATTTTAATTATTAAATTTATTATATTATAGGAGTTAATATAAATAAGATCATAAATTTATTTGATATTAAGAATCAATTTATATTATCTAATATATTAATTGAAGATATTTGAATTAGTTAATGTTTTAATTATATAAAAATAAAATTTTCATATTTATTTAAATAACAATAAATATATTATAAAAAATATTTCAACTTAATTTTTTCTAATTGTCAAATGTAATAATTTTTGAAGAGATTATAGGATATATATATATATATATATCAAACAAAGATTTATAGCTCACATAAGTATATAGAAATTAAAGTTTTAATATAATTTTATTATCTTTATATTTAAATATTATAAAACACTTGAAGAGAAATGAAGAGAATAGGAAGAGAAATAATGTACACAACTAAAAAAACTTGGTATATTATCTCTACACAAAACAAAATTAAAGGTTCATTCTTCTTTCTCTTTAAATATTGGTGTTTTGAAAAAAATTACTACATAAACCATTATTTTTGTCTTTTTTTGGGGAAAAAGGATTATATTAATAGAGAGTTTAAAATAGATTACAACAAAAGGATTTCCAAATAGCAATAGTCATCAATAAAGATAGAAGAATGAAAATATAAGGAGGTTTTCCATTGATCCACCACCTCTAGGAGCAAAAACAAATCATGAACCTAGTAAAACTCACAATCCCAAAGAACAAGAAGCAAGGAGAATCAAGCCAGATCATTACGAAGAATCTTAGGAAACTATGAAGTTTATTAGTGGATAGAGACACCCATTTCATGACATTCTAGTTGCGAGTAACATCAAAAGCCCACTTGACCAAGCAATCCATAAAGAAAGGAAAGACAATTGATTAGAACAAAAGCTTTTAGCTTATTACTCAAGTTTTAAGAGCTATATTTAATACTATATTAAAATAAATGTTTTTAGTACAATTTACTTAAAACAAACAATTAAAAAATAATATAAACATTAGATTTAAAAATTAACTAAATTAACAAATATGGTAACAAATAATATAATAGTATAGGAATTAAATAAATAAAAATTAAATGTATTTAACTTTTAATATACACATTCTTCTTTATATTGAAATATTATTCTAGAATATTAAAAAAGAATTTACACCAGGCTTTTTAGTAATATTTATAGGATGTATTTATATATACTCTTAAAATTATGGTATAATTTTATCGTTTAAATTCATAAATTTCAAAATATATGTATAGATTATTGAAAAGTAAAATAAATAATTGTGTATTTTTTTATAATATACTTGGTTGTGATCTAGGAACCAACAAAATGAAAGGCTTAACCCCAAGATGTTGTTGGTCAAAAGCCACCAAGTCCATTATCAACCATCTAAATTATGGACCAATGAGATGTCGACCAAGAAAGTAGTAACTAATATAACCAAATATCAAAGAATCCATTACTGCCCAAACCACCTAGCAAGCTAACCATAAACATCTAAAGCATACCTTTCGAAACCAAAAACTCTAGATTTTTTAAACCATCCCCAACCCAACTTCAATCCAATATAACAAAAAGGAAGCAACATACACTTATCAAAGGTGAGGAAAATTGCATAGGCCTTATCCCCCTTGCTTCCCAACATTAATAAATTTCTCACAAGACATAAAATTACCATAAGGAGGAACAAACACCACGTCATCTAAAACATTCCCATCTCAACAATCTCAAAAATATGGTATGGCCTTGATAGAGAGGGTGACCTTCAAACCCTTTGCGATCTCTTCCATAGCCCAATGTAGGTACATCTACCTCCTCTTCATAGCATGAAGGTGATCCAATAAGCAATCAAACCAAACTTTAGACTAGTGCACAACCTCTTTGATATCATCATGCAAAAGGAAGGAACCCATGGCATTTGATAGCGTGGCTTGGTGCAACTAAGAGTTTGGACAACATTGAACACATGTCTCTCACCCCACATATGTGTAGGGTCTAGTAATAAATTTTCCATGGAAGACCTAATACCCATGCTGGAACTGCCATCCACGTCCTTAGCAAGATCCTAGATACGAATGACCTAGTGCCATAAATCAAGATTCATGATTTTCCTTTTCCATGAATGCCATGAAGTTTGCAATCATTTCTTCACTTGAAACTAGATACTTCCACTATTTCCCCTTCCTCATCGATATAGTCTCTTTCTCCTTCAAACTCCCAAGCCTTCTAACCTTCTCAAATCTATCTCTAGAAGAGGACACCATCACTCAATCAAGAAACACACCACCGTAGCAATCTAGAAAATCCTAACCCATTAAATACAATGAACCCATCACTGACATCCTCAATGTGAAGTAAATATGGTTACTAAAAATAATTAACACTGTCCTATCAATCATGTAATGACCATTATTCGGTGGTTACAAGATCCTCCATACCAACTCATTATGAGATCAATAATTGCATATATTTATTCATAGGTATATTTTCCATTTTAATACATGTATAGATATCTTAAATACATCTATTTAAAAATGTCAAGAGATATAAGTTTTGAGTTATTTTATTTTACTTTGCAATTATTTAAAAATTAATTTATTTTATTTACATTGACCTTTTTTTCTTTTTTAATGTACATTGACTATTTTTATTTACTAAAGATTTATTTTATTTTATTTAGTTAAAAGTTATTTTATATTATTTTATTTATTAAAAGTTATTTGACATCTCTGCCACTCTAGAGCAAAGATAATAGCTACCAATTATATTAACATTAACACTTTAGTGAGAAATTTCAATTTTGACTTTGATCATTTGTTTTAGCTATTTAGTATTTTTCTTAAATATTTTATTAAGAATATGGTGAATTAAAAGAGGGAGGGTGAATTATTTTATCTTTTGTAATGAAAAAATACTAAGAATAATAGAAGATTATTATTGCATTTATTTTTTACATGAAAATATTTTCTATTTTAATACATGCATTTAATTATCCTTTATATATGCCTTGATTTTTATTTATCTTTTATTTAAGTAGAATTATTATTGCATTTATTTGTTAATCTTGGTATACTAGATTTATTTTCCAATGCTCTAAAAAATGAAGAATATAGTAATTTTTATTTTATTTAATACATATTATTTTTAATTAGTATAAAGTGTGTCTATTAAAAGTATAAAAACAACAAAACCATTTATTTTAAAATATTTATAGATATGGCTTGACCAAGGTTGAGTTTTGAAAATGAGGAGCAACAAAGAGAATGTCAAAAGAAATATTAAAGATGACAAAGACAACAAATGACAAATGAGAAAAAGAGGAATAAAAAAATATTAAAATGATAATGATAGAGAAAAAGTTGTTAGATGCAAGGCTAAATTAACAGTTGTAGAAGAGTGAAAGTTCAAATTTGTGTCATACTTCAAGCCAACTTATCAACACAAATGAATTTAAGCATTTCCTACTAAAAGTTAATTTTGGTTGAACATATATATTAGATAGTTGGATCCATTCTAACTAAATTAGATCTGAGCCATAACTTTCCCAATTGAAAGTGCCTACTAGATACATATGTAGCATCACTTTGGACCCAATTTACAAAAATATAATTATTTGAAAAATTTAATGTTCTCACAACTTCTACTAACATAATTTAAAGAAAAAATCTAATAATTCCCTTTTAAAGATCTATAACTTTAGTTCTTAAAAATATAATTTTTTAAATATTTTAATTAGTATTTATATTTTATTTTTTATTTTTACTAAAGGTAGGCCATCAACACAAAATATAAGGTTGTTTGTCTTTTGAAGAAAAAATTATGATGTACTAGAGGAGAGATTTCATGTTGAGACAATATAATCATTTTTTATTTTGGATAAATAGTTAAGACAAAAATGACATCTCATTGAAATAGTTGTGTTTTCAGTATATGCAACTTTCAATATTTATTTAAAAAATATATTTATCAAAATAGGAAAATAATTAATCCATGCAACAAATTTTCAAGTTATAAATGTTAAAAAAATACTATATAAAAAGTGGCATCCTACTTAACTACATTTTATTGCATTTTATCAACAACTAAATTATAGTGTCAATTTTACAAAAAATTAAATTCAAATTATTATTTTTAAAAGAAACAATAAAAACATAAAATACACTAAACAATTACATTTCATTAGTTTACATGATTTCAAAATTTAAAACATAGATATGCCACTTTCTAGTGATTCAAGTTAAAAATTTAGATATGTGTTGGTTATTTCCTTTATAAAAGTGGGACACAACTTTGAACTTTCACTTAAAATTAGATTTACAAAATTGAGAAGAAGTCATGCACAAACATGATCCAAGATGATCAACATGTATTAAGAAGCATAATACAAAGACAAATGTGTTTTGATCACCTCACTGATTTTGGAAGATAAGAAAGACAAGAACATAATCATGAAGTGTTTCAAAGGTATCATTATCGATTAAATGGTAATGTTAATTTTGAAGAAGTAAATTCAATATTGATAGACTATGTGCTTGAAATACTAAAGAATGCACCTCAATATGTAATCCATGTAAATGTTAGAAAAAACATACAAAATAATGATTTACAAAAGGAGTCAATATCACAACCAAAAATAAAAGATGGGTGCAAAATTCATAAATTGATAAAGAACAAAACATACCTGATCCTAATGGAATGTTTGAGAGAGATTTCAATACTTTCCAAATTATTTTTGACATGGTTTAGATAATTTTTCTTCACCAAACATACATTTTATTTTGTCAAGAATGTTACCTTGGAATAAAAGTTTCTTGAACACCTAAAGGCCCTATATGTAGTATATGTCAACAAGAGATAGATGATGATCAATTTTCAACATCAAATAGTATGGATCCTAGGCCATAGCCCCAAAGCTTGCAAACTTGACACTGTACGTTCAAAATCATGACTTGGTGGCTTGGGGCAGTTGAGTTGGCTTTGGCGCGCACACGGACCCTCTCTCCTTGCAATAGGGAGAACCTCCACATCACTCTTGCTCTCATGGAAGTAGCTAGTTGAGAGGAGGTGAGACACGGGGGTGGTCTGGCTCATTGGAGAGTTGGACTTCATGAAGAGGGGTTGGCCAGTCTTGGGGCCTATGTTGTTGCGCATTTGTTTGAATGCAGTGTTTTGTGACCATAGTTGTAAAAATAACTATATGACCCGAAGGGTCACTAGTCACCATTCTCTTGTTGGTGTTTCTAATGTTCCAGCATTGTGTGGGTTGACTATTGTTCTTGTTGATGCTTTGTTCAAGTTGGCGTTGTCATCTGTGTTGTTGGATGATTGCTTGTTGTATTTGAAGTTGTTTGAGTCTCTCCAATTGTTGTTGAATGACTAGTTGGTCTTGTTGTTATCTAGGGTGGATCACCTCTATCTTGTTGAGGATTGCCTTCACCCACTCACCTCTAATTCTAGGGCACATTCATGAGCCTAAACAAGAGTGAGATGGTTTAAGCTAACCTTGACTTGACCTAGGGTTTTGACTTAGGGTTTGTGTGACCTAAGGTTTGACTTTGTTTGACCTTGTGATGAAACCAAGGGTTTTGACAAACGTTGACGAAACTTGACCTTGTGTTGTGACCAAGGGTTTGTAATCCTTCTACACTACTAATTTTTTTTCTTTTCTATTTTTGTATGCATGCAAGCCTATATGAGTGCAAAATGTTTTTTATGCATTTTTATGTTTATAGAAATAAAAGTGCTTTTTCTTGATCTAGGAATTAGAAAATGAATGCAAACTAGTATTAGATTACCTAATTGAATGTAATCTATGTTTTTGGTGTTTTTTGAATAAGCGGATCAATTTAATCTATGAAACATAAATTGATTTAATCTATGAACTTTGGAAAGGGAAACTAATTTAAGAATGCAAATCTACTTAGCCTATCAAAGAAAAAGCAACATGTATTTACTTATCCTAAGAGGAAAGTTTTGATTATCTAATTACTATGAAATAAAAAAAGCATGAAAGAACCTAGAGATGCATGAGCCTCCACTACCCTTAGATATCCTTGTATTAGAAACCTCTAATCCTCTTGTAGCAGTGGGGTGATCCTCTTGGCAAAATAAAGAAAAGAAAAACAAAAGAAGCTTTGAAGCTTTGGAATGAGGATGAGCACTGTGGCTTGTGATGTGAGTAGCGTATGGATGCAAAGTGAGCTTTTAGAAAAGCTAAATGAGATAACAAATAAAAGAAAAAGGCTCTAATGTCCTGTATGAGCATATGGATGCTTGATTTGGAGAGCAATAGCCTACAAGAACTGTGTGCACAAATGAAATTGCCTCCCTTTATGCTTGAGGGAGGGGGTATTTATAGGTTAGAAGAAGGGATGAGAGGTGAAGAAGAAGAAGAGTTAACTCAATTTATTGGAGAGTTAACTTAGAAGACACAAGAGTAATCTGGTCTAAAACTGGAGTGATCTGCCCAATTATAACTTATCACTCAAGAAGAAATGAAGAAAGAGGAATGCATGAGAATGCATGAATTGATAACTAAAGATGAAAAAGAGCTAAATATGCATGTGTGGGTGCATAAAATAGTATCTCTATATTTGGCATGAAATTCCGTGCAAATAGGAAGAAAAATGGGCAAAAACAGAGCTATTTTGAGCTAGAAACTCAAGTGAACTCGTGGCTGGAAAACATGATAGGGTTGCCCATGGTTCACCCCTTTCACCAGTTAGGGTCACCTGGGGCAACCCATGGGCGACCCTCAGAGGAGGGCACCTGGGTGAAAGTCTATTTGGTGGGAGATAGAAGAGGAGGTGAAAAGAAAGGGATCAGCCTCTAGAAATAGGTCAATCATGTGTAAAAAATCAAATCTCCACTTGCAAAAGTAGGATCTCCAAGGGGAGATTTGGATTGGTTGAGTGAAACTGAAAACTAAAAGTTGGAGATGGCTAGGTAGGACCTCTAGAAGGTCTTTAGGGGTCGGAATGGATGAAAAACACTAGGCAAAGGTGAAAACACACCTACAAGACACATACAAGGCTTAGGAACAAGGTCATGAAGCACATGAAACACAAATCGACAAGTGTCAAAAAGTGTCGAAAGCGAAGAGAGAGAGAAAATGACAAAGGGGAAACAACACAAGGGTGAAGAAAACACACATCACCAAGAGAATTGCTACTGAGAGGATGCCATTTCACACTTACATGTACGTGACAAGGATTGTGACACATCATAGGGGTCCTCGTGGAGGTTGTGCATGATTTTGGTGCTTACATATTTGCCCCCTTGGGGATGGTAGTCTACATGAAAGATAGGTACCATTCCTGAACTAGGCCTTACCTATTGTCAATTTTCCTGCAATTGTACCTGCAATAACTAGTATTAGTCTCACATTTGAATATATCAAAACAAATAATGAAAACTGAAATGATGAACATACCATAGATTGTGTGAGTTCACCTAGTTGTTTGCCTTTATCAGTGAGACCTGTAAGAATGAATGCACGCAAAACAAACACATGAGAGATGCATAAAAATAACTAGTCTAAAAATGCATAAGATAAACTAAGCTAAGAGAGAGAAAGAGTGAGCAAATTAGTGAAATTCAAATGAATAGGTGATAGAATCAATTGTGTGAGAAGTCGTTAGGTAGATATCGCTAAGGAGACCGCAAAGATGGCCACCTCTTCTTCTACCGCTGAGAATCAGGTATGCAAACAGTGAAAAACCTTTCTCCAAACCCTAGGTTACATTTTGTAAAAAATCTCTTAGAATTGTCTATTTTTGTTGATTCTGTGTTGCATTGTCTTTATCTTGCTGTTTAGAGTAAGATTGGTTTTTCATTTGTTGAAATCGACTAAGAAATGAAGTTTTTAAAGTGTTTTTAGTTAAGGGATAGCCACATAGGGGAAGCATCGAGCAAGAAGTTGGGTCAACATATAGGGGAAGCATCAGGCAAAAAAAAATCCCAACAAGAACAAGATCCTGTTTTAAAAAAATAGAATCACGTTTAGGCTCGGGGTCTCGATCCTAAATAGGACCCCATTTAGAAATGGGGCCCCATTATGGTTCGAGATCCTGGACTAAATGGGATCCCACTTTTAAATGGGGCCCTGTTCTTCAAAACTATTTATTTTAAAAAAAAAGGTATGAGATTGTGTTTTTTTAGAACAAGTACCTGTTTTAAAGCGGGATCCCTTTTCCAAAAAAATTTAATTGCTAACTTGCCTTTTAAGCTTTCTTTTAGGCTCGGGAAAGGCATGGTAACTCAAACCTTAGCCTTGAACCTACAAGTACAAGGTCATGTCAATAGCAAGAGAAAAAAAAACTTTGGCAATATGGCCGGTGATTTTTTTTTTAGAATTTTTTTATAAAATTAAAACCCATTATAGATTAGATTTGATTTTCTATTTTTAATTAATTTATGAGGAAACTAGTCCATAAACTTAAAATGTTAGGTGTTCCTATTTTTTTAATAACTTTTAATTTTTTAAATTTCTTTTTAATAAATTATGTCATCAATCTACACACAATTCTTTACACAATGAAAAAAAATGATTAGTTTAGCTCAAATTATGCTTGCTGAGCACGAGGGATTTTCAGAAATAATAATTACGTGTTGCAAGTATGGGCCTAGCTAGTGTTGTCATTGATGCCAACATACTCTTGTTGCATTAATGATAAGTATTGCATGAGCTGTGAACTGAGGATATTGAGAAAATTAGTCTCAATCAGGAACAGTGAAGAACAGTGATGATAGTAAAGCAAAAGTCCCAGATAGGATGAGGATCAGAGGTTACAGATTAAAGGGTTTGTAGATATGTGTCTTAAGATAGTTCAGTAGAGATTTCAGAGGTATGCATGAAGATCTGAAGAAGTTATGGCAGTTCAAGTAAAACCAGTTCCAGTAGGTGCTCAGTGGTGACAGAGTGATACAGACAGGTCTGGTAAGATCCAGAAATACACTCTCCTATTTTACAAATTTGAGGGAGTGTTAAGGAGGTCTCTATGGAGTGTTACCTAGATTGGTTCATGGTTTGAAGATCTGGAAGCATGTATTCCTTTGTGATAGTAGTGACAGACTGTGTTCTTGAGGTCTTATATGGAGGAGAGATGGTTTTCAGTAAATAGATGAAGTGCAGATATTCTTGGTGAGTCAGGATATCTTGTTAAGGTCTTTGGATCGTGCCCAGCCTGTATTAGTGGTCCGCATTAGAGTTGGAGCTCGTAATTGAAGAATAATCTCTGGATGATGATCTTCCTGAGACTGGCCGACCGGATGAGTTACATGTCTTGCAGATGTTCTTATAGATGTTTGCCGACTTAGATGATCATTCCTAAGTTGATGTCTTGTATAAGTAAGGGGTTACGAAGTCATTTCAATGTAGTCTTTTTGCAGATGAGAGTGTGGTAGAGAGAAGGAGAGCGAAAGGCAGAGCAGAAGTATTGGGCTTAAATGGAACTGATTCAAGCATGGTAAAGATGCTACTTTCCAGTTCAAGTAGGTGATAATTATTTATAGACAGTGTGTCGCTTGTAGGTAGTGAGCCTCTTGTGAGCTGTAAGCTCGGGTAGTGAGCCCTAATTGGCATGTGCCATTTGTTCTTTCTATTCTTCTAATAGAGAATACATTCTTGGGTTAATCACCCTGTGGTTTTTTCCCTTAACCGAGTTTTCCACATCAAAATCTTGGTGTCTTATGTGTTGATGAGTTTCTGCTTTTGATTTAATTGCACTATGTTTCATGAATGATATACTGCTAATCACTGAGAAGATTTAAGTATGAAAATTTTGGACAACTAATTCACCCCCCCTCTCAGTTGTGTGCCCTAAGTCTAACAATTGGTATCAGAGCCAATTTCCTCTAAAAGGGGCTTAACCACTTGAGGAGATCCAGGATGTCATCTTATAATAAGGATAGTCCGAAGTTTGATGGAACCAATTTCAATCTCTGGAAAAGGCGCATGAAATGTCACTTGCAGTGTATGGGAATGGCGTACTGGTCCATGGTTACAAAACCGTATGTTCCTCCACAGGGTGGTACGACAACTCTAAATGAAATCACAGATGCTGAAAACAATCTGCGGACCAAAGAGGCTCTTCTAAGCGCATTATCTGCTCAGAGCTCTCAAATGTTATTGACCTACCAACTGCCTTTGAGATTTGGAATAAACTGAAACTTTTGCATGAAGGAGACTAGTATGTTAAATGTGCAAGGTTACAGAGTCTAAAAGGGAAATTTGAAAAACTGAAAATGAGAGATGATGAAAATATTACTACTTTTATGCCAAGAGTGAATGAGTTGGTTTGTAGAATTAGAAATGTTGGTGGAGTCTTGGATGAGAATGAAATTGTTGGCAAAATTCTCAGATCCCTACCTGCCTCTTACAAAATCAAGGCTGTTGCCATTGAGGAATTCAGAGCCCATACAACTGTCACAAGAGATCAATTGGCTGGAAAATTAGTTGCATTTGAAATGATAGAGTTTGGAGATGAACCCCCAAAGACTGAATCTACATTCAAAGCCAGTGTCTCTGTAAAAGGTAAACAAAGGTTTGATCCGGGAGAGAATTCATCAAGGAAACTGCCATGGTATGAAAAAAGCAAGAAAAGACCTGGAAGAAGAAGAAGTAGAAACTGCTCAACTTGAAGCCCTTATTGCAAAGAAACTGCCAAGAGGATCTGGTAAGTATGAAGGAAAATTGCCCTTTAAATGCTTTAACTGCAATAAGATTGGTCATTTTGCCTCAAAGTGTCCGGATAGATTTTCAAGGCCAAATCCTATTAGATCAAGGTTCCAAAAGAATTGCTACTATGTTCATGAAGAAGATGATAATGAAGGAGTAACAGATGATTAGTCAGAAACAGGAAACAAATCTGGAAATGAATGGGTGTTTATTGCCATCAAGGAAGAAGAACCTATATTTTCTGAATCTGTCAATCTTAAAATTGTAGAAAGGGCTTTAGTTACCCAAGTTAAAGAAAAGGATGATTGGGTCATTGACAGTGGTTGCTCTCACCATATGGCAGGTGACAAAAATAAGTTTGTAGATTTGGAAAGGTATGAAGGAGGAATGGTAAAGTTTGGTGATAATTCTGCTGGTAGAATCAAAGGTAGAGGAACTATTCCTTTTGATGGTAGAAACAAAATAGGTAATGTACTATATGTTGAAGGATTGAAGCACAATCTTCTCAGTGTTGGAAAGTTGGTGGACAAAGGCTATGATCTCCGGTTCAAGGATGGAAAATGCAAGATCTTTGAAAGCTCTGGAATAGAGATTACATCTGGTACTCAAACTAAAGGTAATATCTTCCACTTGGTTGGTACTGATAAAAGTTGTTTATTTGTTCAACTTGTTCAGAGCTGGTTATGGCATAGGAGGATGTGTCATGTGAATTTTGATAATATCATCAAGATAAGCAATACTCAGGCTGTAAGAGATCTTCCTAAATTAGTAAAACCTACCAACAACTTGTGTAAAGAATGTTAGTTGGGTAAGCTAAGCAGAGTCTCATTCAAAAGTAAGGAACTTTCCTCTACTAGATTATTGGACTTAGTTCATACTGATCTTTGTGGTCTGGCAAGAATCAGGAGTCTGCAAGGTGATAGATACTTCATGCTACTAATTGATGACTATTCCCAGATGATGTGGGTAACTTTTCTAAAAGAAAAATTAGAAGCTTTTGAGAAATTCAAAATATTCAAGGCTATGGTAGAAAATGAAACCGGATTAAAGTTGAAGTGTCTAAGGTCTGATAGAGGTGGAGAATTCACATCTGGTGAATTCTTAGAATTCTGTGAGAAACATGGAACAAAGAGACAGTTGTCTGCTCCTAGGACTCCACAGCAGAATGGAGTGGTGGAGAGAAAGAACCGGACCATCCAGGAAGCTTCTAGGAACATGATGATGGAAGCAAATGTTCCTCAGATCTATTGGAGAGAAGCTGTCAGCACTGTAGTCTATACCCTCAATCGAGTTCAAATCAGAAGCAATACCGGTAAGACTCCTTATGAACTTTGGTTTGGCATCACTCCTACTGTGAGGTATTTCAGAGTTTTTGGTAGCAAATGTTACATTAAAAGAGATGAAGATCTAGGAAAGTTTGATGCTAGAAGTGATGAAGGAATATTCTTGGGTTACTCTATTCAAAGCAAAGCATACCGGTGTTATAATAAGAGACTGAGAAAGATCATAGAAAGTACAAATGTGAAGGTTGATGAAGGAATTGAAAAACCCTCAAGGTTTTATGAGTATGATGAAGATGATCAGAATAGTACTCTGACTCAAGGTGCCCAAGCCTCTTCTGAAAAATAGGTTCAAGCTGATCCAGTAAGTCAGGAAGAAGAGATAGGTCTCAATGAGCCTGATCAAGAGTTAGAAGTGCAAGAAAGTTCTAAGGTATGTAAGACTGAACCACTTTGAAGATCAGATCATAGGTGATAAAAGCAAAGGAGTACAAACAAGAAGAAGAATTACTCAAGATTTAGAAAAGTATTGTTTGATTTCAAAGATTGAACCTAAGACAGTGAATGAAGCTTGCAATGATGAAAATTGGTCTAAAGCTATGGAGGAAGGACTAATACAAATTGAGAAAAATCACACTTGGGATCTGGTTCCCAGACCTAGAAACAAGAATGTGATTGGAACTAAATGGGTCTTCCGAAACAAACTGAATGAAGTAGGTGAAGTAATCAGAAATAAAGCCAGATTGGTCTACAAAGGCTATTCTCAAATAGAAGGAATTAATTTTGAAGAAACTTTTGCTCCAGTGGCAAGAATTGAAGTAGTTAGATTGTTTCTTGCATTTGCTACTTTCAAAGATTTCAAAGTGTATCAGATGGATGTCAAGTCTACCTTCCTGAATGGTGACTTGGAAGAAGAAGTGTACATTGAGCAACCGGATGGATTCCAATTTTCTGATCATGGTGATATGGTCTGCAAGCTAAAGAAGGCTTTGTATGGATTGAAGCAAGCACCAAGAGCCTGGTACGAAAGATTGGATAAACATCTCTTGAAGATTGGTTTCAACAAAGGTATTACTGACAGTAATTTGTACTTCAAAATTGATCATAAAAACATCTTAATTGTTGAAGTGTTTGTTGATGATATCATTTTTGGAGGAAGAGATAGTATGTGTAAAACTTTTGCAAATCAGATGAAAAGTGAATTTGAAATGTCCATGCTTGGTGAAATGAATTTCTTCTTGGGCCTGCAAATCACTCAAACAAAGAAAGGAATCTTCATTTCTTAGACCAAATATGTGAAAGAATTACTGAAGAAATTTGGGATGGAAGACTCAAAGCCAATGAATACTCCCATGGCAATCGGATGTAAATTGAGCAAAGATGATGATTTTCCTAAGGTTGATCTGACAAGGTATAGGTCAATGATTGGAGGGCTGTTGTATCTCACTCAAACCAGACCAGACATAATGCAGGTTGTTGGTCTTGTTGCTAGATTTCAGGTTGATCCTAGGGAATCTCATGTCATGGCAATCAAGAGGACTTTTATATATCTAAAAGGGACAGTTGAGTATGGTCTATGGTATCCTAGAGATCATGATTTCTCTTTTCATGCATATACAGATGCTAATTGGGCAGGAGATGTGGATGACCGGAAGAGTACTAGTGGTGGAGCATTCTTTTTGGGGAAGAGATTAGTTTCTTGGCTAAGCAAGAAATAAGAGGCAATATCTCTGTCCACAACTGAAGTAGAATACATTGTAGCAATAGGCAATTGCACTCAAGTTTTGTGGATGAAGCAGATGCTAAGAGACATAAGAGTGGAGTATGAGGAGCCTATCACAATCTTCTGTGATAATTCAAGTGCAATAAGTATATCCAAGAATCCGGTGTTGCATTCAAAGACTAAGAATATATCTATCAAGTTTCACTTTCTGAGAGAGCAAGTGAACAAGAATGAGGTCAGATTGGAGTTTGTGTCATCCAAGGATTAGATTGCAGATATCTTTACTAAACCTTTGCCTAAGGACTCTTTTGAGTATCTCAAGGAGAAGTTAGGGGTTATTGCCCCTCCAGTGATGAACTAAGGTGCACTGATGTGCATCAGTCCGGTGGGTATCACAGTCACATCTTGTGATCTGGATTGATGTTGGGGAGCTGCTACTAAGGGGGAGCAGCAGGTATGATTCTGAAGTGATGGAATTGTAAGTATGTGCCCTTTTCCATTGATGTCAAAGGGGGAAAGAAGACATGTGAAAAACAAGTGGATAATGATCAAAAGGGGAGTAGTAAAAGAAGAGAAGACATGTGAATGGTTGTTGCTGATAGGGGGAGTTGTGACAGTAAGAAGAAGTTCTTGTCTTGATAGTTTTTCACATCATATGTTGCCATCAATGACAAAGGGGGAGATTGTTGCAAGTATGGGCCTAACCGGTGTTGTCATTGATGCCAACATACTCCTGTTGCATTAATGATAAGGATTGGATGAGCTATGAACTGAGGATATTGAGAAAATTAGTCTCAATCAAGAACAGTGAAGAACAGTGATGACAGTAAGGCAAAAGTCTTAGATAGGATGAGGATCAGAGGTTGAAGATTAAAGGGTTTGTAGATATGTGTCTTAAGATAGTTTAGTAGAGATTTCAGAGGTCCGCATGAAGATCTGAAGAAGTTATGGTAGTTCAAGTAAAACCGGTTCCGGTAGGTGCTCAGTGGTGACAGATTGATACAGACAGGTTCGGTGAGATCCAAAAATACACTCTCCTATTCTACGGATTTGAGGGAGTGTTAAGGAGGTCTCTATGGAGTGTTACCTAGATTGGTTCATGGTTTGAAGATCCGGAAGCATGTATTCCTTTGTGACAGTAGTGACAGACTGTGTTCTTGAGGTCCCGGATGGAGGAGAGATGGTTTTCAGTAAACAGACCAAGTGCGGATGTTCTTGGTGAGTTAGGATATCTTGTTAAGGTCTTTGGATCATGCCCAGCCTATATTAGTGGTCCGCATTGGAGTTGGAGCCCGCAATTGAAGAATAATCTTTGGATGATGATGTTATTCCTGAGACCGGCTGACCGGATGAGTTACACATCTTGTGGATGTTCTTATAGATGTTTTCTGACTTAGATGATCATTCCTAAGTTGATGTCTTGTATAAGTAAGGGGTTGCGAAGTCATTTCAATGTAGTTTTTTTGCAGATGAGAGTGTGATAGAGAGAAGGAGAGCGAAAGGCAGAGCAGAAGTATTAGGCTTAAATAGAACTGATTCAAGCATGGTGAAGATGCTACTTTCTAGTTCAAGTAGGTGATACTTAAATTTTTGTAGACAGTGTGTCTCTTGTAGGTAGTGAGCCTCTTGTGAGCAGTGTGCTCAGGCAGTGAGCCCTAATTGGCATGTGCCATTTGTTCTTTCTATTCTTCTAACAGAGAATACATTCTTGGGTTAATCACCCCATGGTTTTTTCCCTTAATCGGGTTTTCCACGTCAAAATCTTGTTGTCTTATGTGTTGATGAGTTTCTGCTTTTGATTTAATTGCACTATGTTTCGTGAATGATATACTGCTAATCACTAAGAAGATTTAAGTATGAAAATTTTGGACAACTGATTCACCCCCCCTCTCAGTTGTGTGCCCTAAGTCTAACATTAGGGCCAATAAAAAATTAATAAAAAATATTTGGAAAAAAATTATTAAAAAAATCCTTATCAATCTTCAGTATAATACACATTTTTTCCTAGAAGGAATTATAAAAAATAATTTTATTTAGGTCAAATTATGCTTGTCGGACATGTGCATAGTATGGTCCTAAAAAAATGACTTTTAAAAAGTGGTTTTTGTATAAGCCTATACAAAATTAATTTGTATCATCTGGGTATTAGAATAAATTACATATTTGAAAACTAAACTCAAAATGTTAGATTTCATATTACTGGACTTTTTAAAGATTCTATGTGTAAGTGCTTCAAATTTTTAGTTCAACTGTGACAAACTTTGATTTTCAGGAAAAACACTTACACTTTTTGGCCAAAAAGTGGACCCAACTTCTTGCACACACCCAAGATGTAAAAGGGTTTTTTTTTACTACATGGAGAAGATATTATAAAATTATAATCAGAGGTGTTCTCCATTCTATACTAGACCTAGGGTACTTATAAATCTAGAAGTTTGAGCTTCAACACCACTTGCAATTATATTCTTGTAATCTAATGAAGGAGAATTTGTAAATGTATAACCATCATTGTTGTAAATATCTCCATGAACATGGGATGCATTTTTAGGAGTGTAATATATTCCTCTAGTTACACTTGTTAACTTGAGTGGTGTACTTGATTAGTTGATCAACATAGAGACTTTAAAATCTTTGTGAAGCTTTTACAAAGTATTTTTCATTGCATTGTAGAAAATATATTTATTTGTTCATGGATTATTGAATTATAAATATTTCATCTTTGATGTTGTGATATTATGGTGTTATGTTTGACATGCATAGAACCCAACTTATGTATGTGAATGCAAAACTTGCTTTTTTCTATCTTCATCCTAGTTATGTTTTAGCTCTTTTGGATTGCACATATACTTGTTCTCTTGGTTTTAAAATTCAACTCCGTCACCCTACTTGGATCAAGGCACCAATATACAAAGATCCATCATCCTACACACCAATATACATAAAACAAAGCATCGAATCATTCATATCAAATTTATGATTCAATGTCCCACCAACATTGCAAGTGCATCACACCCCATAAATATATCACAAGAAAGTTTTAAATAGAATAACCTTTACATGGATTTTCAATGTTGTTTATCTTGCAAGTGTGCATGAGGCATGTCCTTATCTGCAAACATCTCAAGGGGAAAATAACTTGCATATCTTAAGTTGCATCTTAGTGTATATATATATATATACACTTAGGCATAAACCTACTTAGGTGTACCCTTATAAAATCTTGACACATGCCTCATTGAGGTGTTAAGGTTGTTGGGCGGTTAGGAGAGGTGTCACCAAGTTGCCTACTAAATAGCCACTCACGCTAGTTTTTAGGGAGGCAACTCACCACCACTCATAGTTGAGTCCTTTCCTCAACTAACTAACTTCCTCTCGTCATCTATATGTACTCATCTTGTGCATAGTCTATGCATTGCAATTTCCATTACTTTCACTCCGGATTCGATGCTTGCATTCGTCTCTTTGATCTTGTTTCTAGTAGCATGCACACCTTGCATTGCTACTTACAAGATGTTGTCATACATACTAGCATTGAGGCTTAGTGACAAGTATACGAGTTTAATGGTGCACTAGGGCATGGTTCACTTTCAAAAAGTAATTGAATATTGCTATTCCTCTTGAGTCATTTTACATTCAACCTTAATGAACATCCCTCTTGGCCTAGCAGAGCCTAAAGAAGAAGAAGAGACTTGCCCTTTCTTATATGTTACACCCCTTAACAAGTCAAGATTATTTAGAATGAGTTAATTTAGTTTCAAATATTTTTTATATTTTCACAAATAATTTAAGTGTAATTTATTTAAACCAATAGAATTGATTCATTTGATTTTGAATAAGTATAATTTATTTAGGTAGATTTTGAAAATATAAATTAGTTATAAGTCCATATTTTTGGAATAATTCATCAAATATATTATAAAAATAAATAAAAATTCTTAAATTTTTTTGTTCTTCCAAACTGCTATACTCCCCCACACACACCATCCCCAACCCATATATATATATATATATGTATTACCACAACTTAGTATTCGACCATTCACCCACAAAAACACTAACTAATCACCTTATTTTATTTTTTAATTAAAATTAACTTTAGCTATTAACCCGATTGATCATTAAGAAAGGCCATTGGAAACAGTAAGGAAATTTATTGCTCATATTCTCTTAACAACTACAAACAAAATGATGAGAGCCCGTCGAATCAATTCCATTTGTAATGGCAATGTCTATTCTCTACTAAAAACTGCATAGTAAATCTTGTGTTTCCTAAAATGGGAATTTAATTCTGGGGTGGTCGTCCAAAATGGGACCAATAGAGATGGGTGAAAGTACATTCAGCTTTCATATCTACTAATTTATTAAAATTTCAAGAACAGTAATGAATCCCTTCCATGATTTCCAACAGTTCTCTTACTCACCCTCCAAATGAAGAAGTTGGTTTGATATATGATATGATGCGTATGCATTTGCTAAACCTGCAACTAGAAGATGATATGATGGGTAGTTGAAACAATTAGTGAAATTTTGCAACATATGAATAGAACGATGCAACTAGGGCCATTTATAAATAATAAAAAATAAATTTTCTGTCAAGTTCAGTTCAAATTCTGTTCGCAATTTGTTTTTTATCTGTATTAACTCACGTTTCTGCTATTGCCCAGAAGGATTGTAGTAAGTGGGCGCACTGTAAAGCCTCGTAACCGTTTTAATATGTGTTTATGGATGTGGGGAATTCTTTCGATTTATGGCATGCAAATTAATTAGACAAAGAGTTTGTCAAATAGGCTGTTTGGGTGAGGGAAGCCTAAATCAGTAAGAATGGACATTTTATTAGACTTTATGAATATATTGACTTGTATGAATGATCCTTTTCAAGAAATACAGCGACTTGAATATTATTCTTCGGGATTTAGCCTTTAAATATCATGCATTACGGTTTAAGTGTGTTCTCCAAGCACAAGGAGGACCACAAAGAAAACATTGGCTATCATGCGCATTGCAATAAAGGAAATGCTGACAAGCTATTAATCATATACAGTAATTCCATGGCACGGCGTACTTGGCCACTCAGTTGGCTTCCACGCCTATCCAGCTGTTAAACTTATAGAGAGGTGGGGTTATATTGTGCTTCAAATTGCGGTTCCAATATCTAATCGCTTATAGGTGGAATCGATATCAAGTTCTATCGGTCTAACTCAATACTGCTCCTCCACCAAGAGATTCCTGGTAAAATCCATGGCAACTCCTTTAAGCGGATAGATGTCCATAAATCCATATTTATTTGTCCTCATCAATGTAACTCGCACTTGTGGGCACATTAGTTCAGATAAGGGACCCGCGCTTGATTATCCACTTTCAGGGTCGGAAGGGAATTGCCTCTTATAAGACTCCTTTCAAATCTCGCAGAGGATAGGATATGTATAGCTCATATTGAAGTACAATTAGGTGCCTCCTTCAACATCAGTAGGAGTATGAGATAGTCCCGTATACTACGGGATGTGGACTATAAAAAGATTCCATTTCCAATAGCTAAACTTGTTGAAGTTGATAATTAGTTGAAGTTGATAATTAGTTGGTACCAAATCCAA
This sequence comes from Cunninghamia lanceolata, assembly GCA_027924645.1. Lineage (NCBI taxonomy): Eukaryota > Viridiplantae > Streptophyta > Pinopsida > Cupressales > Cupressaceae > Cunninghamia > Cunninghamia lanceolata. The sequence continues at coordinate 893,427 of BSBN01000983.1, read as the reverse complement.
GCTTCAATTCTTCACTTTTTAAAGACGAGAAGAGTCATTCCAGTCATGAATGATTGTTCTGTACTTGAGTGGATATACGGAAGCATGTGTACTTGAGATCATGAAGCCATAGGATTAGCCGACCAGCCATGAAATGTGCTTGACTACAAGTCTTTTGAAGGAGTGATTAAGTACCTAGCACTTGTCTGCAGAGGTCATTTAAATTGTGTAATTGGTCCTATATTCCCAATCATAAATCAGAGCTCTTTTTTCAACCTGTCGCTGGATCGTACAGGTAAATCAACTTCACCAGTATAGAATCTTTAGTTTATAAGCAGAGATATTGTGAACTCGATGGCTTATAATGAATGTTTGTTATTGCGCATGTAGGTAGAGACTATCTATCATCTGACAAGGAATGGCAAAGAGGTCGGTGAGCTACCAAAACTTGTTTTGGCAATCTCGAGTGAGTGCGGCATTTCGGACAGGGTTGGCATGCCTGCTGGCATGGATGATAGTACAATACAGCGACATGCATTCCCACTGGATGGCTTTCCCTCTCTTCGCATATATCATGGCCGTTACTGTGGTGGGAGAGGCTTCGCTGGGAGAAGCACTGCAGTCTGCATTTTATGTAATGGCCGGAGTAGTTCATGGAGCCATACCTGCAATTCTTGTCCTGTGGATCATCAAACCAGAGAGATTTTCCACTTGGGTAACAACCCTGTGTGTTACTGTCAGCAGCTTCTTGATCGTGTGGTCTAACATGATTCATATAACGTCCAAACGGGTGGCATGCGCTCAGGTGGTAATGATTTATGTCTCGGCGTTTTCCAAGAGGGAAAGTTTGGACCCGGTGATGTACACCATGCGTGTTGCAGCCACTACTGTTATTGGAACTGCCTGTGCTCTGCTGGCTTTGGTTTTTCCTGTTCCAAGGCTTGCCTGTTACCAGGTGCTACACTTGAGAGTTTACCCACGTCTTTAATTGATCAATTAGGATAGCCCCTTTTCTTTCTTTCTTTCTCTTTTTCTTTTTTTTAGAAATATCTGTAATATTTTAACCATGAAATATACACTCTACTTAAATATCATCTATTTAAATAATTGTTTGCATCATGGAACAAGTTGATTTTCATTATTCGGAGATGTTCAGGTCCAGGAGAAGAGTAAGCTGGCTGCTCACATAACATCAGAGGTTTTAAGGATTTTGGTCGAGGCCTTCAGTGCAAATGGTTGTAAGGAGGTGAATTCATTACGCTTTCAGGCTAAATCATTGTCCTCTGCAGGAGTTACTATGCTCGAGAAAGTAAAAGACAAACAGGTATGAACGACACAAAACATTTAAAATTTCTTTTCCAGAGCTAAGTTGAAATAGTAAATTTCTTCCTTTTTTTAAAGGTCTGTACAAATTCATAAATTTGCACATAAATGTCATTTATACTCCCTACCAATATAACAATATTGTTCTATAATATCTGAAATAAATTATAATCTTATATTTTTAAAAATATTTGAACACTTGAAGTATAATTTTATTATTATAAATAATTAGCTTTTGAAGTTCAAATAATTTAGAGTATGTCTAATTTAAATATCATTTAGCAAAAAGAAGAAAAAAATATATTAACAAAAGTGGCAAAAAATATTATAAAAGGACTTTCAAACAACGACGGTCACTAAAATCTAAAGGACAAAAATCTAAGGAGGGTCACCACTATCCCACCACCTCCAAGAACCAACAAAGCTCAAGATACATAGTTGCCAGACTGGAAATTAGTACCTAGTACGTCAATTTTTTGAAAATAGGAGATGGGTACTTGGAGACTCCATTTATTTTTTACTATAATTTAATAATAACTCGCTATATTACTGTCTATAGCTATATATATACCATTATACAATAATATATATAGTATATTACCATATAATACTACATATAGCTATAGATAGTAATATATATATATATTACTATATATATTATTTGTAGTTTACTTGTAACCATTTAATATAGCTTACTGTATATATTACTGTAGACACTAGTATTGAGGTTTAAAGTCCGTAGGAGTAAGAATCCACTAAGCTCGTGCGAAAACGGTGGAAAAAATGAAAGGTAGAAATAGAAAAAAAGTGGAGATGCCTTTTTATGATGCAAGAGACACGACCAGAAGTCCCTTGCAAAGGGAGACATACCCAGCCGAGTCTCCGAGATGGGAGACACTTACCAACCTCCGAGACACGTACCAAGAGGTAGGAGAAGTGTCTCCTAATAACTATGTCAAGATACTAAGAAAATATAAGCTACGAAAAAACAAATTTTTAAGTTAAATATGAATTGATTGAATATTTATTTAAAATTATAACTACCCATTATATCATATGATATCATATGTAATGGGTTGTTATCTATAAATATCATGCTTCTTATTCTTTTTAAAAATCATAAAAGGAATAAACAAATAAAACAGAATAATTATTACTATTTAAGTGATAGTTAAGGCCAGCTATTAAAGGTAAACTTTAAATAGCTAGCAAGTTCTAAAATAGTCCGGAGACAAACAACAGAGTCGGTTACATGTTGATGTTGAAACCGACAGGTCGGTAAAAATAGTCGACAAATTGAATTTTTTTTTAAAGCAGTTGGCAATACGTGTTAGCTGTTTACGTGGGGCCAGTAACAGCCTCCTAAGCCATTGGAGTTAAAGTAGGGACATTTTCTATTTATTTATTCATGGGCTGAGATGAATTTATTAAATATTCAACGCACCTATCATAGTTTAAAGGACTGATTTTGCTTTTTAGCCTATGCGCCTCCACATTTTCATATTTCTTAGTGCTCGTTTATTGTTTTAAGCGCAGAAAGTGCATGGTAATGACTTCGAACAAAAAGAACAAATTATTAAGTACTCGTAAGAATCGTGCAAATGCGATTGATTATTGCAAAAAAATCTCTAAATCATACTGTTGTTAAATTCGTTGTTACAAATGGTGTCACGTCTCATCTATTATAATGTAAAATGAAACGATTGCTTTTAATGCTTTATGATGGTTTTTTAATAGTCATTAGAGAAGAACTTCTGCTGGATTTAACTGTATATATTTCTTTGCTTAAAACATTTCAAATCACACTATACAAGATGTCCCCTCCCTACAGATGGACTGTTCTGAGTGATACCAATTCTGTGGAACCGAGCCTGTCCATCAGTTGTGTGTTGACTGTTTTTTTATATTTTCGACTTGTAAAGTTTTCGACAGATCTCACAGACCTGATCAATCAATTGCTCCGTATATTTCAACTGGTCTAATTTGTCTATGAATTTGTTGGAAAACTTTGGGTCGATTACATTTCGACCAGCGAGCTGTTTTACAACATACAGGCTAGTTAAAGTTTACCGAGCCTGTATTTGTCTCTAATAATTTTTTCTTTGTTGATGTGATATACCAGGATTACTTAAAATGGGAGCTTCCAGGTCTTGGATACACATCTTCTGTGAGAGCTTTAAGCAAAGAATTTGGCAATCTAAGGCAGTCTCTTGCAGGGATGCAAATGGCTCTTCAATATTTCTCCACCTTTAAGATCGGAGCCCTGATGCACGCATTGCTTAAAGGCCCGTTGCTCAATCTCGCAGGGTGGACTAGCCTGGCTTTAAAGAACGCAGGCTCTGCTTGCTTCCCAACAAGAAACGCAGTGCCTAACCAGACAGAACTCATCGTTGAACAAGTAAGAGCAGCTCTGAATTCTTTAGACGAAGCCTTAACAGTACTCGTACAGAGAGCTTATTACTCCACTATGCACAAGCCCAAGCCAAGCAACAAATCCTCCGATCATGAAACAATAGCTTCTGATGCATTCAGATGCTACCTGCCGACGTTTTTCTTTCTGTTCAACATGAAGCTTCTGTGTAAGGAATCTATAGACCTATTGTGTTGCTCCGCTCCCAGTAGTGAGAAATGGCATCAGATTGTAGCAATGGGTAGTCGAAAGCAGGAAACCAGCTCTCTATCTCAAAATAATTCTGATTATTGCCGCCTGTGCACAGTGCCTCTAACAACTATATCCATTAACATTGATGCAGCACAGCAGCAAGCGCAGACCGAGACGACCATACATCAATGGCTTACAAGATTTATTTTCCCCATAGACAGGAATAGAATGGTTATTGCATTAAAATGCTCATTATCCCTGGGCCTTTCAGTACTGGCAGGGATTTTATTCCGCCAGGAATGTGGGTTTTGGGGTGGAATTGCAGTGGCCATGAGCTTGAGCACTTCCAGAGAAGCGACGTTCAAACTGGGCAACGTGAGAGCACAGGGCACAGTTGCAGGCTCCATCTATGCAGTCATCGCCAGCAAAATGACAGAGAAATATATGGTTCTAGGAATCGTAGCTATAATCCCATGGGTAGTATTTACAAGTTTTCTAAGGCAGAGCAAGATGTATGGTTATGCAGGAAGCCTGTCTGCAGTCATTTCAGCAGTCTTTATCCTTGGCCGAAAGACTTCACAGACGCCTTCAGAGTTTGCAATTGTGAGAATCACAGAGACCCTGGTGGGAATAGTGTGTTATATGGTGGTGGAGTTAATTCTTCAGCCACGCCGAGCTGCCACCATTGCTAGAAAAGAGCTGGTTTTCACCGTCTCTAATCTCCAAGAATATACCGCCGCCATTATTTCTGCTCAAATCGGCCAACAATGCATACATTCATTGCCAGCGGTCCTTTCACAATTCACAGAGAAGGAAAAAGAATTGAAGTATGGTATTTCTCGGCTGAGAAAAAGTATAGAAGAAGCCAAGACAGAGCCAGACTTCTGGTATCTTCCTTTTCCAGAGATTACATACTCAAAACTCCTGGACAATGTTTGTAAGATAGCAGACCTCCTGCACTTTTCTGTGCGCGCCTATGAATCCATCATCGAGACTTGCTCCACCAGTGATATCTCAGTAGAGACAATCTATGACCTCATCAGGGACGATCTCGAGGAATTTGGTAACAGACTGAATCCTCCATTACAATGTTTTGTACAAGTCCTTCAAGTTAAGTCCCTTGCCAAGCTAATTTTTCATCATCATAATCACCAACAACAGCATACTTTGGCAGATCTTGAATCTGGCCCTAAAACACCACCAGCCCATGAAGAACACCCACATAATTCTGAACTAAGATATCAGAATTCACAGAGCATTGAAGAAGATGAGGACGCCATTAATTCTCTCTTAAGAAATGTTGAGGTAGTGGTGGCAGAGGTATGCCTCACAGGCCGAGATGTGGGCGGATTGAATAATGATTTGGTCATTGCGTTGAGTGCTCTTGTCTTCTGCCTGGACAATATGATGAAAGAGCTAAAGCAGGTTGAGAAGGACATTCATGAAATTCTTCAGTGGGAGAATCCATGGAGTCTTATTGACATGTGGGAAATCCGGGACATGCTAAATGGGGAAGCGCCATATAGAAGCTAAGGGTGAATTCCACTTTCAACAAAACCCAATCACTCAATTTATATGTGAATCCTGTGCTGTTAATAGGTACTGGTGTTTGCTCTAAATAATGGACCCCATGGGTCTAACTTTAATACTTTAGTTTTGTATGTATACGGTATCCTGTCCAAGTTCCGGGGGTTAATTTTGACGGTGTACCCTGCATATGATTAAATTTAATATGTATATATTGGTGGGATAGATAGATCAAAATATTTTCTATTATTGAAGATAGGCCAGGCTTTTTTATTGTGGGCTTTTAAATTTGGAATAGGCCAGGCTTTTTAGTTGCTGGCTTTCAAATTTGGAATAGGTGAGGCTTTTTAATTGCGTTTTTCAAATTTGAAATAAGAGGCTTTTTAATTGAGGGCTTTCAAATTTAGAATAGGTCAAGTTTTTTTTTATTGCATGCTTTCAAATTTAAAAAAATTTGAAAAATTACTTAAATTATAAAAAGTATTATTTAGTTATTGGCAATTATTTTTAAATATAATAAAATATTTTAATTAATATATGTTTATATTTATTATTATTATTAAATTTATTATAATAGAGGTGTTAATATAAATAAGATCATAAATTTATTTGATATTGTTAAGAATCAATTTAGAACATATTTGAATTAGTTAATTTTCTAATTATATAAAAAAAAACTTTATATCTATTAAATAATAATAAATATATTAAAAACATATCTATTTCAACTTAATTTTTTATAATTATCAAATGTAATAGTTTGTATTTAAAAGTTTATATTTTGAAGAGATTATTGGATTAAGAAAGTTTAATTACTCTCAAATTTATACATATATACAAAGATATAGAAAAATCTACAAATTTAATAAATATATTAATTACAAAGACAATTATAACTCAAATAAGTATATAGAAATTAATTTTTTAATATAATTATTATCTTTATATTTAAATATTATAAATTGTTTAAAGACAAATGAAGAGAATAGGAAGAGAAATAATGTACACATAAAAAAAAAAACTTGGCATATTATCTCTACACAAAACTAAAGGTTCATTTTTCTCTCTCTAGATATTGGTGTTTTAAAAAAGAAAATTACTACATAAACCATTACTTTTTGAAAGGATTTCCAAATAGCAATAACCATCAATAAAGCTAGAAGAATGAAAATTAAAGGAGGTTTCCCACTAGTCCACCACCTCTAGGGGTAAAAAGAAACCATGAACCTAATAAAACTCACAATCCCAAAGAACGATAGGCTAGGAGAATCAAACTAGATCATAATAAAGAAGATGAAGAAACTGCAAAGATTTATTAGTAGATAGGGATCCTCATTTCATGACATTCCAATTGCAAGTAACATTAACATCAGAAGCCTACTTGGCCAAGCAATCCATAGAGGAAGGAAAGACAATTAATAATAACAAACTTTTTTAACTTATTACTCAAGCTTTAAGAGCTATATTTAATATTATAATGAAAATACATGTTTTCACTACAATTTACTTAAAACAAATAATTAAATAATATAAACATTAGATTTTAAAATTAACTAATATAATAGTATAGGAGTTAAACAAATAAAATTAAATGTATTTAACTTGAAATTCAGAAGAGAAGTAATTGAAGAATGGGTCGGGGAAAGGTGGTAAAACTACTCTGCGCCTATGTTTCTCCCAAAAGGCTTCTTCTATGTAGAAGCGGACAGGGAAGAGGAGCAAGAGGAATTGCTGAGCGGTGGTCCATGGGTGTTGGCGGGATCCACGTTGTACCTACAAAAATGAGCTCCAAATTTTAATCCAGTGGAGTTTATCTCTGAAACAGAGCCGGTTTAGATTAGGTTGTATAACCTGCCATTAGAATTTTGCTCCCTGAAATGCCCAAGGGTGATTGGTGACAGCATGGGGAGGATGGTAGAAGTCGACGACAGTTATATAAAATCCAAATCATACCTCTATGCGAGAGTAAGGGTGGCGTACATTTGACCGATTCCACTGGAACTTTATCTGGAGACTCCGAATGGGGAGTGGACTCTACCGACGATCATTGAGGAGAAGAAATTTTTCTACCTGGAATGCAAAAGTAGGAGACATATGGAGACAAACTGCCCTAGGAAGCAAGGTGTGAAGCAGAGGAACGAAAGGAAGGAAAGGAAGGAGACAGAGGAAGAATGTGCGGAGACGGAGAAAGGAGGCGATGTCGTTGGCGCTAACCATGCCAAAAGACACTACAAGGGATGATGGATGTGGGAAGGTGGATAGGAAGATCGCCAATGTATCACCAGAGAAATAGAAAGTTGATATGGAGATAGATGGTGTGGAAAGCGAAGAGGAGCAATGGTCAGAAGAGGAGGGGTTGGAAGCAGATGATCTAGACATCGTGGACCCCAGGTGTATGGAACGTCTTAATCAGTTGGTGTGTTGCAAGTGACTAGCTGGTCGACGTTTGTACGGCGCATTGAAGACAGTCAATACAGGTACAGGTCAAAAATTTGAGTCGAATGATGTATTAAGTTTTGTCGGTGAAGGCTCCTCTTCGACCATCCATACAGTCAATGAGTTACAACTCATCGACTGTTTACATGAGGCCCAGGTGTATTCCCAGTCCGCTGCGAAGTCCCTAAAGTAGGATGGGAGGTTGGGAAAGAAGCGAGGGAGGAAGATGAACAAGCAAAAGAGAGAGGAAATGGCAGCCGAGAAAGGGTTGTCAAGCATTAAGGAGTACATGCTGAGATCTAAGGGAGGAAGCACCTCCCTTAGAGAGAAATAAAGATCATCACATAGAATGTTAGGGGTTTAAATGCCCCTAACAAGCGGCGCATGACCAAGCACCATCTAGAAAAAATGTTGGTCAACGTTGTGCTGCTCCAAGAAACCAAGCTAGGAGAAAATGAAGGATCCTCATTTCTAAGATTTTGCAAGATTTGGAATAGGGGCTTTAGTGATGCAAATGGTGTTGTGGGGAACTTGGCTATTCTTTGGAATTTGACCACAATGGGGTAAGTGCAGGAAGATGGGGGGCCAAAAGGGGGTCTTAAGTGGCCACTTTTTTTTTCTGAAATCAGAAAATACTGGCCTTGGATGAGAAATTGAGCATAGTTACACTCAAATTTTGGAGATGCAACCAAAACAATGTTCATAGTGCTCCGAGTCTACTTTCTAAACTACTATTTTGTTTTGAAAATGGCATAGATTAAGGGGTTCAAAAGAGGGAGCCACAGAAATTGGTGTTGTTTCTGTCAAAAAAATAACATAGCATGTTTTGTGGCTCCCTCAAAAGGTTAACTTTTTTTTGGTATTTTTAAAATCGCTTCAGTGAGAAATTAGCTAATGGCATGTAGTATATGCTTGATTTTTTTGACAATTTTTTGATGAATATTTGATCTTTTACTAATTTTTAAAGTGGGCACATCCTAAAAAATAGAATTTTGGCCGTGCTACCCCTATAAATTTTGAAAACTAATTGAAAATCATTTTTTTATTTTTTAATATTTGTAGAATGGAGTCTAGTTTCTAAATATGTAATTTTTTTAAAATTTGAATGAATAGTTATTTTGCAATGAAAAAAAGACCAAACTGTGGTTTTTGCCTAAAAACGGACACACAAACAAAAGAAATTAAAGATGAAAGGCTTAACATTGTTAAAATGTGAAAAAAATCACATTGTCAAATAGCTAAGAGAAAGCCTAACATTACCCATGTGTTCAATTTGTTTGACCTTGAAACACGTGCAAATCTGAGGGTTAGCACGAACGAAATTATGTGAAATTTTGAAGAATATAGAAAAACACGTCTGTGACTATTCATAAGGCACTCCAAGCCTTTGGGTTGGAAATCCAAAGCAAATCCCAAGCCCAAGGCTTGGGATTCCGAAAGCAAGACATAACATGAGCGCGTTATAATGCGCTTGCGTTATGTTTTGCTTTGCATTTTTCCTTTCCCGCAAGTTTGTTGTTTGTCATGTTTGACATAATGCAAGCGCGTTATAACGCACTCGCGTTATGTTTCTCTCAAATTTTTTTATGTTCAAGGCTATTAATCATGACGGTTAAGGGATAAGGGATAGAGTTGGAGGGTTTAGGGATAAGGGATTAGTGTTTAAGGTATAGTATCGAGCTCGTTGAGGGTCTAGGAATAGGGATAGCGTTTAGGGTTTAGGGATGAGGGATGACAGATTAGGGTTGAGGGTTTAGGGTTTAGGGATAGGGTTGAGGGTCGAGGGATCAGAGTTAAGGGTTGAGGGATTAGGGTTTGACGTTGAGGGTTGAGGGTTGAGGTTCGAGGGTCAAGGGTTTAGGGATAGGGTTGAGGGTCGAGGGATTAGGGCTAAAGTAGAGTGTGGAGGGTATAAGGATTAGGGATAGGGTTGGAGGGTTTAGGGATAAGGGATTAGGGTTTAAGGTATAGTATCGAGTCTATTGAGGGTTTAGGAATAGGGATAGCATTTAGGGTTTAGGGATGAGGGATTAGAGTTGAGGGATGATGGATTAGGGTTGAGGGTTGAGGGATTAGGGTTTAGGGATAAGGTTTAGGGTTAAGGGTTGAGGGATTAGGGTTTAAGATATAGTGTTGAGGGTTGAGGGTTTAGGATTAGGGTTTAGGGTTGACGAATTAGCATTTAATGTTGAGGTTAGGGTTAGAGTGTCGAGGGTAGAGGGATTAGGGATAGGGTTTAGGGTTAAAGGTTTAAGGATTGAGGGTTGAGGCTTTAGGGATGAGGGTTTAAGGCTTAAGATATGGTGTCAAGTGTTGAGGGTGTAGGGATAGGATTTAAGTTTTAAGGGTTAAGGGTTGAGGGATAGGGATTAGGGTTTAAGGTATAGTGTTGAGGGTCAAGGGATCAGAGTTAAGGGTTGAGGGATTAGGGTTTGACGTTGAGGGTTGAGGGTTGAGGTTCGAGGGTCAAGGGTTTATGGATAGGGTTGAGGGTCGAGGAATTAGGGTTAAAGTAGAGTGTGGAGGGTATAAGGATTAGGGATAGGGTTGGAGGGTTTAGGGATAAGGGATTAGGGTTTAAGGTATAGTATCGAGTCTGTTAAGGGTTTAGGAATAGGGATAGCATTTAGGGTTTAGGGATGAGGGATTAGAGTTGAGGGATGACGGATTAGGGTTGAGGGTTGAGGGATTAGGGTTTAGAGATAAGGTTTAGGGTTGAGGGCTAAGGGATTAGGGATTAAGGTATAGTGTTGAGGGTTTAGGGATAGGGTTTAGGGTTGAGGGATTAGAGTGAAGGGTTGAGGGATTAGGATTTGACGTTGAGGGTTGAGGGTTTAGGGTTTAGGGTTTAGGGTTAGGGTTGAGAGATGAGGGATCAGAGTTAAGGGTTGAGGGATTAGGGTTTGACGTCGAGGGTTGAGGGTAGAGGTTCGAGGGTCAAGGGTTTAGGGATAGGGTTGAGGTTGAAGGGATTAGGGTTAAAGTAGAGTGTGGAGGGTGTAAGGATTAGGGATAGGGTTGGAGGGTTTAGGGATAAGGGATTAGAGTTTAAGGTATAGTATCGAGTCCGTTGAGGGTTTAGGAATAGGGATAGCATTTAGGGTTTAGGGATGAGGGATTAGAGTTGAGGGATGAGGAATTAGGGTTGAGGGTTGAGGGATTAGGGTTTAGGGATAAGGTTTAGGGTTTAGGGTTGAGGGATTAGGGTTTAAGGTATAGTGTTGAGGGTTGATGGTTTAGGGATAGGGTTTAGGTTTGAGGGATTAGGGTTTAGGGTTGATGAATTAGGGTTTAATGTTGAGAGTTGAGGGTTGAGGGTTGAGGGTTGAGAGTTGAGGTTGAGGGATTAGGGTTAAATAAGAGTGTCGAGGGTAGAGGGATTAGGGTTTAAGGTATAGTATCAAGCCTATTGAGGCTCTAGGAATAGGGATAGTGTTTAGGGTTTAGGAATGAGGGATTAGAGTTGAGGGATGACAGATGACAGATTAGGGTTGAGGGTTGAGGGATTAGGGTTTAGGGACAAAGTTTAGAGTTAGGGTTGAGGGATTAGGGTTTAAGGTATAGTGTTGAGGGTTTAGGGATAGGGTTTAGGGTTGAGGGATTAGAGTGAAGGGTTGAGGGATTAGAATTTGACGTTGAGGGTTTAGGGTTTAGGGTTGAGGATTTAGGGATAGGGTTGGGGGTTGAGGGATCAGAGTTAAGGGTTGAGGGATTAGGGTTTGACATTGAGGGTTGAGGGTTGATGTTCGAGGGTCAAGGGTTTAGGGATAGGGTTGAGGGTTGAGGAATTAGGGTTAAAGTAGAGTGTGGAGGGTATAAGGATTAGGGATAGGGTTGGAGGGTTTAGGGATAAGGGATTAGGGTTTAAGGTATAGTATCGATTCTATTGAGGGTTTAGGAATAGGGATAGTATTTAGGGTTTAGGGATGAGGGATTAGAGTTGAGGGATGATGGATTAGGGTTGAGGGTTGAGGGATTAGGGTTTAGAGATAAGGTTCAGGGTTGAGGGCTGAGGGATTAGGGTTTAAGGTATAGTGTTGAGGGTTTAGGGTTGAGGGATTAGAGTGAAGGGTTGAGGGATTAGGATTTGATGTTGAGGGTTGAGGGTTTAGGGTTAGGGTTGAGAGATGAGGGATCAGAGTTAAGGGTTGATGGATTAGGGTTTGACGTTGAGGGTTGAGGGTTGAGGTTCGAGGGTCAAGGGTTTAGGGATAGGGTTGAGGTTGAAGGGATTAGGGTTAAAGTAGAGTGTGGAGGGTGTAAGGATTAGGGATAGGGTTGGAGGGTTTAGGGATAAGGGATTAGAGTTTAAGGTATAGTATCGAGTCCGTTGAGGGTTTAGGAATAGGGATAGCATTTAGGGTTTAGGGATGAGGGATTAGAGTTGAGGGATGAGGGATTAGGGTTGAGGGTTGAGGGATTAGGGTTTAGGGATAAGGTTTAGGGTTGAGGGTTGAGGGATTAGGGTTTAAGGTATAGTGTTGAGGGTTGATGGTTTAGGGATAGGGTTTAGGTTTGAGGGATTAGGGTTTAGGGTTGATGAATTAGGGTTTAATGTTGAGAGTTGAGGGTTGAGGGTTAAGGGTTGAGGTTGAGGGATAGGGTTAATGGTTAAGGGATTAGGGTTAAATAAGAGTGTCGAGGGTAGAGGGATTAGGGTTAAATAAGAGTGTCGAGGGTAGAGGGATTAGGGTTTAAGGTATAGTATCGAGCCTATTGAGGGTCTAGGAATAGGGATAGCGTTTAGGGTTTAGGAATGAGGGATTAGAGTTGAGGGATGACAGATGACAGATTAGGGTTGAGGGTTAAGGGATTAGGGTTGAGGGATTAGTGTTTAAGGTATAGTGTTGAGGGTTTAGGGATAGGGTTTAGGGTTGAGGGATTAGAGTGAAGGGTTGAGGGATTAGAATTTGACGTTGACGGTTGAGGGTTTAGGGATAGGGTTGAGGGTCGAGGGATCAGAGTTAAGGGTTGAGGGATTAGGGTTTGACATTGAGGGTTGAGGGTTGAGGTTCGAGGGTCAAGGGTTTAGGGATAGGGTTGAGGGTTGAGGAATTAGGGTTAAAGTAGAGTGTGGAGGGTATAAGGATTAGGGATAGGGTTGGAGGGTTGAGGGATAAGGGATTAGAGTTTAAGGTATAGTATCGAGTTTGTTGAGGGTTTAGGAATAGGGATAGCATTTAGGGTTTAGGGATGAGGGATTAGAGTTGAGGGATGAGGGATTAGGGTTAAGGGTTGAGGGATTAGGGTTTAGGGATAAGGTTTAGGGTTGAGGGATTAGGGTTTAAGGTATAGTGTCGAGGGTTGAGGGTTTAGGATTAGGGTTTACGATTGACGGATTAACATTTAATGTCGAGGTTAGGGTTAGAGTGTCGAGGGTAGAGGGATTAGGGATAGGGTTTAGGGTTGAAGGTTTAAGGATTGAGGGTTGAGGCTTTAGGGATGAGGGTTTAAGGCTTAAGATATAGTGTCAAGTGTTGAGGGTGTAGGGATAGGGTTTAAATTTTAAGGGTTAAGGGTTGAGGGATAGGGATTAGGGTTTAAGGTATAGTGTTGAGGGTTTACAGATAAGGGATTAGGGTTTAAGGTATAGTATCAAGTCTGTTGAGGGTTTAGGAATACAGATAGCATTTAGGGTTTAGGGATGATGGATTAGAGTTGAGGGATGACGGATTAGGGTTGAGGGTTGAGGGATTAAGGTTTAGGGATAAGATTTAGGGTTGAGGGCTGAGGGATTAGGGTTTAAGGTATAGTGTTAAGGGTTGAGGGATTAGAGTGAAGGGTTGAGGGATTAGGATTTGACATTGAGGGTTGAGGGTTTAGGGATAGGGTTGAGGGTCGAGAGATCAGAGTTAAGGGTTGAGGGATTAGGGTTTGACATCAAGGGTTAAGGGTTGAGGTTCGAGGGTCAAGGGTTTAGGGATAGGGTTGAGGTTGAAGGGATTAGGCTTAAAGTAGAGTGTGGAGGCTGTAAGGATTAGGGATAGGGTTGGAGGGTTTAGGGATAAGGGATTAGAGTTTAAGGTATAGTATCGAGTCCGTTGAGGGTTTAGGAATAGGGATAGCATTTAGGGTTTAGGGATGAGGGATTAGAGTTGAGGGATGAGGGATTAGGGTTAAGGGTTGAGGGATTAGGGTTTAGGGATAAGGTTTAGGGTTGAGGGTTGAGGGATTAGGGTTTAAGGTATAGTGTTGAAGGTTGATGGTTTAGGGATAGGGTTTAGGTTTGAGGGATTAGGGTTTAGGGTTGATGAATTAGGGTTTAATGTTGAGAGTTGAGGGTTGAGGGTTGAGGTTGAGGGATAGGGTTAATGGTCAAGGGATTAGGGTTAAATAAGAGTGTCAAGGGTAGAGGGATTAGGGTTTAAGGTATAGTATCAAGCCTGTTGAGGGTCTAGGAATAGGGATAGCATTTAGGGTTTAGGAATGAGGGATTAGAGTTGAGGGATGACGGATGATAGATTAGGGTTTAGGGTTGAGGGATTAGGGTTTAGGGATAAGGTTTAGGGTTAGGGTTGACGGATTAGGGTTTAAGGTATAGTGTTGAGGGTTTAGGGATAGGGTTTAGGGTTGAGGGATTAGAGTGAAGGGTTGAGGGATTAGAATTTGAGGTTGAGGGTCGAGGGTTTAGGGATAGGGTTGAGGGTCGAGGGATTAGAGTTAAGGGTTGAGGGATTAGGGTTTGACGTTGAGGGTTGAGGGTTGAGGTTCGAGGGTCAAGGGTTTAGGGATAGGGTTGAGGGTTGAGGAATTAGGGTTAAAGTAGTGTGTGGAGAGTATAAGGATTAGGGATAGGGTTGGAGGGTTTCGGGATAAGGGATTAGGGTTTAAGGTATAGTATCGAGTCTGTTGAGGGTTTAAGAATAGGGATAGCATTTAGGGTTTAGGGATGAGGGATTAGAGTTGAGGGATGACGGATTAGGGTTGAGGGTTGAGGGATTAGGGTTTAGGGATAAGGTTTAGGGTTGAGGGCTGAGGGATTAGGGTTTAAGGTATAGTGTCCAGGGTTGAGGGTTTAGGATTAGGGTTTAGGGTTGACAGATTAGCATTTAATGTCGAGGTTAGGGTTAGAGTGTCGAGGGTAAATGGATTAGGGATAGGGTTTAGGGTTGAAGGTTTAAGGATTGAGGGTTGAGGCTTTAGGGATGAGGGTTTAAGGCTTAAGATATAGTGTCAAGTGTTGAGGGTGTAGGGATAGGGTTTAAATTTTAAGGGTTAAGGGTTGAGGGATAGGGATTAGGGTTTAAGGTATAGTGTTGAGGGTTGATGGTTTAGGGATAGGGTTTAGGTTTGAGGGATTAGGGTTTAGGGTTGATGAATTAGGGTTTAATGTTGAGAGTTGAGGGTTGAGGGTTGAGGGTTGAGTGTCTAGTATAGCATTTAGGGTTTAGTATCGAGTCTGTTGAGGGTTTAGGAATAGGGATAGGGGTTAGGGTTTAAGGTATAGGATTGAGGGTTGAGGCTTTAGGGATGAGGGTTTAAGGCTTAAGATATAGTGTCAAGTGTTGAGGGTGTACGGATAGGGTTTGAATTTTAAGGGTTAAGGGTTGAGGGATAGGGTTGAGGTTCAAGGGATTAGGGTTAAAGTAGAGTGTGGAGGGTGTAAGGATTAGGGATAGGGTTGGAGGGTTTAGGGATAAGGGATTACAATTTAAGGTATAGTATCGAGTCTGTTGAGGGTGTAGGATTAGGGATAGCATTTAGGGTTTAGGGATGAGGGATTAGAGTTGAGGGATGACGAATTAGGGTTGAGGGATTAGGATTTGACGTTGAGGGTTGAGGGTTTAGGGATAGGGTTGAGGGTTGAGGGATTAGAGTGAAGGGTTGAGGGATTAGGGATCAATGCAAAGGATGTGATGAATCTATAGCAGGACAAAACATGAGCGCGTTGTAGCACGAGAGTGTTATAACGCGCTCGCATTTTGTATTTCTATTGAAACGGTAAAAAAGTGGTTACCCCATGATTCAGGCCCACATGCTCTGTTTTCTTACTGATTCTACGCGTGCTCTGACAAAAAAGAAGTGCTTTCATGCTATTGGGAAGTTCACATGCACATTTGACACATTGTACCACCTTTGCATGATCTTTCCACCACCTTTTCTGCTTTGCCAACTTGAGAAGGAGGAAATAACATAGTTTTCACACCAAGTTTGATATATATCTATTCAAGTTTCAATTTTTGTAGTGTTGCAATGTTAATTGTGATTCAATTTTAGGAATTTAACATTATAGATTGGTTAATAGTATTGTTGTTAGTAATGATATTTGAGTGTTATTCAATTTAACATTGAAAAGGAAGCAAGTGGTGAAAAACTCAAATTATTGAGGAGTTTGATGCAAGAAGATAAAAACACTACATAATTGGGTACTCTCTCCATTCAAATCTTCTTTTTTAGGTATGTCAAGTCTTTACATGCATGTTCTTTACATTTTCCTTATTTCGGATTGAATTACTTTATCATGCTTTATCATACATGTTTAAAATAGACACATTCCCAATCAAGAAAGCAGCCTACAATCTCACATAATGCCATGTATATTTTCTACACTTGGGCTCTTTAATAATTATGTGTAATAAACAAACCTTAACATACCATGATGTCAAACTATACAATAATAAATCCTTACAACATAAAAAAAATACAATCCCACTATTATCTTGTATTCATTTCTTAGGAACTAATATTGGTCTCTTTATCATGCTACAGACAAATTCTCCGTCATGCCGAGGAAACGATCAAGAATTAAACCAACACAGGAAGAGATAGAAGATAAGAATGCAAAGAAAGTAGTGGCTATGAGGGAACTTCATGAGAAGAGGAAATTGGACATGATAAATGAAGACATACCAATTGAAGAGGAACCACAACCATCACAAAGAGATATGGTATTGGCAGCACAAAGAGAATGAATGCAAAAACTTCATGGTACGAGAGATTTGAATACCATAGTTGGAGACATGTCCTTTACCGCACGTCAACATGTAGGGACACCATCTACCACATCTCAAGTTGAGAGTACATCATCACTCACATGTGATGAAGGAGGTACGCCATCATTCCCACCTCAACCTCAAGGTATGTCATCTATTCCATCTTTGATCAAAGGTATGCCATCTAACCCATCTCATTTAAATATTTATGAAATTCCTAATGTTGAGATGAATTTACCTAACTTGACACCACCTAGAATTTTGCATAGAAAGTCAAAGTATTTGATTGATATTGATGAGAATATTTTGCAGCCAATGGAAGGTAAGATTCTAAAATGCACTTGTAGAAGATATGCTAATAAGATTTAGAGATTGTTCTTTGAAAAGTTAAATGAGACTGCAAGATGTCAACTATTCATTGAAATTATGCGAAGTATAAAGTATAGGTCTATCATGAAGATTCTTGGGTTGAGAACATTAGAGGCTTCAAGTGAAAAATCTATTGTCAAGAATCTAATGAGTGCGTATGAGAGTGTGGGTAACACCTCACGCACAAAAGATAGTAATGCAACATGGCGTGTGATTACATCGACTATAGTAAGTAGTCAAATGAGGAAAGCTCGTCTCATTAGAAAGACAAGTCAAGAATTGAGAATTAATAGGAAAACTTTATCAAGAGCCATTGGAAGACACCAAAGAATTGAGGACACTAATGCCAATGAATTATGGGCGTTCTCGGGGAGACTACCACGAAAAGATAAACCAATTGTTGAAGCATTGAGATCACTAATTGAAGACTTTTGGAAGAATTACACAAGGGTATCTCCGAATCAAAGGGATGTGGTAAGAAGGAGAATCGGTAGTCAGAACCGCGAGCCACATCCAAAGCATTTTTTGGATGAGACTCAAACACAGTTTTATGGTAAATTTCTAGAGAAGTATCCTCAAATTAAAATTTGTCAAAGATATTTTAAATTGCTAAAACCTTTCTATGTTAAGATAAATCACACACGCACTACTTGTTGTTGTAGATTACATATTGAATTTTCTAACCATTTTGATGCTTATAGGTCTATATGTTTAGATATGCATACTAACAATGATTTGTAGGGTTGTGCCATATGTGCCCACCAACATCTTCAAGAGACTTCATATCAAGAATTTTATGTGAAAGAGAGGAAGGTCAAATATTCTACAAGAAATTATGCTTGGATGGCACATGTCATCGTTGCAGTGGCTTGCAACATTTGCCAATATGTGAACATATGGAAATAACACATGCAGTTGGAAACGAACTAGTAGAGTTTGGCAAGTATAAAACAGTGGCATACAATACAAAAGATGGTAAAGAAGCAAACAGGTGTGAATTAGTTATTGAAAAGATTCCAGTGTATCAGTTTATGCCTATATTTCATGACAGCATAGTGTATGAGTATGCAAGACATGCCCATAGAGCTCGATGGTTGGACTTGCAATTCAAGTTATGCAAGGACACATTTCAAGTTGGTAGCATTGTTTCAGTTGTCAACTTTACAGAGAACTACAGTCTATAGCCACATCATGAGGTGCAATCACAATATTACAACTCCACACAGGTTTCTATATTTGTGCACATCGCATTCATTCATGCAAATGATAGTACAGAGGATGACAGAAAGATCATAAGGGAGTATAATTTCTATATTATGATGATCGCACGCATTCTACGGAGTTCATGCAAGGTTGCTTTCAGGTGTTCTACAATGATTTGGCTAGAAGGGGCATATCGTTCAGTCAGCATATCATATGGTCGGATAACTGTGCATCACAATTCAAAAACTCGCAGTATTTCTATTGGCTGAGTAGGAGGCATAATTTTACAGGTATTCAACATATGTGGAACTTTTGTGAGGCTGGGCATGGAAAGGGGGAGCATGATGGTGCAGGAGCATGTATCAAAAGAGCCATAGCATGAGAAGAGTTAAAGTATAAAGACAATGCAAAGTTGACAGTGCAAAATTAATTGTTGAGTGGTGTAATACTTCCATGGGTCCCAGGTAATGAAGGTAAGTCTTTAGTTCGTAATTTTTCTGGTTGATAGATGATACTAACATTACACCATATGAGGATTGTTGTACACTAACATGATCAAATGAGATGCACTCTTTCAGAAGCTCATTTGCAAGTTCATGGAGTATCCATACACGAAAGATGTCATGCTTTTGTTCTTCCTGTACAATTCAAGTCTGGGATGAGTGCGAGTCAAAGGAGTGGGTTGACGAATGGCAGTTAAGTTATCTTAGCCCACTTGACACGTATCAACCCCCGACGGCACTGGAACTAACACAGATGGAATCGTCAGTTGACTTTGACCACATATCAGATTTAGTTCAACTAGGTAATATAGGGCACGTATATGCATCTAATTTCATCTAGTTCAACCAAGTAATGTCATCTTACTTTGTAGTGTTTTTGTAATGTTGACTAATTTCATCTAATTTGCTACACATATCAATGTAGAGCACGTATATGCAGTTATTGTAGATGAAGCTAATGAAGAGGGAATAGATTATTACTTATGTCATTGTGTTAAGGCCAAAAACAAATTGGAGGCCCATGTTACAGATGGAGAAAACATCGAATACCCTACAGGATCAGTGGTTATTACTGGAACATGGCTTAGAAGGTACCCACATAAGAGTGTTAATATTTGGCTATTTCAGGACTTTGACACGCATCAAAAGATTCTTCATTACTCAAACCTTATCGTGACATCCAATGTTCATTTGATAAAGTATCGGGGTAGACCTTTGAACAAAATATTGTGGAAGGTGCGTGAGTCTGACCATGAAGCAATACTTGACACAATAAAGAGTAGAGCAGACCCGGATGGTTCATTGGATTAATTTGTAAGTATTCACATTGATTTTGTAAAGTTATGTTACATTGAGTTATAAGTATGCACATTAATTTGTAAGGTTTGTCTTTTTTTTATTTCCTCCTACATTTTTACACATATGTACACATTTTTACATCATCATGTTATGCATTTTTGGTGTCCTACTCCTGATGCGACCAAACTCATAACTCACCCTACTTCCTCTAGACACCATTTGATGATCTCTCCAACACTCTGGATCTAGGGTGCCCAATCATGATGATGACCTATATACCATTCTCCCAAGGCGCTCATAATGAATGAAAAGAAGACCAAGGGCGCCCAAGCTTAATAGACTTATTTCTTTCAATTTTGATGATCCAAACTCTTGCAATATGACATCCACTTTCATGCCTTTAGATCTTCCTTCACATATAGGGTGCCAAATCAAGTTAAAAAATCTACATAAGGGTGCCAAACTGGATGAAAGGAGACATGAAATGTGCCTTAGGACTCCATACTAAGGTTTGAGCCATTAAAGTCTCTTGATATTAGGCGCTCATGATGATGAAACTTAGAGCTTTTTCCTTTCCTATGCGCTCATCTAAGATGTTTGAATGATAAGGAGCACCTCAACCTCTATAATGTACATTGGGCACCAAAACTAAGGTGATTTTAAGTCACTTTGAGTCATTTGGGGTCATTTTGAGTCTTTGAGTCGTGTTGCAAAAAAGTGTCAATGTTGTCAAGATGCACAAAGCAACTTTTGCATTTTTGGTATCCTGCTCGTGATGTGACTAAAATGACTATTCCAACGCATCTAGATGGGTACATTTACGCTAGGCATGGTCCTTTTTTTCATACAAACATGTCGAAACAGTCTGAGCTACATTGTACCGACGATATCCCTGAAGAGTCCAAAGTGCAAAAAGGCAGCAATCTTTGACGAGATGTTACTCAAAAACTGTGTCACTTAGAAACATTCCGTCTAAGGCAACGCAATCATGTAAAGTGCCTCTACAATAACCTCTCTCAGTTTTTTATATCTTTGAGGCATTTGCCTATGGTGAAATGTTTTCTACTGCCCCAAAAATCGTCAGAAGAAGGCAGTGTAAAGTTGCAAAGGGGTGTAACTTTCATCCTACTCCTGATGCAACTAAACTGACTATTCCAATGCATCCGAATGGGTACATTTACGCTAGGTATGGTCCTGTTTTTCACCCAAACATGTCGAAACAGTCTGAGCTACATTGTATCGACGATATCCCTGAAGAGTCCAAAGTGCAAAAAGGCAGCAATTTTTGACGAGATGTTACTTGAAAACTGTGTCACTTAGAAACATTCCGTCTAAGGAAACGCGATCACATAAAGTGCCTCTACAATAACCTCTCTCAGTTTTTTATATCTCTAAGGCATTTGCCCGTGGTGAAAGGTTTTCTGTTGCCCCAAAAATCGTCAGAAGGAGGCAGTGTAAGGTTGCAAAGGGGTGTAACTTTCATCCTGCTCCTAATGCAACCAAACTGACTATTCCAACACATCCGAATGGGTACATTTACGCTAGGCATGGTCCTATTTTTCACCCAAACATGTCGAAACAGTCTGAGCTGCATTGTACCGACGATATCGCTGAAGACTCCAAAGTGCAAAAAGGCAGCAATCTTTGACGAGATGTTACTCAAAAAATATGTCACTTAGAAACATTCCATCTGAGGCAACATAATCACGTAAAGTGCCTCTACAATAACCTCTCTCAGTTTTTATATCTCTGAGGCATTTGCCTGTGGTGAAAGGTTTTCTGCTCCCCCAAAAATCGTCAGAAGGAGGTAGTGTAAAGTTGCAAAGGGGTGTAACTTTCATCCTGCTCCTAATGTAACCAAACTGACTGTTCCAATGCATCTGAATGGGTACATTTACGCTAAGCATGGTCCTATTTTTCACCCAAACATGTCGAAATAGTCTGAGCTACATTGTACCAACGATATCCCTGAAGAGTCCAAAGTGCAAAAAGGTAGCAATCTTTGACGAGATGTTACTCAAAAACTATGTCACTTAGAAACATTCTGTCTAAGGCAACATGATCATGTAGAGTGCCTCTACAATAACCTCTCTCAGTTTTTTATATCTCTGAGGCATTTGCCCGTGGTGAAAGGTTTTTTGCTACCCTAAAAATCATCAAAAGGAGGCAGTGTAAAGTTGCAAAGGTGTGTAACTTTCATCCTGCTCCTGATGCGACCAAACTGACTATTCCAACACGTCTGAATGGGTACATTTACGCTAGGCATGGTCCTATTTTTCACCCAAACATGTCAAAACAGTTTGAGCTACATTGTACCGACAATATCCCTAAAGAGTCCAAAGTGCAAAAAGGTAGCAATCTTTGACAAGATGTTACCCGAAAACTGTGTCACTTACAAACATTCCATCTGAGGCAACGTGATCACGTAGAGTGCCTCTACAATAACCTCTCTCAGTTTTTTTATATCTCTGAGACATTTGCCCATGGTGAAAGGTTTTCTGCTGCCCCAAAAATTATCAGGAGGCAGTGTATTAAGTCAGGATGAAAGCCTATTCACTCTAGGCACCTGTTGTGACCAAATCACACATTGCACCAGAAAATCTCAAACATGCACCTTGAACAAGTGATGCTACAAGTGGTGAACAAAATGGGCGCCTTGAAGAATTGAGCCCTCTAAGACATCTTGCAATTGCCTAAAAGTCCAAAATTTACATAAGTGAGTTAAGGCACCATTTTCCATCTCCAGAGCCTCCTTTGAGTGCCTTAACATGGAGTGAATGTTTTAGTCTATGAAAGATTGTGCCTAAAGAATATAACAACCCCTTGAGTCACTAGGATGAATTAAGTTAACAAAATAAACTTCATTGAGGGAGGTGCACTTGTGCATCTAGACAACTCCAGTTTAGCACCTAAGAAAAAGGATGTTTAGAGACACCCCTCGAATGAACCCTCTAGAACCAATAACCATAGCTCAAGATCCATAACCATGAGAAGATAAAGCATTAAAAAAATTCATCTAAAGGATGGGAAATACCTCTTAGATGATAGTCTGCCGAGTAGACCAAGAGTGGGGAATGAGAATGCTCCTCGAAGATACACCAAGCCACAATGACTCTCTCCAATAAGAATCTTCTCTAGGTCCATAATTAACTCATGCCCATATCCAAGTGAAAGTCTCCTTGCTCTTCCTGCTAAAACCTCTAATGGGTAACCATCTCAACAAGTGTCTCTAATCCCAAGAGAACTCTAGCCTCACCCAAGTCTCGAAGTATGTATGAGAACCTACAACCAATCAATCCATGTTAAGCTCTAAATGCAACACCACATTATCATGAAGCTCCCAAGCACATGACCAATGTACTCAATACCAAGAGAACTAACAAGACCACTGTCAAAACTCCAACTACAAAATTAGGTATCCAAACATGACATCATGATCTAACATCTCCTCCTAGAAGATCACATGCACCAATACAGACATCCTAGTCTCAAGAGAACTTGTATCATGCTAATACTCTAATCTAGAATCAAGAGTCCACCAAGACACACTACCAAACACCTCTAAACCAAGGATCAACATCTACAACCACATGAAGATAACCATCTCCTAAAAATAGTAGCCAAGATGTCAAAGCACTCTCACTACAAATAATAATCATAATCCAAGAGTTTGTCCATTACACCCAACCACTATATAAGATCATCCATCACTAGGTGATGAATACACTTCACTATCAAAGCTCCCACTGAACCATGATATGAACTACACATGGCATTGTGATAACCATCTCCTAAATGAAGATCACCATGGTCCACACACACTCAACTATAATACTAATAACTCCAAAGTAGAACCAAGATCTCCAATCTAAGAAGATAAACCATCATTACTGTCAAAATCTCACACTAAACTATGCAACTAAGATATCCATGACATCATGATAAACATGCTACAAGTCCCAATAACTAACTATCCAATCATTCTCATCATCCATCCTCTCATCCCAATGCAACATACCAATGCGCAAATGAGCATAGACAAGGAAAAATAACAAAGTCTACATCAACACTGCATCAATCCCATGGATATAGGCAATATGCATTTAAGTCATCCCACTACAATCAATGAGGTGTGTATCCCAAAAAAATGCATAACTTGTAGATCCCAACCATTGAAAACATGCAAAATCATCATCACATTAGTAACTTCCAAACTGAGATATCAAATAATATAACTTATAGACTTCACCAAATCAATCATAGATTCAACTTTCCAAACAAGTTTACAAATGAGTAACCATAGTCAAGGAACTAATCAAGCATCTAAGAGATAAGAACAATGTGCTAAAAGTAAACCACAACACCACCTGTAATCATGAATCAAACATCATAACCCATACCTATCAACTACAAACATGGTCAAGTCTTGCCAATGCTCAAATATACCTACATATCCATGACACCATAATTATCATCATTGCTATACCTATGCTCAAATCCCACTGAAACAAGACTCCTAGTCTCACCATGTATCAACCATGTCCTCAAACCAGAATATTGCTGAGCCCATGGAGATTGATACACCCACTTCAATAGAATAGGCAATTAATGTACCTGATGTGTCTTCATTTAATAAACTAGTAAACATCATTTACATCCATACTTAAACCAATCTTATTGTTGTGTTTGATGTGTCCTCTTTCAAACAACCATTTAACAAAATTTGAGTCCAAACAATAAACATTTACAACCATAAACATCTCAAAGTCCAAAATCCAAACATTCTATCATCCTTAATCATTTCCATCATAGACCCTTGGTTTGAAAAAATCATTATGCAAGATAAAAACCCTATGCCTATTACCTTGTGCGAGGCTCATGCAAAACCCAAAATCACAATCAAAATAGGTCCTCAAACCATGCATCCTTTAAATGGGATCTTTTATCCAAATCAATCAAAAAATCCCTTTGACAATGATGATGATGATAGTTTTGTAGATCAAGATGATATCAAGATGACAATAGCATTAACTATGAGATCATTACATGCAAACTTTCCATAAACCTTCATCTCCCACTCATGAACATGCAAGAATATTTCAAACAAGAAATGACTAGCACTAGCTATCATGCCAATCCTAAATACACATCTAATGGTCATCCTTATGGTACCTTTGGTAAGGGAAGAACCACTTTAGACCAAGGTCCTCATATTCAATTCATATCTCCAATCCCAACCGCATGTGAGAACTATTTATCCTATGTATCCTATTCAAATCCTCCATCTCATAATCCTTACATTCCAACTTATCCCATCAATCCAAACCCACTACATCCAAATTATCCTTTTTAGATTTCCTCCAAGGACTTATAGTGGAGGAAAAATCTCAAACTAGAAATCACAAATTCAATTAGTGTACCTCTCCCAAGCCTATCCAAAAGTCACATAGTACCATGTCTATCCATCAAACACCACAATGCAATCAAAATCCTAACAACATGCCCATGATCCAAGATCAAGTGCAATCCTGCAAAGATATTATCAATCACAAGCCTATTAAGAATGAACTAGAGTCTTCTAGTACCATACTTTCCTATCAAACACCATCATTTAATCCATGGCCTATCAAGCCTATCAAAGAAAATGCAAACATCCTATGTAATACAATCGGACTTTAAATATTTGAAGTAGCCATCTACAAATATCCATTCAAACGTGGATTTATAATGCAAGTATGGACGCCATCAATAAAAAGGATTTGTATTAACCAAATATCCATATAGGCATACATCAATAACTGTCGATATAAGTATAACATATATACAAAATAGCCATATAGGCTTACAAGAATGCCATATAGGGATACAATGTCAACTATGTACAACACAAAATATACGTCCACAAATGCCATATAGGCATACAACAAAGGAACACAATAAAAATTCATTCCCCTCTGGCTGGTGAAGAGAATAAATCACGAGCAGCCTTTGATCTTCTAGGGGATGGAGACATGCATGTGGGTGGTCTACTACGAACCCGAGGGCTACTCCTCCTATTTAGGTCTTCCTGCATCTTTACCTGTTACAATAAAAAGTATAGACATTAATATATAGAAATTACATGTTATAAAAAATGAAACATTTAACAAAATAATCACTTACCGCTAACATATAATCTATCTCCTCACTTGCCTCAGTAGCAGGAATAGGCCCTGGTGATGTCATGTCCTATAGAAACCATCCAGATAGAAATTAAACTTCAAATCAATAATCTTTTGATTTTTCAAAAATAGATAACTATAACAATGAATGTAAATTGAAATTTACTAATCTGCCTCATACCCCTATCAATGCCATGGAGCTATGAATCGTAGAGGCCACACCCTGCTCCATTGCCCTATGAACATGGGGAGGTGTCTCCGTAGCCTGCATCATCTGGAAATAAAACAACATTATTTAATTACGAAAACTATAATAGTGATGCAAATCATGGCTCCTAATATACACACACATTCATCTAAACGTGGAAGTACACACAATAAAGCACACAAATCACATACAAAAATTTAGTAAGTACAATTCATTCATTAAACTATTTATTTTATTACCTCCGTAAAGCTTTGAAGTCCACCACCGCTGGCAAGTGTTGCCATGAAATCTACAGTATTAACCTATTCAACATCCAAAATCAGAAATTAGAATACCATTCATATAACGATGCTATTCACATGTAATATTTATAATTGTTTACTAGTTACATACCTCGAGAGTAGATGATCTAGTGAAAAATGCAGGTGGAGAACCACTGAAAACTGCATCGACGCTATGACCCTGAAATTTCATTAAAATCATCAATTTAAATTAGTTAATCTTGTATTTCAAAAATGAAATTTAATAAATTAAATTCAATAAACTTGCTAATATTTACCTAAGTATCAAGGCCGAATGTCTCACTCAGGAGGGTATCTGTCATCACCATCTGCTCAGCTGCAGATGTAGCCTGTGCACCTACGTCCTGACTGTCCATGGGGTCATAACCACAGGCTAACCCGCAAGCCTAGCAAGTATGCGGTGGGACCCTACTCCTCGCACTATCTCCCAACCCACTCTGTGTTGCAAGACCAGCATGCTCTATGATGCTCTAGGTCAAGGCACTAATCGATTGAAGTGTATCGACCTCAACACTCTCCTTCACAATGGAAGAGATAGAAACATGCTCGTGGGCTAGTCTGTTGATTACTTGTCTCACTACCCGATGTGGGTCAAGACGTGCCCCTGGTTTATCTTGTGCTGACCCCCCACCTCTACCCTGGAAGTCTCACATATCAAAATAGTTTGGCACTTTATTAAGGACAAACTCGCAGTAGAGTTTCCTCAAAAAGTATTGCGGGACCTCATTATTATTGCATGGAGGATGGTCAAAAACCATCCACCACCTCTACCCGAAATTGTCCCTTATCGCTTGGTTGCTGCACCAATGGATAGGGAACCTCTTGCATGTAATGGGTGGAGGTTGATTTGTTTGTGGGTTTGTGAAAATTGAACACAAGTCTAATTTTGTAATTTGTAATTTTTTGACATCTTGGTATGACAACTTGTTTGCATAGTAATCTTTAAACTCTCTCTTTTTATCCGTCCAACTAGTTATTTGCTTGTTAATTGAATCTACATTTGATAACATAGACTCAAGAGATTCGGCAAGCGTGGACCTATGCAAGGTTGAAGTGGAAGGATCTTTCAACCTTGCAATTATATCTTCAATTTCTTTTTTGTTGTTTTCAATTTGCCCCATTATATTATCTTGTGTTCTAGGGGCATGTCGAGGAATAAATGGAGGAGGTTGTTGTTCTGCAGGTATTTCCTCCTCAGGATTTTGTGGATTTTGAGGAGGAGGAGGAGGAGGAGGAGGAGGTGCATTAACATTTCCTGACAAATAACAAAATATATATCAAAAATCAACAAAAACCTACCTATTTAGAAACAAATTCAAACAAAAAAACAAAGATAACTCACCCCTTTGGCGTGCTCGACGTTGTGGCAGTATTTTGGTGATGAATTGATAACCTTTTTGTGTTGATTGGTGTTTTGCAAAACGTGAGCACATTTTTGAGGGTTTGGAAGTCGCGGGCAGAGGAGAAAACAAAAAGAAATGAAATTGGACTATTTTTTTTATTTGTAGTAAGTCATAACGCGAGCGCATTATGGCTTGGTAATGATGAGCCTAAGGCTTGTCATTACCAAGCCATAACGCGAGCGCATCTTAATTTTTTTTGAAATTAATTTGGCCACTTTTTGGCCCCCCATCTTCTTGTACTTACCCAATGGGGGTCAAAGAACTGGTTAAGGACAACAATTGGATGACAGTAGAGGTATGTCACTAGCTATCAACACTAATTTCATTCTAATAAACATATATGGGCTGATCAAAATGGAAGAAAAGAAGAGATTATGGGAGATATTGACCGCTTATTTGGAGGCTCTCAAGAGAAGGGTAATTGTTGGTGGGGATTTCAATGCGATTATGAATTTAGAAGAGAAAAGTGGAGGAATCAGAAATGAAACTGTGGTAATGAAGGGTTTCAGACACTTCGTGGAATCAAACGATTTGTTAGACATCAAACCTAAGAATGGCATATATACCTGGATGAATAGGCATCTAGGGTTCACAAATATTTATGAGAGATTGGATCGCTTCCTATTGTCAGGGGATTGGCTCAATTCTAAAGATAGTTTATCAACAAAAATTCTCCCTATTTCAGTATCATATCATTTCCCAGTGGAGTTCGAGATTGCAAGTGATATGTCACCAAGATAGAGCTATTTTAAATTTGAAAACATGTGGTGGTGGAGCCCAAAACTCATAGACAATATCAGAGAGCGGTGGGAGGAGGCTCCCAAGAATTGCGGAGAGAAAAGTTTCAAATTTACTTTGAAATTAAAATATATTAAGAAGAAGTTGCGGGAATGGAACACTCAGTCATTCAAAAATATATTCAAAGAGAAGGAGAGGGTAGAGTTTGAAATGGAAGCCCTGAATGAGCATATTTTTAGACATGGCATGTTCCAAGATGATATTTAGAAAGAAAAAGAATTTAAGGCTGAATCTGAGGAACTACTAGCAAGGGAAGAAGCATTCTGGAAAGTAAAATCCAGGGAGACTTGGTTGGTAGAGGGTGATCAGAATACATTTTTTTTTCATAATTTCTTTAAGGTGAGAAGAGTGTTAAACGGGATAAGTGAAATAGAAGATAGTACAGGAAGGAAGGTGACCGAAAGAGATGAAATTGAGGGGGCACTGATGGCATACTTCAGGTTGATACTTTCCCCTAAAGGGGGGTAGATGTGTTGGATAACTTGGAAGTCACAGGGAACATGCCGTGCCTGATAGGTGATGTAGAGAATAAAATGCTAGCATGGCCATTTACAAAAGATGAGGTAAGCTACGTTGTGTTTCAATTGCATTCAAACAAGGCCCTAGGGTCAGATGGATTCCCGACTAAGTTCTATCAGAAATGCTAGCACATTGTTGGCAATGACATTTAGGAGGTGGTAGAGGCTTCTGACCATCTTGATATAAGCAGCAATCCTTGCAAGTTTGCCAAGTGATTCCCCTGTTATGATATCATAGTTCACCATCTCTTCAGTCACCAATTTCTTAAAACTCTGTTTGATTTCTTTAATATCCAACAACTTATCATCATCATCTCCAGTGGCTTCTATTTCTATGATGACAAGATTGGTTTTGATTCTCATCATTTCTGAATAGTAAAGTGCAATAGCATTTCTCATTTAATCCTTAGCTAATATCAGGACACACATCTTCCACTCAATTATGTTAGCCCACACTAGTGCATCCAATTCTCTAGGATCATTTAAAACTTTTTAGGAAACTAATATATTGACATCTATGTTGGCCATTTCTTGTATCTCTTTAGAGGCGAAGGATAGACTGTTATGGTCATTTCTAGCAATTTAGAACTTGACTACCAAGGTTTCTCTTTTACTAGAAACAGAATCAAATAATTTAACAACTTCTTCAATGAACAAAAGACCATCCAAAAACACTTTTTCAACCCATTGGTCCGTAGCATTACTCAAAGCTTGGGACCATTTTATTTGTTGTAACAGGTTTGGATCAGGGGCACTAATACTCAAGTTAGCAAAGGCATTTGTTGATTCTGTAGTAACCTTCAAAATAGATTGAATGAAATTAGACAGTGAACTTATTTGTGCTCTCAGCTTGGCATTCTTCTGTTGCTCCTTTTTAACTCTTTTCGACAAATTGCTCACTAAAAATTTTGCATGATAAATATCTCCCTCAACGGTGGAGGGTCCCATGTCTATTCTTTTTAAGTTGAAGTCTTCTTCAATGGCTTCATTCTCATTTTTATCTCCAACAGGATCAGATATTTCCAAGATGTGATGCCCTGTGGTAGAGTCAGCCACCATCCTTGACATTCTCTTAGCCTTCTTAGGCTTGGGTGTTTCTTGCAAGAGTTTGGCCATAGTATCAATATCAACATCCATCGTAGGAGTGTATCTTTTCTTTTTCTCAACTTCTTTTCTTAACCAAGTAGGGGATGAAGAGGAAACATTGACATTTCCAACCATATTCATTGCACCTGTTATCACCCAAATTTGCACCCTTTGCTGCAATTGTAAAACTTCAGCAATCTAGAATAACATGGGAATGATCTCGAAGTGTAGGACCTTGTGAATTGAGATCAGACCTCCAGAGAAGACTGACTTCCTCTTTCTAAGCCTAATGCTTAGAGATATGCATCTAAACCTAGTGCTGATGCTTGTACGGAAAATGGGTTAGAAGGAATGCTAAAATGAAATAAAAAGAAAGTGATACACCAGATTTAAATGTGTTTGGTTGCAACTGAATCGACACAGTAATAATCTCACAGCTAGAAAGACTTACACAGACTCATATTAATCCTAACAAAGGTCAAGATAGAATAATGGAGGAATGAAAGGGACCATTATCCATAATACATAGCCTACACTAATCCAAAGAGCAGACACAGTGCTAAAAAATAAAATAGAGGCAAAAAATACCAATTTATATTGATTATAGAGGTCAAGTAGCCATTTTCCTTAATAGCCCAGAAGAACAACCAACCCCCTATATACATCTGTTTACATGTATATATATCATTTTACATTTTAACCTTAGTCAGTTACAAAACAAATCGTCCCATGGACGCAATCAGGAAAATATCTCCGTTGAAGGGACATCTACCTACAAAAGTTAAGGCATGAAAGATCTAAAAACAGAGCAGATGAAAGATATTTTTCATCTTTAATGTGGTCTGTAGAGTCATCGATTTGTAGCAATGAATGCAACAAATATCTTCAGCTGAATATGCAACTGTCGCTACTGAAACATCACGTTGGCCAAGCATGCAATGCTAGATCTAAAATTTGAAAGTGAAAAAAACCCTGAAAAGCCCACCAAATGAAAGAGGAGGCAAAAACAAACATATTTGCCTTTTGAAGCATGTCAAAATTTGGCAGAATGGAGGAGATACGGGCGGTCAAAGTTTCGGTCAACTGTATGTGTATATTTCTTTGCATCCACCCTTGTATCAGCCTCTAAATTTTCCTTTGAATCTGCTTTTGCATATGCAAAGTGCCTTTAATGTATCAGGCTATCGGGGAAAGTTCCAGCTTAGCTATCGATACGTAAAGTCTCGCCGAAATGGTCATTGTACGTGCTTTTTCTTTTCGGCATTTTAAACGGCCTTTGAAAACACTTGTGTATCCTTATTTGTATATGCATGTGCCTTACCTTTTGCATCTACTGCCCCTGCCACGTGGCACCACCTAATTCACCATGGAGCTAAGCCTGGGACCATCACTGATAAAACTGCATCTTCCATCCTTGCATCTTCTCTTTGCATATCGCATTGTATATACAAACATACAATCGCAAATATACAAACCGTGGACTTAATGCTGAATGTGCCAAATTTGATTTTAAGTCGGGTCCGCCTTGTATATCACCGCTTGTATATTTGTCTTGTATATGCGTGCATTCTGAGATTGTATATACATACAATCACCTGCATACAAGGTGCGGACTTCAAATATTTATAGAACAATTTGAAAATGCACTCGGGTCCGCCTTGTATCTCCTCCTTTTGTATATCACTTTGTATATTTACACATACAAATGCAATATGCATAGCACGGACCTCAAATGATTATGTATCAGATTGGAATCACTATCGGGTCCGCCTTGTATGTAACTCCTTGTATGTCTCCTTTGTATGTTCGATTGTATGTGCAACATACAATCGCATATTCATCTAATTGGTTGGCCCATCCCTTTTTATCTCCTCTTTTACTTGGTGCTTGTATGTTTATAGGCCAATGTATCTTTTCCTTGCATGTGGCCTTTGCATATCGCATATATAATGCGAATGTACAAGCAAAACCTTGTATTGCCCCTTTGTATATTCATTGGTGTACTTTTGACTTTGTATCTTTGCCGATGCATACTTCCCCTTGTATATGCTTCGATGTACATTGGCCTTTGCATGTTATCCTTTGTATGTGCGATTGTATATACAAAGATACAATCACATGTACAAGCCACTGTTGCATCCTACTGATGTACATCGAAGCAACTGTTCATTCACCCTTGTATGTATGACTGGCATCTTTACTTTGCATCTTTCCCATTGTATATTGCACATACAAATGCAATATACAATGGTGAATATATATCCTTTGCATCCAACCTTTGCATCTCTAACTTGTATGCTTCAACATGTATCATTCCAATGTACATTCTGTCTCTGCATATACAATGCGACTTGTATATGAGATACAATCGCCTTTGTATGTGCGGACCCCACCTTTTGTATCTCCTCCTTGTACATCGACTTGTATGTCTGCCTTGTATATTCCCTTTGCATCTTTTGCTTGTATCTTTTCCTTGCATGTTTCCTCTTGTATATTTTCTTTGTATGTTGCCCTTGTATGTCTAAACATACAACACGAATATACAAGCAAAAAGATGCATACAAAGAACCTGATGTACAGTAGTATTGTACATGACCAAGATAAAAAGAAAAATGTATCTAAGATGCAACCGACCCAGTGATAGAAAAACCAACTCAAAGATGACATCATCATCATATACATGAAAATGGCTAAGTATAAAAAACTGAGAAATTTCTACGATGGTAAGCACTTGAAGACAAAAGATTTGTGGGTTTTTCTGGGTTTTCTATAAGGATTCTTCAGGAATGATCTTGGGATTTTTGGCAAGGTACAGCATGAGTATTTAAAGAATTTAAGCCCTCTCTTCTTTTATTTAAGCCTTCTCTGATCGGATTCCTTTGATAGAAAGAGGGAAAGAGGAAAATTTTGGGGCTAGGCAAAATATGACAACATCTTTGGCGACTTCTATGGGATGTTTTCCTGCTAAACATTAGATTAGTGGCTTTAAGCATCCATTGGGGATGGAGTCCAAAGAGACTGTAACACTGGGCAAGTTACCAAGCCAAAACAGAAAACAACAAGCAAGCATGTATCTTCTAGTGAGAATACAGCAAAGTGCAAGGGCACTTATTGAAAGGAAAACTTAAACTGAAATAAAATCTATTCTAATCCTAAACTAACGAGTCAGAGGTGACTTTAGACAAAGCCATTAACCGATTCTTGAAAGTAACTGCCCTTCCTTAACAATTTACAATGTTTCTCATGCATGTGGGCAGTTAAAAAGAGGTAAGGGGAGAATGGGCATATGACAAATTGATAAAACACCCCCCACAAAATGGAGATAAACTCACCTATCCACCTGGTTTGATTGTTGATGCTACTAACTTGTGGTGAATAAATAGGTTGATCCCATTTATTTTGATGTTCAACTTCATGCTTAGAGGTAAGCATGACAAGTGGTGACTTCTCTTGATGTGTCTCCAGTTGGGCTAGATGCCTGATTGGGCATCCCCTTGAAATGACATGCAAATCAACATGGTTGATCTCATACCTCTGCTCTAATTTTTTCTCTTCTTGCTCTTCATTTGGTATGATGGTGACCTCCATTTGACTCTCATGTTGCTCTTGTGTGTGAAATAGCTGACTTGGAGTTTCATGGTTTTGTCCTTCCTTCAAAGAAACCAAGAATATTGATATAATGTCATCATGGCTGCACTCTTCCTCTTCTTCCTGGTCTGAATACTCTAGCTCCTGTGATTTTACTACAAATATGGCTGCCTCCACCTTATGAACAACATGTTCATGATTTTCTGATTCAGGCTCAGAAAATGAGCCGTGCACATGCTCAAAAGAGAAAACTTCCCCACCAAGAAGCTGATATCCTTGCTGGATAATAAAGAACAAATCTTCAATTTGCTCTTGTCCATGCTCAGTCTTCTCATTATTTTCAATAAAACATGGAAGCTCTCCAAGCATATCAGCATAATCAACCTTATTTGCTTGATTCGACACATGAGAAAAGGCTTCAAAAGAACCAAAGTCTAGAAGACTCCATCCCTTATTTGGGTTACCATTACTCACAGGTGCAATAGGTTCAAACAATTCTATCTTTGTGAGTGTAGGAACAAACTTCTCCTCATTAGTTTTATCTTCTTCCACCTCCTCTTTTGGCTCATCTTTCCAAATATCTTGGTAGACAACTTGCCCACCCTTGAGGATTGAAATAGCATCAGGGAAAAAAACTTGGATATCTTCTTGAATTTCTTGGAGGGGAGAGGGTTCTGGACAAATTTGTTCCTGGGGAGTGATAATCTAAGTTTGCACAGGAATAGGGACTTGTGAAGGGATATAGGTTTTGAAGCCTAGAAACTTGTGGAGTCTAGGTTGCTCTGTAGGCTGAAAGCCTCTAAAACTTGGGATTTTAACAGTGGGAAGCAGTTTTAGAGGCACGATTGGATTATTTTGCCTGAAGCTTGGAATCATAAACTTTGGGGCATCTTTTGCAATAGGTTGAGTAGGTGTCATCCTTATAACAAGGTTTTCTTGAAAAACCCCCTCTTGTGCCTCTCGCTGCTGGTCACGTTTTAGCATTTCCATAAATTCATCAGCCTCCCCGTCTAGATTTTGGTACAACTTCTTGAGACCATAAAAGCGTATGATGTTGAGGTCATAAAACCGTTGAGGCCGACTGTATCCTACTTCTCTTTTTTCATTGTCCAAAAGTCCATCAAACTTTAGGAAACTACTCATGAGCTCATTGAAAGCATCAATATTCTCAGGGGCAACAGAAACTGTCATATTAGGAGAGTAGTTGCACTGGATAGGATCAAAATAATCTTCTTAGGGTTGATAATAAGCATTATTAAGCTGCCAAGAAGACTGAGTAGGGGTGTAAACATCATGAGGATGCTGATATTCTGCAGCAGCAGGGCTGTGTGGCATAAAATCAGAGGCATTTGGGGCCTGGTATTGCTGATATGGGGGCCAATAGCCTATATATGGATTAGGGGTAGGGGAATAGCCATGATTCCCATAAAATTCTGACATTTTATAGCATCTAAATGTTGGATAATCATAGAATGTCAGAATTAGAGCAAAAAGGTCTGCAACCAAAAAGAAACTGGATACATACCAAAGGAGTTGCCACGTGATTGAAATACTTCTAGAAGCTGAATAGACCAGGAAAACCACCAAAATCCTAATATTTGATAAAATTTTAGAGGCTTGGGCTGCCTTAACCAGTAGATTTATTCAACAAAGTTGCCCTAGTGTTGAATACTACCTCTGAAGGCTGGTAATACTAGGAGAAACACCAAATCTCTTAGCATCTTGATGAGAAGTTCATCGAATTGGTCCTACCGGGCGTGCCAAAAATTGTTATCACCCAGATTTACACCCTTTGCTGCAGTTGTAAAACTTCAGCAATCTGGAATAACATGGGAATGATCTCAAAGTGTGGGACCTTGCGAATTGATATCAGACCTACGGAGAAGGCCGGCTTCCTCTTTCTAAGCCTAATGCTTAGAGATATGCATCTAAACCTAGTGCTAATGCTTGCAGGGAAAAGGGGTTAGAAGGAATGCTAAAATGAAATAAAAAGAAAGTGATACACCAGATTTAAATGTGTTTGGTTGCAACTGAATCGACACAGTAATAATCTCACAGTTGGAAAGACTTACACAGACTCATATTAATCCTAACAAAGGTCAAGACAAAATAATGGAGGAATGAAAGGGACCATTATCCATAATACACAGCCTACACTAATCCAAAGAGCAGACACAATGCTAAAAAATAAAAAGAGAGGCAAAAAATACTAGTTTATATTGATTATAGAGGCCAAGTAGCCATTTTCCCTAATAGCCCAGAAGAACAACCAACCCCCTATATACATCTGTTTACATGTATATATCATTTTACATTTTGACCTCAGTCAGTTACAAAACAAATCGTCTCATGGACGCAGTCAAGAAAATATCTCCGCTGAAGGGACGTCTACCTGCAAAAGTTATGGCGTGAAAGATTCAAAAACAAAGCAGATGAGAGATATTTATCATCTTTAATATGGTCTGTAGAGTCATCGATTTGTAGCGATGAATGCAACAAATATCTTCAGCTGAATATGCAACTATCGCTGCTGAAATGTCACGTTGGCCAAGCATGCAACGCCAGATCTAAAATTTGAAAGTGAGAAAAAACCCCTGCAAAGCCCGCCAAATAAAAGAGGAGGCAAAAACAAACATATTTGTCTTTTGAAGCATGTCAAAATTTAGCAGAATGGAGGAGATACGGGTGGTCAAAGTTTCGATCAACTATATGTGTATATCGCTTTGCATCCACCCTTGTATCAGCCTCTGAATTTTCCTTTGAATCTGCCTTTGCATATGCAAAGCGCCTTGTATGTATCAGGATGTCGGGGAAAGTTCCAGCTTAGCTGCCGATATGCAAAGTCTCACCAAAATGGTCATTGTACGTGCTTTTGCTTTTTGACATTTTAAATGGCCTTTGAAAACACTTGTGTATCTTTATTTGTATATGCATGTGCCTTACCTTTTGCATCTGCCGCCCCTGCCACGTGGCACCACCTGATTCACTGTGGAGCTGAGCCTAGGACCATCGCTGAAAAAACTGCATCTTCCATCCTTACATCTTCTCTTTGCATATCGCATTGTATATACAAACATACAATCGCAAATATACAAACCTCGGACTTAACGCTGAATGTGCCAAATTTGATTTTAAGTCAGGTTCACCTTTTATATCGCCGCTTGTATATTTGTCTTGTATATGCATGCATTCTAAGATTGTATATACATACAATCACCTGCATACAAGGTGCGGACTTCAAATATTTATAGAACAATTTGAAAACACACTCAAGCCGCCTTGTATCTCCTCCTTTTGCATATCGCTTTGTATATTTGCACATACAAATGCAATATGCATAGTGCGGACCTCAAATGATTATGTATCGGATTGGAATCGCTATCGGGTCCACCTTGTATGTAACTCCTTGTATGTCTCCTTTGTATGTTCGATTGTATGTGCAACATACAATCGTATATTCATCCAATTGGTGGGCCCATCCCTTTGTATCTCCTCTTTTACTTGGTGCTTGTATGTTTATAGGCCAATGTATCTTTTGCTTGCATGTGGCCTTTTCATATCGCATATACAATGCGAATGTACAAGCAAAACCTTTTATTGCCCCTTTGTATATTCATTGATGTACTTTTGACTTTGTATCTTTGCCAATGCATACTTCCCCTTGTATATGCTCTGATGTACATTGGCCTTTGCATGTTATCCTTTGTATGTGTGATTGTATATACAAAGATACAATCACATGTACAAGCCACTGTTGCATCCTGCCGATGTACATCGAAGCAACTGTTCATTCACCCTTGTATGTATGACTGGCATCTTTACTTTGCATCTTTCCCATTGTATATTGCACATACAAATGCAATATACAATGGCAAATGTATATCCTTTGCATTCAACCTTTGCATCTCTGACTTGTATGCTTCAACATGTATCATTCCAATGTACATTCTGTCTCTACATCTTGGCGATGTACATTCCCTGTATCTCTGCATATACAATGCGACTTGTATATGAGATACAATCGCCTTTGTATGTGCGGACCCCACCTTTTGTATCTCCTCCTTGTACATTGACTTGTATGTCTGTCTTGTATATTCCCTTTGCATCTTTTGCTTGTATCTTTTCCTTACATGTTTCCTCTTGTATATTTTCTTTGTATGTTTCTCTTGCATGTCTAAACATACAATGCGAATATATAAGCAAAAAGATGCATACAAGGAACCTGATGTACAGTAGTATTGTACATGACCAAGATACAAAGAAAAATGTATCTGAGATGCAACTGACCCAGTGACAGAAAAACCAACTCAAAGATGACATCATCATCATATACATGAAAATGGCTAAGTATAAAAAATTGAGAAATTTTTGCAATGGAAAGCACTTGAAGACAAAAGATTTGTGGGTTTTTTAGGGTTTTCTGTAAGGATTCTTCAGCCACGATCTTGGGATTTTTGTCAAGGCACAGCATGAGTATTTAAAGAATTTAAGCCCTCTCTTCTTCTATTTAAGCCTTCTCTGATCGGATTCCTTTGATAGAAAGAAGGAAATAGGAAAATTTTGGGGCTAGGCAAAATATGACAACAACACCATCTGAATGCACAGGAGGAGAATTGTGCTCTGAGGGATTATTTGGAGGCGGTGAATTTTGAGGACTCAACAAAGATTGTAACACATTTTCATCACCTAATTGAGTAAAAATCACATAATCGCTATCACTTACGAATTGAGGTGTAGGAAG
The DNA here is from genome assembly GCA_027924645.1 of Cunninghamia lanceolata. Lineage (NCBI taxonomy): Eukaryota > Viridiplantae > Streptophyta > Pinopsida > Cupressales > Cupressaceae > Cunninghamia > Cunninghamia lanceolata. The sequence continues at coordinate 854,949 of BSBN01000983.1, read as the reverse complement.
CACATGGTCTTCTTGTAATGACAAAGCATCCAATCTGGTACTACTTTTCACTGGTTGATCATCCTGTTTGCAGACAGTCTTCAACTTGTTAATATCATCATCAGGCTACTCACTGTCACCACTCAATTGTGAGCCAGCTTTGTAAAAAGTTGGGTTTGAACTAGAGGATTTTCTCTTGGTGTGGCTAGATTGGGCTTTATTCTATGTTTGAGCAGATGAATCCTTTGGTGCTACTAAACTAGCCTTCTCCCTAAATTTTCCCTTTATCAATTTTTTGGTTCTTCTTATCATAGGATAGGAGTGCAATAGGAGATCAATACATTCTTTATCAGACCACTTAATAGGGGGCAGTGGTTGCAGAGACGCATTTTAGTAGCCCTCATCCAAGATATTAGAGTTGTCATCAACCAAGTCAGGAACTTGTATCAACAGTTCGAATCCACGGACCTGATCAATAGTCAATCTCATGAAACCTCTTCTCTACACTTCTCTTTCATCCAAGCAATCTTCCCAGAAATCTTCTAGTTGGGGTTTGTGCTGATAAGAGCCACCGCCATGCATATTTTCTTTTACAAAATTTTTACTATCAAAGGCCACATGAATAGACAACCGATGAAGATTGAATTCGACCAATAATTTCTCAACACCTTTAGCACTGCCATTGCTCTTACTGGAATAAAATGAAAGAGATATGGGGAAAGAATACCCTCTTTTCTTCATCCGCGATGCTATTTTGTATTAGCACTACCATTTGATGGCATACCTCAAGAAATATGAGATAGTTAGATGGGTACCTTGGCAGTTTCACTGGACTACTTTCATAACCTCGAATCCTTAAGTACGAAAAGTGGTCAAATTGCACATAAAAACTACCAAAATTCATCACTAGGGCAGCTTCCTCCGTAGAGAGCCTCCACTCTAACGAGCCCTCGATTTATTTAACAATAAACATGGAAAAAGCATCATTAATGCAACGAAAATATTTCATACTAGCATTTCTATACAACTGTAGAAAAGTCTAGAACATAGGTGTGCCTAGGGCGGGAGCTCCTTGAGCTCTTAAACCAGGCCAGGTAACCTCTTTAATGGCTAACATGCTTATTACCTGAGAGCACATATGAAAGCTAACTTTTTGAAGGAAATTTACCAATTGCTCGTGTATGCATTTGCTGATAATTTTTTCCCAATCTGTGTGGTGATCTCCACAAATAAGTAGTATAAATTGACACATCCAATACTTAAAAGAATCAGAATCCATGCTTCTAACCACACGATGCAAGAGAGTAATCATATTAGAAATTTTCTCCTTGAAATGACTCCTTTTAGATTGGCGGGAAGTCTCAAATTTCCCTTCTTCTTAGCTTCCAAACACATTTTAGCAATACGATTCTGACACCAACTCTTTTTCTCATGATAATATGCCCAAGTAGAAGACACCAAAACATCAACATTTTCCTCATATTCGTCTAAATTCAAAGCCAAATCCATAGATTTTGCATCAATCTGAGCAATTACAGAGCCATTACGAGCTCTTATCTCCTAATCATCAAGGAAATAGTTATTGGCACATGTAACTACCAGATCTGGACAACACACAACAAGTGGAAAACCTCCATCCTAGTCCAAACCACTACTTATGATTTTATTAGTTAGGGGAGTCCTACCCTCAAGTTAAATTCTTCTCCAAAAATCATCAAGGTTGATATGACCCAATTCATTATCTTTCACATTGGATAATTTATTCTCCACCATAGGAGCCATAGGAGCCCCTTGGTATTTGAATTTCATCTTAACCAGCTTTAAAACCCAATCAACTAATAACTCAAAAATATTTATAGGCACAACAGAACTCCACAATATAAGGGAAGAACTATGAAGATTCATGAAAACAAAGATTTCCACCACCAAAGAACTTCTATATTTAAAGAAAATGGAGAAAATGAGAGGGAGAGAAAGAAAGCCAACTGAACTGACTTGTTTCTCAAGAATTCTATGAACTCTAGCGTATGACGAATTCCACTCTGCAATGTAAATTCCTTTGCGAAATTATGAATGCTTTCTCGGTGGAATGATTAACTTATTCAATCTTCATATCACCTCTCATAAATTTCAATAAATGTTGGCAGCGGATCAAATCTTGAAAATCATAATATCTCCTACAATTTCCCTCCAAAAATGGTGCCCACGTACTTTCACACATTCTAAATTAAATGTGAAATGACAAGTATCATTCCATCATACTTCATGCCAACTTAGTAAAGGTGTCAAGGGCGCAATGAGCACATTTGTTTGGTGAGTTAGAGATTTATGGAACCTTTGAACCCCAAGATTTGAGAGTTTAGAAGTTCAAAGAACTTCTGACCTCTTGAAAATGAAGGATTTTCTTTTGAACAAAGGTAACTAAGACCAAAAATGGAAAAGACTTAGAGTTGCAGCAATTGGAGGCTAGTCGGCAAGTCGGGCGGTTCAAGAACTCTTGAACCTACCGACTTAGGTTCAAAGACTCAAAGATTTTTTGACAAAACGTGAAAAAGACTAAGTAAAAGACACAACTTGGGCAAGGATGAGGACAATGATGAGAAAAAGAATAGGAACTTTCTTAAGACACAAATGCTTTAGCAAATTTTGAAAAGTGGGGTAACAACAAGCTCTAATTGGGGACAAGGACTGAGGAGGATGTAGAGAATCCAAACAAACTTTGGCAATTAAATCCTTATTCTAGAAGGGTAATAGGGGCAAACCAAAAACATGACAACAGAAATAGGAAAGACAAGGAAAGAAACTATAGTACAAGGTAGGACTCAGGAGTGTTACCAATTGTATAGCTTCAGATCTTACCCATTGTAGGCAAGAGGCAATGATGTCCTGTCAAGATATGCCAGTAGAAACGCATTCTCTCCAATGGCTTGTCTGATCTAAAAAGGCCCCTTCATAGGGAATCAAACTTCTTATGACCCCCCTTCAGCTCTCTCCTCTTGTCCCATAAAAGTACAGAGTCTCCCACGACAAAACTTCTTTGCTTAGCTTTCTTATCAAAAATCTTTTGAACAACCTACCGGTGACTAGTGATCCTATCCACAACAACTTCTCTTTGTTCCTCCAACTTGTTCAAATACAATATCCTCTTTTCTAGAGCTGATTGAATTTGTTCACCTTCAATTGCCTTCTATAAATTCAGTGTAGACAATTCCAAAGGGATGGGGATTGCACTGTCAATCCCATAAACTAGCTAGAAAGGAGACATACCAATGGCTCGTTTTTAAGTTATTCTATCTACCCAAAGAGCATCATATAAACTCCTATGCCATCCTCTTTAATTTTCATCTGCTAGCTTTTTGATAATTGAAATGAAATTTTTATTGCTAGATTCAGCTTGCCCATTACCTTGTGGATAATAGTTAGATGAGTGTGCAAGATTGATACCATAATCATAATAGAAAAGAGTGAATTCAGAAGTGGAGAAACCGGTGGCATTATCAGCTACAATCTTTTTAGGCACACCAAACCTAACCAAGATGTTCTCTTTAAGAAAATTACAGACTACCTTAAAGGTGGTGTGTTTTATAGGGATTGCTTCCACCCATTTGGTAAAGTAATCTATAGCTGTTAGGATATGAGTATGTCTAGCACTAGAATTAGGGTTAATAGGTACAATGAAATCTAGTCCCCACTGCTGAAAGGGTTCATCAATCACCACTAGCTTCGGAGGCAATGCTGCTAACTAAGGTCTACTCGCAAACCTTAAGCACTTCTCACATTTAGATACCCAGTTATAAGCATTGTTGAACATACTTGGCCAATAAAAATATTGTCTAAAGATTTTGAAAGCAGTCACAGATGTTGAGAAATGACCTCTGTGGGCTTCATTATGAAAGGTTTCCAAAGTTTCTTATGTTGTTCCTTATCTACACACCTTAAAAATGTTCCGTCCACTCGCCTTTTGTATAAGTTCCCTTCCTAGAGAACATACTTGTTTGCTTTAAGCTTTAAATTTCTTTTCTCCTTTGCAGACAAGTGGGGTGGGTAGTCACCATATGTCAAAAAATAAGAAACATTAGAAAACCAATTATTAGTAGTGCTTGTGAAAAGAATTAGAGGCAACTTTTCATCTTCATTAACCTTATTCTCAGCAGTCATTCTACACAATCCTTTGTTGGGAATTAAGGTGTCTCAACCTTTACAAATTCCTAGCATTGATCATTTAATCATTTATTTATTTATTTGCCTATGATATAATTTATGTCACACATCCTGTTTTGTCATTTAGTGTGAAGTGGCATGGTGAGTTGTCACTCAACTTGGAAGGTGACTAGGATGGTCAACTCATCACATGTGGATATAGGTGTCCCATTTTAGGTGGCACTAATATGCCATGTGTCAGCATCTTGTGGTATGATAGAGATGTTATTGTGTATGACAGAATCTATGACACGTAAGAGCCAAGTATAGAGATTCCTATGACAAGTGAAGACAAGTGTCATAAAGCATCCTTGCATGTGGAGAAGGCATCTTTGGGCACCCAAGTTGGGCTATGACATGTTGTAAGAGGGATATGCTATTTTTAGTCGTGTATGATGAATTCTCTTACAACATTAAGTGTTGTCATGTTACAAATTTTTATGACAGCTGTAAGATGCGTAAGAGCATCTGTCATTGCCTATTTTTAGCCTTGGAGCACTCTACCTTGGGAAGTCAAATCTACCATGCTATGACAGATGTAAGAGAGTTGAAAATATGTTGGACAAGTGTCCTTTGACTGGGTAAATGGCCATGTGGCCAAGATGGATGCCCATCTCTAGAGTCTTCTCAAATTTGCCTTGTAACTCTATATAATGCATTGTTTTGGAGTAGTAGTTACATAGTGTTGATACATGTACTATTATGCTACCAGAATTACTCTAGAAATGACATTTACAGACTCCTGGAAGAACTTACATTGCAAGTGTATTGTAATCCTTTATAGATTTGTTAATACATTGTGTAGGTTTTGGAGTGTGGGGTTTTTTACCTGAAAAGGTTTTCCCCACAATATATCTTGTGTCAATCTCTCTTTCTTTGTGTTGTGTTGTTGTTGTAATCTTTATATTATGTGTTTAACATTACTACAATTGTAAGGATTTAAAAGAATTTGCATACTATTCCCCTCATTAGGTTGGTGTAGGAAGTGTGTTCTGAGTACCTTGCTTCCTTTCAGTTGGTATCAGAGCTTGATCACCTTTGATCCTAGTTGTTGGGTATGGGTTTTTTAAGCTAATATTCGATTATGTGGGAGTCTGTGCCAAGTATTCTACAATCTTGTTGCAGGAAAAAGATGGCAAGAACATCTGAAAGAATAGAGTTGGAAAAGTTTAATGGCAACAATTTTGAGTTATGGAAACTTAAAATGGAAGACATACTTGTTGACAAAGACTTATGGGAAACAATTACTAGAACAAAACCAATGGTAATAGCATAGGAAGATTGGGATCTTAAAGATTGTAAAGATAAGGGTCTTGTGAGACTCTGTTTAGTTGATTCCATCCTATTAAATGTTCATGAAGAGAAGACCGTGAAAGAGCTATGGAAGAAACTTAGTGATGTTTATCAGGCCAAATCCCTGGTCAACAAGTTATTCCTAAGGAAGAAGTTGTATTCTCTAAGGATGGAAGATGGAGGTGTTGCAAGTATGGGCCTAATCAGTGTTGTCATTGATGTCAACATACTCATGTTGCATTGATGTCAAGGATTGGATGAGTTGTGTGCTGAGGATATTAAGAAAATTAGTCCTATCAGAAATAGAGAAGAACAATGAAGACAGTCAAGTAAAGATCCTAGCTAAGATGAAGATCAGAGGATGCGCATCAAAGGGTTTGTAGATATGTGTCTAAAGGTGGTCCAATAAATATTTGAGAGGTCCGCATGAAGATTTGAAGAAGTTATGGCCACATGAGTAAAACTAGCTCTGGTAGAAGTTCAGAGGTGACAAAGTGACTCAAATAGGTTTGGTGAGATCCAGAAATGCAATATCTTGTTCTACAAATTTGGTGGAGTGTTTAAGAAGTCAATGTGAATTGACAACTCAATTGGTTTGTTGTATGGAGGTCTGTAAGCATCTATTCCAATATGACAGTGATGACAGATTGTGTTCTTGAGGTTTCAGATGAAGGAGAGAATGATTTTAGTAAGCAGAAGTAGTGTGGATGTTCTTGGTGATTCAGGCAAGCTTGTGGGGGTCTCTGGATTATTTCCAGTTCATGTTGGTGGTCCACATTGAAGATTGAGCTCAAAATTGAAGAATTACTTCCAGATGATGATGTTCTTCCTAAACTTGGCCAACCGGATGAGTTACACATCTTACGGATGATCTTGAAGATGTTCTGCGAAGCATGGCATGTTCCTCAAAGAAGATTGAAGTCCCAGATTTGTGTGGCCGACAGTGTGGTGATTCGCATGAAGTCTTTTAAAATTAGTCAAGTTGTATTTTTGTATTTTCTCTGTAAAGTATGCCGACTTTGATGATTATCCCAAAGTTGATGTCTTGTATAAATAAGAGTTGTGAAGTCATTTCAAAAGTATCTTGGCGAAGATGAGAGTGTGGTAGAGAGGAGAAGAGTGAAAGGCAAAGCAGAAGTGTTGGGCTTAAATGGAACTGACTCAAGCATGGTGAAGATGCTATTCTTCAGTTCAAGTATGTAATATTTATCATTCTATAGACAGTGTGTCTCCTGTAGGCAGTGGGCCTCTTGTGAGCAGTGTGCTCAAGCAGTGAGCCCTAATTGGCATGTGCCATCTTATTCTTCTTATTCTTTTAATAGAGAATACAATCTTGGGTTAGTCACCCCATGGTTTTTCCCTTAACTAGGTTTTCCACATTAAAATCTTGGTGGCATATGTGTTAATGTGTTTATGCTCTTGAATTGTTGCATTGTGTTTTCATGATTGAATTATTATTATGCTACTAAATTACAAGAAGGATTTAAGTGGTTAATAAAAGGAAAGTTTTGGCACAACTGATTCACCCCCTCTCAGTTGTCTCTCTTGAAACTAACAATTGGTATCAGAGCCAAGTTCCTCTAAAAGAGCTTAACCACTTGAGGAGATCCAGGATGTCTTCCTACAAGAAGGATAGTCTGAGGTTTGATGGAACCAATTACACTCTTTGGAAAAGCCGCATGGAATGCCACCTATAATGTATGGGAATGCAATATTGGATCATGGCTTCAAAGAAGTATATCCCTCCAAAGAATGGTCCAAAAACTGTAGATGAAATCAAAGATGTTGAAGACAATCTTCAGGCTAAAGAAGCTCTACTAAGTGCCTTATCTGATTCAGAGCTAACAAATGTTGTAGATTTAAAAACTGCATATGAGATTTGGGAAAAATTGGAACTTCTACATGAAGGAGACAAATATGTTAAATGTGCCAAGCTACAGAGTCTGAAAGGAAAATTGGAAAAGCTGAAGATGAATGAAGATGAGAATATCACTACTTTTATGCCAAAAGTAAATGAGCTTATTTGTGGCATTAGGTGTGCTGGTGGAATCTTGGATGAAGATGAGATTGTTGCCAAAGTTCTCAGATCCCTACCTCCTACTTACAAATATGAGGTTGCTGCCATTGAAGAATTTAGATCTTTTTCAAATATCACAAGAGATCAATTGGTTGGAAAATTAGCTGCATTTTAATTAGCTGAGTTTGGAGATGCACCCCCCAAGACTGAATCTGCATTCAAAGCTAGTGCCTCTGTAAAAGGAAAACAAAATTTTGATCTAGGGTAGAACTCCTCAAAGAAACTATCATGGTATGAAAAAGCAAGAAAAGATCTGGAAGAAAATGAAGCAGAAGCTGCTCAACTTGAAGCCCTTATTGCAAAAAGACTGCCAAGAGGATTCGATAAGTATGAAGGAAAATTGCCCTTCAAATGTTTCAACTACAATAAGATTGGTCATTTTGCCTCAAGGTGTCCAGAAAGATTTTCAAGGGCAAATCCTACCAGATCAAGATTCCAAAAGAAATGTTACTATGTTCATGAAGATGATGATGATGGAGTAACAGATGATGAATCAGAGACAGGAAACAAATCCGGAAGTGACTGGGTGTTTATTGCCACCAAGGAAGAAGATCCAATGCCCTCTAAATCTGTCAATCATAAAATGATAGAAAGAGCTCTGGCTGCCCAAGTTGAAAAAAAGGATGATTGGGTCATTAATAGTGGATGCTCCCACCATATGATAGGTGACAAAAATAAGTTTATAGATTTGGAAAGATATGAAGGAGGAGTTGTAAAATTTGGTGATAATTCTACTGGTAGAATCAGAGGTAGAGGAACTATTTCTTTTGATGGAAAGAAGAAAACCAGTAATGTACTGTATGTTGAAGGTCTAAAGCACAATCTTCTCAGTGTTGGACAATTGGTGGACAAAGGCTATGATCTCTAATTCAAAATTGGAAAATGTAAGATCTTTGAAAGTTCTGGAACAGAGATTGCATTCGATACTCAAACAAAAGGTAACATCTTCCACTTGGTTGGTACTAGCAAAAGTTGTTTATTTGTTCAAATTGATCAGAGTTGGCTGTGGCATAGGAGAATGTGTCATGTGAATTTTGATAATATCATCAAGATAAGCAACACTCAAGATGTAAGAGATCTTCCAAGACTAGTGAAACCTAATAATAGTTTGTGCAAAGAATGTCAGTTGGGCAAGCAGAGTAGAGTCACATTCAAAAGTAAGAACAATCCTCTACCGGATTGTTGGACTTAGTACATATTGATCTATGTGGACCGATGAGAATTAGGAGCTTGCAAGGTGATAGATACTCCATGTTATTAATTGATAACCACTCCCAGATGATGTGGGTGACTTTTCTAAAAGAGAAATCTGAGGCTCTTGAGAAATTCAAAATATTCAAAGCTATGGTAGAGAATGAAACCGGATTAAACATAAAATGTCTCAGGTCTGATAGAGGTGGAGAATTCAGATCCAGAGAGTTTATAGAATTCTGTGAGAAACATGGGATAAAAAGATAGTTATCTACTCCAAGGACTCCACAGCAGAATGGAGTAGTGGAGAGAAAGAACCGGACCATCCAGGAAGCATCTAGAACCATGATGATGGAAGCAAATGTTCCTCAGATCTACTGGAGAGAAGCTGTAAGCACTGCTGTCTATACTCTTAATCGAGTACAAATCAGAAGCAATACTAGTAAGACCCCTTAAGAACTCTAGTTTGGCATCACTCCCACTGTGAAGTATTTTAGAGTCTTTGGTAGCAAATGTTACATTAAAAGAGATGAAGACCTTGGAAAATTTGATGCTATAAGTGATGAAGGAATATTCTTGGGTTATTCTACTCAAAGCAAAGCATATCGGTGTTATAACAAGAGATTGAGAAAGATTATAGAAAGTACAAATGTGAAGGTTGATGAAGGTATTGAAAAACCCTCAAGGTTTTATGAATATGAAGAAGATGATCAAAATGATGTTTTAGTCCAAGAAGTCCAAGCCCCTTCTAAAATTCAGATCCAGACTGATCCAGAGGATCGAGAAGAAGAGATAAGTTTGAATGAACTTGTTCACGAAATAGAAGTGCAAGAAATTCCCAAAACTCCCAGGTATGTAAAACTGAATCACTTTGAAGATTAGATCATAGGTGATAAAAGAAAAGGTGTTCAAACAAGAAGAAAGATTGCTCAAGACTCAAAAAAATATTGTCTGATTTCAAAGATTGAACCAAAAACAGTGAGTGAAGCATGCAACGATGAAAGCTGGACTAAAGCAATGAAGGAAGAGCTGATGCAAATTGAGAAAAATCACACTTGGGATCTTGTTCCCAGGCCTAGAAAGAAGAATGTGATTGGAACCAAATGGGTCTTATGGAATAAACTGAATGAAGATGGTGAAGTGGTCAGAAACAAAGCCAGATTGGTCTGCAAGGGTTATTCTCAAGTAGAAGTTGATTTTGAAGAAACATTTGCTCCAGTGGCAAGAATTGAAGTAGTCAAATTATTTCTTGCCTTTGTTGCCTTCAAGGATTTCAAAGTATATCAGATGGATGTCAAGTCTACCTTCCTAAATGGTGACTTGGAAGAAGAAGTATACATTGAGCAACCAGATGGATTTCAATTATCTGATCATGGTGATATGGTTTGTAAGTTGAAGAAAGCACTGTATGGACTCAAACAAGCCCCAAGAGCCTGGTATGAAAGACTGGACAAGCATCTCTTGAAGATTGGTTTCAACAAAGGTACTGCTGACAATAATTTGTACTTCAAAATTGATCATGAAAATATCTTGATTGTTGAAGTATTTGTTGATGATATCTTTCCTTTGTTGCCTTCAAAGATTTCAAAGTATATCAGATGGATGTCAAGTCTACCTTCCTGAATGGTGACTTGGAAGAAGTATACATTGAGCAACCGGATGGATTTCAATTATCTGATCATGGTGATATGGTCTGCAAGTTGAATAAAGCATTGTATGGACTCAAACAAGCCCCAAGAGCCTGGTATGAAAGACTGGACAAGCATCTCTTGAAGATTGGTTTCAACAAAGGTACTGCTGACATTAATTTGTACTTCAAAATTGATCATGAAAATATCTTGATTTTTGAAGTATTTGTTGATGATATCATTTTTGGAGGAAGAGATAGTATGTGTAAAACTTTTTGCAAGCCCTTGTAAGAAGCCCTCATTGAGACATCTTCGTGTTTTTGGTTGTGAGGCATATGCACATGTGCCTAAGGAGAAGAGGTCAAAATTGGAGAACAAGGTAGTGTTTAGGGGGAAATTGGATTTGTTAATGCTCTAAATTTTAGATGTTTAAATCCTCCTTTCCACCTTACATTAAATGATATAGGGTCAAGTGGCAAGCACTATCATACCCTAGGTCACTTGCAGATGTAGGGAAACTTGGATTAGGGAATTTAATTATTAATTTTCCTTCTCTTATGCCCAATTAACCATTAAAATCCTAATTATGCAAATATGACAACAAACTAATGAATGACGAAAAAAAGCTCTTGCAAATAGAAGTAAAATATCAAATTACAGAATACCTATTTTTGGGGTTCTAAATCAGAACAGTCGTGGACAATGGAGCGAGCACCCAAGTCCAAGGTGCCAGTTTCTTCGCAGGATCCAAACCTCCTCCCAACACTGATCATCCTTGCAATTTCTATTTCCTAAAACTCAAATGCGAAGGACACTAGAGCGAGCACCCAAGTCTTGGAAGTGCTCTTGTGTCCTTTTCTTCAGATCTTGAATCCTTGATGTCTGCCAATCCTTCCTGCAACTCCAATTTTCTCAAATGCGACACCTATAACCTGCAATCACAAGACTTGGTTTGGGGGTTGTGGTGTTTAAAGCTTGCCTCAGTCAAGCCCTTGAGGACACTTAAGTCTCTGAACACCATTGTCAGATAAAAGAGTGCGTACCCTTGTGAAGCAGAGGCAAAAACCAAAGGAATCAATGATGAAAATGCAATATTATGTCACCTTGTAGTGAAGCTCTCATGGGAGGAAGATTCTCTTCATTCCATGAGGAAATTGATGCTCGAATATGTAGATATCAACACACAAAACACACAAGTCTGCTCTTGCAACACAATACAAATCCTTGAATCACCTTGAGAATGCCTAAAGTTCACAATGATCATCTAATTGAAATCTAGCTTACAAATGAATGTCTAAGCATGCTTATATATGCAAATACAATCACTCCTGCCAATATTTTAAAAATCAAAATTTACCATGTTGGCAAAAGGACCAAATAACAGTCATAAACCGACACCTGAAAATTAGGGCTACCCCAAAATAGGGTAGGACTACTGCGCAGGCGCCCAAGTCCTCCCCCCTATTTTGGGTAGGGTACAACTCAAGGGGTCCACTTAGGTCCAATTTTCCATGGAACCTAGGTCTCATTCCATAGGGATGCCAAAATATGAACTAAGATGTCCTAAATGCATACTAAAGACCCAGGAGCTAAACCTTATGAGGGAAAAGCCCCCAAGGGGACATTTTCTGATGTTACAGGCAATTAAGTGTATCTTCATTGGATATGATGTCAATGTGAAAGGGTACAAGCTTTGGGATCCTATGACCGAGAAAGTGTTGTATAGTAGAAGTGTTATTTTCAGAGAGGTGTCTCCTTCTCCTGTTGTTTTATAGCTAGAAGAAAAAGAAAAGAAAGAAGATGTGGTTTAGTTTCCTACTACCCTTGAGAAGACTGAACTGAAAGACCCTATTGGACTTGATGATGAGGAGAGATCTAGCACCTCTGAAAGTTTAGAAGAGGAAGAAGAACCTCCACCTTAGCTTTTGAGGAGGTCCACATGAAACAGGAAGCAACCTGACAGGTTTGGTTATACATTGCTAGATTCTAGTTGTGCTTATGCCTTGATTACTAACACTGATGAGCCTAGAACTATGATAGAGGCTATGGACATGAAAGATGCAGGTTCCTGGAAGGAGGCCATGGAGGATGAGATGACTTCTTTGGAAAAGAATAAAACTTGGGACTTGGTGCCTTTGCTTGATGGACGAAAACCTGTTGGATGCAAATGGGTATTCAAGAAGAAATTTGGAGCAGATGGTAGTGTTGAGAAGTACAAGGCAAGATTGGTTGTGAAGGGGTATTCACAAGTGGAGGGAATTGATTATGGTGAGATTTTCTCTCCCATTGCAAAGCTGACATCTATTCGGTTCCTGTTATCTCTTACAACAGCTTATGATTTAGAAGTGGAACAAATGGATGTGAAGACAGATTTCCTTCATGGTGACTTGGAGGAAGAAATTTATATGTCATAGCCTGAGCACTACGTGGTGAAAGGTAAAGAAAATTTGGTTTGTAAGTTAAAGAAGTCTTTGTATGGTTTGAACTAATCTCCTAGGATGTGGTACTTGAAGTTTGATACCTTTGTGTTGTCTATTGGATTTCTGAGATCAAAATCAGATCATTGTGTGTATTACAAGTTTGACAATGATCGCATTCTCATTATTGCACTATATGTTGATGATATGTTGTTGATTGGGAATGGTAAGAATATGATTTCTGATTTGAAGTCTCAGTTATTAGTACAGTTTGAGATGAAAAACTTAGGGGCAACCAGGTACATTCTGGGGATGGAGATCAGAAGAGACAGAGCAAACAAAAAACTTTGGTTAAGATAGAGTAAATATGTGAAGACTGTATTGGAGAGATTCAGCATGGCAGATTGCAGACCATTGTGTGTTCCTATTTCATTGGGAACAAAGTTATCTGTTAATAATTGTCCAAAGTCTCCTTCTGAGACAAAGGATATGAGCAAAGTACCTTATGCTAGTGCAGTTGGCATCTTGATGTATGCTATGGTCTGTATAAGACTAGACATTGCCCAAGCAATGGGAGTCCTTAGTCAGTTCATGGCTAATCCTGGATGGGTACATTGGGATGTAGTGAAGAGAGTGTTCAATTATTTGAGGGGTACTTCTGAGTATTCCTTATGCTATCATGGTTATCCTATAGGACCTCATCATTCTATGAGTATATATGGATTTGTGGATTTTGATTGGGCAGGTGACATTGACAGCAAGAGATCCACTAGTGCTTATGTGTTTACCATGTTTGGTGGTGCTATTAGTTGGATGAGTAAGTGACAACCTGTGGTTGATTTGTCCATGACAGAAGCAGAGTACATGGCAGTAACTCATGCTTGTAAAGAAGCCATTCAACTTAAGAGGTTGTGTTCAGATATTAGTTTTGATGCAAGAAATTACTATCTGTTGTGACATTCAAAGTGCGATTTACTTAGCAAAGAATCCTACTTTCCATGCCAGAACAAAGCACATTGGTGTTCAGTATCATTTTATTCATGATATGGTAGAAGATGGGAAGGTGATATTGGAGAAGGTAGACACTTTGAAGAAAGTTGCAGATGCATTAACTAAACCTGTGGGCACAGATAAATTCAGATGGTGTTCGGAGTCTATGGGACTCTTGGCCCCTAGCAGTTAAATCTTGTCAGTCTATTGGCTCTTGCAAGGTGTTTAGCAAGTGGGAGAATGTTGGGAATTAAGGTGTCTCAACCTTTGCAAATTCCTAGCATTGATCATTTATTTATTTATTTGCCTATGATATAATTTATGTTGCACATCCTGTTTTGTCTTTTAGTGTGAAGTGGCATGGTGAGTTGTCACTCAACTTGGAAGGTGACTAGGATGGTCAACTCATCCCATGTGGATATAGCCATCCCATTTGAGGTGGCACTAATATGCCATGTGTTGGCATCTTGTGGTATGACAGAGGTGTTATTGTGTATGACAGAATCTATGACGCGTAAGAGCCAAGTATAGAGATTCTTATGACAAGTGAAGACAAGTGTCGTAAAATATCCTTGCATGTGGAGAAGGCATCTTTGGGCACCCAACTTGGGATATGACATGTTGTAAGAGGAAAATGCTATTTTTAGTCATGTATGACATATTCTCTTACAACATTAAGTGTTGTCATGTTAGAGATTTTTATGACAGCTGTAAGATGCGTAAGAGCATCTGTCATTGCCTATTTTTAGCCTTGGAGCACTCTACCTTGGGAAGTCAAATCTGCCATGTTATGACAGATGTAAGAGAGTTGAAAATATGTTGGACAAGTGTCCTTTGATTGGGTAAATGGCCATGTGGTCAAGATGGACACCCATCTCTAGAGGCTTCTCAAATTTGTTGTGTAACTCTATATAATGCATTGTTTTGGAGTAGTAGTTGCATAGTGTTGATACAGGTACTGTTATGCTACCAGAATTACTCCAGAAATGACATTTACAAACTCCTAGAAGAACTTACATTGCAAGTGTATTGTAATCCTTTACATATTTGTTAATACATTGTGCATGTTTTGGAGTGTGGAGTTTTTTACCTGAAAAGGTTTTCCCCACGATATATCTTGTGTCAATCTCTCTTTCTATGTGTTGTGTTGCTATTGTAATATTTATATTATGTGTTTAACATTTCTACAATTGTAAGAATTTAAAATAATTTGCATACTATTCCCCTCATTAGGTTGGTGTAGGAAGTGTGTTCCATGTACCTTGCTTCCTTTCATCCTTTTCCTCTAACCAAGTTTGTAGGTTTTATGTCAACATGATATTCCTAAACTTTAGCTATCCAGGCTCCTCTAAATTATTACAACCAATTTCCTATTGTGTAAGGATACTTTTTACAGCAGACTCTGTGACATAGACAACAACATGTGAATGCAGAATGTAAAACCTGAAGCTTTTTAAAGCTTTCACTACTGCATATGCATGTTTCTCCAGTGCAGAATATTTCAATTCATGTTTCTTTAATGGCACACTCATGAAAGAAATTGGAGCTTCAATCCCCTATTTGTTCTTTTGTAGCAAAATAGCTGACAGGGTGTGATCTGATGAATAGCAATAGATAATAAAATCTTTTTTGAAATTGGGATGCACTAAGGTAGGTGCATTGACAATAGCTATCTTAATTTCCTCAAATACATGTTTACCTTCATCACTCCATTTAAAAATAGGATGGTTTTTCATCATCTCGACAATGTCTAGTCAACTCAACAAAATCAAGAACAAATCTTCTCAAGAAATTTACCTGACCGAAGAAAGATCTTGTATTACTTTTGGTCGTAGGTAAGCTCAACTACTGAATTGCTCTGACCCTCTTAGGATCAATTTTGATACCATCCTTGGAGATGATGTGACCCAACAGTTTCCCTTCAGTCATAGCAAAAATTGACTTCTTAGGGTTTAAAGAAATACCATGTTCTCTACAACGCTGCTGTGAGGACCACCCTTTTTACTTATGTTGTTATGACTATTTACATTACTGATATTGTTATTTTTTTATGTTTGTGGGATAGCAGTTCCCGGAATTGTCAAATTATTAAACTTTATTATGATTTCGGAAAAACTAATTGGGTGATGTTTGGATAAGTTTACATTTCAGAAAAGTTAAATAGGTGATGATAGAAAATTGTAATATGATTTCATTTATGTTAATTAGAACTATGTCATGATAATGCATGTTTTTAAGTTGCTTCAGCTATGATGATTTTATGTGGTTACTGATCTTGTAATTTAGTGTGCAGGAATTACTAATCGAACCACAGATTTCAGAGATCATTCCGCACCTCGTTATTTGTTATTCCCTGTTAAGCCGATCTGGTTCCACGAGGAACCAAGATCTCTTTGTGTTTGATGTGATGATGTAATGTGGTCTTTTGTATGGTCGGGTGGGTTAGGTTACCCTCATGTAACATTATTTTATAATTTGTGTTGTAAAAAAAGATTGAATTTGAATTTCCTTATTTTATTTAAATTTATGAGGCCTTTTCTTGTGCTTTACCTTGACCAGGGGTGTCTTGTATGGGTTAAAGTTGACCCTGGGTTATACCCCATGGGTCCAGGGGCCCATTTGGCATGGGTAACCCTTGAGTAACCTCCATCTAGTCATCTTAACTTCCCCCTGAAGTTAAGTGGCGAAAATTGGAGGTATGGAGGGGACATGATGGGTTGTACCAACACCCAACCCATCCCTCTACAATCCCCAAGGTAAGAGATGACTACAAGCCCATCCATTATTGAAGGATTGACTTGAAGTCACCCCCTCCATTAGTGGGATTCCCCCATGTGCTGTGGGGACACCCATGTGAAGGAGGGAAGAAGGGGCATGGGTCACCTGTCTTTTCCTCCTTTAACTCCTTTTATTTCTCCCATGCGAAAGAGAAATGACATAAGGAAAGGGATAAGGGGTACTCTAGGGATGGGTGAGTGACATAAGCCACTAGGACAGAATAGTGGTTTTGGGAAGGGTGAGGAGGTGACAAGTGTCACCTCCCCATTCCTCGAAACTGAAAAGAAATGGGGTTATTTGTTTCCAATTTTGGAAGGGAGGGAGTGAAAAAATTTTGGGAGAGTTTTATTATTATGGTCAGAGAATAGGAAAGTTAGCTGAGAGGAGAGAAAAGAGAGAGAGGATTTGTTGGCTAAGGTTGGAAGAGAACTCAGTGGAGCTCTGCATCAGTTTCATTCCAGGAGGGCTTTGTAAGGTTGGTTTGGTCTTTACCTTTCTTTCGTATATCTGAATGTGTATGTAAAGAGTGTGAAAGATGATTATTTGTTTGTGTTATAGTTGTGTTTTCTGTGGGGTTTGTTGTCGGGTTGTTTGACAGAGCTTCTCCCACTTGGGAGAAATGCTCATCAAGTTTGGGGTAGGGGAGGAGAGATCCTCCTCGGGTGCATACCTGATTCTATCTTTTGGGATGTTGAAAGCCTTGAGGGCATGTATCTGTGACTGTATCTTTGACTTGGAAGTCAAATGCAGATTTCTTAAAAGAATTTGTGATCAAACTTGGTTTGAGGCCAAGGGAAATTGTGTTGGTTAAATTATCTGTAAGGGTGACACTCTGTAGTCGAGTGTGTCCACTCTCCTGCCCCTTATGAAACTCACTGCAGTTGAGTTTCCGTGTTGTGTAAATTACCCACGGGTGTTTGTGTGCTTTGGGATTGTTGTTGTTACTGTTGTGAAGTGGAGTGCTTGAGTTACCCAGGTGTGAGTATGGTCTCCCTAGCTCGGGGGTGACCCTCTTGCGGGTCTACAGAAGGGAGGAGAGCTAGATGAGTGGTGTTTTCTTCTTTGTTTGTCTTTGATACGCAGGTTTTCTCTTGGAGCTTCTGGTTGGATATTTATGAAGAAACAGCTTATTCTTCTTTGTCATGGGAATTAGGCCAGGTTCATTTCATTATATTTGAAGAGAGAGCACCTCTCTTGTTATTGTTGTAATTTATTGTTACCCTGGGAGTGAAGGAAATCATCTCCCTGATCTTGTTATTGATGGACTTTTACTTGGTTGTCACAAGCTATCAGTTGTATATTGTTGGGAGAAGGAAGTTCATATCTGGGAAGTTAGTTGTATGTATCCATGGTTTCAAATTCTCTTGCTATTTGTAGTGGAAGAGTTAACTTTTCTGTAATATGAATGTGGTAAACAAATACCTTAAATTTTTCAAGTTATGTTGCTTTGTAAACCTTTTGAAAGGAAGAGTTCATTTCTTATTTGCAATCTAATCTGAGTTTGTTTATGTAATTAGAAGAATAGAACTGCTAAACTAATTAAAAGGTCAGCTTTATGGTTCATTGTTATAATGGAAAAGATAGTTTATAAATGATTAAGTTTTCTTCTTCATAAGTAATGGATTCAGTTATTTTGTAAGTTTTAAAGAAAATCTATTATATAATTACTTCTGTTTGTCCCAAAAGTTGAAATGGACATGTATTAATTGCCGAAATAAACTGATAAAAAAAAACTTCATTTTCTTAAGTATATATATATATATAATCTTTATTACTTGATCATTTTAATTGACTAAAAGAAACTGAATAAAGTGTTTAATTTGAGAAAATTATGAAATATAGATATATATATAAATATATATATATATATATATCTATATATATATATATAACAGTTGTTATTTAATTATCATTTTGACAGAATTAGAGATACTGAATAAATTGTTTGATTGAGAAAATTATGAGATATTCTGAAAACTGAAATATATATATATATATATATATACATATATATATATATATATATACATATATATATATATATATATTAATTGATATGTAATTATCATTGAATAATAATAAACTCGTATTAAATTTTATGGCCGCTGAAATAAAAGCGAAATTAGAAATTGCTGTGTAAAACACAGTCAAAGCTTGCACGGTGGGCGGTGGGGAGTAATCCCCACCGCAGTCTCCATTTGTTTTATAAGAGGTGTGGGGAGGGGCGGAGCCCCACCCACACCCCACATCGTGGGATGTGGGTGGGGCTCCGCCCCTCCCCACATCCCTCCACCCCTTCGACCTCGCGGAGCTCTTAACTCCGCTCCACAGCAGCGCTTCGCCGCCACTGTTTCTTGCGGCCTCCATCCCTCTGTGCGGCCTGACCCCTGCCGCCAGTCCCCTGTCACAGCAAAAACATAAAATGTTAAGCATAAAAAAAAAAGTTAGGGCTATTTAGCCCTAACATATATGCATTGGTTCATTTAAATAACGAAAAAAATATATATATGTTTTGTTTGTGGATATTCCACCTGGAATATATGTCTTATATATATATATATATATCATATATATATATATATAGAGAGAGAGAGAGAGATAATTATCTCTATTTATACCTTATGTTTTGAAAGGGAATTGTAAATCAATATAGATATAATTATGTATATAGTTCTATATGTATATATATTACACATATATATTTATATATATGGGATATATATACATAGAAGAGGTTTCATGGACCATTTTATGAGGCCCTCTCTATAATTCATAACAAGGAGATTTGCAAATTAAAATAAAACAAAAAATATATATTCACAGTTAGGTTTTATTAAGTGTTGAACAAAACAACCAAAGAATTTATGCTTCCTTGATCAGGGTTTTATAAAGAGGAGAACCTCCTACATATATTAACAATGATATAGGATTTACAATAAAGAGTATTAATATTAATTATTAGTAATAATAACAACAGTAATTATAATTAAGAGAAAATAAAATTATAATTTAAAGAGAGCATAAAGGAATTTACTGTGTTACTCCGGGAAGAGTTTCTCGGAAGTTTCACTATCAACGCGGTTCAATAACCGGGAAAATGAAGAGGAAAATTACACGTCACCTTGCTTAAAAGGTCACTGGAAATAAACTTAAGGAGTCATCACAGACATTCCATGTGAGGCCATTTTAATCTCAACTGTAGTAAACGTCCATATAAGTAAACCTGTAAGAGAGTCAGAAGAAGAAAAAGTAACATTGGAAAAACACAGAGGAGAAAATGCGCGACAATTCCCACATGGGATAAGAGAACTAAGTCGATGGACCCTCCAGCCAAAAATTTGCTTAGGAACAAGTTTAATTAATACATATAAGAGAAGAAACCTAGATCGGAGAAGACTAGGAGACTGACTCCAGCGAAGTAGTAAACCAGCCTATGTGACCTGGATCATCCAGAAGTTAGGTTTAATATTAACAATAGAAACAGTGATAACCCTGATTGATGCCCAATATGAAGAAAGGAAAATGAAAGAGAGAGAGACCGAAATATAAACAAACTAAATTATCAGAGAAATAGTTAAGGTGAGCGCGATAAAGATACAATCAAAATTAAGACCCTGAGGAAAGGGAAGAGAGAGCAAACGAATCGCCTTGTTGAGAATGCTAAGTCGAAGGAGGAGTATGTTTCAGGAAGCAAGAGAGGAGACAGACAACCATGCCTTGTTGAAAAATGATTAAATAGGGAGATCACGAGTAGGTTTAGTCGGAACAAGGCGTCGTGGGAAGTTGTTAATCTATCAGTGAACCACGTGCGTAAAATAGTGTTGAGTAATTCCCACTTACGCCGTAAGGCGTTATGCTGTCAGAATTTTGCCGAGATTTAGATTTAGGAACCCTGATATTTTAAACCTAGTAGTGACGTTAACGGCGTCGTAGAGACCCCCTTGTTAGTCTGCTTGCGTCTAGTTGCACGCAATTGTACTTGTACCCCGCCGACAACTGTAGTGTTTTCACCTTGAACGAACACCACCGAGCATGCTATGCATGCGAAGGGGTTTTTAGGTAAGCGCGAGAAAATTTTTGATATTTCGTGTCATGACCACATGACGGATGTGGCTATGACACGTGTGATGTGTGTTGTGACCACATGGAAAATGTGGGCATGACATTTGGTATCAGAGCCAGGTTTAAACACTGGGCGTATTTGGGCACGTTGTTATTCCGTAACTTTGGCTAATTAGTTTCTACCTTGTTTTGTAGGATGCCTCCCCATGTTCGACGAGCATGGTCACGTCACACAGTGTCTATCGAGGTGCACACCGATTCCTTAGCTGAGGGACTAGCACCCGTAGTTATAGCAACACCACCTGCACCACCTGAACCACAAGCACCACTAGTACCATAGGCAACACCAGTATTGGATATAGGTCCACAGATCTTACAGGCACTGCAGGCTATGTTAGATAGGTTACCGCCAGTGATTCCTGAGCCACGTGTAGAGCCTCGTGTTGATCTGCGAGAGGAGCCACGTAGGGAGCCACGTGCTGAGTCACGTATTGAGCCACGTGGGGAGGCCCACGTTGATCCACTAGAGGTGCCACGTGTGGAGCCTTTCGTTGAGATTCCTGACACAACAGTAGAGGAGGTAGGGTTAGCTTTCCGTGCACGGAGCAGGAGTCCTCTGAGACCTTTGACACGAGATGAGAACCAGAGGGTAGAACAGGTTCATCATGGATTGTATGAGGATGGTGTGGAAGAGCCAGTTGTGAGACTTAGAGATAGAGGAGACCCCATCAGAGATCTACTTAGGCTCAACCCACCCACCTTCGCAGGTGCTGCAGAGGGAGCCGTGGCCGAGGCTTGGCTGATTAGTTTGGACAGGTGTTTCGCATTGCGACCATATGGAAGCAACACGAAAGCACGAGTGGCAGTCCATCTTCTTAGGGATGCAGCAGCTACCTGGTGGCGCACAGAGGAGTGTAAGCACCGACTTTCCGTGGATACACTCACATGGGACATCTTCATTGAGTGTTTCAATGCGCAATATTTGTCTGAACATTACAGACAGCGCAGGATTGATGAGTTCCATTATTTATAGCAGAGGGGACTCACTGTTACTCAGTATGAGAGCCGATTCATTGAGCTTTCTCGTTACGCGAAATACCTCCATGACAAGAAAATTTTAATACACAAATTCATCAGAGGGCTAAATCATAGGATAGCAGGACCAGTTCATATGGCAAATCCCCAGACCATGAGCGAGGCTGTTGAAAAGGCCCTTATATCAGAGGAAATTCAGGGACGAGGGCAGAATTCATGCCCACAGTACCAGGAACGTAATTCCCAACAACAGCAAAACTTTCGAAGGCCTCAAAACACAACACAGAGAGGAGGATATAATCCTTCGTCATTACCTCCTAGGCCTCCACAGCAGCAGCAACATCAGCAAAAATCTAAATTTCATCAGACAGGTCAGGGAGGACAGAATCGTGGATGGCAGCAGCAGGGTCCACGTAGAGATCAAAGACAGCAGGGTTCATCGGCAGGACCCGCAAGGTCCCAGCAGTCTTACAGAGGCTCACAGGGGTCTACGGGATGGACTGGGCAACAACAGTCAGGCAGAACACAGTCAGGGCAGTTACAGGCTAGAGGACCATGTTATGTGTGTGGTGGGGCAGGGCATCTGGCTAGAGAGTGCCCGCAGGGATTTACTGCAGGGGGACAGCCCCGATCAGGAGGGTCTGAGCAGACCGTAGGTGATGTGAGCAGATCCCACCACATGTTTGCAGCGGTTGATAATCGCCAGGCCGACTTCCAGGCCTCCGTCATCGAGGCAGTAGGTACGATTGGAGACTTTCCCATCTCGATCCTTTTCGACTCAGGAGCTACTGACTCCTTTTTGTCTACTACGATAGTGGAGCGTTGCAGGCTGGTGGCTTCTAGGCAAGACATTAGGTGGGAAGTTGAGTTGGCCTCAGGGGCTAGGATGTTAGTAGATACCTTGGT
Source organism: Cunninghamia lanceolata (assembly GCA_027924645.1). Taxonomy (NCBI): domain Eukaryota; kingdom Viridiplantae; phylum Streptophyta; class Pinopsida; order Cupressales; family Cupressaceae; genus Cunninghamia; species Cunninghamia lanceolata. Next base: position 832,393 of record BSBN01000983.1, on the reverse strand, counting down.
TAAAGACTGTGAGATCACATTGGGATCATTCACCACAACATGTGACCTTAGGATTATGTCGTTAGGATCCTACGGTGTAGTTCTGGGTATGGATTGGCTTGCGGCACATAGGGCCAAGCTTGACTGCCGCCAGAGGATGATTAGTTGTTTAGACGATCATGGTTCGTCGGTTGAAATAGTGGGCATTCAAAAGCCCACGGCTGTTAGTATGATATCCGCTCAGCAGCTTAAGCGCTGTATGCGGAAGGGATGCCAGATGTTTGCCATCACGGTCAGTGATAGAGCAGAGGAAGAACCTGAGGCTACTTTAGATGATCACCCTGTCCTTAGAGAGTTTGCCGATGTATTTCCGCCAGAATTACCAGGTATGCCTCCACGCAGAGAAGTGGACTTTCACATCGACTTAGTGCCGGGTGCAGAACCGATATCCCGTGCACCCTATAGGATGACTACACATGAACTCACCGAACTTAAGCTGCAGTTAGAGGAATTACTTGAGAAGGGGCACATCCGACCTAGCGTTTCGCCATGGGGCGCACCGGTTATCTTCGTGAAGAAGAAGGATGGGTCTCTTCGTTTATGTATGGACTACAGACAGTTGAACAAGGTGACAGTGAAGAACCGTTATCCTCTGCCTATGATTGACGACCTTTTTGATCAGATGCAAGGAGCCAGAGTGTTCTCAAAAATTGATCTAAAATCTAGGTATCACCAATTACGCATCACGGAGGCAGATATTCATAAAACTGCTTTTCGAACTAGATATGGCCATTACGAATTCACAGTGGTACCCTTCGGGCTGACGAACGCTCCTGCAGTGTTCATGAGTCTCATGAACGGGGTGTTCCGTACTTACCTAGATCAATTCGTGATAATATTTCTAGATGACATTTTGATTTATTCACGGACTGAAGAGGAGCATGTGGAGCACTTGCGTCAAGTTTTGCAGCAATTACAAGAGCAGCAGCTTTATGGCAACTTGGCGAAGTGTGCCTTCTTCAGGACAGAGGTGCAGTATTTGGGACACATTTTATCAGGCGATGGCATCTCCGTAGATCCATCTAAAATCAGAGCAATTCAGGAATGGCCAGCACCCACCAACGTGACAGAGGTCAGAAGCTTTATGGGGTTAGCCGGGTATTATCGTCGGTTTGTCGAGGGCTTCTCCAGGATAGCACATCCCATTACTTCCCTTCAGCGAAAAGGGAAGGGTTTCAATTGGACCGAGCAGTGTGAAAAGGCCTTTGGAGTCCTCAAGGAGCGTCTTACCAGTGCTCCTATTTTAGCGGTTCCAGATCCTACAGAGAATTTTGTAGTTTGCACAGATGCATCATTAGAAGGTTTGGGAGCCGTGCTTATGCAGGGTGGTAGAGCGATCGCATACGAATCGCGGAAACTAAAGACACATGAGTTAAACTACCCTACTCACGACTTAGAGCTCGCAGCAGTTGTTCATGCTTTAGTCCGCTGGAGACACTTCCTCCTAGGTCGACGCTTTGAACTCCATGCGAATCATCATAGTTTGCAGTATATTTTTACACAGCCAAATTTGAACGCCCGTCAACGGCGTTGGATGGAATTCCTATGTGAATATGACTTCGATGTCCACTACATCAAAGGGAAGGAGAATGTGGTCGCTGATGCTTTGAGTCAAAGGTGCCATGAGACCAGACCCTGACCTTGAAGGTGGACTTGAAGGATCGCATCTTACAGCATCTGCCGGAGGACGAATGGTTTCTTGAAGTGCAGCAGGCATTATTAAATCAGAAGGCCCTTGAGGGCAAATTTACAGGATATACCCTTGAGTCTGATGGTATGCTTCGACATCGGCAGCGCATCTATGTACCCCATGTGGGTAATCTTCGTACAATAATCCTATCAAAGGCTCATAGAGCACCCTATGCAGCACACCCAGGAGTTAAGAAGATGCATGCTGACTTACGACAGCTTTATCATTGGGCCGGGATGAGGCGTGACATCGCCGAATTTGTTGCTTGTTGCCTGGAATGTCAGAGGGTCAAGGCTGAACATCAGCATCCAGCGGGACTGTTGTACCCTCACAAGATACCTGAATGGAAATGGGACACCATTTCGATGGATTTTATCATTGGTCTACCTATGTCCTCACGTCGCCATGATGCTATTATGGTGACAATTGACAAGCTGACCAAAGTGGCTCATTTTTCACCAATATGCACAACATACAATGCACCATCAGTGGCAAAGGTGTTTCTTGATCAGATTGTTAGATTTCATGGGGTACCTCGCCGCATTATATCTGACAGAGACTCTGTATTTACGTCTTCATTCTGGAGAGCCTTACATCAGGCGTTGGGCACACAGCTCAACTTCAGTTCAGCCTATCATCCGAAAACCGATGGACAAACAGAGAGAGTTAACCATGTGTTAGAAGACATGCTTCGCATGTATGTGATGGACCATCAGTCTAGATGGGAGGAGTACCTATATCTAGTCAAGTTCGCCTACAATAATGGGCATCATAGCTCGTTGGGTATGCCTCCTTTCCAGGCATTATATGGCAGACCATGCAGAACACCTTTGAGTTGGGATCGGATAGAGGACAGAACGGTCATCGGTCCAGAAATAGTTCAGAATATGGAACAGCAGGTTAGACAGATTAGACAGAGACTTTAGGAAGCACAGGACAGGCAGAAGAAGTATGCCGATGCTAAGAGGACAGATCGAAGCTTCTCCGTGGGGGAAAGAGTATTTTTGAGAGTGCGACCGCATAAGAGTCCAATCCATTACGGAAAGGGCTCTAAGCTCGCACCTCGATTTGTAGGACCTTTCAAAATTTTGGAGCGGATAGGACCAGTAGCCTATCGTCTAGCCTTGCCACCTAGCCTGTCACGTATCCATGATGTATTTCATGTATCAGTTTTACGTCAATATATTTCTGACTTATCTCACGTGTTGGATTGGAGTGCTCTTCAGGTAGAGGCAGACGGACAGCTGGCGTTGGAGCCAATTCGCATATTGGCTCGTCGGACGCTGGCCCTTCGAGGTCGAGAGCTGGACCAGGTTAGAGTCCAGTGGGACCTATACAACGAAGTCACAGCGACATGGGAAGATGCAGAGAGACTGAAGACCCTTTATCCTCACCTTTTTGATGACTTCCAGGAGGAAGTACCATCTTAGGGGGAGAGGATGTGAGGACCACCCTTTTTACTTACGTTGTTATGACTATTTACATTACTGTTATTGTTATTTTTTTATGTTTGTGGGATAGCAGTTCCCGGAATTGTCAAACTATTAAACTTTATTATGATTTCAGAAAAACTAATTGGGTGATGTTTGGATAAGTTTACATTTCAGAAAAGTTAAATAGGTGATGATGGAAAATTGTAATATGATTTCATTTATGTTAATTAGAACTATGTCATGATAATGCATGTTTTTAAGTTGCTTCGGCTATGATGATTTTATGTGGTTACTGATCTTGTAATTTAGTGTGCAGGAATTACTAATCGAACCACAGATTTCGGAGATCATTCCGCACCTTGTTATTTGTTATTCCCTGTTAAGCCAATCTGGTTCCACGAGGAACCAAGATCTCTTTGTGTTTGATGTGATGATGTAATGTGGTCTTTTGTATGGTCGGGTGGGTTAGGTTACCCTCATGTAACATTATTTTATAATTTGTGTTGTAAAAAAAGATTGAATTTGAATTTCCTTATTTTATTTAAATTTATGAGGCCTTTTCTTGTGCTTTACCTTGACCAGGGGTGTCTTGTATGGGTTAAAGTTGACCCTGGGTTATACCCCATGGGTCCAGGGGCCCATTTGGCATGGGTAACCCTTGAGTAACCTCCATCTAGTCATCTTAACTTCCCCCTGAAGTTAAGTGGCGAAAATTGGAGGTATGGAGGGGACATGATGGGTTGTACCAACACCCAACCCATCCCTCTACAATCCCCAAGGTAAGAGATGACTACAAGCCCATCCATTATTGAAGGATTGACTTGAAGTCACCCCCTCCATTAGTGGGATTCCCCCATGTGCTGTGGGGACACCCATGTGAAGGAGGGAAGAAGGGGCATGGGTCACCTGTCTTTTCCTCCTTTAACTCCTTTTATTTCTCCCATGCGAAAGAGAAATGACATAAGGAAAGGGATAAGGGGTACTCTAGGGATGGGTGAGTGACATAAGCCACTAGGACAGAATAGTGGTTTTGGGAAGGGTGAGGAGGTGACAAGTGTCACCTCCCCATTCCTCGAAACTGAAAAGAAATGGGATTATTTGTTTCCAATTTTGGAAGGGAGGGAGTGAAAAATTTTTGGGAGAGTTTTATTATTATGGTCAGAGAATAGGAAAGTTAGCTGAGAGGAGAGAAAAGAGAGAGAGGAGTTGTTGGCTAAGGTTGGAAGAGAACTCAGTGGAGCTCTGCATCAGTTTCATTCCAGGAGGGCTTTGTAAGGTTGGTTTGGTCTTTACCTTTCTTTCGTATATCTGAATGTGTATGTAAAGAGTGTGAAAGATGATTATTTGTTTGTGTTATAGTTGTGTTTTCTGTGGGGTTTGTTGTCGGGTTGTTTGACAGAGCTTCTCCCACTTGGGAGAAATGCTCATCAAGTTTGGGGTAGGGGAGGAGAGATCCTCCTCGGGTGCATACCTGATTCCATCTTTTGGGATGTTGAAAGCCTTGAGGGCATGTATCTGTGACTGTATCTTTGACTTGGAAGTCAAATGCAGATTTCTTAAAAGAATTTGTGATCAAACTTGGTTTGAGGCCAAGGGAAATTGTGTTGGTTAAATTATCTGTAAGGGTGACACTCTGTAGTTGAGTGTGTCCACTCTCCTACCCCTTATGAAACTCACTGTAGTTGAGTTTCTGTGTTGTGTAAATTACCCACGGGTGTTTGTGTGCTTTGGGATTGTTGTTGTTACTGTTGTGAAGTGGAGTGCTTGAGTTACCCAGGTGTGAGTATGGTCTCCCTAGCTCGGGGGTGACCCTCTTGCGGGTCTACGGAAGGGAGGAGAGCTAGATGAGTGGTGTTTTCTTCTTTGTTTGTCTTTGATACGTAGGTTTCTCTTGGAGCTTCTGGTTGGATATTTATGAAGAAACAGCTTATTCTTCTTTGTCATGGGAATTAGGCCAGGTTCATTTCATTATATTTGAAGAGAGAGCACCTCTCTTGTTATTGTTGTAATTTATTGTTACCCTGGGAGTGAAGGAAATCACCTCCCTGATCTTGTTATTGATGGACTTTTACTTGGTTGTCACAAGCTATCAGTTGTATATTGTTGGGAGAAGGAAGTTCATATCTGGGAAGTTAGTTGTATGTATCCATGGTTTCAAATTCTCTTGCTATTTGTAGTGGAAGAGTTAACTTTTCTGTAATATGAATGTGGTAAACAAATACCTTAAATTTTTCAAGTTATGTTGCTTTGTAAACCTTTTGAAAGGAAGAGTTCATTTCTTATTTGCAATCTAATTTGAGTTTGTTTATGTAATTAGAAGAATAGAACTGCTAAACTAATTAAAAGGTCAGTTTTATGGTTCATTGTTCTAATGGAAAAGATAGTTTATAAATGATTAAGTTTTCTTCTTCATAAGTAATGGATTCAGTTATTTTGTAAGTTTTAAAGAAAATCTATTATATAATTACTTCTGTTTGTCCCAAAAGTTGAAATGGACATGTATTAATTGCCGAAATAAACTGATAAAAAAAAACTTCATTTTCTTAAGTATATATATATATAATCTTTATTACTTGATCATTTTAATTGACTAAAAGAAACTGAATAAAGTGTTTAATTTGAGAAAATTATGAAATATAGATATATATATAAATATATATATATCTATATATATATATAACAGTTGTTATTTAATTATCATTTTGACAGAATTAGAGATACTGAATAAATTGTTTGATTGAGAAAATTCTGAGATATTCTGAAAACTAAAATTAACATATATATATATATATAAATTGATATGTAATTATCATTGAATAATAATAAACTCGTATTAAATTTTATGGCCACCGAAATAAAAGCGAAATTAGAAATCGCTGTGTAAAACACAGTCAAAGCTTGCACGGTGGGCGGTGGGGAGTAATCCCCACCGCAATCTCCATTTGTTTTATTAGAGGTGTGGGGAGGGGCGGAGCCCCACCCACACCCCACATCGTGGGATGTGGGTGGGGCTCCGCCCCTCCCCACATCCCTCCACCCCTTCGACCTCGCGGAGCTCTTAACTCCGCTCCACAGCAGCGCTTCACCGCCGTTGTTTCTTACGGCCTCCGTCCCTCTGTGCGGCCCGACCCCTGCCGCCAGTCCCCTGTCACAGCAAAAACATAAAATGTTAAGCATAAAAAAAAAGTTAGGGCTATTTAGCCCTAACATATATGCATTGGTTCATTTAAATAACAAAAAATATATATATATGTTTTGTTTGTGGATATTCCACCTGGAATATATGTCTTATATATATATATATCATATATATATATAGAGAGAGAGAGATATAATTATCTCTATTTATACCTTATGTTTTGAAAGGGAATTGTAAATCAATATAGATATAATTATATATATAGTTCTATATGTATATATATTACATATATATATTTATATATATGGGATATATATACATAGAAGAGGTTTCATGGACCATTTTATGAGGCCCTCTCTATAATTCATAACAAGGAGATTTGCAAATTAAAATAAAACAAAAAATATATATTCACAGTTAGGTTTTATTAAGTGTTGAACAAAACAACCAAAGAATTTATGCTTCCTTGATCAGGGTTTTATAAAGAGGAGAACCTCCTACATATATTAACAATGATATAGGATTTACAATAAAGAGTATTAATATTAATTATTAGTAATAATAACAACAGTAATTATAATTAAGAGAAAATAAAATTATAATTTAAAGAGAGCATAAAGGAATTTACTGTGTTACTCCGGGAAGAGTTTCTCAGAAGTTTCACTATCAATGCGGTTCAATAACTGGGAAAATGAAGAGGAAAATTACACGTCACCTTGCTTAAAAGGTCACTGGAAATAAACTTAAGGAGTCATCACAGACATTCCATGTGAGGCCATTTTAATCTCAACTGTAGTAAACGTCCATATAAGTAAACCTGTAAGAGAGTCAGAAGAAGAAAAAGTAACATTGGAAAAACACAGAGGAGAAAATGCGCGACAATTCCCACATGGGATAAGAGAACTAAGTCGATGGACCCTCCAGCCAAAAATTTGCTTAGGAACAAGTTTAATTAATAAATATAAGAGAAGAAACCTAGATCGGAGAAGACTAGGAGACCGAGTCCAGCGAAGTAGTAAACCAGCCTATGTGACCTGGATCATCCAGAAGTTAGGTTTAATATTAACAATAGAAACAGTGATAACCCTGATTGATGCCCAATATGAAGAAAGGAAAATGAAAGAGAGAGAGACCGAAATATAAACAAACTAAATTATCAGAGAAATAGTTAAGGTGAGCGCGATAAAGATACAATCAAAATTAAGACCCTGAGGAAAGGGAAGAGAGAGCAAACGAATTGCCTTGTTGAGAATGCTAAGTCGAAGGAGGAGTATGTTTCAGGAAGCAAGAGAGGAGACAGACAACCGTGCCTTGTTGAAAAATGATTAAATAGGGAGATCACGAGTAGGTTTAGTCAGAACAAGGAGTCGTGGGAAGTTGTTAATCTATCAGTGAACCATGTGCGTAAAATAGTGTTGAGTAATTCCCACTTACGCCGTAAGGCGTTATGCTGTCAGAATTTTGCCGAGATTTAGATTTAGGAACCCTGATATTTTAAACCTAGCAGTGACGTTAACGGCGTCATAGAGACCCCCTTGTTAGTCTGCTTGCGTCTAGTTGCACGCAATTGTATTTGTACCCCGCTGACAACTGTAGTGTTTTCGCCTTGAACGAACACCACCGAGCATGCTACACATGCGAAGGGGTTTTTAGGTAAGCGCGAGAAAATTTTTGATATTTCGTGTCATGACCACATGACGGATGTGGCTATGACACGTGTGATGTGTGTTGTGACCACATGGAAAATGTGGGCATGACAGCTGCAACACCACCTCTAGATCATGCAAGTGATCAACCCTCTTCTTAGAGAAAACTGTTAAATTATCCAAATAAATGACAATGATTATATTCCTCAGATCACCAAATGTTAAATCCATTTCCCTTTGGAAAGTGGCCCCTACATTGATAAGGCCAAATGGCATCCGATTATAAGAAAAAACACAAATAGGGGTAGTGAATGTTGTTTTGTGTTGATCCTCTGGAGCTACCTCAATCTGATTATACCCTGAAAACCCATCTAGCATAGACATCATCTCTAAACTAGATATTGTCTACAATATATGATCCATAATAGGTAAGGGATAGTTATCTTTCAGAGAAGCTTGATTTAGATTTCAAAAATCAACACAAATCCTTATTTCCCCATTTTTCTTTCTTACAGGGACAATGTTAGCCACCCATGTAGAGTGGTGAATGGGGTAAATAATCTTTGCCTTCAGCATCTTGTCTATCTCACTGAAAAGTAGCCTCAGATACTTTAGGATTGTAACTCCTCTATTTATGCTTGAAGGGCAAAGTACTGGGCTTTAATGAAATGTGGTGTTGCATTCTCCCATCTCTGAATTTCTTTAGGTTAGCATAGCACCATGTGAAAACATCTCTATAACAAATAAGTAAAGAAATTAAATGCTCTCACTCTTTTGGAGATCAACACTTCCCAATACAAACTATCTTTGGATCCTCCTTAGTGTCAATATTAACCTGATCATAATCAGCTGATGATCTGATGGAAACTTTGCTTTTTTGTTTCAAATATTGATCATGTCAGTTGAAAAGGTCCTCAAGTGAGACCAAGCACTTGGGAATTTTATTTCCTTTCAATTGGATCACTTTCAATCCCTGGTCGTTGTGAGAATCATCCACTCCTTCTAGCACATCATTGCTTTCATCAAGGCTCCCCTCAAAAATTACGTTTGCAAATAACTCGACCTTTTTTAAGAAAGATATTATTTGTCGGTCATTGTTAAACACCTGCCAGTGATTGACGTTGTCAGGCACATTGGGCCGATAGACCACCTCAACTCTATAGGGTTTATCCTTGAAATCTAGGTTAGGTAACAGGAGAGATGCAGATATAGCTAGTGAATTAGCCTGAGTGTTCTGATCCCTGGGCACAAACTCTATTGAGAAAGCATCAAACTCTTCTATGCAATCCCACACTCTATTTCTGTAGTACCTCAGCCTTCTATTTTTCACTATATATAATTTCCTTACTTGCTTAACAATCAATTTAGCATCACCTCTAGCTCTCAGCTGCTTAATGCCTTTCTCCTTGGCTAATGTCAATCCTAGCAGCAAATCTTTATATTTTGTAGTATTATTGGTGTTGTTGAACTCTAATTTATAAGCAAAATGTAACTTGCAATCATCAAGGGAAATCAGAACTACTCCAGCACCAGAATCAATAGTAGAACAACTGCCGTCAAACTCCATCATCTAGACCTCATTAGCTAGATCAGGGATTATTATATTTTCATCATCTCCCATTGTAGATGTGCACATGTATGTGCCAGGTCCAGTTTCTACATATAAAATATCCACTCTTGGGCCCCTTGACTTTAGTATAGTGAATTTGTCCTTAGGTTCAAGGTTTAGGCGGACTCTCTTCCCATCTACTGGTATCAAGGCATGTGACTAGTCCATCTGACTCTCCCGTCCCAAGTCTCTATAGAAACTATGACTCAAAAGCATCCCATAGCTTGCAGGTATATCTGCCACTAAAATGGTTAACTTCAATCTCTTCTTAGGATAAGTGGCAAGGGAAACCTGTGTATTCTTAATTTGTCCTAACATAGGTACTGGAGAGCCATCCATGGAAAAGAACCTACCATGAGAAGAGGTATAGGATAAACCTAGGTCTTTAGCAACCTAGGTAGGCATTACATTATCAGATGCTCTAGAGTTGATGACACAGTTTCTTAATTTATAACCAGCAATGTATAATGACACATAGAAAGGTTCTAGTTTTTCAAAGGGGTTTTAAGGACCAGATTCTTGAGAACGGTAATTTGAGCAATTTTGTTTTCTAGCATGGACCTCACTAGTATCATTTGACACCTGAGCATTACAATGAGAGGGAGATGGCTCTTTCTTGACATATCTAACCAGTCTATCTAGTTCAGAAGAGTTGAGCCTGAGGTATTTAGCTTGTGAGATTTGGATTTTAGTATTTTTACAAGACTCAATGATTTCAAAAGAACTAGAAACAAGAGCTTCAGAAGATGTAGAGGGTACCTTAGCAGATGCAACTTTGGGTGTAGTACTCTCTGTCTTCTTAGAACTAGCATTGTTTTGTCTTGACAAAATGTATTTTGGAGTAGAAGAGGAACTTCTAGGCTGGCCTTGAGGATTTTTTCCTTTCTACGCTTGTTGCCCTCTAGTGAATACTGCACAATTGGGGCTATCAATCTCCGTATACACATCCTCCCCACCTTAAGGATCTGACTCATATTCAAAGAAGTTAACACTTGCATCACCAGATGGAGAAGGTTCCTCTACATAGGGTTCTTCTTTATGCCCATTCATTGAGAGAATTTGCATGAATCTAACCATCTCTGGATAGGATGCTCCATCATGATTAGAAGTTAGATGAAAGTTACACATCATATGGTTATTTTGGCTGGTAGAGGGACCAAATTCAATTGCTAACCTCTGAGATGGACCAGGTAAGGGTAACATTCTATTATAGTTCCCCTGAGAACCATGATCCTTCCTTGTCACATCCTAATAAAAAGGTTGATGAGAGCCTTTAGGCATCTGCATCTTCAAGGTAATTATAACATTGGCCAACCTTTGTATGACAAGGTCAGTAGAGTTAACCGCCAAAGGTTTACCTATCCACAATTCTTTCTTCCATTTGCCAACAGTTATGAGATCATCTTCAATTGCAATGGATAGAGTTTGGGATGATGCCAAGTTAATAGCACCTTCCCTCTTTATAGCATAACCGACATTAGGAGGTAGGGAATTGATAAAGAAGAATTTTAACAGTCCATCACCCGACATCACATCGTTAGGAATTCTATTTGTAATTTTATTAAATTTAGCTACAAACTCTCTCATTTGTTCATGGACTTCTTTCTTCATTGAAGAGAGTTGAGCTACCAACATGTTCTCGTTATCAGCAGTTTTGAACCTATCTTCAAACTATTGCCTCATGGTGGCCCAATCTCTCATGGATGCATTAGGTAAATGGTAAAACCACTCATCTACAACATCAATGAGGGATTCAACAAATAGCCTAGCATATACATCTTTGTGCTGCACCCCCAAGATAGAACAGGCTACGAAAAAGACATTTATGTGTTCATCTAAGGTGACCTTTCCATCACCTCTGAATTTTGAAACAATTTTGCTAGATCCTCTGGGTAAATCATGCAAGTTTTCCCCTAATCTCAAAGGACCTATAGCATCACCCCATGGAACGGGTGGTGGTCGAGCCATATTGAAAGGATTATGAAGTGGGAAATTAACTTGTAGAGGTAAAATAGTACCGTCAAGGGTTAAGACTTGGCAATAGGAACTTGCAGACTCTCTTACAGGTGGAGGGGAAGATGGCCTACTTAAAGACTTGACCTTATACCCTTCTTTCTATCTCCCCAGGTATATCTTTTCATAGCCAACCTTCACAAATAAATATACACATAAAAATGCTAGTGTAGAGTCACCAAACAACTTACCAGTTGTTATGAGGGAGAGTTTGCTAAGCATGCACTTGGTTCCTTGGTCTATTAGCAGGGTTTCTTTGTCTATTGTTAGGAACTGCTTGAATTTGAAGGGGTCTATTTCTCTGAGGTACAGGGACTACACCTTCCACAAAAATGATCTCCTGAGCATCACCAAAATGACATGTGTTTTCTCTTACAATATCACTGAGTTCTTCTTCTTCTTCAAGAACTTCGTCAACCTGGTGATATTGTTGATTTGTTCTCCTAAATTTCTAGGTTACAACCTGCAAACTAGTGATAATGTCTTCTTGGTCACTAACAAGCTAGTCTACATTAGGCTACAGAACTGGTGCATGCCTTCCACGAAGAACCATGAAATCCAATGATAAAGCAACTCATAAAGTATATATAATTATTGTCATAAAGTATCCCCAGTAAAGTTGCCAAAAATCTATTGGTTTATAGATTTGCCACCTAACTCTATATTCTCATGCCCATCCAAGTGACAAATGTAATAATAGTTGAATCAGTTGTAATGGTATTTTATGACTCTGCTTATTTATCAATGCACAACTACCTTCTTCTAATGTTTAATGAATGGAAACTTGGGTTGATTTTAACTAGAAAGCAAAATAAAGGTGGTTCTTTTAACTAGAAAGCATTAAAGGTAATATATCCCAAAAATAAGTAAACTCAAAGAAGTACAAAGACTTTAGCAGCAATAACTTCAACTGAATCAATAAAGAAATTCACCATATATCATACAATCACCACCATAAACTATATACCAAAAGATAGATAATTCACAGTAGTGAGCAAGAATTAAAGATATCCAACCACTTCAGTATTGAAATACCATCAACATTAGCAGGAATATATCCAACATAAGAAGAATATAAATTCAAACAACCATAACACAAAGTTTACGATCATCCAAACTCCACTGTATTGATTTCTATTCCATATATAAAAGCAATTAAATAGAAAGCAAAATTGATCTATCTCCAACACAAATTTTGTCAAAAGATCCATACATCAACCGGATCATTAAATTTATAGCCCAGTCTCCCCAATAATTATCTTTCAAAGATAACATCTTCTTGAAGACAACTGGTTATAAGGTCTTTAAATTAAAAATAAAGCACCCTCCAGAGCCAATAGTTTTTTAGAAAATATGAAATAATACTAAAGCATATAAAAAGAAAGCTAATTAATGATAGCCACATCCTCTTCCTCCATATTGCCTTCTAGTGTCATTTCCTTCTCCTTCATCTGTCCATCACCATCTCTTGCATCCACTTGTGGCACCTGTATCCTTAGTTTCGCCTTGTATGACTTGTACTTGTTGATAATGGGTGATAAAGATATTCCAGTTGGAGTCCTAGTCATGCTGATTTGGTGCTTCTTCTTACTTACTGCTCTATCAATATTACTCACTTTTTGATGAATGTCATCCAACCCACTTCTGACAGTCTTGATATAAGCAGCAATCCTTGTAATTTTGCCAAGTGATTCCCCTGTTATGATATCATAGTTCACCATCTCTTGGGTCACCAATTTCTTAAAACTTTGTTTGATTTCTTTAATATCCAACAACTTATCATCATCATCTCCAGTGGCTTCTATTTCTATGATGGCAAAATTGGTTTTAAATCTCATCATTTCTGAATAGTAAAGTACAATAGCATTTCTCATTTCATCCTTAGCTGATATCAGGATACACAACTTATACTCAATTATGTTAGCCCACACTAGTGCATCCAATTCTCTAGGATCATTTAAAACTTTCTCAGCCACTAATATATTGGCATCTGTGTTGGCCATTTCTTGTATCTCTTTCGAGGCTAAGGATAGACTATTATGGTCATTTCTAGCAATTTGGAACTCAATTATCAAGGTTTCTCTTTTACTAGAAACAAAATCAAACAATTTAATAGATTCTTCAATGAATAAAAGACTATCAAAAACCACTTTTTTGACCCACTGGTCCATAGCATTACTCAAAGCTTGGGACCATTTTATTTGTTGCAACAGGTTTGGATCAGGGGCACTAATACTCAAGTTAGGCAAGGCATCTATTGATTTTGTAGTAACCTTCAGAATAGATTGAATGAAATTAGACAGTGAACTTATTTGTGCTCTTAGCTTGGCATTCTCCTGTTGCTCCTTTTTAACTCTTCTCGACAAATTGCTCACTAAAAATTTCACATGATAAATATCACCCTCAACGGTGGAGGGTCCCATGTATATTCTTTTCAAGTTTAAGTCTGCTTTAGTGACTTCATTCTCATTTTTAACTCCATCAGGATCTACTATTTCCAAGATGTGATGCCCTATGGCAGAGTCAGCCACCATCCTTGACATTCTCTTAGCCTTCTTAGGCTTGGGTGTTTCTTGCAAGAGTTTGGCCATAGTATCAATATCAACATCCATCATAGTAGTGTATCTTTTCTTTTTCTCAATTATTTTTATTAACCAAGTAGGGGATGAAGAGGAAACATTAACATTTCCAACCATATTCATTGCACCATCCGAATGCATAGGAGGAGAATTGTGCTCCCAGGATTATTTAGAGGCGGTGAATTTTGAGGACTCAACAAAGATTGTAACACATTTTCATCACCTAATTGAGTAAATATCAAAGAATCACTGTCACTTACGAATAGAGGTGTAGGAGGTACATGGTTTACTTGTAATGACAAAGTAACTAATCTAGTACTACTTTTCAGTGGTTGATCATCTTGTTCGCAGGTAGTCTTCAACTTGTTAATATCATCATCAGGCTACTCACCGCCACCACCCAATTGTGAGTGAACTCTGTAAAGAGCTAGGTCTGAACTAGAGGATCTTCTCCTAGTGTGGCTATATTGGGATTTACACTGTGTTTGGGAAGATGAATCCTTTAGTGCTACTAAACCAGCTTGCTCCCTAAATTTTCCCTTCATCCATTTTTCAATTCTTCTTATCATAGCATAGGAGTGCAATAGGAGATCAGTACATTCTTTATCAGACCACTTAATAGAGGGTAGTGGTTGCAGAGAGGTATTTTAGTAGCCCTCATCCAAGATATTAGAGTTGTCATCAACCAAGTCAGGAACTTGTATCGACAGTCTGAATGCACGGACCTGATCAATAGTCAATCTCATGAAACCTCTTCTCTAAACTTCTCTTTCATCCAAGCAATCTTATAAATATTCTAGCTAGGGTTTGTGCTAATAAGAGCAACCGCCATGCATATTTTCTTTTACAAATTTTTTTACTATCAAAGGCCACATGAACAGACAACTGATGAAGATTGAATTCGGCTAATAATTTCTCAGCGCCTTTAGCACTGTCATTGCTCTTATAGGAATAAAATGAAAGAGACATAGGGAAGAATACCCTCTTTTGTTCATCACGTGGTATTTTATATTAACCACTGCCATTTGAAAGCACAGCTCAAGAAATATGAGATAGTCAGATGGGTATCTTGGCAGTTTCACTGGAGTACTTTTATAACATCCAATCCTTAAGTATGAAAAGTAGCCAAATTGCACATAAAGGCTACCAAAATTCATAACCAGGGAAGCTGCCTCCACAGAGAGCCTCCGCTCTAATGAGCCCTCAATTTCTTTAACAATCAACATGGAAAAAGCTTCATTAATGTGATGAAAATATTTCATACCAGCATTTCTTTGCAACTACGGAAAAGTTTGGAACACAGGTGTGCCTAGGGTGGGAGCTCCTTGAGCTCTTAAACTAGTTCAAGCAACCTCTTTAATGGCTAACATGTATATTAGTTGAGAGCACATATAAAAGATAACTTTCTGAGGGAAATTTACCAATTTCTTGTGGATGCATTCGCTGATAATTTTTGCCCAATCTATGTGTTGATCTCCGCAAATAAGTAGTATAAATTAGCACATCCAATACTCAAAAGAATCTAAATCTACGCTTTCAACCACATGATGCAAGAGAGTAATCATATCAAAAATTTCCTCCTTGAAATGACTCCTTTTTAGATTTGCGGGAAGTCTCGATTTTCCCTTCTTAGCTTCCAACCATGTTTAGCAATATGATTCTAACACCAATCCTTTTTCTCATGATAATATGCCTAAGCAAAAGACACCCAAACATAAACATTTTCCTCATATTTGTCTAAATTCAAAGCCAAAGCCACAGATTCTACATCAATCCGAGCAATTACAGATCCATAACGAGCTCTTATCCCTTGCTCATCAGGGAAATAGTTATTGGCACATGTGACTACCAGGTTTGGACAACACACAGCAAGTGGAAAACCTCCATCCTAGTCCAAACCACTGCTTACAATTTTATCAGCTAGGGGAGTCCTACCCTCAGGTTGCATTCTTATCCAAAAATCATCAAGGTCGATATGACCCAATTCAGTATCTTTCACATTGGATAATCTGTTCTCCACCATAGGAACCATAGGAGCCTCTTGGCATTTGAATTTCATCTTAACCAGCTTTAAAACCCAATCAACCAATAACTCAAAAATATTTACAAGCATAATAAAACTCCACAATACAGGGGAAGAACTATGAAGATTCATGAAAACAAAGATTTCCACCACCAAAGAACTTCTGTATTTAAAGAAAATCGAGAAAATGAGAGGGAGAGAAAGAAAGCTAACTGAGTTGACCTGTTTCTCAAGAATTCCATGAACTCCAGGCATATGGCGAATTCCACTCTGTAACATAAATTCCTTCATAAAATTATGAATGCTTTCTCAGTGGGATGATTAACTTATTCAATCTTCATATCACCTCTCATAAATTTGCTAATAAATTTCAATAAATGTTGGTGGCAGATCAAATCTTGAAAATCATAATATCTCCAACAATTTCCCTTCGAAAATGGTGATCATGTACTTTCACACATTCCAAATTAAATGTGAAATGACAAGTATAATTCCACTATACTTCATGCCAACTCAGTAAAGATGCCAAGGGAGCAACAAGCACGTTCGCTTGGTGAGTCAGAGATTTATGGAACCTTTGAACTATAAGATTTGACCAACAATGGAAAAGACTTAGAGTCACAACAATTGGAGGCTAGTTGGGAAGTCGAGTGGTTCAAGAACTCTTGAACTTGTTGACTTAGGTTCAAAGACTCAAAGATATTTTGACAAAATGTGAAAAAGGATAAGTAAAAGACACATCTTGGGAAAGGATGAGGACAATGACGAGCAAAAGAATAGGAACTTTCTTAAGACACAAATGCTTTAGCAAATTTTGAAAAGTGGGGTAACACCACCAAAATGAAAGACCAAAGTTCAAGAACATTGTTGAAAGATGTCGCTAAAACATAGGAACAAAGTTCCAAATCATCATTGAAAGATACCTCTGGATCGTAGGAACAAAATTCTAGAACATTACTGAAAGATGTCGTCAGAACACAGGAACAAAGTTTAAGATCATCACTGAAAGATGCCACCAAAACGCAGGTGTTGAACATAATGAGGTGCTGAGAGGGGGGTGAATCAACATACACTGAAAATTAAACAGATATTTACACATAAAATTGAATAACTTGAAGAAAAAAATGAAATTATGCAACGCACATAACACTAGTATTTTTACGTGGAAAACCCTAAAGTAGGGAAAAACTACGGTGAGGATTAGCTCACAACATATTATGCTCACTGCAAAAGTATTACAACATTGTTTTAGGGCTACAACCCAAGGAAGCTACTACTCCCTAAGTGTTCTACTCACTGCAATAGGATTTACAAAGGTAGTAAATACATGGACTATTGTACAGTAGACATCTGACTTATTTTGATGATGCAGTCTACTTTTTCTGCTCAATACCTGTCTTTCAAGCTGATTTTACACACTTTAGATCTTGCACTCTACTCTACTATATTCACATACACTTCTACTCTTCTCAAAATGAATTTTATCTTCTATAAATAACCTCTGCAATACTTTAAAACATTGATTAGGTTGGCCAAAAAGATGAAACATGTAGCTTGTGGTAAGTCGGCCTATGCACACTTCAAAACATCACCATATAAATTGCAAAGATAAAACATAACATGGACTTCATCACAATAGGTTGGCACACTCTTCAACCACCCTTACAATTCTGCTATCCATATGAACAGTCATCACACAATCACCAAGTCATTTAGGTTAGGTCTGCACACATATGCCAGTGAAGATAAAGAAAGAAACAACCATCTATTCATAAGAAATGGTACTTGCAGAAAACTAAACACTCTAAAATTTGGATAGGGTTAACTTCAACAACTACTGATTGTTTCCTGACAACTACATGCCAAAAGGATCAAATGCAGTGGAATGTGGAGCATTCTAATATGATCTCTGCAACTCCAAGCTCTGTCTGCACAGTTTGGTACTCTATTGTTTTTAACTTTTACTATGGAAGGAGTTAAGAGCTAAAACTTTGGAATTAGACTCCTTGAAGACTCACAATTCTTATTCTAGAACTGCAAGCCAAGATGTTGCAATGTGGAGAAATGTGGAGCAAATTACCGATCCACTATCTTGGAAAAATACTTCATTCATGCCTTGGACAATTTTCTCAAAAGTACTTGGATGAAAAGATAAGAATACCATTACTCCAAAACCTCCCAAAAGACACTTATGAGTGCATACCAAGTATGAGAAAGTTCAATATGGACTTCAAAAGATAAGCTTCTTACAATTCATTCTTCCAGACTTTAGTAATGTTGACTCTACATCTACAACATACTCTTCCATCTTGTCTGCTTCTGCAACATACCTTGCCAAACTCTAAACATCATGTTGACTCTACATTATATTGTGGATAGACATCACTATGGGTTGACATCAATGACAACACTATATACATATTGCCAACAATCTCCCCCTTTGTCATTGATGGAAACACATCTCTACTTCTCTCCTCCTTTGACATCAAGGGCAAAAGGGTCTCAATGTTAAGATTTTCAAGATTACTTCAACTATTCTAACTACTCCCCTTTGTTATATATATATATATATATATATATGAGAGTAGCTCCCCCTTACTTCTTCACTTCTATACTCAACACTTTTCAAATAATGTATATTTGGGATACTCCCCCTAGCAATGTTATTCATCAAAAATGACTAAAAAAAAGTACTGCAACATACTCTAATACTTCCACATATGTACACATAAATCAGAAACAGCTAAAGAAAAATAGAAATGTACATATCAAATAGAGGAGGGAAGAATGTTGTTGTAAGACACCTTCAATTTTGCAATTTGTGTCTCCCAATCCTTCTTTCCAACTTCCTGGTCCTTTTTGGCAAAGGCAAGTAGACTACACCAACTCTCAAATTGAACAAGGAGATCTTCTCCTTCATTTGAAGAGTTGGGTATTGGATCCTTCTATGCCACCATTTCTACACTTGCAATTACACAGATCAAGCAGGTAAGTCTTGTACTCACTAGATCTCTGAGCTAACAATATTGTATAATAATCTTTTCCTTTTGCTCTTGCAGCTAGAAAAATTGTCCATGCAGATTCTCAATTGCTATCCTTGTTGTACCATCTGCATCACTAGCTGGATCATAGATACCAAAGGCCTAAGCAATCTATGAATCTATTGAGTCCATCTGGTCCTTAATGCTCTTTGTAGAGATAGGCCATTTCAAACAAAACTGAAACAAAATTTTAGCTTCTTCTAAGATTTTTTGTACCCCTTTCAAGCTCTCTTGTAATTTTTCATGTGCAATACTACACTTGTCAAGTATTTTAGTTAATCTTATATCATTGAGCTTCTTTGTCATTTCCTTTTCTAGCTTCTCTTCAAGTTTCATAGAATAATCTTTGAAAGAATCTAATAGAAGCTTTAATTTTTCAACACCGGATAAGGAATCATCGATTGGTTCTTCGGGGATGCCTTCTTTTAATACTTTGACTTCTTCCTCAATCATTTATGTGCTCTTTTGGTGTGGATAAAATCTCCTTCCATCCAGAGGTATGAAATACATCACCAAGTTGGAGCTTCTACAAGGGAGAGATCTTTGCAATGTCAACTTGTCCCTATTGCATTGGAAGCTGTAGCAGTTGTGCAGATACCACTGGTTCAAATTGCAACTACATGTCCAATAGGCTCTTTAATGAGTCTTTGAAGGATTAACCATCAGTTTTTGCATTTTCTTCTTCCTTTCTTTCATCACTGGATTGATCATCAGTCTTATCCTCTTCAGTAGATTTCTTGTTGTCAGGAGGCAAGTCTTCAATATTTTATGCTTTTGTTTTCTCTCGGGTATTTTCTTCCTTTTTCTTATTATCAACAATATTTTCCACCACTAGAGGGGCATTATCTAAGCCCAAATCTTCTTTCACATTCTCCTCCTCAAGTATATGTACCTGTTGTGCATTATCAGGCTCATTACTCTACGAAACATTTGTATCATGATGCAATTGCTCTTCATTATCTAGAGGGACTCTTAGTCCTTTAGCAAGTTCTTCTCTATTCTATAGAGTTCATTCCTTAATATCTCAATGTCTTCTTTGTCTCTACTCATTAGAATGTTTACTCTCTATTTTGTTCTAAATTTTTTGTTATATAATTGAGCCATTTTTCTCTATCTTCATCAAAAAATGAGGAGCTAGTCTTCTCCAAGGCAAATGCCTTTATCTTTCTATGCTCTTCTATGGCTTCTTGCCTTCTTGTAGTTAAAACATTTTTTAAATGATTAGACAATTGGTCCTCAATCTTGTCTAGGTCAGTGTCAAATGTAACCATATATTTGACAATAGCTTCTTCAATGGTGGCCTTATCTTCCTTATTGGACTCAGAGTACATTTTTCTTGTTTCTTCTAAGAGACCATATTCTGAAATACTATTGAATAAAGCATTAAATCTTAAGGGGTTGTGTTCCCTTACCAGAGGGGATTTGTCCTCCTTCTTCCCCTTGCCTTTTCCTTTGCTTTTAACTGACTCTTCTTCTTTCTTTTCCTTCTCAACTTCCTCTTCACTATCTATCTCAATAGTGTTGACTTTTGCTTTCTTTGCACTTGACTCTTCCCCTAAGGCATGAGACATCTTCTTCTTCTTCCAGGCCAACTGAGGTCCTTCCTCTTCTTCTTTTTCTTCATCCTCATAGCTAACATACTTTTCTCTTTTGGCTTTTTTTCTTTTACTCGTCTCCTCATAGGGGGCTCTTGTTGTACTGAGGCACTGGATGCAGCTCTCTTCTTTGTAGGCATGTCCCCAGAGGATTTTGGAATAGTAGGAGAGGTGGTAGAGGTCCTTGCTAACCTTCTTGTGTGGGGACTACTCTTCGGAGAAGTAGGTATGCCTATGGATTTCTCTGCAGGGCTCTTTAGTGTAACAATCTCCTCCAACTTTGTTTTTATCTTTTCAGCATTTTTCATTATCTCCTTTTCCTTTTGTTTTAAATGCACTTCACTAGATTTTTCTTCATAGGATCCAAACATATCTACTATATGATCTCTTGGTTTTCTTAACATCAACTCTACAAGTCCTGTGACTACATCTTCTGTTACTTCATAACCCATTTCTAGAACCCAAATTATTCTAGGTTCTACTACTTCCATGATGCATTCATCTTTAGTAACCATAAAGGTTATATCCTTCTTATATTTCTCAACCACTTTTTTTGGTATCCTTTGTCTCTCTTAAATTTTGTCTTGAAAGGACTTGAAGAAACCCCATAACATAGATTTTTGAGTATCTAGGTCTCCAATCCTTCTTATGTGATCACAGATTTGAATTACAATAGGAATGTTGCTCAACCACACAATATTCTTTGCACTAGGCAACTCTGTAAGAAAGTAAAATAGTAAACATATCATAAGGGCACCATATCAAAATGGGTACCGTGAATCCTTGGTCTTCTATAGATTCTCCATCAACTGCTATCTCAGGAGCTCACACAAATTAATGTCTAGACCCTCTTTCACCATCTGGTGAGTAGCATGTATAGCAGTTGCTAAAACATAGTTCTCTTTGTTAGAGTAATATATCTTATAGCCAATTACCATTGAAATATATTTCACCGTCGAATCATTTATGTCATTCACTGTTAGGGCATGCTTGTCAAATTTTGCACCAGTAAGTTTCATTACTATCTCATTTTTCACCGCCTTCATTGTCGGAATAGTTCCTATAGAACATAATCTAGTAACTACCTTGATAGCTTGCTTATTGATCATATATAGCATGTCCAACCACATGAACTTGTCATAAATATAGCTCAACACATACTTAATCCAGTCATCCTCATAACAAAAATTTAGAAAAATATTCCATACTTCTAGCTTCTTTTCTGTCAAACCATCAAATTTAGGTTTCAACTCAAAATCATCTCTAGTTAGCTCATTAACCCATATTTCCTTTATCTTTATATGATTATATGCATCCAATTTTGCATGGATGTAGATTCACATGTCCTCAGTATGCATTACACCATAGGGAACATTTTAAAATGTGCCTTCTAGATCTGTTTCCATAGATTTGTCTGGGAGTTTCTTGGACTTAGGTCTTGGCCATTCCAACATAATTACTTGAGGGGTAAACATTATGAATTACTTTTGAAACTAGGGTTTTAGCAGGAAATGAAAAATACCTTTGAATTTCTTTGTTGGTAGGGTTTCACACAATAGCTCTGGATCTCTTCAAATCACTTTTTCTTTCTCTTCACTCTTAAAATGATTGATTACAAATGACTTACTCATATTTGGAATTAAATATAAACACTTTTCTGAAGACCTAAAGTGCATTAATTTTAGTGAATAGTGTTAGGTCAAGAAGCTGGCAAACCTTCACTGTGTTGACACAATCACCTTCAATCACTCTACAAGTCTCTGTAACAAGATATATCATATCAGAAATACCTTCAACATATCAATAATGTTTGTCTACACATGTACCAGTGTGTTGAAAGCATCAACACCATATCTTTGGTTGGGGTTTAAGGATTTTCTGTTAAAACTCCCCCTGAATCAAATCTCTTCATCTAGTTTCGAAAGGAAACATCTGCATCAGAAGCTAGCACAGACTCATTCTTCACCTCATTCTCATCTTTCTTCTTCCATATTTTGCTCATTTCCTTCTTTTACTAAGCAATATCAACTTTCTTTTGAGGAGTAGCCTTACATTCTTTCCATGGTGCCTTGTTTGATTGCACTTATGGTAGGTGAACTATGATTGCTGAGCATTTCCATTTCTCCTCACCTTAGATCTAGAATTAGCTACCTTGTGGCCAAACTTGTTGCAAGTGTAACAGTATCCTTGAAAGGGCAAGCATCGTCCCTATTATTCCTTGACATTTTACTTCTACATTCATTGGCCTTATGTCCCATCTTATTGCAAGTATAACACCTTATAGGATTCTGACTTAACTTACTCCTACATTTAGCAGCTTTATGACCAACCGTATTGCAAGTTTAACACCTTACAACATTTTGATTTATCTTGCTTCTACAATCAACAACTTTGTGACCAAACTTATTGCAAGTAAAATAATTGCCCTTGAAACCTTGAGAATACCTGATGGGAGCAAGTTGTCTTGTAGGTGGAGGACCTCTGAATCCCTTTTGTCTTCGGATAGGGGTAAATCCATTTTATTTTTCATTTCTAGAGATATTCTTCTTAGGAACTTTAGTGTAAGTCTTTTCCTTCTTTGTTTCAAACTTTCCTTCTGATTGAAAGTTATCATATAGATTTGCAGAAGCACTGATCATTGGACTCTTCCCCTTTTCAAAACCAAGGCCTGATTTTTCTTTTATTGACTTTTGAGAGTTAATTATCTCATCAAGGATTTCAGATCCTCCTTTTAGTTTTAGTCCTTTGTCAATTTGTTCTTTATCCTTTTCCAATTCTTTCCTTAGAGTGACAACTTCTTCTCAAGTTTTGAATATTCAGTTGATTTCTCATAGAGCTTGTTGTTTAAGCAATCTTTAATCCTCTTTTCTTCTTCAACCATGACTTTCAAATTTGAGATCATTTCTTCTACCTCCTTGAGCTTTATGTCACCTCCTTTATCTCCTTCTATTAGAGTTTTCAATTTTCCAATTTCTTCCTTTGATTCTTTGGTCTTTGGTTTCAAATTGTCAATTGTATCTTTTTCTTTCTCAAGCATGTCTTCATATTCTACATTTAGTTCTCTTGCTTCATCCAGTTCATCAAGGGCTAACTTGAGTTCTCCCTCAAGGTCTACTTCACACCCATTAAGATCCCAACCTTCAAGTTCCATTGCTTCTAGATGTGGTTCTGGTACAAATACATCATTATCCATAACTTCATATTCCATGTGTTCTAGTGTAGGATCTACCTCAGCTATTAGGCTTCTCAAAGGCACTTAACTCTAATACCAATTGTTCAACATGCAATGAGGTGTTGAGAGGGGGTGAATCAACACACACTAAAACTTAAACAAATATTTGCACATAAAACTGAATAACTTGAAGAACATAAATGAAATTATGTAATGCACATAACACCAATATTTTTACATGGAAAACCCTAAAACAGGGAAAACCCATGGTGAAGATTAGCTCACAATAGATTATGCTCATTGCAAAAGTATTACAACATTGTTTTAGGGCTACAACATAGGGAAGCTACTACTCCCTGATTTAGTGCTTACAACAATTACAACTTTGATTTAGGGTTACAACCCAAGGAAGATACTACTCCCTAAGTGTTCTTCTCACTACAATAGGATTTATAAAGGTAGTAAATACATGGACTATTGTACAGTAGACATTTGACTTATGCTAATGATGAAGTCTTCCTTTTATGCTCAATACATATCTTTCAAACTGATTCTGCACACTTCATATCTTGTACTCTACTCTGCTATATTCGCATACACTTCTACTCTTCTCAAAATGAATTTTATCTTCTATAAATATTCTTCACAATATTTCAAAACATTTATTAGGTCGGTCAAAAAGATGAAACATGTAGCTTGTGGTAAGTCGGCCTATGCACACTTCAAAATATCACCATATAAACTTGCGAAGATGAAACATAACATGAACTTCATCACAATAGGTCAGCACACTCTTCAATCACCCTTATAATTCTGCTATCCATATGAATAGTCATCACACAATCACCAAGTCATTTAAGTCAGGTCTACACATAGATGCCAGTGAAGATAAAACAAGAAACAACCATCTATTCATAAGAAATGGTACTTTTGGAATACCAAACACTCTAAAATTTAGATAGGGTTAACTTCAACAACTACTAATCATTTCCTAAGAACCACATGCCAAAAGGAGCAAATGTGGTGGAATGTGCAGCATTTCAATTTGATCTCTACAACTCCAAGCTTTATCTGCACAGTCTAGTACTCTGTTGTTTCTAACTTTCACTGCGGAAAGAGTTAAGAGCTAAAATTTTGGAATTAGACTCCTTGAAGACTCACAATGCTTATTCTAGAGCCACAAGCCAAGATGTTGCAATGCAAATAAATGTGGAGCAAATTACTAATCATTTGTCTTGGAAAAATACTTTGTTCATGCCTTGGACAATTTTCTCAAAAGCACTTGGATGAAAAGATAAGAATACCATTACTGCAAAACCTCCTAAAAGACACTTATGAGTGCATACCAAGTATGAGGAAGTTCAATATGGACTTCAAAAGATAATAATCTTACAAGTCATTCTTCCAAACTTTAGTAATGTTGAGTCTGCATCAGTAACATACTCTACCATCTTTTCTGCTTCTGTAACATATCTTGCCAAACTCTAAACATCATGCTGACTCTACATTATATTGTGGATAGACATCACTATGGGTTGACATCAATGACAACACTATATACATATTACCAATAGTAGGAACAAAGTTTCAGAGCATCAGTGAAAGATGCAGCCAAAACGCAAGAACAAAGTTCTGGAGCATCACTGAAAGATGTCTCCAGAATGCAGGAACAAAGTTCTAAAGCATCACTGAAAGATGTTGCTAGAACATAGAAAAAAAGTTCTAGAGCATTTTTGAAAGATGCCACTAGAACATAGAAACAAAGTTCTCAAACATCACTGAAAGATGCCGCCAGAATGCAGGAACAAAGTTATGGAGCATTGTTGAAAGATGGTGCCAGAACACAGGAACAAAATTCCAGAGCATTGCTGAAAGATGCTACCAGAACACAAGAATAAAGTTTCAGAGCATTGCTGAAAGATGTCACTGGAACACATGAACAAAGTTTAGGAGCATCGCTGAAAGATGTTGCCAAAACGCAGGAACAAATTTTTAGAGTATCATTGAAAGATGTCACTGGAATGCAACAACAAAGTTCTGGAGCATCACTGAAAGATACTGCCAAAACACAAGAACAAAGTTTCAAAGCATCATTGAAAGATGCCACCGGAACGTAGCAACAAAGTTTTGGAGTATCACTGAAAGATGGTACCAAAACTTAGCACAATAAGAACAAAGTTCCAGAGTATCGATGGAGGATGCTACCAAAATTTAGCACAAATAGGAATGAAGTTCTAGAGCATCAGTGGAGGATGCTACCGAAACTTAGTATGACTAGGAATGAAGTTCTAGAGCATCGGTGGAGGATGCTACCCAAACTTAGCATGAACAAGAATAAAGTTTCGGAGCATCGGTGGAGGATGCTACTAAAACTTAGCATGAACAGGAACGAAGTTCTGAGCATCGGTGGAGGATGCTACCAAAACTTAGCACAAATAGGAAAGAAGCTCCAGAGCATTGATGGAGGATGCTATCGAAACTTAGCACAAACAAGAACAAAGTTTTGGAGCATCAGTGGAGGATGCTACCAAAACTTAGCATGAACAAGAATGAAGTTTTGGAGCATTAGTGGAGGATGCTACTAAAACTTAGCACGATCCTGAGGAAAAATTCCTGAAAAACAATATTAAGATTTAGACAATTAACTTAGATTAGTATACAACAATTTAGACAAATACTCAAGAATTAGCACACTTTTTTAAAATTTTATTTTTATTTATGTGTCCTCTACCAAGGAAGATTTGATACATTGGTCTTCTCCTTGCATCTCTATGATCTTTGTAAACTCCTATTTGCTTATAGGTTTGTGCTAAAGCCGTAATCTATGATCATTGACTAGAAGTCTTCAAGTGTCACCATCTATGGGTTTCATGTCATACCCACATTTCCCATGCAGTCACGACACGCAACACACGTGTCATGTCCACATTTTTCATGTGGTCATGACACAAAATATCAAAAAAATTCCACGCATCCCCACAAACCCCCTCACACACAACAACATGCTTGGTGGCAATATGCATAAGGCGTAAACATGTCAATCAAATTTAGGGTAATGCGATCACATGCACATTCCCCTACGTGATGAAGGCTGACTAACGGGTCAATGCGACGCGAGGAGCATCACCACTAGGGTTAGGATCGAAAGATCAAAACCCTAAGTTGTCCTAGGTGAGTGACGGATTTCGATACAAGTTGAAATCAAAAGCCTAATTCTAAAGAAAAATAGAATTAAATAATAACTTAATTACGATCATCAATATTGCGGAAACGTTAAATTTTTATTCTACATAAGGTCTAAAATCGCTAAGTAAATTTAACCCTAAATTCTGGAAAAATCTGGCAGCATAATGCCTCTCGGGCGTGAATAGGAATTATTCTAATAATTAAATTTAACCAAAGGTTCTCCCTAAGCTCACCAAAATTGGATTAAATGACCTAATAATTAATTAATTACTACACATTAGATTAATAAATTTAAACAACTATATTGCTTGAAATAAAACAATAACCTATTTGATTAATGATCACATACGATTAATTAGAATAATCGATTTAAAATTAAATATGTTTTCAATAGTTAAATTAGGAGGGATGATAAATAGATTAATTAAACCCCACCTCAAATAATTAAATCAAATCAATAGTTTCCTCTAGTTTCAATTTATTAAACTCTAAGAGCTAAAGGATCCAATTAAAGGGATTTAATTTCCATCCCTAGGTAAATAATATCAACTAGAGAAAATAACACCCCTACATAAAATAACCCACTTATAAATTGAAAATTACCCCTTTCTCTCCAAATTAAGTAGAAATAAATAAAAAAGTCTACGTCAAAAAGGAGGGGAAAAAATAATAAAATCTAATTTTAAAAACCTACTTGTCCTAAAAGCTCTCCACAATTAAAGAAATAATTTCCTTATGAGTTGAAGAGAGCCCTAACCCTATTTTGCTCGCATACTTTTCTTTCTCCATTTTCTCTCATTCTCTCTCTCTCTTCTTTGTGATTTTTTAGTTGCAGGTTGAAGCTCATGGGCAGCCATGGCCGCCACTCATAAGGTATACACATTAAGTATACACGTTATTATTTTTTTGATATATATATATATATATATATATATATATATTTCTAGTTCTAAACTAGAGGTATCTTTTTTTTGTCATAAAGATTTCAATGGAGATATACACTATATATATATATATATATATATATATATATATATATATATATTGCAATAATATTAAAGAAGAGTTGCAGGTATCAAATGACCAAATGACCGAAGCAAGGGACGGCGGACTGTTTGGTGGGCACCACCACTTAGATTTAAATATGAGTTTATATATATATATATATATATATATATATATATATATATATATATTGCAATAATATTAAAGAAGAGTTATAGGTATCAAATGGCCAAATGGCCAAAGCAAGGGACGGCGGACTATTTGCTGGGTGCCGCTACTCAGATTTAAATATGAGTTTATATATATATATATATATATATATATATATTTTTGTGTTTAGTATATACAATAAAGAGGGTTTTGAGGGGGGGGGATACCCCAAACCCAAACCCCCACTCCCCCCCCCTCCATTCAAAACCCCAAGCTACAAATACAATGCGATCTGCCATTAACACAGGCCCATCACCATATGGAACGGATCTAAAATTTTTAATATAGTTTAAATTCATTTTCTTTTAAAAATTACTTTCTGTATAAAAACAGTCTCTCTCTCTATATATAAGTATATACTCAAGTAGATATACACATTTTTCTCAGTATCATAAATTTTTCAGTTTATTAAAATGTAATAACTACTATATATGTGTATATATATATATATCAACATATATATATAGAGGGGGGGGATACCCCAACCCCCACTCCCCCCCCCTCCATTCAAAACCCCAAGCTACAAATACAATGCGATCTGCCATTAACACAGGCCCGTCGCCATATGGAACGGATCTAAAAATTTTAATATAGTTTAAATTCATTTTCTTTTAAAAATTACTTTCTGTATAAAAACAGTCTCTCTCTCTCTCTATATATAAGTAAATACTCAAGTAGATATACACATTTTTCTCAGTATCATAAATTTTTTAGTTTATTAAAATATAATAACTACTATATATATATGTATATATATATCAACATACATCTACTATATGTATGTTGATATATATATATACATATATATAGTAGTTATTACATTTTAATAAACTAAAAAATTTATGATACTGAGAAAAATGTGTATATCTACTTGAGTATATACTTATATATATATAGAGAGAGAGAGAGAGAGACTATTTTTATACAGAAAGTAATTTTTAAAAGAAAATGAATTTAAACTATATTAAAAATTTTAGATCTGTTCCATATGTCGACAGGCCTATGTTAATGGCAGATCGCATTGTATTTGTAGCTTGGGGTTTTGAATGGAGGGGGGGAGTAGGGGTTGGGGGTTGGGGTATTCCCCCCGCTCAAAACCCTCTTTATTGTATATTAAAATGTAATAACTACTATATATATATATATATATATATATATATATATATATATATATATATGTTGATATATATATATATATATATATATATATATATATATACATAGATTCTCTTTTTCACCAAGTTTTTCCAGCAAACTACATAATGTAAAAACTATATAAACGGGCATAAATATATTTATATATATACAACTATATATATATACTTTCTATATAAAAATAGTCTCTCTCTCTATATATAAGTATATACTCAAGTAGATATACACATTTTTCTCAGTATCATAATTTTTTTAGTTTATTAAAATGTAATAACTTCTATATATATAGTTGTATATATATAAATATATTTATGCCCATTTATATATATGTAGTTTGTTGGAAAAACTTGGTGAAAAAGAGAATCTATGTATATATTCGCATACATAATGTAAAAATAATATAAATGGGCATAAATATATATATATATATATATACACCAAATGAAATTCTCTCAGTGCCAAAACAACATTTTCTATTAAAATGGAAAAATAAGCTAAATAGAGACATGATTCTTTTTTTCTAAAAGCAATTGTATATTTTTCTTTGGTTTCTTTTGAAAATAAACCAGCAACATTATTTTTTTATAAAAGCAATAATACAAACAACAAACATATCTTTTTATTTACTTGAAGGTAACATATGAAACTACTATTAAATTTGAGCATACATATTTTTCTTTCAAAGCATTTTTTTTTAGTCATATAACAATTAAATCAGCAACTATAATTTTATTTCCAACTTCAAATAAGCTAAATACAACTCAAAATTTATAACATGAAACTTTACATAACAAGAGAGAAAAGTTCTTCTCTCTATTAACTTGAAACAATTACACAAGGCCAAACTTGGCCATAACTCCCTCAAGAGCCAAAATGACAACTTAAAGATAAAAAAATCTTTTTTCTTCCAAGCTCCATAGCTTCAATAAACCTGCAAATAACACATATGGAAAGGGGGAAAAACCACGTGAATACTGCTCTACTCCCTACCATAGACTCACTCATGAGTCACCCCTAAGCTTGGAGGTCATCCACACACAAGGAGCTTTCACACCACATCACAACAAAACACACAAAGTAATCAACAAGAAGAACTCCTATGGCTTGCACAAAACAAAACTCATAAAATTAGTTTAAAGGGGTAGGGGAGTGGACATCACTCAACTCAAGAGTGTCACTCCAAAAATCTCTAAAAAACTAATTTTCACAAGGCCTCAAGCCAACACATATATACCAACTTTCACATAATTCTCCATGGCTCTCAAGCCATTCAAAAATGCTCATTTTAACAACTTGCCCTCAAGGCTAAAATACCAAAGAACTAGGATGTGACCTTGAGGAGGTTCACTCCTCCCCCACCCCACACATGTTGAGCATTTTCTCCAAGTGGAGAGGCTCTCACAACACCCATAAAAATCTCCACAACAAAAAAATGTACAAATACACATACACATACCATCACACAAGAAAAATAAAATTACATAAGGAAAGGCATTAGCCTTGAATCCTACCTTTAATAGCCCACAAGGAAGATAGTGGAAGAGCCCTTCCAACTCCACCTCCAAGTCCTTCAAATGAGCCTTCAAAAATCCCTCTAACTCTCTCCCCAAATTCAAAAAAATCAATCATTGAAAACAAATCAACAACCCTCTCTCTCTTCAAGAGAGATTAAAATAGGCTCTCCTCGTGAGCCTTAAGGAATGGGCAGGTGACACATGTCACCTCTTCCTTTCTCCACACAACCACTTGCAAGCTTCATGGAATGTGGTGGTGACACGTCACCCACCCATTCCACCAAATCTTGCCCCCTCCACTTGTGCTCTCTCACACATGTGGGAGAGAAAAGTGGAGCCAAAGAAGGAAGTGGGTACTACAAGTGTCCTAATCATATCCTCCTATGAAAGTCTACAAAGCCCTAAGGTACCCTCACAAATGTGGGAGAGCCTTGGAGTTGAGTTCTCCACAATTTAGGGGTCTTGAAGACTCCCCCAGGCCTTGGGAAGAGGTGTGGATGAGGTTGAGTGTTTGACCTAACCTTCCACTCCTTCCCAAACTTCTATTTTCGTCACTTTACTTCAGGGTGAAATTTAAGTAACCAAATAGGAGTTTACCTAAGGTTAGACAAGCTCAAATGGTGCCTAGACCTTAGGGGTACAACCTAGGGTCACTTTTAACCCATTTTGAGCACCATAGGGTTTAAAATCACATAAAAAGGGGTCACAAAAAAAAAAAACTCAAAATTAAAAATCAAATAAATATTACACCTTTACAACACCAAAATACAATCAAACATAAAAGGGGTAGACCTATCCCAAATAAAACCACACAATAACATTACGAAATTTCATCATGCATAACATAGTTGATCTTGGTTCCTCTTGGAACTAGATCGGCTTAGACAGGAATTCACAAAATGCGTGGGATCATCTCCGATTATCCATGGCTTGGTTAGAACATCTGCGCACTTAAACAAAAGATTAATCCAACATGTATATCATAGCCAAAGCAAAGTAAACATATACTCACACCATCACATAATCATATAAAACAATTATAAACATCTCATCATAATTAGATTCATCATTTGCATTTCTCTAATCCATCACAAGATAAAATCGCATAATAATTCCACAACATAAACTCACAACTAGAATCTCAATAATATCATAATGCAAATCACATGTCAAATCATCGTCAGTGAATCAAATCAAACTCTAGTCTCATCACAATCATGCTAAACATAACAAATTAAAAGTAAGAGCATATAGTCTAATAGTCCTACATATCTAGATCAACAGTCCCCAAAAGTCTAAAATATGTTTCTAATAGTACTATAAAATGATCAAAGTAAGGGAGTGAAAAGGTAGGCCTCACATCCTCCCCCCTAAGACTAAACTTTCTCTTGGAAGTCATCAAAGAGGTGAGGATAAAGTGCCCTCAATCTAGCTGCATCCTCCCATGTCATCGTGACCTCATCATACCTATCCCACTAGACCCTAATCTAGTCTAGCTCTCAACCTTGAAGGCCCAGCATCCAATGAGCCAATATGTGAATTGGCTCCAAAGCCAACTATCCATCTACCTCTACCTGTAGAGCACTCTAATCTAATACATGAGATAAATCAGATATGTTACACCGCAAAACAAATAAATAAAAAATATCGTGGATGCGTGACAGGCCAGGTGGCAAGGCTAGATGGTAGGCTACTAGTCCTATCCACTCCAAGATCTCAAAAGGTCCAACAAATTGTGGTGTGAGCTTAGAGCCCTTTCCATAATGGATTGGACTCTTGTGCGGTCGCACTCTCAAGAAGACTCTGTCCCCAACCGAGAAGCTCCACTCTACTCTCTTAGCATCAACATACTTCTTCTGTCGATCCTGTGCCTTTTGAAGTCTCTGTCTAATCAAGGTCACCTGCTGCTCCATATCCTACACCAACTCTAGCCCAATAGTAACCCTATCCTCAATATGGTCCCAACTCAATGGTGTCCTGCAAGGTCTGCCCTACAAGGCCTGAAAAGGAGGCATACCCAACGAACTGTGATGCCCATTATTATAGGCAAAATCTACTAGATATAGGTACTCCTCCCATCTAGTCTAGCGATCCACAACGTACATACCTAGCATGTCCTCCAAAACCTGATTAACCCTCTCTATCTGCCCATCTGTCTCGAGGTGATAAGCGGAACTAAAGGTGAGCTGTGTGTCCAATGCCTACTGTAATTCCCTCCAAAAGGCTGATGTGAACACTGAGTCCCTATTAGAAATGATATGGCAAGGTACCCCATGTAATCTAACAATCCCATCCAATAATACTCTTGCCACTGATGGTGCATTGTATGTCATGCATACAGGTGAGAAATGCACCACCTTGGTCAACTTGTCAACCATCACCATGATGGCATCATGGCACCGAGAAGACATAGAAAGACCAACAATAAAATCCATGGAAATGGTGTTCCATTTCCACTCAGGTATCTCGTGAGGGTATAAAAGACCTGTTGGATGCTAATGCTCAGCCTTGACCCTCTGGCACTCAAGGCAATGAGCAATATACTCTGCAATATCTCGTCTCATACCTACCCAATAGTACAATTGTCGCAAGTTGGCATTCATCTTCTTCACCCCTGGATGTGCTACATAAGGTGCTATGTGAGCCTCTGAAAGAACTACTGCACATAGGTCACCTACACGGGGTACATAGATACGTTGTCGATGTCTAAGTAATCCATCTGCCTCAAGAGAATACCCTGTAAATTTGCCCACAAGGGCCCTCTGTAACTGGATCTCCTACTGCACCTCAAGAAACCACTCATCCTCAGGCAGATGCTGAATGATCCATCCTCTCAAGTCCACACTCAAAGTCAAGGTTAGGATCTCATGGCACCTCCGACTCAGTGCGTTGGCAACCACGTTCTCCTTCCCTTTGATGTAGTGGACATCAAAGTCATACTCACAAAGAAACTCCATCCAACACTATTGGCGGGCATTCAAATTTGGCTGTGTGAATGAAGGTCAAAGTGACAACTCAAAAGAAAGTGTCTCCAACGAACAAGAGCATGAACCACTGCTGTGAACTCTAAATCATGAGTGGGGTAGTTCATCTCATGGGTCTTGAGCTTTCACGACTCATACGTGATCGCTCTACCATCCTACATAAGCACGACTCCCAAACCCTCAAGTGATGCATCTATACAAACCACAAAATCCTCTGTAGGATCAAGAACCGCTAAGATGGGATTGCTGATAAGATGCTCCTTGAGGACCCCAAAGGCCCTCTTGCACTATTCAATAAACTCTTCCCTTTTTGCTGAAGGGAAGTGATGGGGTGCGCTATCCTAGAAAAGACCTCTACGAATCTATGGTAGTAACCGGCCAACCCCATGAAACTCTTGACCTTTGTCACATTGGTGGGTGCTGGCCAATCCTTGATAGCCCTGATCTTCGATGGATCTACGGAGATACCATCACCAAATAGGATGTGCCCCAAATACTGCACCTTGGTCCTAAAAAAGGCACACTTTGCCAAGTTGCCATAAAGCTGTTGTTCTCTCAAGCACTACAAAACCTGATGCAAGTGATCCTCATGCTCCTCCTCGGTCCGCGAGTAGATCAAAATATAATCAAGGAAAATTATCACAAACTGATCTAAGTAAGTTTGTAACACCCTGTTCATGAGACTCATGAACACTACAGGGTCATTCTTCAAGCTGAAGGGAACCACAGTGAACTTATAGTAGCCACAATGATTCCAGAAGGTGGTCTTATGGATATCCACCTCTATGATATGCAACTAATGGTAACTGGACTTTAGGTCTATCTTAGAGAACACTATAGCTTGCTACATCTGATCAAAAAGGTTATCAATCCTATTCAGAGTATAACGGTTCTTCATCGTCACCTTATTAATTTACCTATAGTCCATGCACAAACAAAGAGACCCATCCTTCTTCTTCACGAAGATGACCGGTGTGCCCCACGGTGAAATTCTAGGTTGTACATGCCCCTTCTCAAGTAACTCTTCTAACTACAACTTGAGCTCCATGAGCTCATGTGTGGTCATCCTGGAGGGTGCACAAGACACTGGCTCAGCACCTAGCACTAGAGCAATGTGGAATTCTACCTCTCTGCGTGGAGGTATATTCGGTAACTCTAGTGGAAAGACATTGGTGAACTCCCTCAAGATAGGATGGTCATCTAATGACACCTTTGGCTTATCCTCTGATCTGTCGCTAACAGTGATGGTAAACAACTGACATCCCTTTTGCATGCAGTGCTTAAGCTATTAAGCAGATATCATATGAACTTCCATGGGCTTCTGAATGCCCACTACCTCAACTGATGTGCCATGATCATCTAAACAACTAATTGCCTTTCAACGATAATCTAGCTTGGCTCTATGAGCTGCAAGCCAATCCATGCCTAAAACTACACCATAGGATCCTAAAGGCATGACCCTAAGGTCACATAATGTAGTGAAGGCCCCCAAAGAGATCTCACAATCCTGAACTAAAGCATCTACTGACATCTTGGCCCTAGTGGCCAACTCAACCTCCCACCTATCGCCCTGCCTAGAGGCCACTAGCCTACAATGCTCCACTAACGATGGAGATATAAATGAATCAGTAGCGCCAGAGTCAAATAAAATAGCAATGGGGACATCCCCAATCATACCTGCTATCTCGATAACTAAGGCCTAGAAGTTAGCCTAGCAGTTATCAATCGCTGCAAATATATGGTGGGATCTACCCACATCACCAACTGTCTGCTCTGAACCTCCTACACGAGGCTGTCCCCCTGCCATAAAGCCCTGTGGGCACTCTCTGGCCAAATGTCCTGCTCCACCACATACATAGCATGGGCCCCGAGCCTGTACCTGCCCAGTCTATGTCCTACTACTCTGCTGTTGTCCAATCTGACCCGTGGACCCCTGAGAACCCCTATAAGACTGCTGTTATCTTGCGGGTCCCGCAAGTGGTCCCTAATGTCTCTGATCCCTACACGGGCCCTTCTGCTACCAACTATGATTCTGTCCTCCCTATGCCCTCTGTTGGGGCCTGGACCTCTGTTGAAATTACTGTTGCTACTACTGTGGAGGTCTAGGAGGTAAAGGTGCAAAACTAAACCCTCCTCTCTGAGGTGGTGGTGGTCTACGAAAATTCTCCTGCTACTGCTGGCTATGATCCTGAAACTAAGGGTGTGAACTCTAACCTCGTCCCTGTATCCCCTCAGCAATGTATGCCTTCTCAGCAGCCTCACTCAAGGTCTGGGGGTCTGCCATGCGCACATGCCCTAATATCCCCTGATTCAAACCTCTGATAAACTTGTGAACCAAAATTTTTTCATCATGGAGATACTCTGTATAACATGACAACTCTGTGAACCTACCCTCATATTGTGTTATAGTAGACCCTCGCTATTGTAAATTATGGAAATTGTCAATGTCGCTGCCTGTAATGGTCTGATAGATATCGCACATTAAAGTGCTCAATGAATGTGTCCCATGAAAGTGTATCCAAAGATAAGCGGTGCTTGCACTCCTCAGTGCGCCACCAAGTCACTGCTCATCTCTCAATAGGTGAACCGCCACGCATGCCTTCATGTTTCCCTCATAAGGATGCAATGCAAAGCACCTATCTAAACTAATAAGCCAAGCCTCCGCTTCAGCTCCCTCTGTGGTCCCAGTGAAGGTAGGTGGATTCAACCTCAGTAAATCTCTAATGGGGTCTCCACGGTCTCTATGTCCTCGGATAGGCTCATCCACACCATAACCATAAGGCCCATGAAAAACTTGCTCTACTCTCACCGCCTCCTCTCACCTAGCATGATGCGGAGGGCTCCTGCTATGAGCTCTGTAAGCTGAACCAACCTCCTCCACTATAGTGTCAAGTATCTCAACATAAGGCTCTACACGTGGTGCCACTCACAGCTCGACACAAGGTTCTACATGTGGCTCCACACATGATTCAGCACGTGGCTCCTCTCGTGAATCAACGCGAGGCTTGACACACGGCTCGATATGCGGCTCAACTACGGCCGGTGGTAACCTATCTAACACTGCCTGTAATGCCTGTAAGATCTGTGGTCTGATATCAGGTGCAGGTGGTGCCTATGGTGCTTGTGGTGCCGGCAGTCCCTAACCCTTAGGTGATGAGTCACTATGCACCTCTATGGACTCAATGTGGCGTGAATGCACTCGCCTCATTCTAGGTGGCATCCTACAAGAACAAGGTAGTCACGAATCAAAAAAATTTGTGGAATAAGTAACGTGCCCAAACAAGCCCAGTGTTTAAACTTAGGCTCTGATACCAAATGTCATGCCCACATTTTCCATTTGGTCATGACACGCAACACATGTGTCATGTCCACATTTGTCATGTGGTCATGACACGAAATATCAAAAAAATTCCATGCATCCCTAGAAACCCCCTCGCACGTGACAGCGTATTCTCCTACGTGATGAAGGCCGACTAAGGGGGTCAATGTGACGCGAGGAGCGTTGCCACTAGGGTTAGGATCAAAAGATCAAAACCCTAAGTTGTCCTAGGTGAGTGACGGATTTTGATATGAGTCGAAATCAAAAGCCTAATTCTAAAGAAAAACAATATTAAATAATAACTTAATTGTGATCATCAATATTGCAAAAATGTTAAATTTTTATTCTACGCAAGGTCTAAAATCACTAAGTGAATTTAACCCTAAATTCTGGAAAAATCCAGTAGCATAACGCCTCTTGGGCGTGAATAGGAATTATTCTAATAATTAAAATTTAACCAAAGGTTTTCCCTAAGCTCACCAAAATTGGATTAAACGACGTAATAATTAATTAATTACTACACATTAGATTAATAAA
Organism: Cunninghamia lanceolata; assembly: GCA_027924645.1. Taxonomy (NCBI): domain Eukaryota; kingdom Viridiplantae; phylum Streptophyta; class Pinopsida; order Cupressales; family Cupressaceae; genus Cunninghamia; species Cunninghamia lanceolata. Next base: position 794,504 of record BSBN01000983.1, on the reverse strand, counting down.
TTTAAACAACTATATTGCTTGAAATAAAACAATAACCTCTTTGATTAATGAACACATTCGATTAATTACAATAATCGATTTAAAATTAAATACGTTTTCAATAGTTAAATTAGGAGGGATGATAAATAGATTAATTAAACCCCACCTCAAATAATTAAATCAAATCAATAGTTTCCTCTAGTTTCAATTTATTAAACTCTAAGAGCTAAAGGATCCAATTAAAGGGATTTAATTTTCATCCCTAGGTAAATAATATCAACTAGAGAAAATAGCACCCCTAAATAAAATAATCCACTTATAAATTGAAAATTACCCGTTTCTTTCCAAATTAAGTAGAAATAAATAAAAAAAGTCAAAGTCAAAAACGAGGGGAAAAAATAATAAAATCTAATTTTAAAAACCTACTTGCCCTAAAATCTCTCCACAATTAAAAAAAAAAATTCCTTATGAGTTGAAGAGAGCCCTAACCCTATTTTGCTCTCATACTTTTCTTTCTCCATTTTCTCTCATTTTCTCTCTCTTCTTTGTGGTTTTTGAGTTGCAGGTTGGAGCTCATGGGCAACGATGGCCACCACTCATGAGGTATACACATTACATATATATACATATATATATATATTTCTGGTTTTAAACCAGAGGTATCTTTTTTTGTCATAAAGATTTCAATGGAAATATACACAGAATTTATTTATATACACACAATGTATATATTACAATAATATTAAAGAAGAATTTAAGATATCAAATGGCCGAACGGCCCAAGCAAGGGATGGCAGACTGTTTGCTGGGCGCCACCGCTCAGATTTAAATCTAAGTTTATATATATTTTATTGTGTTTACTATATACAATAAAGAGGGTTTGGGGGGATGGGGTTTGGGCGGGGGGACCCCACTCCATATAAAATGGAGTATGGAGTGGTGGGTGGGGCATCCACCCCACCCCCACTCCTCACACTGTAAAGCAAACAAAAGATGTTGTCGCCCCCCCTCCATTCAAAACCCCAAGCTACAAATACAATGCGATATGCCATTAACACAGGCTCGTCGCCGTATGGAACGGATCTGAAATTTTAATATGGTTTAAAATCATTTTCTTTTTAAAATTACTTTCTGTATAAAAATAGTCTCTCTCTCTCTCTTTGTATATATATATATATACTCAAGTAGATATACACAATTTTCTCAGTATCATAAATTTTCTAGTTTATTAAAATGTAATAACTACTATATATATATGTTGACATATATATACATAGATTCTCTTTTTCACCAAGTTTTTCCAGCAAACTACATAATGTAAAAATAATATAAATGGGCATAAATATATTTATATATATATAGCTATATATATATATATATTTATATATACATAAGTATATTTTTTTTATAAACATATACACCAAATAAAATTCTCTCAGTGCCAAAACAACATTTTCTATTAAAAGGGAAAAATAAGCTAAATAGAGACATGATTTTGTTTTTTTAAAAAGCAATTGTATATTTTTCTTTGGTTTCTTTTGAAAATAAACCAACAACATTATTTTTTTTTTAAAAAGCAATAATACAAATAGCAAACATATCTTTTTATTTACTTGAAGGAAACATTTGAAACTACTATTAAATTTGAGCATACATTTTTTTCTTTCATTGCATTTTTTTTTTCCCAATCATATAACAATTAAATCAGGAACTATAATTTTATTTCCAAATTCAAATAAGCTAAATACAACTCAAAATTTATAACATGAAACTTTACATAACAAGAGAGAAAAGTTCTCTCTATTAACTTGAAACAATTACACAAGGCCAAAGTTGGCCATAACTCCCTCAAGAGCCAAAATGACAACTTAAAGATAAAAAGTCTTTTTTCTTCCAAGCTCCATAGCTTCAATAAACCTGCAAATAACACATATGGAAAGTGGGAAAAATCCATGTGAATACCGCTCTCCTCCCTACCATGGACTCACTTATGAGTCACCCCTGAGTTTGGAGGTCATCCACACACAAGGAGCTTTCACACCACATCACAACAAAACACACAAAGCAATCAACAAGAAGAACTCCCATGGCTTGCACAAAACAAAACTCATAAAAATAACTATAAAGGGGTAGAGGAGTGGACATCACTCAACTCAAGAGTGCCACTCCAAAAATCTCCAAAAAACCAATTTTCACAAGGCCTCAAGCCAACACATATATACCAACTTTCACATAATTCTCCATGGCTCTCAAGCCATTCAAAAATGCTCATTTTCACAGCTTGCCCTCAAGGCTAAAATACCAAATAACTAGGATGTGACCTCAAGGAGGTTCACTCCTCCCCCACCCCACATATGTTGAGCATTTTCTCCAAGTGGAGAGGCTCTCACAACACCCATAAAAATACCTACAACAACAAAATGTAAAAATACACACACACATACTATCACACAATAAAAGTAAAATTAAATAAGGAAATGCATTTGCCTTGAATCCTACCTTTAATAGCCCACAAGGAATATAGTTGAAGAAGAGCCCTTCCAACTCCACCTCCAAGTCCTTCTCCAAATGAGCCTCCAAAAATCCCTCTAACTCTCTCCCCAAATTCAAAAAAATTAAAAATTGAAAACAAATCAACAACCCTCTCCCTCTCTTCAAGAGGGATTAAAATAGGCTCTCCTCATGAGCCTTGAGGAATGGGGAGGTGACACATGTCACCTTTTCCTTCCTTCACACAACCACTTGCAAGCTTCATGGAATTTGGTGGTGACATATGTCACCCACCGATTCTACCAAGTCTTGCCCCCTCCACTTGTTCTCTCTCACACGTGGGAGAGAAAAGTGGAGCCAAAGAAGGAAGTGGGTACTACAAGTGCCCCAATCATATCCTCCTATGAAAGCCCACAAAACCCCAAGGAACCCTTACAAATGTGGGAGAGCCTTGGAGTTGAGTCCACAATTTAGGGGTCTTGAAGACTCCCCCAAGCCTTGGGAAGAGGTGTGAATGAGGTTGAGTGTTTGACTGAACCTTCCAGTCCTTCCCAAACTTCCATTTTCGTCACTTTACTTCAGGGTGAAGTTTAAGTGACCAAATGGGAGTTTACCTAAGGTTAGACAAGCTCAAATGGTCCCTAGACCCTAGGGGTACAACCCAAGGTCACTTTTAACCCATTTTGAGCACCATAGGGTGAGTAAAATCAAATAAGAAGGGGTCACAAAAAAATAAAACTCAATATTAAAAATTAAATAAACATTACACCTTTACAACACCAAAATACAATCAAATATAAAAGGTGTAGACCTATCCCAAACAACACCACACAATAACATTACGAAATTTCATCATGCACAACATAGTTGATCTTGGTTCCTCTTGGAACTAGATCAGCTTACATGGGAATTTAAAAAATGTGTGGGATCATCTCTGATTATCTGTGGCTTGGTTAGAACATCTGCACACTTAAATAAAAGATTAATCCAACATGTATATCATAGCTGAAGCAAAGTAAACATATACTCACACCATCACATAATAAAACAATCATAAACATCTCATCATAATCAGATTCATCATTTGCATTTCTATAATCCATCACAAGATAAAATCGCATAATAATTCCACAACATAAACACACAACTAGTATTTCAATAATATGATAATGTAAATCACATGTCAAATCATCGTTAGTGAATCAAATCAAACTCTAGTCCCATCACAATCATGCTAAACATAATAAATTAAAAGTAAGAGCATATAGTCTAATAGTCCTGCATATCGGGATCAACAGTCCCCAAAAGTCTAAAATGTATTTCCAACAGTAATATAAAATGATCAAAGTAAGGGAGTGAAAAGGTAGGCCTCACATTTCAGCTGCATTGCTCCATTTTGAAACACTTCAAAAATTTCATACAGTCCCAACCAATGAATCTAAAGTTTACCTTTTTGATCTTTATATCTGGAGTCAAATAGCAGTGCCCAATCACCACTATGGAATTTTCTTTCTTTTATATGTTTGTCACACCAAGCCTTTCTCTATTCTTAAACTAGCTCAGTCTGGTGAATGGCTTCAAGGTGAAGTTCATCAAGTTCACTAAGTTGTAGGACTCATTCAACCTAGGCTCAATCAAGATCTAAACCTACTTCCATTACTGTCCTTAGCATTTGTAATTGGGAGAAGAGGTTTTTTCCCAAAAACCAATTCATAGGGAGTAAGACCGATGGTCGATTTCCAAGTGGTGTTATAAGCCCAAACCACCTCGTGCAGTTTCCTAGCCCAATCGTTCCTTCCTGATGAAACTATTTTTGTTAAGATGTTTTCAAGTTCTCTATTAGTCACTTCCACCTAACCATTTTCTTATGGGTGGTAAGGGGATGATTTCTTATGACTCACTTGGAAATGGTCAATGAATGCCAATAGAACTTTAGACATAAATTGTGGTCCTTGATCTATGACAATGAATCTAGGAGTTTTAAATTTGAGGAAGATTTTTTTATAAAGGAAATATGCTACTTGTTCTTCCCTAGCAACTTTCAATGCTTGAACTTCTGCCCATTTGGTTAGGTAGTCAATACAAACTTGGACGTATTCTTTACCTTGTGAAGGAGGAACTATGGGCCCTATAAAGTCTAATCCCCATTTTTCAAAGGGTTTTTAACATCTTTGTGCATGGAGGGCCAATAGTATCTTGCACCTAAGACTTTATGGGAGGTCCTTTTTGCCAAATAATGACCTCCATACGGGTCATCATGGCACACTCTCAATATACCATATGTTTCATCTCATCTGACGCAACAATGCAAAACCAGATCAGGTCCACTTTTGAATAGCATCACGTTGACCCATTTGAACTGGGCACTTTCTCTAATGAGATGTTTCTTTTGTTTTGATGTAAAATCTGGCGGAACATCAAAGGTGGCTAAATAATTGGTTATGTTTGCAAACAAATGCATTTTAATGGAGATGGCAAATAGGTTTTCTTCTGGAAATTCATCTTGAACAAGGGCACATTCTCCACTATCTTGTTTAATCCTAGATAAAAATTTTGCTACTACATTAAACTTCCTGGGCTTGTCAATGATAGTTACATTGAACTCTTGGAGAAGTAATAACCATCTGATTATTCTTCCATTCACTGTAGGTTTGTTCATTAGATACTTAATAGTTGAATGGTCTATAAAAATAGCTACCTTGTACCCTATAATGTAATGTCAGAATTGAATCCTTTCTCCGTAGTGGTTTAGTTTCTTTTAGTGGGAGTGAGATTCTTACTTATAAAATATAAAGCATATTTCCCTCCATTTTCATCTTCCTGGCCTAAAACTGCCCCAATTGTATCATTGGAAGCATCTGTGTAAATATCGAAGGGAAGGTTCTAGTTAGGTCCTCGTAATACTAGAGTGGAAGTAAGTTTTCCTTTAATGATGTCAAATGATGCTTGACATTTTGTGGTCCAAGCAAATTCTACATCCTTTTGAAGGAGAGAATTCAGGAGTTGTGATTTTACTGAAGTTTTCTATGAACCTCCGGTAGTATCCAGCATGTCCTAAGAAACTTCTAACATTAGTTTAGTTTTTTGGGGTTTCTAGTTGTTGTATCACTTTGATTTTTTTAGGATCTACCTTTATCCCCTCGGCTGAGATTTGATGTCCTAGCACTATCCCTTGTTCTACCATTATTAGACACTTCTCATGACTCAGGGATAATTGATGGTCTTCACATCACTTCAATACTTTGTCTAAGTTTGTAAGTGCTTCATCAAAAGTGGAGCCATATACTGTGAACTCATCCATGTAGACTTCCACACAATCATTTACAAATTCAACAAAGATTGCCAAAATAGCCCTCTAAAATGTTTGCAAGGGCATAACATGATCCAAAGGTGAGGACTCGATATATGAACATTCCCCAAGGATAGGTGAAAGTCATTTTATCCTAGTCCTTCGTTGCTACTTGTATATGATTATATCCACTGAACCCATCCAGAAATGCGAAATACTTTCTCCCTGCTAAGTTATCCAAGACTTGATCTATGAAGGGTAGTGGAAAGTAGTCCCTATAGGTTGCTTTATTGAGTTCTCTATAATCTACACAGTCTCCATTTCCCATTTTTCTTTGGAACAACCACCAAAGGCAAGATCCACTTGCTGTTAGAGATAGGATAAATGAATCCCACCTATAGGAGTTTTTCAATTTCTGTGTTGATGATATCTTTGAGAGAAGGGTTAAGTCTACATTGTGGCTAATGAACTGGTCTAACATCTTCAATATAGATGTTGTGAGTACAGACACTAGGATGTATTCCTCTCATATCTATGTAGTCCCAAGAAAAAGCTTTGGATCTATTCACCAACACATCAAATAGCTTGAGCTCATCTATTTCTGTTAACCAACTATTAATGTTCAAAGTTTTTCTTGGTAATAACATGATAGTTTTGGTTCATTAGTAGTTGGAGGTGACAGTGTGGACTTCTCTCATTAATGTGTTGAGTGCACAACTATGTGGTATGATCCTATGGAATCTAGTGATGTCCTCAAAGAAGTGATCTATTTTTGGAATGATATTAGCTAGAGGACAAGGAAGTGTTGTGAGGGGTGTCTGGCTACTGTCATGTGTGTGTTCGATATCACCATTTTGGGTCATGCGTCCTAATATTTCCTCAACTTCCAATATTTCTTCATTACTCAAATCTATAATGATACATAACATCTCATTTTCTAGTTCATTTTCTAGCTCTTCCCCATGGTGTTTAATGACTACCATTACAAGTGAGGCCAAATTTTCTTGCATGCTAGGGAAATTTGATTCATCAACCCAAACTTGCTTGTTCACAGCAGGTTGAGTAGGAGGATACAAAGGCAAGTGTTTGTTGTTAAGGCCATTTGAAATTATCATTCCTTCTACTCTGTAGTCAATTTTGGCTGCAACAGTTGCCAACCAAGGTCTTCCTAATATCAATGGATAACTTTCCTTGGGAGTGTGTGACTGAATCACCTAGAAGTCCACTAGATATTCCCAATTTTTAACTCTGACAGGGACATTTTCCAGAACACATTTGCAAACAACTATAGATTGGTCTACCATCTGTAAAATGGTCATTGTGGGGTGCAAATCTGTAAGCCCTAGTTTTTCCATAATGTCAATAGTCATGACATTAATCGATGCCCCTAAGTCTACTAGTGCATTGGGTATTTCTACCTCATTGATTATCATCATTATAATTGGGCTACTTGGGTCACCATATCTTGGGGGAGAGATTTCTCCAGCTAGAAGGTTAGCCAAGTATCCATTTATTTGCACTGTGTTAATTTGTTTCTTCTTCCTCCCTGGTATTTTTATGCACAAGTGGTTAACTAATTAGTTGAGTTTGATAATCTCTTTGATTGCTTGTAATAATGGTATCTCAATGTTGAGTCATTTAATCTTCTTTATTAAAGTAGTTTCAGTTGGCAAGGTTATTTTTGAATTATTTTTCAGAGAGGTCTCCTTAAGGCACTCCAAAAAAGGTGTTGAGTTCTCCTCATTGAGTTAGGATCATTCTCTAGAAGGCATGGTGAATGTTTATTGCCAGTTTCCTCTAGTGGTAATTCCAGAGATTTATCTAGAGGTCGTTGAGAGGATGACAAAGGCACTTCAAAGGAATTTTCCTAGATTCTAGCAGGCATATCTTGGTTACTTCATGTGGTTTTCTTTGAAGGTATGGGATTCATTTTTTTCCCTTCAATGTCCATCTCATTTTGGTCTTCCATGATTTCAACAATGGTAGGTTGTTGGAGCATTTTTCCTGATCTTAATTGTAAGTTCCCACAATAAATAGCATTAACCCCACTCATGTTTTCCTGCTTAGTGGAGTACACTAGTATAGTTTGTTGGTTATTCTTTGGATTAGCAATAGGTTGTGTTGGTAGTTGGGGTTGATTGACCTTCTCGTTTTATTGATTATTTTGGGGAGTTGGCAGGAAATTCTGTACTGGGTTTAGCATTCGTTGTGGACCATGATAGAATTGGTTTGAAGGCTAATTCCATTGTGGTCTAGGATTTTGAGGGTACCACTATTGCTAATTTTTATTTTCCCATTGAGGATTTGTCTAGGACTGGTTTATCCACTTTGGGGTTCCCCAAGGATAAGGTCCCCAATTTGGCGGTGTTGGAGGCCAAGGTGCTACTCACTAATTGTTATTCCATTTATTTTGAGGGTGCTAGGATGAGTTTGAGTTTTGGCCATAGGAGAAATTTCCTCTTGGTCTTTATCCCATATAATTCACTTCTTCCTCTGTATGAGATGACCTTTTCTTTGAGTTTTTAATTGCATTGAATATCTTGCACTGGTCAGTGGCATGATTTTTCTCACAAGTCTAACAACTGTCAGCTTTATCCAGAGGACATTCCCTTAGAAGATGTTTATTTCAACATCTAGGATAGTAGATAGATAAGGTTTTGGGATTGTGTGTCTTGGCCTGTATTCCATCTAGGGTGGTGTTCAACTGAACAAGGATATCAATTTTTAGGTTTTCTATTTCCTCTTATAGTTGGCCAATTTCATTTGGTCCTCTCAATAGGCTAGACTTATAGATTCCTCCAGAAGTTTGAGAAAAATTTCTGCACAACTCAGAGATATCTCCAAGGTCAAGTTGGGATACATCTCCCTTTCCCATCAAGTCTAAGCTTCTCCGATCGTCCTCATCAAGATCTTTGAGAAATATGGTCTTGAGGATTTTTGAGCTCATTGCTTCTTCTCCACATTATTTTACTAGAAAGATGAACCTATCCAGAAAGTCCTCTAGGCTTTCATTTTCTTTTTGTCTTAGTTTAAATAGTTCTTCCTTCCTATCACTGACCCTACATTAGTTCTAATATTTGTCCAAAAAGATAGTTTCTATATCGTCCCAAGTGGTTATTGATCTTGAAACCAGCCCCATGAACCATCTCATTGTAGAGTCTCTCAAGGTAGAGGGAAACAGTTTCAATTTTTGGTTATCTATTTTGTAGTCATATGTCTGACACAAAACTTTAAATTCAAAAAGGAACCAATCTGGGTCCTCAGAAGACAAACCTCTAAAGGTTTGTAGGATAGAAGGTGAAATATTTTCATTTGTGAGTCTTCCTCTAGATTGATAGGTAAATGTTTGGGTTGCTCTCCTGGGATTGGGGTTATCATCATCTTGATTGTTTCCAACTCTCCTTCCATTTTGGTGATTGAAAGGGTCATTATTGTTATCAGCCATTAAATTGAAAGGAATGTTTTCTTCCCTAAGTGTTTGTTGTGGTGGCTGAGTATCTGATGTATTTTGGGAAGTCTTAGATTGATCCTTATCAATCAATTCATAGTGAAAAAGTTCTTCAGCTAAGACTTCTACCTCTCTTGATTTGGTTGGGACTACTATTTGTAGGGGTTTTTGCTACAAATCTTCCATGTGGACCTCATTCCCTGACCATTCAGAAAAAGAAGTTTGACTACTATTTTTTTTACTAATAAGAGGTATCTAAATGTTCTCCTAATAACACTATAAAGGATGTCCCCGGCAACAGCGCCAAAAAGTGACAGGTTGTCGTTAAGACCTAGCACTTTAGTTAAAAATGTATCAGTTTTGTCGACCAGGTTGTGTCCAAGGTTGTATCCAATAGGAGGTTGGTTCAGACATCTCAACTTAGCAATGATTTTTCTAGATTTTTAGGAAAGCTTTGACAATATAAACTTAAACTATAAAGCATATAAACTTAATCTACAAAGCATATGAACTTAATCTAGAAATCATATGAACTTTAAAATATGAATTTGAAAGGAACATTCTAATCTAAGAAAGTAGGAAATTCTTCAAATCCAAATTTGCACTATCAATTTATATTGAACTCTTAAACTAGATAGAAGCTCCAAAATTCTAGTTTATAGAAAGCATCTCTAGAACTCCATAAATTATAAGACAACACACAGAACTTCAGAAATTACAACTAAAGATTACACTGTATTGAAAACAACTGAACACAATATCCTGCAGGTTAACATTAACATCATTCTACCATATCATAATTCAGAAAAGAACAATGTGGGAACAAAACATAAATGATAACAAACACATTCACAGAATACTAAAGTACTTATCTATTTGTAGTTCCTTCAAGTGGCCAGCTCTCTAGAAATCTTCTATCGACTCAAATCACATCCACCATTAATAGCTTAAATTCTAGTTTGCATAAACGTTACTCATTAAGACTATTTGGATGCATAGCAATTTCTAATTCTATTCATTCATAGCATAATGTTTGAAACAACAAGATAATTTTTATCACTACCAAAATCCTAGATACTAGGGGCGGCTCATCAATGCCACTGAAAAACTCTTAAACAAGATAAAATAGAAACTAACTAAACAAGTTGTCTTTAAATACGATACAACAGAGGCTCTGAGTGGAGCTTTTAAATGTCTTAAGTGCTCTAAATAACATAAAGATAGATAACTACTAAGTGGTTGGATGGTAGTGAAACACTGAAGTCCTTAATCATGAATCCCATGAAATTCTGGTACCCTGGACTTTTGGTGCTGCTAACTCTAGTCTGCATTTATGTCCATTCTTCTCACTTCCTTATACTCAAAAAAACCTATAGAAGACACACAGATCTTTTTACAAAATCATGTCAACATTAGTGACAAATATAGTCAATTCAAGAACAAAAATTTGTACAATATTCTTTCAAAAATAGACAATTATTGCTCCTAAGACTAATAAATTGGCATAGGCTTGGGTGGACTAATTGGCGTAAAAAGGGTAATTAGGATGTTTACTAGGATGAGGTTATTTGTACCTCATCAGGAGTCTGATAGATGATATATTCCAATGTAAGAATGACATAGAAGTCATGATTGCAGCTATTGAGGTAGAGACTTAGACCTGCCGAAGGATGGATGGGTGATATGTACATTTGTTTGTTGTTGATATAATGATATCTTTCGGTACTAGGTAATTCTATGTTGTCTTATGTTACTTTGTGTATGATTCTTTGTTCTATCATTCTTTATGTTTTATTGTCAATATCTAGCTATTTGGTTGGGGTACAAACTGACTACAAAGACTTGATTGAGGACTGGATCTTTGAACCGGTATCTCCTCCACATTTATTGCTAACATTTGGTTTTGTTGCATCTATACTTTGCCAAAATCAAAGCTCCAAGAGAAGGATCAAGCAGTGAAAGAAATATTGAGGGGTAGGAGAATCCAAGCAACCATAGAACACACAATGGAAACCCCTGAGCTGATCGACATCACACACAAGCCATGCCTGAAGTTTAAGAAGTATCCATGGAAATCCCTAAAGGTGGATCTAGATGGTGCATTCTCAAATGTGTCGACAGACATGGTTTATATAGAGGACATAAGGAAATACATTCATAACACTTTGGTAAAGATCAACCACATGAAATTTGAAGAGTTGAGGGACACGCTGTTGGGAGATACAGGGTATCTACCCGAATATGTAAACATTTCGGCAAAGAAATTGGATATATGGAATGACTTCCCCAACTTCTTAGATGCCCATGAATGGGTAGAATCATTTTAAGTAGAATAGATGATGAGTTTATATACCTAAAAAAACCCTATAGAATAACAAAGGCGGCAATTAAGGTAGTCACAAGGTTAAGTGTTGTAGGGCCCCTACTAGAAATGAAGGCTATCATAACAGATCAAGTAAGGGAACTAACTGGAGCTAGAACAGATGGGAGAAACATGCATGTAAAGGACATAACAGATCTGAGGGTAAAATATGTCACCATGGGCATTGCTTACAAGGTCTATTATGCCAACCAGGAGGGTTCAGCCATAGCCACCACAATCCATACGACCTGCTAGATGGTGAAGGAGGGCAAGGATTTTGACCTCTGTGAGGTGATGCACCAACTCATGGAGAACTGACAAATGATCAAGGAATCAAATTATAATTTCTGGTATGGTACCCTAATCATTTGTCTTACATTCTATTTTTTGAATGAGTTACCAGAATATAAGGAGAAGCAATGGCAATAGAATATACCAGTAGGGTTAGAGGTAAAAAGACATATAGCTCAATTTTTGGACACCAAATCATTTAGTGCCACATATTGGGGTTTTTTCAAAACCCTACAAGAAGAGATGAGGGCAAGGGATAGAATCCCTTACAGAATAGTGAAACAATATATAAAGGATACATTTTTGGTTGATAAGTACTTTACATACATGGAGGTTGTGGAACCAAGAACAACATTGGTACCCAAACTACCCTATGAGGTCACTACAATAGAAGTTAATGCTTATGCAAAGCATTTACTAAGTAAACCAAAGGATACAAGTGCGGAAAGATTTGGCACTTATTTAGAAGTATTGGATAAACAACATAAGAAGTATGTGGAGGAAAGACTGAAAAAGAATAGAGAAAAGTTGCATAAACAATGGAGAGTTCCAGAAAAGGGAACTACCTCAGTTCCAAAATTGGCCACCTCGGCACACCTACCTACCAAAGAGGCTCTAACAGTTAGAAGATCAGAGAGAACAAGCTCACAAGAACCATCATCTTCTACTATATTATCCAGAGGAAGAGTAGCATCAGAAGTTTTGCAGGGATAAAGAAGAGCACATAGAAGAAGGCTCCCCGGTGAAAACAACAAGCAAAGAGAAAGAAAACTAAGCAATTTCTAAAGAAGATTGAGTCTGAAAAAGAAGGGGTTGAGCAAGAATCCCAACTGAAAAGAAGAAAAAGAACACAACAACAACCTTAGGAAGAATTGACAAAGCAGTAGACAACAAATCTGGCACAAGAGCTTTACAATCTGGATGCATTACTCAATGCCATGGAAAATGTCAGTATGTTAAAAGAAATTGTAGCTTTGTATGAAGATTCATCTGTAGAGAATAAATAGATGATAGTGAATGTTATGATACAATACATGGGGGACAAGGAGAAAACACTAGATGAAATAATGGAGTGATTCCCAGATAGCTTGATAGAAGCACTAAGGGAGAGGAGAAATATGGCCCTCCAAATGGAGGAACAAATGAGGCAATATGCTATTAATAAGATCAGTGACACATTATCATCGAAAGAAAGGAACAAGTTGATACAACAACAAGCCATGGAGTTGAGGAGGAAACAAAGGGTAGACACCCTCATGAGTGGGAATAAGAAGGAAGAAGAGAAGATACAATAAGAGATAGAAGAAGTAACAACAAAGATATATCAAGCTATTAAAGAACAAGAACAACAACAGTCAACACCATCACCTCCGCATAACACTGAGATACTGATAGCAAGAGAAAACAAAATAGAGGAAAGTTTTCTAAAAGCACCAACATAAGGTGCATCTCCTCTAGAGAACACAAGGATGGAGGAGAGGAACACATAACAACAAACATAGAATTGTTAGGGTTAGCTGGCAGAAGATATCAATTAAATGCAAATAAAGATTAAACAGGGGAATGGAAATACACAGAAATAATAACAGAAAGAGACAAGTTTTAACGTGGTTCACCCAAACTTGGGCTACATCCACCAAACAAAGAGTCCAATATTATTATCCAGTAAATCAAACCGATTACAACCAGCAATCCCTACAACTCAATACTGCTACAAAATGCTACAATACAATCTCAACAGAAACCCTAACCCTTAGCCACTTTTATCAAGCCTTGTGTTAGTTACAAAAATAGGGGTTTTTTATGTTGGCCAATAGAAAAATAACTCCCAACACCATTAAATAATTTGGGGGGAAACCACGCTGATAAAAGTGGGGAAAATTTAACCTCCGAGTCTGATTAGGCTCCAAATAACAACAAGAATTTAGAGGATAAGGAAGAAGCAAGAGAAAAGAACACAGAGGAACAAATGAACCTTGCCAGAATATCCCAACTACAAAAGCTACAATTGGGAGATGTGTTTCATTCCTCTACTAGAGTAAAAATTTTGAAGCAACATATGGAAGGGAGTGGACTCCTATAGGGTGTGGTGGACACACTGGCTAAGGAAATGCCAAAGACACTGAGAAATACTACCTTGCCCTTGCTGGAACAACTGAAACAACTAACACAGGGATTCAAGGAGTACTCTAGCTAGCTAGAGAAGAAGGTAATTGAACAACTAAATAAGAAAAGACCAGTGGAAATGATAAATAAGTGTGCAAAGGCACACACTCAGCTAGAAACACAAATAAAAAATATACAACAAAGTATTGTGAAGGCTAATATCTTATACCAATTTTGTTTAAAATGGCCACAATCCACAAAAGCAATAAAAGATCAAATGGATGTGCTAGAACCTCAAATCATAAATGTGGTAGCCTAATATGACCCTCTGGAGGAGAAGGATGGAGTAATCAGAGCACAAGTGGAGACATTGCACAACAAACACCAATAGCTCCAGGATCAAAGGAATTAGATAAAGGGCCAAATAAAATAGTTGAAGGAAGTGGTCAACTTGAGACTGGATAATTTAACCAATAGATTCTTAGAAGATAAGTGTTGTGCCTTGCACACACGCCCCATTTTTCCAAATGGAGACCCCCTTTTTTCACTTTTGGCTCAATCTCAATTTTGTTGTTTTTGCTTGAGAGAGGATGAAATGCTAATGATTTGGTGATTTTCTTACACTTGGACAATTTGATTTCATTGAATATCTTTTTATTCTTGAAAGAGAAGTGATTGAAGTAATTTGATGACATTTGGGTCTAAGAATTAGTCTCCTTAAGTAATTTGTGCTAAAAACTACCTCTGCTACAGTTTGAGCTAATATTCAGTGGTATTGGAATTTGCGCTAAAAAGTGGTCCTGTCAAACATATCCGGTAGTCACCAAAAGTCCTACCCAGGGCTTAATCTCAAAACATTAAAGGATAGTGGGCATTGATTACGTCACTTGACAAAGCGCTAGAAACTACCCTTATCAAACATGTTCGGTAGAGTTGAAATTCCTCGCATGTCCTGCATCCCCTAAATTCCTTGCTTTTCTCGTCTATAATGCGCTACACTCTATACACTGACAGACATTTATGGCATATACTATGGGGGATTTAAGGGAAAAATATGTCAAATAAACCACCATTTGCATTCAAATCCTTGGTGATTCAACCTCTGCATCTCCTTAGTGAATGTGATGATTTCTTAAGCGATCAATTCCTTCATACTAGGTGAATTTGTGAACATTATGTCTTTGGCCAACTAGGTTCTACAAGTTTTTTATACTTTCAGGTTGGTTTCTTTTCATTTCACCAAAAATCATTTTGAAATCCCTTGTTTTTCCTCTGCATTTGGCTGAGTTTGTTTCAAAAGGGGTTTATTAATTATGTTTGTCTTGTCTTTGATGAAATGGGGGATCGAGTCATATTTGTGGAAGAGTATTTGTGTTTGAGTTAGGGTTTTAAGTTGTATTGCTTCATGGAGTCAGTTTAGTCAAATGGGAGAAATTTTAATATTAGGGCGCGATTGAATAAGGTAAAACTTTAAATTATCCCATAACTAGAATGCCCTAGATCTAAAGATAAAACTTCAAGGCTTTTGTATGAGGGATTGATCCTACACTTAGAAAAAAAATTATTTTGGGTCTTCAAGTTGATTTCCTCAGTTTTCGGACATGTTCGACACCTTAAAAAAATCTCGTCGATCCCTTGGAGGTCGTTTTCCCCACCCAAGTAAGTTTATACCTTTTACGCTAAAATGAATCATGACTGGATATGTCCAGTGGGACCTAAAATCCCTACCATCTGATATCCCTTAAAACCCCTACTAAGGATGTTTATTCACTTTGTTGGGAACTTAATGCTAAAAGGTGCCCTTACGAGACATATCTGGTAGGCTTCAAATACCACACTATCCAGAACTAGCCAAATACCCGACTATCCCAAACCAGGCAAATACCCCACCAACCTTCACATCCTCTTCGCACTCAACGTTAGTGTTGAAATGGTGGTTTGATGCACATATCTTGTAGGAGTATAATTCCCCGTAGATCTGGCAAGGGCTCAAAAGCTTGCTTGTCCAGAGAGACTAAAAGTTTTGCTTCCTCATATTTTGACATAAAAAATTGGTTTTAGAGATACAAATTTGGTTTGGATGATGTGTTTAACTTTAATTTTATCTGTAACATCATGATCATTTATTTATTATACATGGAAGAACTTAGAATTTTAATTTGGGCATCAATTGTTGCATTTTCTGGTCATATCCTGTAGCAAGGAAAAATACCACTAATCATTGAAATAGTTTTAATTCATGATATTAGATCAATAAAATAGTTAAGGAATGTACTTAAATGAATATTTTGTGGCTCCTTGAGTAAAATCAATGAATTGTAAGGGATAGATCATGAATTTTCTTAAGCAATTTGGTATTTTGCCATTATATTCTGCAAGGGGCTAGAACCCCACTTTTTGGTCTAGGACCCTGCACTTAGAAAAATAATGAAGGAAAATAGCTAGTACATGCTTCTTCTTTTTTTTTTTCAAAAAAGTGGCATAGCCACTGAAAATATATTTAATTATATAAAAGAAAGATTACAAAAAGCCTAATTCAACTAGGCATACAAGCAGGAAAGAATCTGGTGAAGAAAACCTCCAGTTGTAACCTTTTTAAAAAACGTAGCTAATACAAAAATGACTCAAAAAGATGAGTCTGATCAAAAATAGTCTTTGAGCATTACATGATTGACTTCTTTGTCAATAAGACGCTGATACAAGATTTACATAGGATACAACCCAATTATATCATAATCAAAAAACACCCAAAAAAGGACCAAAACTATTAGTTATCAGCTAGCAATCCATCAACAATGAAACCCTGCTGATGATGATCCTCCTCTTTTGCCGACTGAGGGGGAGGAGGTGGTGGAGGAGGAATGTAATGTAGAAGAAAAGAAAGAGCATTAAACACCTATGTGGCATCATCTACCAACTATCTCCCTAGCTCTCTTCTATGGCAGTGGATATAATTATGAAAAGACATAACACATTTGTTTTGGAGGCCATGCAACATAGCATTGAAGAGACAATGAAGTGCAGGTCGGTAGAAGAGATCCTTGTGATCAAACAAACCACCCACAAGAGCAGAACCCGTAAACAAATCGTAATCCTCTATAACTTCATTAAAAATATCCACAGGAAAATGAACATCTTGAACAAATAGAAATCCCAGATTCCTTACTAGATCAAAACTTTGCAATAAATCCATAGCATTTGAAAGGAAATGTGAAACTACTTGGGATGGATAGATAGATCTAGGAAAATGTAAAACTTGCAGACCACAAACCTAAATGATGGCTCTTTCAACAGAGTCTTCATAAGTCTTAAACACATCTGACATGGAATTCGGATTGAGAAGACCTAAGGAGGGACGTTCCCAATTCTGAATTAGAATTAGAATTCTTCTATTTCTCTGAACCGTGCCCATTACTAGAACAAAACAATTCTTAAATTTTGAAAAAACCAAATTAGGAAGCTACAACAGAGCAAATACAAAGCTTACAAAAAGATGGAAGATGTCATGACAAAAAGGGAATATAAAGGAGAGTTCTCTCAATATGCAATGAATAAAATCATTCTTGACAAGATATACCGTTAAGTGAAAACTGCCACCCTACATACAAAATTAAAACAATAGTATTTCACACCAGATGAAGCTGCCCTCAACCCAAGGAACGACGTCAGCTGTCAGAAAGGAACCGCAAGATAGAGATTAATCTAAATTTAGAAGCTAGAACAAAATACTCAATTAAAATATCTTTCCACTTATTACTTTACATTTTACATGACAAACTTAGCTTAAGCCTTCCTTAGCTAAAATGCAATTAATTCCAGGGATCAACAAAAGGGAGTTAGAATCCCACTCCTTAATAGAATCATTAATGCAATAAGCATGATTAGCAAGAAAATCTGCTAACATATTGCCTTCCCTATATGTATGAACAATTTTAAAGGTTTGAAAATGATCAAGCAGCTTCCTTCCAAATTGTAAAATGTATCAATTTTCCAACTTGGGGATGATTTGAGACTAAAGGCCCTTATAATATTCAAAGAATCCCCTTCCACAACAATATTAGAAATTTCACATTTTAATGCAATATTTAGACCTGCTATAAGTGCCAAAGCCTCTGCCTCATTGTTTGAACAAAAACCAAGCTTAACTGACAAAGCTCTTAAAACCGATCCCTTATGATCTCTTAAAACACAACTAGCACTAGAGACACCACGATTACCCCTACTTGCACCATCAAAATTCAATTTTACAAAAGAAGCAGGCGGAGGGATCCACATAATGGAGGACCTATCTATCTTACTACCCATGCTAAAACAATTTGAATTAGGCAAAAGTAAAAATTTCTAGCTTTTTAACATAAGATCGTCCCAAGAAGAAAAAACTAGAGAACCCAACTTTCTAAAAAGAAGAGAAGCTGAGACTACTTCCGAAATCATTTTTTCAATTTTGACAATAATTGCATCAATAGGGTTTTTAATTTTTCTAAAAACTCTGCTATTTCTTTCTAACCACAAAATCCAAATCAAAATACTTGGTGAGACCAACCACAAAGCAGAGAAGGTAGAATTTGTGAATAATATAGGCTAACTTTGAAAAACTTGAAGGAGAGAATGAGGAAGGGGGCCCTGCCAACATAATTTTGAAAGTAGCCAGTACCAAACTTTTGAAGAAAAGTGACAATTTAGCAGTAAGTGATCCACATTTTCCTCAACTTCAGAACAAAAAGGACATGAGAAAGAATTAGCAACACCAAGTCTGACTAACCTATCACTAGTAAGGATTCTATAATTCAGTGCTAGCCAAGCAAAAGCCCTTGCTTTAGGTAGGCAAGGACCACTCCAACAAAGCTTATAAGGCTAATCAATAGCTGAATTAGAATCCTTACTAATGATACTTAGATAACCTTGCTTCACTATATAGTGACCAGACTTTGAGGGGACCCAAACGAGTTTATCCCTTCCTCCTGAAATAAAAATTCTCCTCTCCTTCAAGATGTTCCTCAGAAAGACCTTCTACTCTATAGGAATAGGAAAGTCGTCAAAATTTTTCCAAGCAACTTTATTAATAACCGAATCAGAATCAACAACAATATAATCTTTAACTTTTGTTCCCCAAACCTGGCACAAGAATAACTTAATTTCTTGAAGACCTTCTATATTTGACAACGGCTGGTAACTATTCCAAGAATCATCCGAAAAAAGGGCTGAATTTCTATCCTAAATAACCCAAGACAAAAAAGGGGAAATCGCCTCTCTACATTTTATTAAAAAATTCCAAACCTGAGAACCCATCTTTGGATTAAGAATAGTAAAGATTCTTTCTGAAGAAGAAGAGTCTAGATATTTAGCTAGCATAATTTTTCCCCATTTAGAATCTAGTTTTTCATATAAATTCCAAACCAACTTAGCTCCAAGAGCTTTATTATGAGCTTCAATGTTATGGATCCCAGTCCCACCATTTTGCTTTGGAATTTAGATTTTGTCCCAGGAAATTAGAGGGATCTTTTTTCGATTCAATTTAGATCCATTCCACATGAACTTTCTCAAGATATTACCGAGACAAGAAATGATAGTCTTGGGCACCATAAGCACTGAAAGCATATACACAGGTACCACCGACAAGACTATTTTAATCATAAGGATTTTACCAGCCAAAGTTAACCATTTCCCTTTCCATGAGGAGATTTTGGACTTGATACTCTTTATAAGTTTATCCCAAAACATATTTTTAACTAATCTTGAAAAAAGAGGAATCCCCAAATACCTTGAAGGGAGGACATCCACCTTAAACCCCAAATATTTTGCAATCCTTTCTTGAACTAATGAAGATGTAAAAAGGAAAAAGATTTTAGATTTCTCCTGATTTACTTTCTGACCTGAAACTAAACAGTACATAGAAATTACATCCTTCATATGTTTAGCTTCTAACATCAAAGATTGATCAAACAATAGAGTGTCATCTGCAAATAAATCATGAGTAATAGCAAAAGGAACTCTAGGAATTTTAATCCCCTTCCAGTTTCCCAAAGAATTTTGCCTCGAGATCAATCTGCTCAAACCTTCTGCCATTATTATAAAAAGGAAAGGGGATAGAGGATCACCTTGTCTTATCCCTTGAGAAGATTTGAAAAAATTAGACTGAGAACCATTAATCAAAGCTGAAAAACTTGCACCAAAAATGCAAGAAGAAATCCACTTACACCACTTAGGTGAAAAACCAAACTTAAGGAGAACTTGAAACAAAAAATCCCAAGACACTCTATCATAAGCTTTCAACATGTCCAATTTAACCAACATAGCAGAAAGCTTGTGTTCATGAATTGAATGTAGAACCTCATGAGCCACCAATGCACCTTCAGATGTTTCTCTACCTGGGACAAAACCTCCTTGCTCTTATAATATAATTTTTGGAATAAAAGTAGCAAGTCTTAGAGTAATTACTTTAGAAATGATTTTGTACAATGTATTACAAAGAGAAATAGGTCTGAAATCAACAAAGGAAGAAGGTGTAGCAACTTTAGGAATTAGAGCAATGAAGGTAGAGTTAATCTCTCTCAGAACAGTACAATTTCTATGAGCTTCTTTTACTGCCAACCAAACATCTCTACCTTCAAAGTCCCAATACTTTTAGAAAAAAAGTGGGGTAAAACCATCCGGGCCAAGAGCTTTATCTGGATCTAAGGAAAAAACCACTGCCTTTATTTCTTCTAAAGAAAAATGTTTCATCAACTCCATATTATCTTCTTGTGAAATCAAAGCTAGGATATGTTGTGTAACTTCAAGAGCAGTCAAAGGTGGGACCTTAACATTTTCTTTTGAAAGAAGCTTTCGAAAAAAATTAACTCCTTTCTGAATAAGAACATCATCTTGCAAAATATTCCCCATAGAATTTTTAATAGCACAAATAGAATTTTTATGCCTTCTTATCATAGCCGAGACATGAAAAAATTGTGTATTTCGATCCCTCTCTCTAAGCCAAGTCTCCCTCGATTTCTATCTCCAAAAAATTTCTTCTCTAGATAAAACCTCCTCCAAGTTAGATTGAAGAGATTTAACACATTCAAAGGAAGCAATGTCCATGCCATTTGTAATAATGAATTCATTCATCTGTTCTAACTGAGACTACAATAAAGCCTTTTAAGAAAAAATATTGCCAAAAGAAAGTTTATTCAACTCTTTGATTTTGTTTCTTATGAAATTTAATTTCTTATTAAGATAAAACATACGAGAACCTTTCACGAAAGGGGCTTTCTTCCACCAAGATTCCAATAAAGGCAAGAAGCTATAATCTCTAAACCACATAGCTTGAAACTTAAAAGAAGACCTATATTTCTTTTTAATCATATCAGTGTCCAATTGAAAAGAAATGGGAAAGTGATCAGAAGTAGAAAAGGGAAGAACAAAAGTAGCAGATATTTTAGTATCAAGACACCAATTAGGAGAGAACAAAAACCTATCTAGTCTCTCAGCAATATTTAAAAAATCCTTTCTCCTATTGGTCCAAGTGAAATTCCCATTTAATAAAGGGCTATCAACCAACCAATTGTTTGAAATAAACTCATTAAAGTCATCAATCACCCTCTGAGGAGGACAGATCCCACCCATTTTTTTAGACAAACAAGTAATGGCATTAAAATCTCCTAGAATAACTTTTTCTCCGGATAAGTTTCCTAAAAGTGCAGATAGAATATCCCAACACTGTTTTTTATCACTAGTTGAAATAGGCCCATAAACATTAAAAAACCAAAAATTTAGGGAAGGGGAATTTATTTTAACCAAAATAAAATTTTGAGTAGGATAAATAAGATCTACATCACAACTTTTACTATCCCATAAAATAACCAAGCCCCTTGATGCCCCCTAAGAAGGAGAATGGAGAAACTTCCATTTATACCAATTTGTAAAAATATATTCAGCTTGAATTTGAGATAACTTTCTCTCCTGAAACAATACAATGTCCATACCTGCAGAATCTATCTGATGCTTTACCAAGCACCTCTTGATAGGGGCATTAATGCCCCTAACATTCCAGGATAGGATCTTCATTGTTCCTGGGGAAAGTTTCTCACTCTCCTCGATCTCAAACAGGTTTCAAGCGTAGCCTACAACCCAGCCTTAATTTCCTCCTAAGTTTTAAAAGATTTTGGTTTCTGACCTCTCGTGGAAGGAGATATAGACCTAGATTTCCTAGGAGAATCCTAACTAGAAGTTTGAGAAATGGACAATTTAGAGGAAAAATCAAAAGCCTCGCTACCAATCCCATCACCTAAAGAATCAATCATATCCTTATTTTCTAAGAAATTTGATTTTGGAAGAACCAAACTAGACACAAATGACATTTTTAAACAAGCAAGAACCCTAACTACATCTTCAGAAGAGGGAACAAACTTACTAGGGGGAACCTGGGA
This sequence comes from Cunninghamia lanceolata, assembly GCA_027924645.1. Taxonomy (NCBI): domain Eukaryota; kingdom Viridiplantae; phylum Streptophyta; class Pinopsida; order Cupressales; family Cupressaceae; genus Cunninghamia; species Cunninghamia lanceolata. The sequence goes on along the minus strand of BSBN01000983.1, from coordinate 772,134 downwards.
GATAGATTGTGGAATGGAAAAATTATGAGCAAGATTAAAAACCTCATTACCAATCCCATCACCTAACGGAACCTTCCAATCTTGTTTCTCTGGAAGTGACTGATTATCAATTGCCAAATTTGACTCGGAAGTCTTATTCAAGAGAAAGACAGCCTCAACTACATCTTCATGAGATTCTTCTGCAATTACCTCATCCGCAATTTTATCAATAAGATCGGAAGCAACTTTTTGAATAGTCTTATCAACAAAAGCTTTCGCTTCCTCCTTAGAAAAAGAAAAATTAACCAAACTTGAAGCATCCTGTTGACAACCACTTGACATACAAAGATCTTCCTCCTTATTAAGTAATGGAAATAAATCCTTTTTCTCTTTTTCTTTATGAAAAATATTGGGGGTTTATGACTCCTTCCTTTTGCCAATATCAAACTCAAAAGAAGATTCATCTGTTGAACTGTTAACATAATCTTGTCCTTCATTCAAACTAGAAGAATTGACCAAATGACTTAAAGAGGCTTCCCCAAGATTAACAAAATCAAGATCTTCCCGTGAAATTTTGTCTTTTTCCGAATCCTCACAAACCCACTTAGATTCAAAAAGCTCTAGTTTTTCCATGATCATAGGATCTTCAAAAGCAACCATTTGTCTCCAAGTTCCAAATTTAGATTGAAATTCCAAAAATTTGGGGAATGGAAAAGAAGTGTTTAAAATTATAGAAAACTGTACTAGCAATTCCAGTTTTTGAAAATTAGACATATCATGTTTTATAAAAAAAACCCATCTTCTTAGCACAAAATTCAATAATGTTGAGATCTATGTATTCAAGGGGTAAATTGGGCAATGAGATCTAGAACGGGACAAAATTCATATTAGCTCTAATGGGGTCAAAATTTGACTCCCATTTCTGAATACAAATCCCCTTAGCTTGATAAAACCACAATTTTTGTTTTAGGGTTTCATCATGAAAAAAGCCATTCTCAAATATTACCGTAAAAACACATAAATCCTTGTGTAAGAAAAAAACATCAGAAACCCCTTTCCAGGAAACCCTAATCCAATTAAGAAAAATATCAAAATTGAGTTTTGAATTCCAAACCTTACCTATAATTGCCCTTGTAGCAAGATCTTGGATATAGGGGTTCACCAAATCTTCTAGAATTTGAATATTAACAATATCAACAGAAACCCTCGCATCAGTTTCATTAACTTCTTCATGAGAATTTGCTTTATGGGGAATCAACTGTTCCCTCCAAACCTGGCAAATTCTGCTTCCATTTTCCACCTTTCCTGATTCCCCAAATCGATTATTTGCAAAAAACCTTCTCTTATTCTGAAAACCATAAGAACTGCCATTACCATACTGAAACGAAAAAGGATACTACGCACCATTTCGGAGAGATCTTCGAAACCCTAGTCCTGTAGGCTCTTGAAATGAGAAACAACTTCTTGCCCTAATTGCTTCAGCAAATAAACTTTGTTGAGAACACAAAGGTCTTCTATGAAAGACCTCATCTTTTTGTCACATTTTTTTCGCCAAAGCATAATTTTTGCTAGTACATGCTTCTTGACACCTTATTAAACTTTTTAACATCTTCAAACTTAGGTCTAGGCCAACGAGTTAGTATTTTGAAAAGATTATTCATTAGACTTTTGGCCTGTAAGATAGATGTCTATCAAAACTACCAACATGAAGTATGAATTCAAGGGGATTCCTCCTGTGAGAAAGATCACCTCAACTTGGAACAACATAGGAGATACTGATCTAGGCCACATTGACCTAGATGACTTCAAACTGAGGGTCTTTGGACCTAATCCAACAGAGTGGGCTAGGATGATTAGAGACAATAGAATTGCCCAAGCTACAACCTTCCCTACTTTAGTGCAATGCCTAGAGGTAATCATAGCTTGTGTAGAGAGGTACCACCCATAGACAAGGATAGTGGTGACCCAAGATGGCAGAGTAGTGGCAAATTTTACTACACTAGCTATTGTTGAGGCATTTGATATTCCCCCTGCCCAAACTTTGACAATGTTAAGAAAGGAGAATACCAAGAAATTGTATGAGCAAGGCCCTAATGCCTATAGGAGTATAATCAATGATAAATGGATGAAACAAAAGAGAACAACACTGTCCAAACTTCCTCATGTGTTATACATGAGTGACTTTAAGGAGGAAATAGGTGATATGGTTACTCTTTTGAGTAGGATCATGGGATTGCATTCTGCTTCAACTTTTGAAGGCTGGATGTTTGCATATATTGAAGAGATTTTGAAAGGAGAAATGAAGATATACTGGGTCCAACTCCTGAGTAATAACATTCATGAGGCCTTTGTGGCCTTAAATCAATACAAAGTGTTCCGATGGACTTCTTATGTTGTGCATATGTTTGCAAGGAACTTTGTCTATCCTAGCCTCTCCAAATTGGGAGAATTAGGCAATGCAAAAGGACAAATCATGGTATATGAGTGCTATACCCAATTGGATGTCTTCCAATCACTTATGCACTACAAAAGAGTTAATGATGTATTCACAATGCACATTACAAGAATGTTACAAGGGGACATGTCAAGAAGGTTATCTTTGGAAGCCACCAATGTAGTGCAAACATATGGTAGGTGGTATATCCAATTCCCCAAGTTTGCCTACCTCAGGATTCAAGGTTTTACTGGAGCACCATATAATCTACCTAAGTATCCAACTAATAAGGTAGTGCTCTTGGAATTGACAAGGTAGTTGTGTACTTGTGTTCAGAAGTTGAAACATTTGCACAGAGCATCCATCAAGTTTCCTATACTCTTGGGTAGAAGTCTCTTTTTCTGTGTGACCATAGGGTTAGTTGAGTATTCAGATACTGAACCCCAAATGTTAAATTTGAACCTCTATAAGCCTAGCACCCATTTTGACCCTTTTGGTACAATTGAAAGGCATGTAAGCAAGAGGTTGTTCCATAAGGACCATTTGGAGCACTTTTGGGCCATTTGTCTAGATGAACATGAGGTGATAAGGAAAAAATGTTCAAGGAAGCCTCTAGACTATATAAGAATGTTTAATATTGTGGTAGTACTTGATCAATTAATTGATGAATTCAATGTGGTACAACAAGAAGCATGGAGGGCAGTCTTTGGACAGCCTATTCCACCTCCTAATTGGGCTAAAGTTGAAGAGTATTCTTTGGAGGAGGTGATGAAACAACCTATCAAATTTAGTAGAATTTAGGTTAGAGACCAAGTTACTAGATTGACAAAGGTAGGGGTAGCCTTGACCTATGCACAAAAAATACAAGATAGGCTCAGTGATGATGAACAAGATAAGCCAATAGAAACAGAGGTAGAGGCAATACAAGGGGCTACAGGAGGAGAAATTCAAGATATAAACAGTGAAGCAACAGAAGATTATCTCCCTCCTCAAGATAAAGGAAAATCTAAGGTAGATAAGGAGCCTCTAAAGCAACAAAAGGACATTCAGTCTCCAATCAGGACAAGGAGCTCTAAGAGAAAGAATATGCCTAGTGGGACAGGGGAATCTTCCAAGTCCAAGAAAATGAGAGGACAACAAAATGCACCTTTGCCAAAGTCTACCTTGGTAAGTGCAACACCTTCTGCTGCTTCCACTACTCCTACTCAAATTGTCAATGTTTCCTCAACTTCCTCTGTTGCAACAAGTGTTACACCTCCTATTTCTTCCAGTATCCCAAATGTACTTGTACCCCCTGAATCATCAGTAATTGTGTTTGGTGGTGCCTACATAAGCAATCAGGTTTTAAGCATTTAAATATGCAGGCCCCTTCCCAAAAAATCCAAAAATTCTAACACTTTCAGCCTCTGCAGTGGTAAAATTGTGAAAAATCAGTTATATGCATGTGTCTATGTATATACAAGGCTACTTGTATATACATGCCGGTCAAAAATATGCATTGGTGGGTTAGAAAACTCTATCGCCCTTTGAAAAAGTGAGTTGTATGCATTTTACATGCATATCGGGCTTGAAATGATGCATATACAAAGGGGGAATCTTTTGCAGATTCCTAGGAATATTCCCGCTTTGTATATCGGGTTGCATGTGGAGGTGCAAAGCAAAATATACAAGGGCGTGCTAATATACAATTGCTACAGTAGCGAGCAGAAGATACATTCCCAGAATATTCTGTTGAAGATACCGTAGTTGTATATGAGGGTTTGTATATTTGTGTTTGTATATTGGCACATACAAGGGTGCAAATATACATTTGCTACAATACCGCAGGGGAGATACAAGGTTTGGGGCCCACCAGTTGTATATGTATTTGCTTGTACGTTTGCACATACAAGCCGATATACAAGAAAAGACATACAACCCGGACGCGATGGAAAGATGAAGTGCAATGAATAAAATTTGAGGTCCAACTTTATATAGGGTGCTTGTATATGTTTTTGCATATACAAAGTGACAGGTGCAATTAAACATATGCATTTTAGACCTGATGGGAAAATCAAATGTGGCAGGTAAGTGTTTGAGGTCTGGCTTGTATATCAGACGATTGTATATGCATATGTTTTTTGCATATACAAGGGCGAAAGTGGCAAAATGGTGAGTGGAAAAGCCAGCGATAGCAAAAGGTGCCTACGTGGCTCTAACTGGCTGGCAACCTGGTCAAGGTGTTTTGAGCCACAGATCTCAGTGATGGGGAGGTGATCGACGGCTATGTTTTAATTTTACTGGAGCGATGGTTTTCTTTGTCTGCGGCCCATTTTTGAGTGGGAAAACTTCAGATGTGTCCATTGCTGCATTCTAGAAGAGGCTGCGGGTAGTTGAGGCTTTAATGGCAGATTGTGCAAGGAAGTATGGGTGAGGTGACAGGTGAACTACCAGGCTTACGAAGAGAACCTTCAGGCGGCGGCCCAAATCCTGATTCCATCTGCTCCTTTCTCCTTGTCCCTCTGCTGCATTAACTATTTTGAGCGCCAATCTGATCATGCATTATATCTGGCAAATTTTTGATTTGCCTTGTAATTAATGTGTTGAGTACACTTCTTTGTTGTATAAGGAGGACTGTGTTACTCATTTTTAGTTGTTGAAGACTTGGCAGTTTTTTGTGTGAATAATGAAATATAGAGCATTTCCTGTCTATTTTTATCTCTGTGGAGTTTATGTGTTGCATCTGAGTTGTATCTTGCACATATATTCAGTTTCTTGTCATTGTATATGAAAAATGCGTTATTGCATGTGTTTATCTATCTGTCTCCACTTGTTGTATGCATTTTCTTCTTCTGAATCTGGTTGCTAAGGGTTTCTCAGATTCTAGGGTATAGTTTTGTTGTACCACATGCCTAATCTATAACTTCCATTCAAGGAGTAGATTAAATTGTTTTAGGTTAAGGTATGGAGAAGAATGTATGTCAACTGGGATATCTGTAAGTATGGACAGTTAAATACTTATCCTTGGGTGGTGTTTGTAAGGAAAATACCAGTTCAAACCCCTTGAAACTCGAATGACAGTTGCAAGCCATTCTTATGTATATGTCTAGTTGACTCCTTGCCCTAGGATAAGTCATCGGTCTATTCTTGTGAAGTAGTTATGATCCAAACCCCCCTGTCTTGCATCCAATCCATCAAACTAATCATTCCATTATCCCAACCTATTAGTTGTAGGAGTAGGATTAGGAACCCCTGCATACTCTCATACCTGACCAGACAAATATGTCCAACAACGTTGCCAACCTTGTGATTTATCACACAAATCTTGGTCCACACATGATAGTATTCTGCCTATTGCTATCAAGCTAAATCTTCCTGTCATTGAGCTAGTCAATGTTACACCTATAGTTATAGGGATACCCCCCTTTGTGTGGCAGAACCAGAAGTGAAGGGGAGGCAACTCACGCAACCTCTTGTAATCTATTGGCCGGATCTGCCTGTGCATTGGAACTGGCAAACCCTCTGCCGATTCAGAGAAAATAACCAACAGTGTCTTCCTCTCTTCCACCACCCATCCCTTCCATATCTTCTACCAATACACCCATCTTTTCCTCTCTGTGTCTTCCATCTCCATTCCATCTATCTCTTCCACCTTATCATCTTCCCATTCCCTTTCATCCATCATCCTTCCTCTTTCCTCTTCACCCTCACCTTTCATTTCACTTTCTTCTTCACTATCTCCCATCTCCACTATTCTTTCACCATCTTCCTTCTCCCTACCATCTCTCAACCTAAATAATCCCCTTGTTATTTCCTCAATGCTTTCATCCCCTTCCATTCCTTCCTCCTTAGGTTTTGCAGCATTTGCAAACCTATCACAAGTATAATTACATGCATCTGCAACTAATACTTTTGCTACCATTAATAATTCCTTGACTCAAGCATTCAAAGATCCAAAGGAGGTACCAAGGCCCGTCTCACTCCAAGTGCCTCTACTATCTGGAATTGAGAAAGTATGTGCTGAATTGAACATCATATTAGAAGAGGAGGTTGTAATTGAGGACATAACAAACAACCTTCCAACCAATCCTAGAACAATAGAGGTAGTTCACTTGGATGATAGCCCATCAAAGGAAGTTACAAATGAAACTGTGTTTGATAATGTTGGGCAAGAGATGATAGAGGGAATGCAACAATTGAATCAACCGGAATCTCCTCCAAAAGCAGATGAAGTGAATTGTGAGGATCCTCATGGTGACAAGGAATAAGGTACAAATGTAGAGGATACAATTAATTCAAATTCTTTGAATAAGGATAGCGACATTGGCTCCCTGGGACATTCTTTAGTTACTCTGGATTGGCTCCATGAGAAGAGACTTAATAACCAATCCTCTACAATGGAAGTAGTAGAGCTAGATCTGGACAATTTTCTGGCTAGAAGAGAAACCAAAGAAGCAAAAGAAAGCAAAGGTGCAATCGAGAATATATAAAGATGCTTCTGGTTCTCGCATTGTAGAAGTTGTTCCACCAACACAGGCCAATAAAGAGCATGTGAGACTTGAAGATTGCACTATTACAACTCTCAACTTAGGACCAGCATCCAAGGCCCAAGTTGTGGACAAATTCAAGGACTCGGTGTCTAGCATTTTGGATAGAATAAACAAAGATGAAATGACAAAGCAACAACTCAGGCAACAGAATGAAGAACTTCAGGCATGTATTAGATATTTAATAAAGCCTTCACATTCTGATGATGGAAAAACATTGACACCTTCAATCCTCTCCAAGGAGGAATTGGTAGATTTTGATAATGTTCGGACTACTGCTACAACAACAGAGAAATGGTACCATAGGGTATACGATGAAGGATGTAAAATCATTGATGAAGTTGCTGATCTTCATAAAGATTTTTGTGCTTTAAAATCAAAATGGGATGAAATTACAGATGATTGCACCAACTATGATGACTATTATTCTAACATTCATCCCCGAGTCTTGGTAATGAGCAAGCTTTTTGAAGAATTTTTGATAGAAGAAAATATTTTGACCAAAGAAAGATTGCATATGCCCGAGCATTGGCTTGAAATGATATGGATGATGAGAGAAATTTTTTATAAAGCTATAATTATGTCAGAGCTAGCTAAAGCTCAAATGTTGGAGGTAATTTACAGTCTGAATGATATGCTCCAAGTTACAATGAAGATGTATCTTGATGATACCACTCCAATTGACACTTAGTAATGTAAAGAGAAATATAACTTGCTTATGCAAGGAGATTCACCACCATGCAAAGTGGAGAATTTGGACAGGATCAGTGATTAGTTTAAGGAATTTAGGAAAAAATGAAAGGTCCAAATCAACTATGTACAAGAAGTTTTCTTGTGAGGTTGATACTATGAAGTTCATAATTGATTTTGTAAAAGATCCTCAACTAGCTGATATAAATCTAGCACTAGAGGCATTTTTGGCCTATCAGAACAAGGAAGCAAAAAGGAACAAGGTTGATGTGGACAAAGACACCAATCAACAAGCTGACTCAGCAGGCACATGACTTTACCAGTGCTTCCCATAAATTGGAGCCCATTCCTCTATGATTCTGTTGTCTTGAAAAAAGTACTTGCTAATTGTTAATGACTCCACAAGTGTTATTTTGTTTCATCCAATGCATTGTAATGCTAGATTTTCTTCTTTTCTTATAAGACACAGTTGTGCCCAAGAATGTAACAAATTGCCAACCAAAATTAAATGCAATGTAATCTCAACCCTTGGTGTTCATTAAATCTCCACCATCTATTAAAAAACTTGGTATGCTCATCCCTCTATAAAAGGGCGACCATTTTCTCTCTTTGTAAGTATGATTTGATGATGAATTGTTGAGACTGCCAAAATTTTGATCAATACAAAATAGGTTTTACAGTTTGCTGAAAATTGTGTTTCTATGTTATCTTATTTTGGATTTCATGGTTCATTCTGATCTAAAATTAGATGAAGTACAATTGCAATGATGGATAGATGCTTAGATATGTGATGAATGCCCTGGTTCATACAATTTGTCTTGTTGATTTTAAGTTGCTTTGTATGGTTAGTCTGAACCCTGTTAATGAATTCAATTTGATTGCATAACAATAGTTAAACTACACTACAAAATTGGGTGTTTAATGAATGTATGTGATTTGAAAATCATAAGTTACCTTTGAAGATTGCATCATTTTTTGCGGCATTGTGGTTTCTTGGCCTGGTTAAACAAAAAGTGGTTTATTGAGGGTGTTTGTCTATTTGCAGCATTAAATCCAGTTGTGGTTTGTCCTTAGGATTCAATCTCTCAGCCCTTTAATATTTTGCATTTTCTTTATATACATCCGTTAGATTAGGTTTGAGTAGCATTTAGATAGCTTATTTGCTAATAAATTTTAAACTTAACAGTCTACATTATCTAAGGGTTCTTGCACACTTTGTTGTCATAGTTTCATAAACCCTACATTTGCATGTAAGTCTCCTTTGTTGGAACAACTGAAACATATCCATTGAGTTATCCTACAAGCTAAGACCTAGCTATATAAACCTTAGGGTAGTCCTATTATAAAGTCTTGGGATAAGATTCCTTTCAAGAGAGGTGAGGTATCTAATATCTTATCTGTATTGTTGTGTGATAAAACCACCATCAACAAAATTGGTGCTAGAAGGAGGGCTAGACATATCATTTAACCCTTCTTATCCAGACAAGTAAGGCTAGGGAATAGTAAGAGACATACAAGATCTAGTTCAGCTGGGGAAGATTTGTTGTCATTAACCCAGTTTAGAAAAGCAAGGAGAGACCAACAGATACCCAAAACTCTAAGAGCATGATCCATCCCTAGGAACCCTACTATGATCCAGGTTAATTTTCTCAACATGGCTTTCTTCGTTGCAAATCCCTCTCCTATCCATTTTGCTAATTATAATGATATTCCCAAAAATCCCAACAAGTACTATTGAAAGTTTCATCCCAATGATCTTGAAAGGACTGCGGATGAGCATATCAAGATCTTTGAAGGCAACATGTATATGTTGCGGGTTGAACATGAGGATGTTGTATGTAGGTTATCTCCATACTCACTCCAGGATGAAGCATACTACTGGTTTGTTAATCTCCCTTCAGCTTCCATTAATTCATGGAAAACCTTGAAGGATGCCTTCTTGAACCGATTCCACTATCGGTCCTTTGTGGAGATTCATAGAGCTAGAGGAGAATTGATAAATTTGTTCAACAATAGATTCCATAAGGCTTATTGTTGTCTTTAGGTGCCCTTTGACCTTGCTCAAGTAGCTGCTCTGCCCATCTATTATGCAACATTGGATAAATTGATGTCAATATTTGTCAGAAGGGCCAACCCAGCACCAATAACTTTAGCACAGGAATATGTTGAGGCTATCAAGGTGAACACAGAGCTAGGACAGGCTATAGCAGGCCCACTGAATCACAGCAGTCTGGTATGCATGCCTAATCAGATACCATTAATCAACCATACCTTAGCCAATCATACTCTAGTGTTGAATCCCATCTTAGCACCCACTACAAAACAGGCTTTAGTTATTCACTCTGGAGCACCAATCACAGAGTTACCTCCTACACAATTGCCCTTCCTCCAATCAACTGAAGCTACAAAGACTAAAGATGATAAGGATGACATCATAGAGTTAGCTGAACAGATGAAAAAACTCACAGCTGAAGTGACTCATCTCTGAAATCAAAATGCTTACTTGCAACAAAGGAATCAAAATCAAAGTCAATATCAAAATCAGAATTACCAGAGGCCAAATAGGACATGGAATACTAGCCCAAACAATGGAGGAGTTTTATCATCATTGGAGTCCCATAATGCATAAAATCATCCTCCAGGGCAAGTAATATTGGCTAAGGCAGCTTTGTCTTCTTGGTGTAGGATTCACAACACAAATGCTCACTCAAAGTTAGACTGTCATGAGTTTCATATTGCATCCAGCATCTTTCAAAGAGAAGTCTAGAATGCTAAAACACAAGAGACTCCACCTCCCATGGGGTACGAACTGGTGCCTACTCAAAGGTATGATACTGTCTTAGTCTTAGAGAGTTATGTTTTTTCTTTTCAAGATGATAACCAGCCTGAAGAGGAGGAAGTCGATGAGGTTCATGCTTACTAGCAATATAATAGGACCCCATATAATCTCAGAAGTAACAAACCTAAAGGGCCATTTACCACTTCCATTCCTCCAAATAATTATCAAGTTCCTCCTGATCCTAAAGCCTCTAACAATCCTGATTTGCCTAAGGTTGTACCTCAAATTGTAAGTCAGAATCAACCAGCTGAATCATCTAAGAAATTAGAAGTAGCAAAACTGGGTTAGTATGTGGTAGATTAATTGCAAAAAATGAAGGTCAGTCTGTCGATATTTGAGCTGATGAAAATCCAAGAAGTTAGGATAGCCTTTCTCTGAGATATTCGGATATAAACAAGGACTGATCTCACCACAAATGATGTTTCACAAAAGGACAGTCAGGACAAAGGAAATGATAAAGTCCATGTTTTAGATTCAGACCATCAGGTAACCTTGTATAAGGAAAAAAGAGAATCACCTCCTTTCTTGTTGACCTTGAGAATATTTGCAAAGAATCTTCATAATTACTTGGTTGACTCATAAGCCTCTACTAATTTTATGTTGTTATCTATTTGCAAAGCTCTAGGTTTAACCTCTGCTAAGTCCTCTAGGAAAGTCACTCAGCTAGATAAGACAGAGGTGGGAGTTGTGGGTGAACTAAACAGGATTCATATGTAGTTGGCCTTGGACCCACAGGTGTAGCAGTATATAGACATACAAGTGGTGGAGATTCCTGATACATATGGTATGCTTCTTAGTAGGACTGGTCTAAGACATTGAATGGATACATGGCCATTGACTTTGCACACATGTGGCTACCTTGGAGAGAATTGCTAATCAAATTTGTATTCAAAGAGAACCAAAGATGAAACACATGATAACAGAGTATAACCAGACAAAGGAGATCTTGTAGTCAGAAGTGGATTTAGGAGTTTATCTCCCTCAGATAAATCAAGTAGAAGTACTAATGTTGATTTGTAATAGGTTTCCTTAGCCACCACTTAGTGAATGTCAAGAGAGTACAAAAGCTTGTGTTCAATCAGACCATGGTTCCTCTTCTGACAACAAGCCTAGAATTTTTGAGGTGTTTAGAAGTTTTGTGGCCAAGTCCATGTGTGATCAACTGCCCATGGGGAAAAGGATACAAATGGAAGAGTTGTTGTTGCCCAACTTGTGCCGCATTCATAATGTGTCACATTCAAAGTTCACATGTTCTTTATGCCAGAAGGCAGTGTATCAAGTTCATAAGCATTTAAAGCTATTGTCCACCCAAAGTGAAGGAAAGGCCAAATTGGTACCTGCAACCAATCAAAAGACCAGATCACTAGATAGATAGGATATTAATCTTAAAGGGAAACCTACAGATTCTCAGATTTTGACATTAAGATTTGATGGGTCTAGATCCAAGCAAGGATCTAGTGCAAGGTTTGAACTAATCTGTCCTACAGGGGAATCTTACTTGGTTGCATACATATTACAATTTCCTTGTACTAACAATGTTGCAGAATATGAATCATTAGTGCATGGGTTGTTGATTGCTATTCAAAAGAAAGTTAAGATAATTGAAGTATTTGGTGACTCGAAATTGGTGGTTAAGCAAGTAAGGAAGTAGTACTCTTTCTATGATAAAAGACTGAATCATTACCAGAATTGAGTTTGGGATCTCATTTAATGTTTTGATGGCTTTAATATTCAATTGATTCTGAGGAAACAAAACCATGTTGTCGATGCATTGGCACAAGCTACAAGCTCTTTGGAACCCCTGGCTATGTCTGATTTAAAGAAGTTCACTGTAGAACTGGTTCCAACTCCTTATGTGCTAGATAATGTTACTCATTTCCAGGTTTTTGAAGATGATAAGCATATAATTGACTTCCTCATGTGTTTAGATGTGTTATCTGCTCAAATAATTGATGAGAGGAGTCAGAACCTGCTGAGATGGATTTGGAAGGTGTATTAAACATCAAGACTAATACCATTCCCCGAGGGATGGTAGAGCTAGAAAGACTTTTTGATCGAGATCATCTTGGCACTCAAAAAAGTAAAGTTGACTCTATCGGTGGAAAGTGTGGCCCATATAACTTGGGGACCGAAGATGATGTCAAAAATGTTTTTATTGGTAAGGTCTACACCCTTGAAGAAAAGGTAGGAATCATTCACACATTGACAAATTACCATGATGTTATTGCATGGAGTTATGAAGACCTTAAGACCTTTGACACTTCTATATAACTCACACCATGCCTTTGAAGCCTTGAGTTAAGCCATTTCAATAGAGATAGAGACCATTCAATGCCCTCTTGGAGCCTCTAATTTTTCAGGACAGTAAGAAACTATTATTGGCAAGGATCATATTTCTGATGAGACATTGTCCCTAGATGGTCAACTTGGTTCTGGTACATAAAAAGAATGGTGAAATTAGATTATGTGTTAATTTTAGGAACTTGAATAAAGCATCCGAAAAGGATAATTACCTGCTACCATCCCTTGATGTGGTATTGCAAATAGTTAATGAATCATAGATGATCTTATTTCTAGATGGTTATTTAGGATATAATCAAGTAATGGTAGAATATGCTAATAGGTTGAAGATTGCTTTCACTTACAAGTGGGGTATATATGCATATCAGAGGATGCCATTTGGTTTGATTAATGATGGGGAAACATTTCAGCGTGCCATGGATATTTCTTTCAAAGGCTTGGTAGGAAAATACATCATTATTTACATGGATGATTTAACCATATTTTCCAAGAAAGGGGAGGATCATATCTCTAATTTGAGAAAAGTGCTCCAACATTGTAGAGATTATGGTATTTCATTGAATCCCAAGAAGTGTATTTTTGGTGTGACTGTAGGGAAGTTGCTAGGACATGTTATTTCTGAAGAAGGCATATCTATAGATCCTAATAGAGTCCAGGCCATTCTCAAGATAAAGCCTTCAGCAAGTAAGAAGGAATTGAAGTCCTATTTTGGGAAGAACAACTTTGTTCAAAAATTTATAATTGAATTTGCTGAAATTGTCAGACCACTAAAAGCTATGTTGAAACAAGATGATAAGATTGAATGGACACCATGAGCCAAAGCAACTTTCTCATAAATCAAGCAAGAAATAGCTAATGCTCTAGTTATAATAAGTCCATATTACAATCTTCCATTTTGCATATACTCCTTTGCTTCCGAACATACATATGTAGCCATGCTAACCCAGAAGAAGGGAGTTGATGATGAATGCCCTATTTCTTTCATGAGTACACCATTAAAAGATATGAAACTTAGATATCCAAATGTGGAAAAATAATCTTATGCACTAGTCATGGCAGTTAAGAAATTTTGTCACTATATTTTGAGAAACAGAGTGACTACTATAGTCCCAGATGTTGTAGTTAAGGCATCATTAATGGAGAATGAGCTAGGTGAATGAAGAGGGAAATGGGTCACAGTATTGCAAGAATTTGATTTAGAGATACAGCCTATAAAGCTAGTGAGAGGACAAGCACTTACCCAGGCCATAACATAAACTGATCCTAGATTGGTTTCTCAACAATATGTGTTAGAGGATATATCACAAGATGACTGGTATGGGGATATTCTATTCTACCTCCTTAATCAATGATGTCCACCTCATTTGAATTCAGTCTAGAGAAGAGTATTAAGGCTGAAGAGTAGTAGTTTTATGGTCAAAGGATCAGTTCTATATAAGAAGAATCATGAAGGGATCTATTTGTGGTGTTTGGATAAAGTAGAAGTGGCACAAGTTTTGGTTGGTTTTCATGAGATGTTTGGGACAGGCGTGGTTCTAGTCATTCTACTGTAAATCAAATTCTTCGAGATGGTTATTATTGGCCCACCTTATTTAAAGATGCTCATGCACATGTCTAAACTTGCCATATTTTCTAGACTATTGCCTTAAGAGAAAGAAACATTGCCATGTGTTTGCAACTGGTGGTAGAGGTACATCCATTCACACAATGGGGGCTCAACTTAATTGGTATGATCAATCCACCTTCCTCTACAGGCCACAGGTATATTCTAACCGCTACTGATTATTGCACAAGATAGTCTAAATCTCAGGCTTGTAAGCAATGCACAACAAAGGTAGTAATCAAATTTATTGAAGAATATATCATCACGAGGTTTGGTTGTCCTTTTTCCCTTATCTATGATAATGGTCCAACATTTTCATCTTTACATTTTTCAAACTAGGCATTTGATTATGGCATTGTACTAAAGTTTTCATCCAATTACTACCCTCAGGGCAATGGAGTCACTGAGTCAACTAATAAAAATTTGCTTGAGGTACTAAAAAGACTGCTTGACAAAAACCCCAGAGAATGGCATACCCAACTTAATTTTGTTTTGTGGGTAGACAGGATCAAGAATAAGGCTACTTTAGGAACCTTTCCTTATCATTTGGTTTATGGGCTAGAACCTATGTTCCCTATTCACTTGAGGATAGTTGTACTGTAGTTCATGCAAGATTATCTAGAACCTGATGATACAACCTCAACCCGCTTAACCCAGCTCCTGCATTTGGAAGAAAAATGAGACGCTGCAATTGAAAATTTTACTAAACATCAAGGTATAGTAATGTAATGGATGAAAAGAGGGTTGATTGATTTGATTGGTAGTTTAATTAGGTCCTCATTTCACTCAATACATTCAAGGACATTTAACCCAGTTGAATCACAACTTTTGCAAGAGGACTCAACTATCAGGTTGGCTATCACTTGGAATGATAAGGAAATTTGGAATTTGTTGATTAATTTGTTAAATTTAGCCCAATTAAGCATGAAACCCTAATTATGCAAAATCATAAGCAAACGGATGAAACATGACAAATGCTTGAACAAAAAGATACTAAATATAGGTCATATACATACTAGATTTCAGATTTTGAAATACGAAAAACTTCAAGGTCAAAAGAGTAGGCTCCCAAGCCCAAGGTGGTACCTTTTCGGAGGGCTTCGAGATGAAATTTGCTACAGACTGCAACCACTTTAGAGATTTCCAACACTGCAAAACTAGAGGTTAAAAGAGTGGGTGCCCTTAAACTTTGAGGATTATTTCCTGCCTTTTTCTTCATATCTAGATTCCTTATTCTCTGCAATGATCCTCTGCAACTCCTCTCTACAAGATCCGATACCTGTCACCTATAATCACAAGAGAGGGGTTGGGGGTTGTGGTGTTTAGGAGCTTGCCTCAGTCAAGCCCCCGAATGAAATTCAAGCCTTCCAATAACATTGTTAGATAGAGAATGTGTGTCCTTTGTGGACAGAGGTAAAAATAATGATAAAGTGTCCAGATTGAATCACAAATAGATATTACTTCAGAGGTGTATCTATCAAGGAGATGAAGATCTTTCACACCATGAGAAGATGAATCCAAATCTACAACAACAACATAATTCTTCTCTGCAACACAATGAATGCCTTGAATGCTCTATGATCATAAGTTCACCTTAATCTCAAATCATCTTCTAGTTTTCAAATGAAGTCCTAAACATGATTATATATGCATTCCTGCTAAATTTTCGTAATCCAAACTTAAGATTTCGACAACAGAAACCTTTTAATGGTCACCAACTGACATTCAAATTTGGGGCCCTGACAAAATAGGGCAGGATAAGGGCACAGGTGGCCTTTTCCAGGCACCTATTTTAGGGCTAGATTAATCTCACAGATATCCCCTAAGTCCCATTTGTCATGGGTTTCAGGGGATTTTGCTCCGGGATTTATTTCTAAGATGCATGATTAAAATTAAGGGAACTGAGAGCTAAACTTAGGAGGTAAAAGTCCTAGGGGACATTTTACGACATAACATTTAGCCCCCAATTTAATGTATGTATGATCTTACGACCCATACATGCATTAAAGTATGGTCGAAAATACATCAAACACACCAAACACTTGAAGCTAAGGACTACACAAAGATTGAGGAACTATTTCTATCCCCTAGTCTTAGGTAAGCATTAGAAAACACATCGCAGACACACAAGACACAATGAAGATAGTAGGAAGCACACAAGACCTGGAGAAGATGGTATTGAAGACACATAAAACATGATGAATACACTGGTATAACATGTTTATTTTCATATATATAATATGTATGGAAATAAAAATTACAACACAAAACCCCAAGAGTGTAGGGGGGACTCATCGCCACACCCTTTACACTACACCAAGGGGAGAAAACACTCCATACAAAACCCAAGCACAGGGGGAACTCATCGCCACACCCTTTACACTACACAAGTGGGAAGACACATCATACAAAACCCAAGTGTTGGGAGGACTCATCACCACACCCTTTACACTACACAAGGGGGAAAACATGCCATACAAAACCCCAGCGTAGGGGGGACTCATCGCCACATCTTTTACACTACATGAGGGGGAAAACACACGGAAGATGTACAAAAAACATGAGCATCATATAGCATGTCATAGACATACTATACGTCTTAAACATGACAAACAAGGCGATGGAAGGAGCTTATTGCTAAGTCCCACCATCTCAAACATGCTTCAGACACAGTTGATGGTTGGGCTTATGCCACAACAACCACCAAAGACACACTTAAGGGAGGATAGTCTTAAGATCCAATCCTGCCTCTGCAGAGAACTTTTGAAATAAAAGGATGTGCACTAGCTCCAGAGATAAACCATCCTGCCTTCCGCAGAAAGGCTTTTGAATAAAAGGATACGCACTAGCTCAAGAGATGTGTTATCCCACCTCCGCAGAGGGATTCTTGATTACAATTGATATAAGGATCTACACTCACGGTGGAGATACAATATCCTGCCTCACAGGGAGGGCTTACAAACCTGCTTCATTAGTACCAAAATTATCAGACAGATAACCTTATATATGCCCCCACCTTAAGGTGGTTAATGTCACGTATCGATATCAAGCACATTAAGGTATAGAGAAAACACACAAGGAAATAAGAGCTTTTGCAAAGCCCATGCCCCCAAGGTGGCATGTGTGTATGATCACCAAATATTCCCACAAACATAATGATAAGATATGCTAAGATAAGATAACAAGAGAGGTTACAAATCTTACTCTAAGATAATAACCAAAGCAAAACATGAAAGCTATGCATGAATCATATATGAGATCACATCAAAGAAACCAAGGCTACACATATGAGTTTGGATCAGAGTATAGCCATTGGGCTTATACTATAGGTATCTTAGAACTGAGTGTAACAACAAGGTGAGATACCAGACAATCAAAGTGCACGGAGTAGATGTATTGTTATGATTTGTTAGAAAAGATAAGACAACATCAATATCACATGGAGTGATTCTACTAGCCAATTGTTAGATATATAAATCAAACCCATCTTCATGCATGGACTAGGTCCATTTTTGCTTGCTTGTTGAAGGGACACACGGTCCGTATCAGTTAGTTGTTTGTTTTTTGTCATCCGCCGACTAGATAGAATCACATGAAGAAGGTAAACAATAAAATGAGAGAGGAGAACAAGTGCCTTAGGAACACCACATAGGAGGATGCCCCCAGGTCATCAACTGCAACGCTATGCCCCTAAGGCATGACAAACAACAATAAAATAGAGGAGAGGAAAGATAGAAGAATGATGAAACAAATAAAAAAATGGTCACAACAGAGGCAGTGTCTTGGTATCCTTGACCTTACAAGAGTATCAAGGGCCATCCTAGGAGGCCTAAACAACACATAACACGTCACAGGGGAACACAACACAAGAGGGGAGGCCACATAAATGAGAAAACTATTCTACGATAAAGGTGGCCACCAGGGTTAGAAATACTTACCTGTTGCACAATCGAACAAGCGGTTGTCGTAGAGCAAATCGTCATCTTCCCAATCTAAAATGTCAAAGGAGAGAAGTACATAAGGTACAATTGCCCAACTTTTGTCATTGTCCTTAAACCCTTCTTTAAGCTCTTCTTTGTTTGGTTCCATGTTAGATGGTGGAATGTTTTCTTATTGAGGTGCATTTTGTTGAGCAAAAGATTGTCTTATCTTCCTCCTTTCTCTTGCTTGCCTATTCCTTTTTATTTTATTAGTGATGTTGTCAAGAGGAAATATTGTGATTTTCTATAGTTTTCAATATTTCAGAGGAGGAAGCTGGTACAAACTTAATTTGTTTTGATGAAGTGCTTTGTTCTCCACGAGTACTTCCCGATCCTTGCAAGGATAATGGAGGAGGAACCTCGGCATAGAGTCCCTTGCCTTT
Source organism: Cunninghamia lanceolata (assembly GCA_027924645.1). Taxonomy (NCBI): domain Eukaryota; kingdom Viridiplantae; phylum Streptophyta; class Pinopsida; order Cupressales; family Cupressaceae; genus Cunninghamia; species Cunninghamia lanceolata. The sequence continues at coordinate 753,399 of BSBN01000983.1, read as the reverse complement.
TGATCTAGGAAGTTCTTATAATACGAGTTGTTTTTCACTTGTTGCTTGTTGAATAGAAGGTCTGACCAGTCTAGATAGTAATTTTGCCTTATATCATCTATATCCCAAGAAAAGTTGGTCTCTTCATAGTTCAGGTTCCATAGTAGCTCCTAGCCAAAAGTAATCAAGAGTAAAGTTCTTATGAGTAACCATGGGTTTCCATGTATTACAATGAATAGTGTGCACTTGTCCATATAAAGGAAATTTTATACATTTGTGAATTGTTGAGGTGACAGGCTTCATACCTTTTAGCCATGGATGGCCTAATTTTATGCGAAAGAGGTTGGATGTAGGGATGACATCAAATAATTGTTCCATGGATTTTTCAAATACCATAACCAATAAAGATATCTTCACATAGGTGGGAATAAAAGCTCTAGTATGTGTCTTAATCATTATGTTTGTAGGTTCATAATAACCTTCTATCAAATCATGTGAACAAAGGAACTCTTCTGTTGCCACATTTATCATACAATTAGGATCTATAAGTGTTCCATGCACAGGAGTCTCCATTACCTTCACTGTCATGTAAAGAGGTCCTTCAATGTCTCCAATTGTTCTATCATGAGGTGTGAATACTATTTTAGGTTTAGGGGTTTTTCTTTTCATATAAGGTATAGGAGGGAACCTAGTATTATTGTTGTGATAAGAAGCCATGTATGCAAGACTATTTCACCCTTTAAGCACTTGTTTGAGGGAAACGGGTACTAAAAGACACATAGGGTCCACAACAAACAAAGTGGGTAGAATGAAATAATGCGACACAACAAGGTAATATGAGTGATTTGTAAGTTTGTTTAAAGAAAGTGTATACAACCCTTAGCATTGAAATACATAATGTGTAATTAAAAACATGCAAATTTTCAAGCAAAAGTGTGAAATGATGCCAAATTTTAAGATGAGCAATGTATGTATGTTGTCAAATGAATATAAAATTTGATTTTAAAAGATTTTTAATACATATGCAAGGAAGTGGATACAAAACTATGCTTGTTTATGACCTAAAATGCTTATTTTTTTCATTTTTTCCAATGCAAATGTTCTAAATATGCAAATGTAAATGCAAAAATGTGCAATGCAATAACAATATAGTCCAAAATCATATTTGAAAAGAGTGTTCAAAGGAGTAGTAAAATCTGAAACAAAATTTTAACCACAAACCCTAGCTTTTGTGAAGACTAGGATATATGAAAAAATGCATAATTTCAAGCAAACCCTAACAAATAAAGTATGAAAATGCAAGATAAATGATTATGTAATGATGTAATGCTACAATTTATGTCAGATATGATGTAAATTTTATGTCAGAAAATGTCCCCTTGGGGGCTTTTCCCTCTTAAGGTTTAGTTCTTGGGTCCTTAGAATGCATTTAGAGCATCTTGCATGTTAATTTTGAATCCCAATGAGAAAACTCTAAAGTCTTATGGAAAATAGGACCAAGGGGGTGCTATTTTGATGATCCTTGAATAAAAATGGAGGGTGGAGTTAGGCACTAGCACCCTAGTTTTGCCCTATTTTAGGTGTACCCTAAATTTAAATGTCAGTTTTATGACCATTATTTAGTCCCTATGCTGACATCTCAAGTTTGAATTACGAAATTCTTAGCAGGAATCTTTGTAGTTGCATATATAAGCATGTTTAGGTTTTCATTTAGAAACTAGAAGATGATTGTGAACTTTAGGCAATTTTGTGATTTCAAGATATTCATTATTGCAGAGCAAAGCATTCTTATTGTGTTTTTGATTGTAGATTTGACTTCATCTTCTCATGTGATTGAAGAGCCTTCATTTATGTGAGATCTACACTACAAGGTGATATCTATTGTGTTTTCAATCATTTATCATTTGGATGTTGCCTCCATCTCGTTGGGATATGCACTCTTATCTGACGATGGTGTTTAGAAGACTTGAATGTCTCTTCAGGGCTTGACTGAGGCAAGCCTCTAAACACCACAACCCCCTCCCACACTCCTTTGTGATTGCAGGTTACAGGTACCAATTTTCATAGAGTGGAGTTGCAAAAGGAAGTTGTAGACAACAAGGATTTAGGATTTGAAAGAAAGAAGGCAAAGTTCAGCATTTCGAGACAAGGGCGCTAGTCCCTATCTCCATTTTTTTCAGGGCAGAAATGAAAGATACAGTGCAGATCAGTGTCAGAAGGAGATTCAGATTCCATGATGAAAACTATACCCTGGACTAGGGCACTAGTCCCAGTGTCCCCGATTGTTCTGCATCTCGACCTTCAAAAAATAGTGAGTTAATAATCTCTGTCCTTCACCTTGGTCTTAAAGGATTTGTTGTAATTCATTAATTTGCTTACTGTTTTGCTTATTTAGGGTTTTGAGAGTAATTGAGCATTAAGTTGAGATATTGTTTGTTACATCTGAACTTCCACATCATTCCAAGTGGCAGCCCAACCTAATAGGTAATTTCTCTCGCTTAGTGGAGATTCAACTCGGTTGATATGCCCTTGAATATTTGGTGAGAAGGGAGGATTTGCCTTTAAAACATAAACTAAAACCTATCCCCCCTTTTTCAACCTCTAAACATTTTGGCAAACCCCTATTTTTAGAATTTTTGCACCTTGCTAAGTGTTATTTGATAGATTTGCATTCTTTCATCTTTTTGCATTAAAAATTTGAAAAATTTGGAAATTTTTTTTTAAAAATTGGCATCTTAGGCTTGCATTTTAGCATAATTTGAATTAATTGACATTTAATTTCATTAAATTTCTATCATTATCATCAGATCTGATTTAAATTACAGAAATTCATCATTTAGTATTCATTTGCATTGTATTTTCATGCTTAAATGGTCAAAAATTGCTTGAAATTGTGCATTTTTTCATAAAAATGTAGTTTTGCAATAGCTAGGGTTTGTAGTCAAAATCTTGTTTAAGATTTTACCACCCTTTTAAAACACTCATTAGGACTTATTTTTAATTGTAGTTTTACATCGTAGTGGCTTTCTTGCAAAATTTCATGTCTAGGGTTTGAAAACCTTGCTTTTTCACTAGATTTGGGCCTTATCATCTCTTTAGAATTGCATCACAAGTGTGTTGTGAGGGATTTTTCTACACTATTTGTCTTATATTAGGGTTATTATCTTCTTTCCTTCCTTAAATTCCTTACAACACCCTTTCTTCTAGACATTTACATTGAAAATTGGTGGAAAATTGCATATTTTAGGTGTATTTTCACTAGGTTTTGACTTGTCATCACTCTAGACTTGCATCAAAAGCATGTTGTGAAAGATATTGTTGCATAATTGGGATTTTCTTAGGCATATTATTTACTTTCCATCTTTAAATTCTTCACAACACTTCTTCTTTCATTCATTTGCATTGAAAAAAGTTGAAAAATCTAGCATTTTAGGTCATATTCATACATAGTTTTGCATTCAATATATAACATGGATTCTCCTTGTCATTCATCTTTGGAAGATTTATTTGAGTACATTATGAATTTTGATAACTTTAGAAAATTCACTAATAAACATCCTCAAGTCTTGCATCAAATAGCATACATCTATCGCATTGGCATGTCTGTAAGCACTACCTATGACATCCTTCGAACAATAGCCTATTTTGAAAGCTTCCTCACTATTGTGGGTGTGTTTCCTTCCATCTTGGAAAATCTCACTAATTTTATTTCTGAAAGTAACCATGGGGAAAGTAGTAATGAAAACATCATTCCCTCTCTCCCTTCGTTTCATGACGACATAATGGACATTCTTTTTGAGACCTATGAGAATGATATAGCAATAGGTGATTCATCGAACAAAGAGACTTGTCCCAACATAACCCCACTTAGTGAGGATATTTTGGCACAAGAAGATATCATTGGCACATTCCTTAACACTACTCTACCATTCCTTTCTACTCTCCCTAGCTAGGATGAAGCATTGGATGATGTAGATTCCCTTTGTGAACATTTGCTTCAACCTGCTGAAACTAAAAATTTACCACCTGATGTTCAAGAACTTCTCAAGTACATCTTAAACAAAGAAATAGATCATACACCTTTACCTGAACCCTCACATACCTTGGAAAACAATGAAAACTCACAAAACATTGAAGAACAAACTATTCCTCACAGCCAAGGTATTCCAATACCCTATATATGGACTCAAATGGGCATTTTTAGGTTCCTCCACCACCTCACTCAACCGGAAAGGGTATTATAAAAGCTCCTACATCACCACATTTAATCGACACAAAAAACCATGATATCCCCTCTCTACCATCATTAATGGATACCTTTCCTACAAGGATACCCTCACCAGTTCACGAACATGTGGAAGAGAGAAGAAATAAAGATTTAACCATTAAAGTAAAGATCAAGATTCATGATGATCGCTAGCCTGATTGTCCTCCCAGGTAAGTATTTCTAACCATTTACCTTCGTAAAGTGTTTCACCTATGATGTGTTATGTGTTGTTTAGGCCTCCTAGGATGACCCTCGATACTCTTGTAAGGTCAATGATACCGGGAGACCAACTTTGTTGTGACCCTTCTTCTATTTGTATCATCATTTTCCTATATTGCTTCTCCTCTATTTTCATTGTTGTGTGTTGTGTCTTATAGACATAGCATTGCGGTTGGTGACTTGGGGGCACCCTCCTACATGAATGTCCCTAAGGCACTTGTTTCTCCTCTCTTGATTTATTGTTTAACTTCCTCTAATGGTTATATCTAGTCGGCAGACGATGAAAAACATATTATACTGATATGGACCTAGTGTCCCTTCAGCAAGAAATCAAAAAATGGACCTAGTCCATACATGATGACAGGGTTGATATATATTATCTGATGCTTGGCTACTATAATTGCTTCATGTGATGTTGTCTTATCGCACTTACAAAACATAACAATACTGCTTCTCCATGCACTTTATCTATCTTGGATCTTGCATTCCTCAGCTTTCTATGTGAATGATTACATGCATTCTTGTTTATCATGATTATATGGATGCTAACACCTTTTCTTGCAGGAAATTATGTGTTAGTGGGAACACTTGGCATTCATAAAGTACATGTCACCTTTGGGGGGCATGGGCTTTGTGAGATCTCATGTTCCCTTGTGTGTTTTCTCTCTACCTTAATGTGCTTGATATTAGTACATGATATCAACCACCTTAAGGTGGGGGCATATATAAGGTAATTTTCTGATATTAGCTATTAGCAAAGTGTGTTTGTAAAGATTGAAATCTATTTCAATCATTTATGCCCTCTCCAGAGGTGGGTATGGTATATTTCTAGAGGAGATTGCACATCCTATCATTTTTTAAAAGTCCTCCGAGGAGGCAGGGCATATCTGAGACTATCCTAACCCTTAAGCATGTCTTCAACGATTGTTGTGGCAAATCCCAATCATCGGTGTGTGTTTATAATGTGCCTAAGATGGCTATGAACCTAGCAATAGGTTTCTTCCATCGCTTGTCTATTGTGTTTTCTCCATGTCTTCCATGTGTGTGTGTATGGCGTGTTTGTTCCCATGCATAGTTTCAAGACTAGTGGTGATGAGCTCCTCCTATGCTTTGGGATTTGCATGGCATGTTTGCTCTCAAGTGTAGTTTCAAGGCTAGTGGCAATGAGCTCCTCCTACACTTTGAGATTTGTTTGGCGTGTTTGTTGCCCCTTATGCAGTTTCAAGACTGGTGGCGATGAGCTCCTCCTACATTTGGGTTGTGTGTTTACTTTCCTTCTACCTGCATTTGCATTTCATATATGAGAAAATGAAAAAGAAATAATCATTGCACTCATTATATTCATTATGTTTTGTGTGTCTTCAATGTTGTCTTCTCCGTGTTTTGCATGACTGTAACTATCTTCTCCATGTTTTGTATGCCTATTATCGTCTTCAATGTGTATGGTGTGTCTTCACCGTGCTTGGCATGTTTGTTGACCTTACTTTAATGCATGTATTGGCCTTGCATTTATACATACATTAAAGTGGGGGCTAAATTTTATGTCAGAAAATGTCCCCTTGGGGGCTTTTCCCTCTCAAGGTTTAGCTCCTAGGTTGGAATGCATTTAGAGCATCTTGCATGTTAATTTTGAATCCCAATGAGAAAACCCTAAAGTCTTATGGAAAATAGGACTTAGGGGGTGCTATTTTGATGATCCCTGAACAAAAATGGGAAGGTGGACTTGGGTGGTAGCACCCTAGTCCTACCTATTTTGGGTCTACCCTAAATTTAAGTGTCAATTTATGACCATTATTTAGGTCCTATGCTGACATCTCAAGTTTGAATTACGAAATTCTTAGCGGGAATCTTTGTAGTTGCATATATAAGCATGTTTAGGTTTTCATTTAGAAACTAGAAGATGATTGCAAACTCTAGGCATTTTTTTTATTTCAAGATATTCATTGTTGCAGAGCAGAGCATTGTTATTGTATTTGTGGTTGCAGATTTGACTTCATCTTCTTATGTGATTGAAGAGCCTTCATTTATGTGAGATCTACACTACCAGGTGATATCTATTATGTTTTCAATCATTCATCATTTGAATTTTTCCTCTAACCCATCAGGATATGCACTCTTATCTGATAATGGTGTTCAGAAGACTTGAATGTCTCTCTGGGGCTTGACCAAGGCAAGCCTCTAAACACCACAACCCCCTCCCACACTCCTTTGTGATTGCAGGTTACAAATACCAAGTTTCATGGAGTGGATTTGCAGAAGGAAGTTGCAGACAACAAGGATTTGGGATCTGAAAGAAAGAAGACAAAGTTTAGCATTTCAGGACAAGGGTGCTAGTCCCTATGTCCTCCACTTTTAGGGGGGCAGAAATGGAAGATACAATGTAGATCAATGTCGAAAGGAGATTTAGATTCTGGAACAAAAACTATACCTTGGACTAGGGTGCTAGTCCTAGTGTCCCCAACAGTTCCGCATCCCAAACTTTGAAAAATAGTGAGTTAATAATCTCTGTCCTTCACCTTGGTTTGAAAGGATTTGAGCACTGTAATTCATTAATTTGCTTATTGTTTTGCTTATTTAGGGTTTTGAGAGTAATTGAGCATTAAATTGAGATATTGTTTGTTACATCTGAACTTTCATATTGTTCCAAGTGGCAGCCCAACCTGATAGGTGATTACTCTCGCTTAGTGGAGATTCAACTTGGTTGATATGCCCTTGAATGTTTGGTGAGAAGGGAGGATTTTCCTTTAAAACATAAACTAAAACCTATCCCCCCCTTTTCAACCCCTAAATAGTAAATATCAGATATTTAAATGATTTAGATGAAATGCAATGAAAATATTGTAAACTCTGTCTAAATACAAGCCTAGGATGCTTGATTTTTTCAATTTTTTCAATTTCTATGCAAGATTTTCAAATGTATAATGATGACAATGAAATGTATGAATGCAAATCTGATTTACAATTGTCAGAAAGATGCAATGTTTAGAAAAACATAGGTTCACTAAAATGTAATGGATGAAAAGAGGGTTGATTGATTTGATTGGTAGGTCCTCCTTTCACTCAATACATTCAAGGGCATTTAACCGAGTTGAATCACAAATTTTGCAAGAGGACTCAACTATCAGGTTGGCTATCACTTGGAATGATAAGGAAATTTAGAATTTGTTAATTAATTTGTTAAATTTAGCCCGATTAAGCCTAAAACCCTAATTATGCAAAATCGTAAGAAAATGGATGAAACATGACAAATGCTCGCATAAAAATATACTAAATATAGATCAGATACATACTAGATTTTAAATTTTGGAATATGGAAACTTTGGAGTCAAAAGAGTAGGAGCCCAAGCTATTAATTTGCTTATTGTTTTGCTTATTTAGGGTTTTGAGAGTAATTGAGCATTAAATTGAGATATTGTTTGTTACATCTGAACTTCCACATTGTTCCAAGTGGTAGCCCAACCTGATAGGTGATTGCTCTCACTTAGTGGAGATTCAACTCAGTTGATATGCCCTTGAATGTTTGGTGAGAAGGAAGGATTTGCCTTTGAAACATAAACTAAAACCTATCCCCTCTTTTTCAACTCCTAAACTGTAAATATCAGATATTTAAATGATTTAGATGAAATGCAATGAAAATATTGTAAACTATGTCTAAATACAAGCCTAGGATGCTTGATTTTTTCAATTTTTTTAATTTCTATGCAAGATTTTCAAATGTATAATGATGACAATGAAATGTATGAATGCAAATCTGATTTACAATAGTTAGAAAGATGCAATGTTTAGCAAAACATAGGTTCACTCAATACATTCAAGGGCATTTAACTGAGTTCAATCACAAATTTTACAAGAGGACTCAACTATCAGGTTGGCTATCACTTGGAATGATAAGGAAATTTAGAATTTGTTAATTAATTTGTTAAATTTAGCCTGATTAAGCCTAAAACCCTAATTATGCAAAATCTTAAAAAATGGATGAAACACAACAAATGCTCGCACAAAAAGATACTAAATATAGATCAAATACATACTAGATTTTGAATTTCAGAATATGGGAACTTTGGGGTTGACAGAGCAGGTGCTCAAGCCCAAGGTGGTACTTTTTTTAGGGCTTCAAGATGAAATCTACTACAGACTGCAACCACTTCAAATATTTCTGACACTGCAAAACTAGAGGTCAAAAGAGTGGGTGCTCTTGACCTTTTAGGGTTATTTCTTACCTTTTTCTTTAGATCCAAATTCCCTATGCTCTGCAATGATCCTCTACAACTCCTCTCTGCAAGATCTGATACCTATCACTTGCAATCACAAGAGAGGCATTGGGGTTGTGGTGTTTAGGAGTTTTCCTTGGTCAAGCCCTAGAATGGTATTCAAGCCTTCCAAAACCATTGTTAGATAGAGAATGTGTGTCCTTGGTGGACAGAGGAGAAAATAATGATAAAATAGATATATTGAATCACAAATAGATATCACCTTGGAGGTGTAGCTCTCAAGGAGATGAAAATCTTTCACACCATGAGAAGATGAAGCCAAATCTACAACAACAACACAATTATACCCTGCAACACAGTGAATGCCTTGAATTCTCTATGATCATAAGTTCACCTTAATCTCAAAATCATCTTCTAGTTTTCAAATGAAGTCTTAAACATGATTATATATGCATTCCGCTAAACTTTCATAATTCAAACTTAAGATGCCGACAATGGAAACCTTTTAACGATCACCAACCGACATTCAAATTTGGGGCCCCGATAAAATAGGGCAGGACAAGGGCACGGGCACCTTTGTCTAGGAACCTATTATAGGGCTAGATTAAGCTCACAGATATCCCCTAAGTCCCATATGTCATGGGTTTTGGGGGATTTTTGTCATGCCCGCATTTCCCATGCGGTCACGACACACAACACATGTGCCATGTCTACATTTGTCATGTGGTCATGACACGAACTACGAAAAACTTTTCTACCTATCTCTAGGAACCCCCTCGCATGCATCTGTGTGCTCAGTGGCAATACGCATAAGGCGTAAACATGTCAACATAACCGTGATGATGATAGCCATCTAGGGGGGATGCTACACGAAGTGTGTCACTTTTAGGGTTAGACTGATTTAAATCTGAACCCCTAGTTTCCTAGGTGTGATAAAGGAATTCCGCCAGCTTCAAAACCAATCTCCAACTCCAGACAAAATGAAATTGAAATAATGATGAAGTAACATGGCATGATGGCGCATGATTAAAGTGGAATGATGGAATGAAGGCTAATAAAATAATATAGAAATTAAACCCTAAAAATCTAGGAGAAATCCGGCAGCATAACACATCTTCGATAAACGCAATTAAATTTTAAAATAAAATTCCAAGAAGGGATTAAATGAATTTTAAGAATTAAATTTAAAATAAAACTTAAGAACAAGATTAAATCGATTTAAAAATAAAATAATAAAATAACTATCCTACCAAGGTCGAATAAATCGACCTTAAATAAAAAGGTTAAAAATTCGAAAATAAAATAATAAATTATAACAAGATGCCAAATTTGGATTTCAAAAATTGAGTCTATTAATAAATATAATTCGACATTACATTTATTAACGAATTCAGAATAATGAGGAGGAAGGAGGTTAAGATACTCCTTCCATAAAATAATAAAATAAAACAGATAATAGTTAAAAGGATAACATCCCACTAGGAAAAATTAAAAATAAACCTCCCAACGGAAATAATTTAAATTCGAAGGGAAAATTCTTCCCTAATTAAAACAAAGATTCAAATCCCTCCCTTAAAATTCCAAATCACAAGGAAATAATCAAAATGCAAAAATAACCCATCCCAAATTAGAAATCTAATTAAAAGAACCCAAAACTTAAATTAAAGCTAGGAAAAGAAATGGAGGTTCTTAACTAAAGAATAAAACATATCCTCACAATTAAAATATCCTCTCACAAAATGAGAAAAGCCCTAATTCCATTTAAAATGGTTTTCTATTTACAATGTTGACCTAATTTTCTCTCTATCTCATTCTTCTCATTTCTTTTGTTTTTGTTTTCTTGTTTGCAGGTCTAGGGTTTTGTTTGAGCTAGACTGCCATGGAGGGGTACCCCACAGAGGTATACCCTTGAATAAACATCAGAATGTATTTTTATTTCTTTTTTTTAAAACACAAAATGATAAATATAATATTTTTTTTTTGTTGAACATACTATCAAAGGAACCCTTGCTGCAGGGTTGGGGTTTGTAGAAGAAACGAACTAAGACGCTGTTGCCGAAGAGACCGAAGGTATCGCGAACGGGGCAGAGGTTCTGGTAGCGGGGCAACAGCGGGGGTGGAAGTGGTATGGGGCGGCGAACTGCATAGGCCGTGGGAGTGGTCGCCAGAGGGAAGCTGCAAAAGCGGAGAACTACGAGAGGTGCGGCGACACCCACCACAGCCCCTGTCCAAAATATATATATAATTATTTTCATTTAATTATGTTTACAAAATTTTAGCCTATCATGCATATATATACACCAGTATATGTATATACTTATATATATAGATATATATACACAAATATATATAGTATATATACATGCTGCCACTTTAACAACATAGTAATTAGTTTTCTCAGTAATGTATATATATATATATACTTATATATATATATATATATATATATATATATATATATATATTAGATAAGGTCTTAAATGTGTTTTAGTTTTTTTTTTTTATATATATATTTTTTTTATTATGAACGGTAACATAAATAACAGCAATCAATAAATTATATATATATATATATTCTCCTCTATATATATATATGTATATATATACATTTAAATAAAAAGAACATATAACTAACATTCTCTTCAATGGCTAAATAGCAGAATTTCTATTTTTTTCTATTTTATATGATAACTATTTCAGTAGTTTTTTTTAAAGTATAAATATACCTAGATATCATTTTTTTTTAAAGAACCCTCCTAGAATTTTAGCAACTGTATTCATGCACAACACTCATAAACATGAAGTTTTCAACAACACAACAAAAATCATTTCATTTAGATAACTACCTTTCTCTCTTTTTTTTTTTTTTTCTGAAGCAATAAAAATCAATTTGCAACTAAGATGTATTTCCTTTCTTTCATCTACAATAAAAATCTAAATAGCTACAATACAACTCATGCGTATTTTCTTTTTGAAAGAACAATAACAGAAAATTATTTATATATATTTTCCCATGCATTTCTCACTACAATGCGCCAACTTCACAATAAAGGGAAAAAAAAACTTTAATTAAAATAACAAAAAGTTTACATTGCATTATTTATCACAGCTAACTCCATGGCAAATAACTAATCAAATTCTTACAAAAGGGCTATAAAGCCAAGGCTCAAAACAGCCAACACAAGAAACTATAGGAACACCAAGAATGGATTCCTCTCAACTCCATTCTTCATTTAAACACCTGCAAATAAAACACAATAAAAAGAACAACCCGGCCACTTCAAAATGCCCTCCTCCCTACCCTAGACCCACAAGTGGGTCACCCCCGAGCTAGGGAGGTAGGGATTCACACAGGTGCAACAACTCCACAACAAAAATCAAACACAACAACACAAAACAGCCCCAATGTTTAACACATAACTCAACTCATGAAAATGAGTTTGATGAGGGTAGGGAATGGACCCCTCTACTTCAAAGGCCACCCAAATGATAAAATACCAAACTCATGGCCTCAAGCCAAAATCTCCAAAACCACCACTCTCCACAAAATCACAGAATAATCTCCATGGCACTCTTGCCATTCAAAAAAAAATCTCCTCAACAAGTAAAAGACCTCAAGGCATAAATAATACAATGTGGAAGTGACCTCAAGGAGGTTCCTTTCCCCTACCCAAACAAGTTGATCATTACCTCCAAGTGGAGGTGCTCTCACCATACTCCCATCCCACACAAAAATAATGAAACAACAACAAACAACCAAGAATGCAACACAACACAATAAATAAGCATGGGTGAAGAAAACATAGTTTAAGAGGCTTACCTTCAAGGCCCTATAATGGAAGCACGTTTGGTGAACAGATCCAAGCTTTCCCAAACCTTCCAATCTCCAAGAATTTCTCTAATTTCTCCAAATTTCCTCCAAAATAGAAAGAAACCCCAAAATGCAAGAACCCGACACTCCTCAACAAGAGGAGATAATATAGGCCATCAATTTGGCCTTGAGGAATGAGAAGGTGACACTTGTCACCTTCGCCTTCCTCCTCCAATGCCACTTTCAAGGGAGAGGAAGTGTGAGGGTGACAAGTGTCATCCTCCAATTCCCTCTCAATCCTCACCTTATCCACTTGTGCTCTCACACATGTGTGAGAGGACAAGTGGTGAGGTGGCATTCCCACTCAAACCTCCAAGAGGATAAGGGATGCCATATGGCATCCTCTTATTCTCTCAAAGAGCCATCTCCCTCCAAGATGCTCTCACACGTGTGTGAGAGTCTTGGAGGAAGCTCCCACACACTTGGGGGTCTTGGAGACCTCCCAAGTCTTCCTTGGGAAAGGATTCCCAAACTTTGGGAAGGGAGATGAGTCTTTCCCAAAGCATGACTCATCTCCCACCTTTTCAAATTTCGTCACTTTGACTAAACCATAGTTTAGAGTGACCAAAAGTGAGTTAATCCAAGGGTTAGTAGGTCAAAATTGACCCTAGACCCATGGGTAACCACCTAGGGTAACTTTTGGGACACTAAGGTTCACAAAGGGGGTTATAAATCCACTTTAAATGGCCTCAAAAATAAAACAAATACCAAGTGGTGTAAGTCAATTAAAATTATACAACACTTAATATTAATAAATTAAACAAAGGGGTACTACACCAAAATGATTAAAAATTAAATCAAGCACGTAAATCACATCCAATTTTTCAAACGTGATCCTTATCCCTCTTGGGAATGGATCAGTTTCACAGGGGATAACTTAGGTATGAATTCTACCTCCAATTTCCTGTGGCTTGGGAATGTAAAACCTGCACATCTCGATCAAGTGTCAATCATATCATGATAATCATAGCTGAAGCAACTGAAATTAAATTCACACCATTGAATACAACAATAATCAACTATAAGAATAAATCTGAATTAAACTGTATTTTTCAATTACATGTCAATTAGTCAACATCACATAAATAACTAGAATCTCATCACAAAGCATCATCAAATATATCTCGTATGTTGAATCACAAAATATCATCAAATACGATCAAATCGAATCACATATGTCTAATCAATGTCCTATCATAATCAGGAGATAAAATCAAGTCTGCATAATGAAACCATAGTCACTAAAAGTCTGATAATGTCATCAACTGAAATGCATAACAATCAAAATAAGTAAGGAAAAATAACCGGCCTCACAATTTTGCTCCAGGATTCATTTCTAAGATGCATGATTAAAATTAAGGGAACTGGGAGCTAAACTTAGGAGGTAAAAGCCTTAGGGGGACATTTTACAACATAACAAGTAAAATGATGGTTTGACAAGAGAGCCAAAGTGAAAGCTTTTCATATCTTAGACTTTGTATTATACTGAGATAAAGATCATGAAAAGAAGGGAGAGCATGGGAAGTTTGACAAACTCTAGTTAGGTCCCTACCAAATAGATGATATTTTGGGAGATAGTACATATAGATTAAAGACTCTTATTGGTGAGGAACTCTCACTGTCTGTTAATGGGCAGTTCCTAAAGCACTACTTTTAGGCTTAGAGGGAATCTCTACCTTCTTTTGTGTATATAGTTTATCTTTTCCATTTTTGCTTAATTTTGTTTGTGTTATGGTTAGGGTAGTTTGCTTTGTTTAGGTTAGTTGATTTCTAGTTTTTCTTTGCTTCTTCTTTTGCTCCTATTTTGTTGGGGTCCTCCATTTTCCAAATAAGGTGGCAGTTGTGCAATCCTTCAAAAGGTCCTCTCTAGGCCAAATAATCTATAAATTGCTTTGAGAAACTTTAGTTTTGTGCTTGGATCTAATTGTGGGTTCTATTGTTATCGTTAGGTGGTATGATGTTTGTTCATAGGAAAAGAGTCACAGGTTTAGTTCACTTGAAGTGTTTTGAAGTCTTATATTTCTCACATCTTAAGTAATCCTAAAAGCTTCTAAAGGAGTCTTGGTGATCATGGGTTAAGTGAAAAATCTTAAGATCCACCTTTGCCACCACTATGATTCCCAGCCCAGCAAAGTTGAACTCAAATATGTAGCCCATGTGATATTTATCATGTGCTTGTTGAATATAAGGAATGCTGAGAGGGGGTGAATCAGTATTCCACAAAACTACTTCTTAATTTGTTTATTAATCCAATTTCCAAACTCAATTACATGAAAGTAGAATAAGCATAAGAATAGCAACCATAAAGACATAATAGATGAACACCAAGATTTTTACGTGGAAAACCTAAAAAAAGGAAAAACCACAATGAGTGTTAGCTCACAATCTATTATGATAGCTCAATACCAGATTACAAAAAGGCTCACTGTCGTATGAAGAAGTGCTTATTGCACAAAAGCTCACTGCTAAGAGAAAAGAAGAAAGAAGAGGAATTAGCTCACTACTAGAAGATGAATTACTATTAATGCATCTACCACATGCTGGATCATCGTTCCATTGAAGGATCAATACACAAATTCAAAGGTCTTCATTTATTCTTCCTTGCTTCTCAACTTAACTACATATACTCTATTTTATATCTTTGTTCAAACTATCCACTCTGCACTTTGCTAATATTCCTTCACACATGAATTTACATACCACACACAACAATACTTCACCCTATCATTGAATTTAATCAGGTATATATATTCGCTACAATTTTTATCTCATAATCAGGTTGACAAGCAAAACATAAACCGTGTACACAAATACTACATCTTGTCGGCTTGAACTTGTGTACAATTTGCAATCTAGACCAAGCCAAACATATAATGATCTTCCTATAGGTCAGCACAAATCATACAACCACTTAGATTTATTCCTTAAACAATATATCTTATCCACATATGAATTTTTCATGCCTGTCAACCTATCTCTTAAGAGCACACTTAACCAATTCAACTGTCACTTCACAACGTTCATTGTAGATCATATACAACTCTAAGAATCACATCTTACACTCATCTTTGACCTCTTAACATGTCTTCAGAACTGCAAGACAATGTAAGAAACTGTGGAGGAATGCAGACCCTTTTTCTCAGGCACTGTGCCTTGTTCCTGTCTTAACTGTGTTCACCCGGATAGCTAAATCACGGTATGTCTTCCGGAGATATTCAAAACTTGAAACCTTGGATATTTCACCTTCCAGCAACTGTGAACAACATACCTAAACCGCATACCTTGACCATCAACTGCAGAGGAATACCACTTGAGTTTCTGCTACTATTCTTTGTGTAGTCAGTACTTAGCCATTCTGCCTTAGTCTTTTGTGTCCAGACTAGATCCTTGTGTGTAGGTTGTTTCCAATTTGAGTTCCCAATCAGCCTTAGCTGCATCATGCTCTATTTTCCTTGTTGCCATCAATGACAACATTACCCAATCAGTAGTGTCTCTTGACTATGTTGCCAATAATCTCCCCCTTTGTCATTGATGGCAACACTTAGTGAAAAATGTGTCTGCTCCCCCTTACTCTGCAATTCTTCTCCCCCTAAGGTGTTTGCCCATTTTTCATTGGTCTTCTTCTCCCCCTTTGACATCAATGGCTAAGGTGTATGTACAAGAGTCAAAAATTGGACCAAAACTGCACAAATCTTCATACTCTGCCGCATATGTATACATACAATACTTCAACTTAATTAGTTATCAGTGAAAGAATATCCTTATATACAATCTTTAATTGTGTAATATCTTCATCCCATTGATTCTTTTCCCTTTCCAAAATGTGAATGTGGTTGTTTATCAAAAAGACTAATTTTTCTACTTTTTGCACATTTGAGGGTGTGTCAATCTGTAAAGTTGTCTGTGCTTTTGTTGTAAGATTTGTCATGATCTCAATTTTTAAGCTTAATACCCTTCTTAGCAAGCACATTTTGTTTTTAATTTCTTCCTTCTTACTAAGCAGACTGCTTATGTTGTTCTGAATGTTTTCAACTTGTTTTTCTATGCAGCTGATTGAGTCAACTATTGGATCAAAGGTCTCAAAAATATTTGTGAGTTGAAGCTCCATGATTTTGACTTTCTCATCCAATTCCTTAGAGTTTCAGGCCAAGATAGACAAAATTTATATATTTCATAGGCTTCCTTGATTGCATTTGTCATATTCTTGATGTTGCTCTCTAACAAAATTTTGTCACTATCTAACTTGGTTTTTGATATTGCAAAACTTTTGTCTTCATATTCCTTTTTAACCTTAATATCAACAGACTTTTCAAAGGATACGAAATGAGTACTTACAGAATTTATAAGACCTTTGAGATGAGCAATTGATGATGCTGATATATTCTTTTGGTATGAGGGGTTCAACTTCTCTATAATGCTTGATGTCTCATTAATGAGTTCATTGTCCTGTAAATATGTTCTCAACATTTCTTCCTGAGCATTGGCTTGCACTGTTGATATCAGTTTGAATTTTTCCACATGAGACATAGATGCTAGATTTATTAGTCCTTGTAGAGTCTTAGATGATTCTAGAATTTGTACACTTTGCTATTTTTCCAAAAACTTTCTAGCATAGTAAACTGAGATTTGGTCTGCAGCAGTGTCTCTTGCCGCATATTCATCACTAAGTATAACTTTCCTTCTTTTGGATTGACTTTCTCTACTTCTATACTGGATGAGATGCTTGTTCTTTACTTGGTGTTGGATGCATGTTCTTCCTTTTCATCTTTCTTATATTTTCTTACCAGAGTGTTTGACTTCCATTTCACTGGAGCATTTAAGGATCTTGACTCTCCATCTTTGGTTTTTGCCTTGCTTGTTTGTTCATCAAAAAAAAAATTTGAGTGCTCAAATTCCATAAACAATTCTTTGAATGTTCCAAGTTTGTCTTGTTTGGGATCTTTTGGTTTCTTTAGTAGTTCATTAGCTAATTCATTCAAGATATCTACTGCAACTTCATATCCTAATGGAGGGACCTATGCAGTTCTTGGTTCCACAGTTTCCATGAAGCATTTGTCTTTATTTACCATGAATACAATGTCATTTTCATAGTTCATCACTACCTTCTTAGGTATCTGGACCTACATATCATTATCTTTTGAAGGTTCATGAAGTATTCCCCCAAAATATCATTCTGTTTGTTTGCATTTCCCAAACTTTACAGGTGATTTCTTATTTGAGTTGCTACTAGTGTATAATCAAGCTAAACAATGCTTCCCAAGCCAGGTAGCTCTCTCAGGAAGTAGAAGAGTAAGCAAGTAATCAAAGTTCCATATTTGAAGGGATAATTTGTTTCTTTTGTTCTTTTCAAATTCTCCATTAACTCACTCTAGAGTAACGCACAAATGTTGTAATCCATATTGTTTTTTACCATGTCATATGCTTTGTATATGGCTGGTGTAGACACAAAATTTTCTGAGTGGGAAAAGCATACTTTGTATCCAATAACCATTGTAGAAAATCTAACAGTTGGATCCCTGATATCATTTACTGTGAGAGCTTTGTTATCACATTTGGCTCCTGTAAGCTGCAATACCAAATTGTTCTTTATTTTCTTGTCACTTGGGATCCTTCTGGAAGAACTCATACCCGTCACAGCTTTGATAGCTTCTTTAGTTATCATATATGGTTCATCAAGCCACAAAAACTCATCATGAATTCTACTTAGGATGAGCTTAACCCATGTATCATTCAGAAGTGCAGGAAAGTCCAACCAGGTGTCCAATTTCTTTTCTCCTAGAATTTTATATTCCTTTTTCAACTCAACATCAACAGTAGTCAGTCCATCCAAGTATAATTTTCCAAGAATCAAATGATCGTATTCCTCTAAATTGGTATGAACATATGCCCTAACATCTTCCATGTGCACAAATCCATGGGAATAATTGAGAATGCCCCTACAAGTTCATTTTCTAGTGATTTATAGAAATTTTTCTTGATCTTGGGGCGAGGCTTTTCGATTAACTCAATTAATTTGGGAGTAAACATTTTCCATAAGAATAGTCGACACAGAAGGGTTGTCAAGCTATAAATAAATTTTCTGCCGAGTTAGGGTTTTCTTTGGACTTGTCTTAGTTTGCTTTGGAAATATCTGGGTTGCTTGGAATTTCACTTTAGACTACCTTAAACACTTGAAAGATTGAATGCAAAGTAATTAATCTTTTACAGATCCAAGATTTTAAGCTCCATGAAGACTGGACTTCATCGTCATAAATGCGGTCTTTCAAAAAGTTGTCAAACACTTCTATGTCAGCCACAGTCAATCCAAATTGCTCCATAAAGATTTGCATTAAATCTTTCTTTACTAGAATTTCTTTCAAAGGCTTTGTCATAGAGTTCTTCATCACATACCTTAGTGCCAGATTCTAGCACTAACCTTCTAGATGGGGACTTTAGATTTTCAACATAGCTCTCCTTGAGCCAGAGCTCCCAATTTACTTCCTGGAGGAAGTATCTACACCGTATGCTGGTGTAGATCAATCCTTGACTTCAATTACTTCTTTCTTGATCTAGAAATGTTTCTTGATCTTGGGGCGGGGCTTTTCCGTTAACTCAATTAATTTGGGAGTAAATATTTTCCATAAGATTAGTCAACACAGAAGGGTTGTCAAGCTGTAAGTACCTTTTCCGTCGAGTTAGGGTTTTATTTGGACTTGTCTTAATTTGCTTTGGAAATATCTAGGTCACTTGGAATTTCACTTTAGACCGCCTTAAACACTTGAAAGATTGAATGCAAAGTAATTAATCTTTTACAGATCCAAGCTTAAAAGATCCTTGAAGACTAAACTTAATCATCATAAATGCAGTCTTTCAAAAAGTTGTCAAACACTTCTCTGTCAGCCACAATAAATCCAAATTGCTCCATAAAGCTCCACATCAAATCTTTCTTTACCAGAATTTCTTTCAAAGGCTTTGTCATAGAGTTCTTCATGACATAACTTAGTGCTAGATTCTAGCACTAACCTTCTAGATGGGGGCTTTAGATTTTCAACATAGCTCTCCCTAAGCCAGAGCTCCCAATTTACTTCTCAGAGGAAGTATCTGCACCATATGCTGGTGCAGATCCATCCTTGACTTTAATTACTTCTTTCTTGATCTAGATCTTGTCCATTTCTTTCTTAGTTTCAACCAGGTCAACTTTTTCTTTTCCCTTGTTATTCCTCTACTATGTTTTCCTTTCTTCAGCATAGTAATTTCTTTTGACATTCTTGCTCCTGCAAAATCTTGGAACATGTCCAACCTTGTTGCAATTGTAGTACATAATGTTTCCCTGTTCTTGATTTCTTCCTCTAAATGAATTCATCCTTAATCTGCATTGATTAGCCATGTGTCCAAATCTATTGCAAGAAAAACATCTTCCATTGAATGATTGAGTATTTCTTGAATTGTGAAAGCCATTTCTTACCAGACTTCTACATTCATTGGATGTATGGCCAATTTTCTTGCAATTGAAACATTGACTGGAGAATGATGGAACATTTTGATTTATTCTACTCCTACACTAGGTAGCTTTATGACCAAACTTTTTGCAATTAAAACAATGGCCATTGAAAGATGGGTACCTTTGAGCATTTGGTTGTCTGACTAAAGGTCCTCTAGGTCTTCTTCTTTGATTCCTGAACTAGTTGCCTTTGTTTTGCTTCAATAGAAAGTTTCCTTGACCTGATTTTGAACTTTCTCATTTCTCAAATCTTAATCCTTGCTTATCATCTGAACTCTTTTGACCAGTAATCATCTCATCAAGTTTTGCAGAACTTATCTTGAATTTTTCTTCATAGCTTTTGGCTTTTTCCAAGTCTATTCTTAGACTTATAACTTCTTCTTCCAATTTGACACATTCTTCTATCTTGTTGTTTAACATCTGATTTAGATCTTCTTTTGCTTTTAGCTCTTTTAATGACTTCTACTTTTAAACCATCCAAGTTCTCATTTGCTGTTAACAATTGTTCACTAACATCTCTGTATTTTTCTTTGAATTTCTTGACTTGTTCTTTTAGCTTTAAAATGCACTCATCAGCTTCTTGAATGTTATCCTTCAGATCCCTAATTTCTGCTTTAGACTTTTCAAGATTAGCAAGAGCTACTTCCAATTCAACATTGTCTTCATATGAGAAGTTTTCATATCTCTTGGCTGCCATGAGTGAACTCTCCCAGATCTTCCTCAAGCTGTTAGGCTTCTTCCAAGGAACCTTGCTCTGATACCAATTGTTGAATATAAGGAATACTGAGAGGGGGTGAATCAGTATTCCACAAAAACACTTCTTAATTTGTTTATTAATCCAATTTCCAAACTCAATCACATGAAAGTAGAATAAGCATAAGAATAGCAACCATAAAGACATAACACATGAGCACCAATATTTTTACGTGGAAAACCCAAAAAGGGAAAAACTATGGTGAGTGTTAGCTCACAATATATTATGATATCTCAATACTGGATTACAAAAAGACTCACTTCCTTAGGGCTCACTGCACAAAGGCTCACGACTAAGAGAAAAGAAGAAAGAAGAATTGGCTCACTACCAAAAGATGAACTGCTATTAATGCATCTACCACATGTTGGATCATAGTTCCATTGAAGGATCAATACACAAATTCAAAGGTCTTCATTTATTCTACCCTGCTTCTCAACTTAACTACATATACTCTATTTTTTGTCCTTGTTCAACTTATCTGCTCTGCACTTTGCTCATATTCCTTCACACACAAATTTGCACACCACACACAACAATACTTCACCCTATCATCAAATTTCATCGAGTATATATATTCGCTACAAGATTTATCTCATAATCAGGTCGGCAAGCAAAACATAAACCATGTACACAAATACTACATCTTGTCAGCTTGAACTTGTGTACTTGATCTACAATGCAGACCAATCCAAACATATAATGATCTTCCTATAGGTTGGCACAAATCATACAACCACTTAGATTTATTCCTTAAACAATATATCTTCTCTGCATATGAATGTTTCATGCCTGTCGGCCTATCTCTTAAGAGCACACTTAACCAATTCAACTATCACTTCACAACTTTCACTGTGGATCATGTACAACTCTAACAATCACATCCAACACTCATCTTTGATCTCTTAACATGTGTTCAGAACTGCAATACAATTTAAGCAACTGCTAAGGAATGCGGACCCTTTTTCTCAGGCACTGTGCCATGTTCTTGTCTTAATTGTGTTCACCCGGACCTAGGTAAATCATGGTATGTCTTCTGAAGATCTTCAAAACTTGTAACCTTGGATATTTTACCTTCAAGCAATTGTGAACAACATATCTGAAATGCATACCTTGACCTTCAACTGCGGAGGAATACCACTTGAGTCTCTGCTACTAATCTCTATGTAATTAGTACTTAGCCATTCTGCCTTAGTCTTTTGTGTCTAGACCAAATCCTTGTGTGCAGATTGTTTCCAAGTTGAGTTCCCAATCATCCTTATCTCCATCATGCTCTGTTTGCCTTGTTGCCATCAATGACAACATTACCCAATCATCAGTGTCTCTTGACTATGTTGCCAACAGTGCTGCAAGGGTATGTGGTACCTACTAGTGCTCATATCATAAGCTAAAATAATCAAATAATCTATCTAGTAATTCATTCAAAGTGGTACTTCATAGTACTCTCATAACTTATTCAATTATCTGGGGGATTCAAGCAGCTCTATCAGGGGCTATGGATGCATAATGGGTTAGTAGAGTAATGTTTGCACGTAATCCTAGAGACAACCTCGTTGGGGCTATAGATCCTTGACTAGCAGCGAGGCAATGTCCAAGGTAGTTCAAAAGTTGAGTATCATTCATGTAGCTTAATGTAAGTGACCCTTGATGATCTTAGTTTCCAAGAGATGGAAATGAATGCAACTGTACACACATAGACTTTTAGAATATGAATGGTTGTGCTGAGTTAGTGGTCTCTACTCCTTTGATTTTGTATCATGTTGTCTAGTTTAATAAGTAGGAAACATCAAGATTCTAGGTTTAAAACTATCATTTATCCTTGAAATGCTCTAGAGCATTTCCCCAGCAGAGTTGTCATTTGTTGTGCCTTGCACACATGCCCCATTTTACCAAATGGAGACCCCCTTTTTTTGCTTTTGGCTTGGTCTCAATTTTGTTGTTTTTGCTTGAGAGAGGATGAAATGCTAATGATTTGGTGATTTTCTTGCACTTACAGAATTTGATTTGATTGAATATCTTTTGATTCTTGAAAGAGAAGTGATTGAAGTAACTTGATGACATTTGGGTCTAAGAATTAGTCTCCTTAAGTGATTTGTGCTAAAAATAGTCTCTGTTATAGTTTGCACTAATATTCAGTGGTACTGGACTTTGCGCTAAAAAGTAGTCCTGCCAAACATATTTGGCAGTTGCCAAAAGTCCCGCCAAGGGCTTAATCTCAAAACATTAAAGGATAGTGGGCATTGCTTATGTCACTTGACAAAGTGCTAGAAACCTCCCTTACCGTACATGTCTGATAGAGTCAAAATTCCCATGTACTGCATCCCCTAAATTTCTCACTTTTCTCACCTATAATGCACTACACTATATCCATTGACATACATTTATGGCATGTACTATGGGGGGTTTTAAGGGAAAAATGTGTCAAATAAACCACCATTTGCATTCAAATCCTTTGCAATTCAACCTCTGCAACTCCTTAGCAAATGTAATGATTTCTTGAGCAATCAATTCCTTCATTCCCAGGTGAATTTCTGCACATTCTGTCTTCAGCCAACTAGGTTCTACAGGTTTTTTCTACTTTCAGGTTGGTTTCTTTTCATTTTGCCAATATTCATTTTGAAATCCCCTATTTTTCCTTTGCATTTGGCTGAGTTTGTTTCAAAAGGGGTTTATTAATTGTATTTACCTTGTCTTTGATGAAATGGGGGATCGAGTCATAATTGTGGAAGAGTATTTGTGTTTGAGTTAGGGTTTTAAGTTGTATTGCTTGCCAGAGTCAGTTCAATCAAATGAGTAAAAATTTAAGCTTAGGGTACAATTGAATAAGGTAAACCTTTCAATTATCCCATAACTAGAATGCCCTAGGTCTAAAGCTAAAACTCTGAGGCTTTTGTAAGAGGGATTGATCCTACACTTAGAAATTTTTTGATTTTGGGTCTTTGCATTGATTTCCTTGGTTGCTGAAATTTAAGCTTAGGGTACAATTGAATAAGGTAAACCTTTAAATTATCCCATAACTAGAATGCCCTAGGTCTAAAGCTAAAACTATGAGGCTTTTGTAAGAGAGATTGATCCTACACTTAGAAATTTTTTGATTTTGGGCCTTTGCATTGATTTCCTCAGTTGCCAGACATGTTTGGCTGTAATGCCCCACCATGGAACACCTTAAAGTACAAAACAACTATGCTATACAAATAGGACAATTTTTTTTAAATGATATAAATAAGAAAGTAATGTTAAACATATCTATACATATAATTAAACTAACATTTAGTCCTCTAAGATTCCATGGTTGCATTACTAACAAATCAATTAACAAAATCTAACATACATCATGAATTAACTAACATTAATAATTCATTCTAAATCTATTGCATGACATCAGGTAAATCATCAAGATCAAGTACACATATACAATTTTCCTTACATGAGAGTACATCATTACATTGTTTACATTATCACCTTCCTGATTACATTGGAATACATACATTATGTTTTAACTGATACACAAGGCTTGTACATGAGCATAAATAACTATTTCCATAACTGGTACAAGATTTGATATCTGATACACAAGATACATCCTCCTCACACACGAACAACGGCAAGGAAAAAAACCAATGGAAATAAATCACATCCACCTGACCATGTGGAACCTTGAGGTCCACCCCCCATGCTAGGAGATAACATAAGGTCCCATTACAACAATTAATCAAGTAGACAGCAAACTATAAGGACACAGTCCACACATGACTCCAACATCATAGGTCAATATCACAAGCAAATCAACAGTACTTCCAGAGGCAATCACAAAATGAATGGGGAGAGCACAACTAGGGAATGCTAGACTCCAGTAGGAAGAGTGTCATCGCATGGTCCTGACATGGGTTACCTTGGCAGTCTCTAGCTAGATATCGGCCCCCATCCATGGATTACCCTGACAGTCTCTCGCTAGGCGTTGACCCCCATCTATGGTTACCCTGGAAGTCTCTCTCTAGACACTGACCCCATAGGGTGACACATGCAAAACCAACATTCCTTTCATGAGGACAAGGAAGTTGATCTTGCCAACTAGGCCTTCTCATCTCATCCTTAGTATGAACTAGCACTACAGGCATGAGTGAGGAATCCAATTATCTTGTTTAGTGTGGAATCTACCCTTTCCCCCTAATTCATTTTAGGTTATCACTTATTTACCAACTTTTAATGGGTTACCCTGGCAGCCACTTTGGGCACCAGCCCCACATTGAAAGCCACTCCCCTACCTATATCTAGAAACCCTATCCATCAAGCATAACAATTATCATCATAACATCAAGTATACAAACAATGCAAGGTATTAACCATCTTGCATACCAACATAATCTCAAGCACAATTTTCACAAAACAATGCCCATAGCTTCCATATGAAGCAATCCATAAATAATATAATCCTTTTTACATTTACCAATGTCTCCCCATTTACAATATCCAACACAGTATTTATTACGTGCTCAATACAATAATGAACCACATCATCCATGAAGGACTTCATTCCACATCATGTTACATTTTCAACATAGCATATACATGAAAAGAAAACATCAAAGCCTGTGCCTCTAGAAACCAAATCTTGACCACATGACCCTATTATGATCACTGACATGACTTACACAAATTTCACTCACAATTTAACCAATTAACTATATCAAAATCCAAATGCAATGTCTATAACCTTAATTCCAATCTCATTAGCCAAATACCAACTTAACAAAATAGTTACATAGAAATCGTAATAAAATAAATATCAATTTAAATTAAACTCATCAACATTAAATATTTAGTCATATTGAATTTCATTTAATCATATTAAGCAAATGCATCAGATGCAACACAGTCTATATCAACTAATTTTCTTTATTTTATTCCTTTTCACAATATAGATAGATCAAATTATCTAATCAAATACCATCTCAATTTATATTTGATTTTTAATTGATAATCGAATACAAGTTATATATTTTATAACTCATTACCCTAATAAATTAACTTACCTGATGACTTTACCAATAACATTATTATAGATTTCTAATTGATTTGGGTATTTAACTAATCAACTACTATGTTTAAAACAATAATAATAATAATAATAAATACCATGGATCATTGGATAGTAAATATTTTCATCCAAGGACAAGTAAATAAACATCATAAATTTTATTATCTACCAAATCTAATTTTTGAACATTTTATATGAGCTATTCAATTGAAAGTGAAAAATAGCCCATAGAGATATACTTTACACTCATTTCCTACTGTACATATAATAATGTGGATTACATGCACCAGGGATTATGGAATGATAGAGGAGGTGACTTGAGTACGGGGATGCAACCAAGACATGGGAAGGCTGGGGAATGTCCAAAATTTACAAATGTATTTTAAACAGTTCTACCTAATGATCCATGTATCATGTATTTCTATCATTTTAATAATAAATATTTAAAATAACCATTGCAAGTGTGTTGTGTTAGATATATGTCCTAACTTCCAGGTATTTGTTCTAACTTCTGTTCAGTGATAAATTTGATGTTGATTTGATGTACTAAAGTGATCTACAATTTATACTCACCATCCTTATCAGCCGACTATAAAACTAAAAAATCATTAATAATGGTGGCACTTTTTGGAATAGCAACAAAATATTCAGAAATCAATAGCACTTGCGCTAAACTGTGAAGCCCAAACCACTTGGCAACCGAAATTAAATTCTCAATTAATGGGCTCTCGGTGGTGATGAGTCCACTAGCAGAAGTCATCCAGAAAATGATGGTGAAATACAAGAAGAATATAGATAGAGCACTTGTAGTTATGCTTCCATAATGGTATCTCATTGGTCATGTCATTGCCCATCAAACAAGTAAATTATAGGGAAGGCAGTTTGATAAGTTCTCAAATAAAATTGTTTAAACATCTTATAATACTTCAATGGTTGTGTGACGTAGGTTTAGTGGTTGAAAGTTGTGCATACTTCAATCACATTTTTATCCCCTATTGCATATCACCTACAACTGATCATTATGTGTGCATGATTGACCTTCTTGTCTATGCTAGCCATCTAGAGGACACCCTAAACTTGTCATTGAGATATCTGTTAAATCTGTGCTAGTTGTATAATTGTGTTTTCTTGGTGATAGTAGATCACATTGTTGATTGATCGAGGAACTGGAGACTTGCATTGTCTAAAGACTTGATTCTTGGTGTTAACTAATTACGAAATCACCTAATATCATTATTAAGATTGGTGGGCCTTATTGACGATCTGAAGAGAAATTTATAGTTAGAACTAGTTCCATCATACCTAAGCGTCGTATTGATATATCACAGGGTGACTGTATTGAAGACATCGTTGCCAGCCTATTGAGGAGTTCACAGAGTTGAAGCGGACTAAGGGAAGTTGTTATCGTCAATCATTAAAAATATATATGTTATTGGAGACCCACTGACTGACAACTTCCTCGCTCAGTAAGGAAAGTTGAAAAGGCTTTAGAAACTTTAAAACAAATGTGATTCCTTTGTTTTCTATTTGCACCCCCTTCATCTTATCTCAAATCTTGCATTTTGGTATGCTCGCCTAAGTTATTGGCTTCCAACCATTTCCCCTAGCAAAGTGATGTATTTCTCATGGAATACAATGGTTGCAAGAAATACACAACATGATTTATTGAAACGGCATTAGAAACTTTCTAACAAACCACTAATGACAAGTGTAAGAATTGTTAACTATTTGTTAGATGCCTTACACAGATTGCAAAGTTTGCATGATATGCACAAAATAGATCTTTTAAAAGATGTCTGGCAGACATGAATGCAACTAGTGGAATCATAGATAGCACATGATTGTTTGATCGACGCCTAAGAAGGAAAATTGATTGGAATGCAATGTTTGCAAGATATATACAAAAAGGATTTGTTAAAGAAAAAACTATAAAAACTTTCAAGCAGTCACAATATTATTATAGAGGATATCGGGGTGCTGAATGGAGCAATCTGAAACTACTAAATTCCTAGAAAACATTCATAGGGTTATTACTAGCATGCTGCCACGATGCACAAATTGGGTATGATTCAGAAACTCTAAGACAAATACAATCAAGCAGAAAATCAATCAATTTCCAATCATTTGTATCAAAGAACATAGAGATAGAAATTTAGAAAATAATGGCACCTGGACCGAATGCTTGGCTGCCCTGAAGATTTGGTGCCAGAATCACTCCCTCAGTTGTAAACCAATCTCCCCCCAATCCTTCTTCCCTTTTTCCTTTTTCACCCAGATGTTTCCCACCTTTTTAGGAGCATGACACATGATCCTATGCCCCAAAATCTGTTAACAACAACCATTTCCATTTTTTTCTCCCTCCAAATTTATTATTTATTAAGTTTATAACATTACAAAAATAACCTTTTTTATTTTACAACCTTTAATATAGTTTTATTTTATTTATTTTAATATTCAATATACTCATAATTAACTATAAATAGTCATTATCAAATTTATTAACATTTTAATTTATTATAAATTATAATTTTCATTTTATTTATTTTAATATTTTATATATCAACTCATAAATTTATTATTTTATTTAGGCATTTATTAAATTTATTTACTTGCTCACATATTTACTTTCATGATAATTTTATTAATTATAAGGTAATTAATTATAATTAACAACCAACTCATAATACCACTTTATAAACTATCTCCCTCTTATTATTTATTTAACTATAGCTCGCGATTATATTTATTTTGATGAAGCACTAACCAGGACATAAAGCAATACTTCAAATTGGATAAACCCAACCTACAGGATGATACCTGACCTCCATGCAAGACCACAACTCCAAAAATGATGACAACAATGGGGACAAACTGTCCAACTGACGACAACGACTAGATGCAAAACTGAAGACTCATCCTCTTCAAGGACGATGACAACTAGGGACCTTATGTTAACTCTGGATCAACAATTTCCATTGGTTAAGGCACGCTCAGACCTATTAATTCAGGTGGAGTTGATGTTTGGTACCTGCAGCCTGCAGCAAACAACACGGTCGAACATGTATGTATATGTAATCATGCAGTCATACACACAGTGAAAGAAAGTTGCAGTGTAGTAGGGTACTCATGCATGAGTAATGCGACACTATTCCTTTCACCAAAACACATAAATCTTAGAATTAAATTAATCCACATCATCTAGTATGTCCATAAACCAGTCATAACATAAACATAAACACCAATAATTAAAGCATCATCAATTGTCATCATAGCAGTAGGTCTATCATCAACTAGATATCATCATAATAGTGAGTCTACAACATGTCATAATGTCTAGTCCTAGTAGAATATATATCAGTCTGACAGAAGGCAAAACGAGGGGCACTACATTGGCACCTTCAAAATATCTCGTTGATCCCTTAGAGGTCATTTTCCCCACCCAAGTAAGTTTATACCTTTTGCGCTAAAATGGCTCATGACTAGATATGTCTGGCAGGACCTAAAATACCTGCCATCCGATATCCCTTAAAAACCCTACTAAGGAGGTTTATTGGCTTTGTTGGGAACTTAATGCTAAAAGGCACCTTTAAGAGACATGTCTGGTAGGCTTCAAATACCCCGCTATCTGGAACCAGCCAAATACCCTGCTATCTAAAACTAGCCAAATACCCTGACAACTTTCACAACCTCTTCCCACTTAACGCTAGCGCTAAAATGGTGGTTTACTACACATATCCTATAGGAGTGGAATTCCCCATAGATCTGGCAAGGGCTCAAAAGCCCGCTTGTCTGGTAGAGACTAAAAGTTTCACTTCCTCATATTTTGACCTAAAAAATTAGTTTTAGAGATACAAATTTGGCTTGGATGATGTGTTTAACTTTAATTTTATTTGTAGCATCCTAATCATTTGTTTATTATGCATGGAAGAAATTAGAATTTCAATTTGGGCATCAATTGTTGCATTTTTCTAGTCATATCTTGTAGCAGGGCAAAAGCCCACTAATCATTGAAACAGTTTTAATTCATGATATTAGATCAATAAAATAGTTAAGGAATGTACTTAAATGAATATTTTGTGGCTCCTTGAGTAAAATCAATGAATTGTAAGGGATAGATCATGAATTTTGTTAAGCAATTTGGTTATTTTGCCATTGTATCCTGCAAGGGACTAAAACCTCGCTTTTTGGTCTAGGACCTTGCACTTAGGAAAATAATGAAGGAAAATAGCTAGTACATCCTTCTTGACACCTTCTTAAATTGTTTAACATCTTCAAACTTAGGTCTAGGCCAACAAGTTAGTATTTTTAAAAGATTTTTCATTACAGTTTTGGCCTACATGATAGATGTCTATCAGAGCTACAAACATGAAGTACAAATTCAAGTGGATTCCTAATCCAACAGAGTGGCCTAGGATGATTAGAGACAATGGAATTTCCAAAACTATAGCCTTCCCCACTTCAGTGCAATGCCCAAAGCTAATCATAGCTTGTGGAGAGAGGTACCACGATCCACAAACAAGGACAGTGGTGACCCAAGATGGCAGAGTAGTGGCAAATTTCACTACACTAGCTCTTGTTGAGGCATTTGATATTCCCCCTGCCCCAACTTTGATTGTGTTAAGAAAGGAGAATACTAGGAAAATGTATGAACAAGGTCTTGAGGCCTATAGGAGGATAATCAATGATAAATGGATGAAACAAAATAGAACACTATCTAAACTTCCTCATGTGTTAAATAGGAGTGACTTTAAGGAGAAATACGTGATATGGTTACTCTTTTGAGTAGGATCATGGGATTGCCTTCTACTTCAACTTTTGAAGGCTGGATGTTTGTATATTATGAAGAGATTTCAAAAGGAAAAATGAAGATACACTGGGCCCAACTCCTAAGTAATAACATTCAGAGGCCTTTGTGGCCTTAAAGCAAGACAAGGTGTCTCGATGGACTTCTTATGTTGGAAAGGAACTTTGTCTATCCTGGCCTCTCCAAATTGGGAAAAGTAGGCAATGTAGAAGGACAAGTCAAGGTATATTAGTTCTATACCCAATTGGAGGTATCCCAATCACTTGTGCACTAAAAAAGAGTTAATGATACATTCACAATGTACATTCGAAGAATGTTGCAAGGGGACATGTCAAGAAGGTAAGCTTTCGAAGCCACCAATGTAGTGCAAACATATGGTAGGTGGTATACCCAATTCCCCAAGTTTACCTACCTCAAGATTAAAGGTTTTACTAGAGCACCATATAAGCTACCTAAGTATCCAACTGATAAGGTAGTGCTCTTGGAATTGACAAGGCAGTTGTTTATTTGTGCTGAGAAGTTGAAACATTTGCACAAAGCATCCATCAAGTTTCCCATACTCTTGGGTAGAGGTCTCTTTTCCTATGTGACCATAGGGTCAGCTGAGTATTCAGATAATGAACTCCAAATGCTAAATTTCAACCTCTATAGGCCTAGAACCCATTTTGACCCTTTTGGTACAATTGAAAGGCATGTAAGCAAGAAGTTGTTCCATAAGGAACATTTGGAGGAATTTTGGGCCAATTGTCTAGATGAACATGAGGTGATAAGGAAAAAATGTTCAAGGGTGCCTCTGGACTACATAAGAATGTTCAATATTGTGGTAGTACCTGATCAATTAATTGATTATGACAATGTGGTACAACAAGAAGCATGGAGGGCAGTCTTTGGGCAACCTATTCCACCTCCTAATTGGGCTGAAACAGAAGAGAGTTCTTTGGAGGAGGTGATGAAACAATGTATCATATTTAGTATAATTTGGGTCAGAGACCAAGTTACTACATTGATAGAGGCGAGGGTAGCCTTGATCTATGCACAACAAATACAGGATAGGCTTAGTGATGATGAACAAGATGAGCCAATAGAAACAAAGGCAGAGGCAATACAAGGGGCTATAGAAGGAAAAATTTAGGATATAGACAGTGAAGCAACAGAAGATGGTCTCCCTCCTCACCTAATAAAGGAAAATCTAAGGTAGATAAGGATCCTCCAAAGCATCAAAAGGACATTCAGTCTCCAGTCAGGACAAGGAGCTCTAAGAGAAATAATATGCCTAGTGGGATAGAGGAATCTTCCAAGTCTAAGAAAATGAGAGCACAGTAGAATGTACCATTGCCAAAGGCTACCTCAGCAAGTGCAACACCTCCTATTGCTTCACTGCTCCTACTCAAACTGTCAATGTTTCCTCAACTTCCTCTGTTGGAACAAGTGTTACACCTCATGTTTCTTCTAGTATCCCAACTGTAATTGTACCCCTTGAATCACCAGCAATTATGTCTTTCTCTCTTCTACCACCCATCCCTTCCATATCTTCTACCAGTCCATCCATCTCTTCCTCATCTTCTATGTCTTCCATCTCCATTTCATTTATCTCTTCCACCTTATCATCTTCCCTTTCCCTTTCATCCATCAGCCTTCCTCTTTCCTCTTCACCCTCACCTTCCATTTCACTTTCTTCTTTACTTACCTTTCCACCTCTTATCACCTCTTCCCTACCTCCCATCTCTACTATTCTTTCACCATCTTCCTTATCCCTACCATCTCTCAACCTAACTACTCCCCTTGTCATTTCCTTGATGTTTTCATCCCCTTCTATTCCTTTCTCCTTAGGTTTTGCAACATTTTCAAACCTATCACAGGTACAATTGCCTGCATCTACAACTAATTCTTTTGCTTCCATTAATAAATCCTTGACTCGGCCATTCCGAGATCCAAAG
Organism: Cunninghamia lanceolata; assembly: GCA_027924645.1. Classification (NCBI taxonomy): domain Eukaryota; kingdom Viridiplantae; phylum Streptophyta; class Pinopsida; order Cupressales; family Cupressaceae; genus Cunninghamia; species Cunninghamia lanceolata. The sequence continues at coordinate 720,842 of BSBN01000983.1, read as the reverse complement.
GAGGTACCAAGGCCTGCCTCACTCCAATTACCTCTACTGCCTGGAAGTGAGAAAGTATGTGTTGAATTGAACATCATATCAAAAGAGGAGGTTGTAATTGAGGACATAACAAACAACCCTCCAACTAGTCCTAGTACAATAGAGGTAGTTCACTTGGATGATAGCCCATCAAAGGAAGTTGTAAATGACATTGTGTTTGATACTAGTGGGCAAGAGATGATAGAGGGAATGCAACAATTGAATCAGCCAGAATCTCCTCCAAAAGCAGATGAAGTGAACAGTGAGGATCCTCAGGGTGACAAGGAACAAGGTACAAATGCAGGGGATACAATTCATTCAAATTCTTTGAATAAGAAGGAAATCCATATTGGCTCCCTAGGACATTCTTTAGCTACTCTAAATTGGCTCCAGCAGAGACTTAATAACCAGTCCTCTAAAATGGAAGTAGTAGAGCTAGATCTGGATAATTTTCTGGCTAGAATTGAGAAACCAAAGAAGCAGAAGAAAGCAAAGGTGCAATCAAGAATATATAAAGATGCTTCTAGTTCTCGCATTGCAAAAATTGTTATTCCACCAACACATGCCAATAAAGAAGATGTGAGACTTGAAGATTACATTGTTACAGCTCTCAACTTAGGACCAGCATCCAAGGCCCAAGTTGTGGAGGAATTCAAGGACTCATTGTCTACAATTTTGGATAGAATAAAAAAAAGATGAAATGATGAAGAAGCATCTCAAGAAGTAGAATGAAGAGCTTCGGGCATGTATTAGATATTTAATAAAATATTAACATTTTGATGATGGAACAACATTGGCAGCTTCAATCCTCTCCAAGGATGAATTGGAAAATTTTGATAATGTTTGGACTACTACTGCAACAATGGAGAAATGGTACCACAGGGTATACAATGAAGGATGTGACATCATTGATGAAGTTGCTGATCTTCATAAAGATTTTTGTGCTTTGAAAGTAGAATGGGGTGAGATTACAGATGACTGCACCAACTATGATGACTATTATTCTAACATTCATCCTCAAGTCTTCGCAATGAGCAAGATTTCTGAAGAAGTTTTGATAGAAAAAAAGATTTTCACCAAAGAAAGATTGCATATGCCCGAGCATTGGCTTGAAATTATAAGGTTGAGGAAGGAAATTTTTTATAAAGCTAGAAATATGTCAGAGCCAACTAAAGCTACTCTATTGGAGTTAATTTACAGTCTGAATGATATGCTCTAAGCTACAACGAAGATGTATCTTGATGATACCACTCTAATTGATAGTCATGAATATAAAGAGAAAATGAACATGCTTATGCAAGGAGATTCACCACCATGCAGAGTGGAGGATTTGGCTAGGATCAACAATCTAAGGATGTAGTTTAAGGAATTCAGAAAAAACAAAAGGTCTAAGTCAGCTATGTATAACAAGTTTTCCCATGAGGTTGATACTGTGAAGTTCAAAATTGATTTTGTAAAAGATCCTCAACCAGCTTATATAAATCCAGCACTAGAGGTGTTTTTGCCTATCGGAACAAGGAAGAAGAAAGGAACAAGGTTGATGTGGACAAAGACACCAATCAAAAAGTTGACTCAGTGGGCACGTGACTTCACTAGCACTTCCCAGAAATTAGCATCCATTCCTCTATGTTTTTGTTGTCTTAGAAAATGTACTTGCTAATTGTTAATGACTCCACATGTGTTATTTTGTTTCATCCAATGTTTTGTAAAGCTAGATTTTTGTCTTTTATTATAAGACACAATTGTGCTCGAGAATGTAACAAACTATCGACCAAAATTAAATGCAATGTAATCTCAGCCCTTGGTGTTGAGTAAATCTCCACCATCTATTGAAAAAATTAGTATGTTCATCCCTCTATAAAAGGGTGCCCATTTTCTCTCTTTGTAAGTAAGATTTGATGATGAATTGTTGAGACTGTCAAAATTTTGATCAATACAAAACAAGTTTTACAAGTTGCTGAAAATTGTGTTTCCATGTCATCTTATTTTGGATTTCATGGTTCATTCCAATATGAAATTAGATGAAGTGCAATTTTAGTGATGGATAGATGCTTAGATATGTGATGAATGTCTTGGTTCATACCATTTGTGCTTGTTAATTGTAAGTTTCTTTGTATGGTTAGTCTAAACCCTATTAATGAATTCAGTTTGATTACATAACAATAGTTAAATTGCACCAACAAATTGGTTGTTTAATGAATGTATGTGATTTAAAAATCATAAGTTATCTTTGAAGATTGCATCATTTTCTACAGCATTGTGGTTTCTTAGCCTGGTTAAACAGAAAGTGGTTTATTGAGGGTGTTTGTCTAGCTGCAGCATTAAATGTAGTTGTGATTTGTCCTTAGGATTCAATCTCTCTGCCATTTAATCTTTTACATTTTATTTATATACATTTGTTAGATTAGGTTTGAGCAGCATTCAGATAGCTTATTTTCTGATAAATTTTAGACTTAACAGTCTGCATTATCTAAGGGTTCTTGCACACTTTGTTGTCATAGTTTCATAAACCCTACATTTGCATGTAAGTCCTCTTTGTTGGAATAGCTGAAACATATCCACTGATTTATCCTGTGAGCTAAGACCTAGTTGTATAAACCTTGAGGTAGTCCTATTGTGAAGTCTTGGAATAGGATTCCTTTCAAGAGAGGTGAGGTATCTAATATCTTACCTGCATTGTTGTGTGCTAAAAACACCATCAACACTAAGAAAACTATACTGACCATAAAGATACAAGCAATTATAGAAGAAGTAAAGGAAACATACATAAAAGTAGAAGGACAAATAGTTGTGGTGTCTAAAGCTAAGAAGCAATGGGATACTAATCTAACACAGCTCAAGCAGATCTATAAGACTATCCTACCTAGTAGTTGATTTTGCATGTCTTGAGGACAAGACATAATTTTGAAGGGGGGATGATGTTAGTAGGGTACAGAGCATAAAGAAGATCTGAATGGAGGAGAATACATATTATGCAGAGGCTAGAGCAGACACCTAAGACATCTCTACATGTAATAGATATAGCATATATGTAGATATAGAATAGGATGATAACATATAGGATATAGGAGTCTAATAGATGATATGTTCTAATGTAAGAATGACATAGAAGTCATGATTGTAACTTTTGAGCTAGAGACTTAGACCTATTAGAGGATGCATGGGTGATATTTACATTTGTTTGTTGCTGATATAATGATATTTGTCGGTACCAGGTAATTATGTGTTGTCTTATGTTACTTTGTGTATGATGCTCTGTTCTATCATTCTTTATGTTTCGCTGTCAATCTCTAGCTATCTGACCAAAATATAAACTAACTACAAAGACTTGATTGAGGGCCAGATCTCCAGACTGGTATCCCTTCAACATTTCTTTCTAACACACTTAACATCCATAATTGATAACAAAATTGGCATGAAAATGGAGACTTCCATTTAAGATTCAAACTTTCAAATCAATATGCAAAGGGGAAGAATACCTTTCCAATGAGGAACACCAAACCAAATGGAAGCAATTATCCTTTAAATACCAAGAAATATTTTCCCACGCACTCCAATCACCAAGCAAGAACAATTTATCCTTCCTTTGAAAAACCAAGAATTTCTTTCTAAGAGGAGTTTGAGAGAGAGAAAGAGATATTCCAAAAAGATAAGATTGAATCCCTAAACCTCTTTTTGCTTCCTTTTCTATAATTCCCTAAACCTTTTCCTCTTTTTTCTCCTTTTCACACTCACCAAGATATCTTAGCATGCCTTTTTTACTTTCCAACTATTTAAATAATAATATTCATTTTATTTAAACTAAAGTCATTTAATTGAAAACTTCACAATTACTATTTTCCAAAGGTATTTTTTTGGGGGGAAATCAACATTTTATTCTAGGAAAATCACTTACAGATTCACCAGAAAGACTTCCAGATGGAAATATCCATCAAGATATACAATAAAAGAGAAACCTAATGGGGGCACATATAATGCCACCCAAAATTACAAATAATCAAACATAAACCTCCATCAAGAATGCCATCCTCCCTGTCCAACAAATCAGACTTATTCCACTTGATCATCATGAAAAAGTTGAAGAATCTATTATACCTTAGACTAGGATAAATTTCCCCAATCCACAACATGCCACTTAGCCATCTCTTTAGAGGCACATTTAGCCAAATAATTAACCACATTGTTCCATTCCCTGGGAGCATGAATAAAAGATATTGTAACAAATTGTGTAGCCAAGTGAAGAAATTGCTTGACACCAAATCTAATCTCTAGGATCATTCTTGCAAGTTTCTTTTATTTAACAGAGAAACAAGGATCATAGAATTTGTTTCACAAACAAACTTCCTCCAATCAAACTCACAATCTCTCTCCAAATCCTTAAGAATAGCCCAGGCCTCCATCTGATTATTTGAGTGCAAACCCATATAAGTGGGGAAGAAAAATTAAATCAAGCCTTCTCTATCTCGATCAATTCCACCAATCCCTATTGCACTTGAGTTGCACTAAGAAAAACCATCCTTATTAATCTTGTAAAAACTCATAGAAGGACACCACTTATCAAATTTATTCACCTTCCTAGAAGGTCACACTATATTTCTAGGTTGAGCCTGTATAGCAAAGGGAAAATAAAGATCCAAGGAGTTAGCAACATAAACATCTAAATAAGAAATAAATTTGTTAGGACTAAACTTGACTTCAATAGTCTCCTTGAGCATAATCTTGATCTTATACCATACTTGCATGACAAAATGTCAGCACTCTTGGAGGATATGATAGTTTTACTCCAGCCAAATTTGCCAAATGACAAAAGAAGGACCAAGTTCCCATGAAACCACAAGGAAGAACTTAGAAGTTGAGGGACTACCCATATTAGCCCAAAACTTAGACAAAGAGGTGACTTGAAGGAAAGGTCTATTCCATAACTTCCACCATTAACTCCAGATTGACATTGACAAAGGACACTGAAAGAAATGGTGATTAGTGTTTTCTTCATTGCTACCACAAAGAACACAAATGGAAGGTCCATGAAATCCTCTTTTGCTAATGTTTTCCTAGGTACATTTATTCTGACTCAAAAGCAACAAAAACATGTTGTACTTAGGCCAACCAAATTTGTTCTAGATTCTTCTCCACCAAGGAAATTTTCTGCTCTCCCTTCTTTGTTGCTCTAAAAAATTATCACCAAGAAAAACTGAATAAACTCCTTTAGAGTCATAACCCCAGGAAATAATATCCCCATCCACAGAAGAACAAAAAGGGCACTCTACAAGAATATCTCACTCCTTTGAAGACCCTCCCCTAGGAAAAATTCCAAGCTCCCACCAATGAAAAGCTAAGGATTTCCCAAGAGGAATAGAGTACTTGAAATTAGCAACACTAGACCACCCTCCAACTAGAAAATTTTCCCTCAAGGACTAGAGTTGGGGAAAATAATAAAGAAAAGGGGGTGATTTTCCTAGGAATCAATCCAAAAAAGAGTAGTATTTCCCTTATGAACAATCCAAAAAATGTCTTCCTTAATAAGTGAGGCCCCTCTTTTAGTTGTTTTCCAAATCATGGAGCCCTTCCCAATCAATTTCATTTGTGGAATGTCCTCATTTTCAACCCCTCCTAAGTACTTATAGTTAATAATTCTTACCCAAGGCTGATCAAGATTTTTGCACCATTACCAATATAATTTAGTTGCTACGGCCTGACTATTGACTTCTGACTACCTGAGTTTGAGACCACCAACCTATTTCAATTTGCCAACCTGGTCCTAGCATAGAAAACTCCATTTCAGATTTTCTAGATTGCCTGCTCATAAATTTTTTCTAGAAGAGCATAAAACTCCTTAAGGAATCTTTTAGGAGCAAATAAAAGTAAAAACATGTATATAGGAAGAGCCTGCAAAACTAATTTTAGAAGAGTCAACATTCTAGCAAAATATTTAACCACTGAAAGGTCCAATGACTAACCCTTGTTTGGAATTTATCTAGAATCTTCTTCCAGTGACTCTTATTCAACATACCCAAAGATAAAGGGATACCCAAATAATCCACAAGAAGCCTTCTAATTTGAAAATGAAGAATATTAGCAATTATGTGCTAAATAGGCTCATGTGTATTGAAAAACAAAATACTAGATTTATCTTCATTAATTTGTTGACCAGAGGTAGATAAGTAGATATCTAAATCTTTCCTAAAATTGACTGCCTCACCACTTTTAGTCAGACCCATCAAAGTTGTTTCATCCACAAAGTGAAGGTAGGATTGAGATTCCATATTATGAGCCCAAATCCAACCTTGGATGAGACCATTTTCTTTGTGTTGCTTCAGTAAGTAGCCTAATCCTTCTACCATTAAGATAAACAAATAAGGAGATAAAGAATCTCCATGTCTAAGTCCATGAGAAGCTTAAAAGAGAGAAGAAGGAATGTCATTGATCAACACAAAGAAAGAAGTAGAAGTCACACAACTCATAATCCAATCAACCCAATTAGAGAAGAGACCAAAAGCTAATAAAATGTGTCGAAGGAAAAACCACTTGACTCTATCATAGGCCTTAGACATATCCAATTTAATGAACATGGCATTTACTTTGGAATTAGACATGGAGTGGATAGCCTCAACTACCAACACTATATCATCCAAGATCTATCACCCTTTCATAAAACCCTCTATTCAGGAGATATCAAAGAAGACAAATATTTTATCAAACATTCTACAACAAGCTTAGTAATTATCTTGTAAGTCACGTTACACAAAGCAATAGGACAAAAATAGTCTAAGGAATTGACACCTTTTTTGGGAATTAAAGAAAGAAAGGTAGAATTAATGGATTTGAGCATCTGCTTATTATTCTATGATTCTCCAACCACCTCTAAAAAAATTGATCTCTAAATTTTCTAAAACTCTTGAAAAAACTTGAGTAGGAAAACCATCAGGTCCAAAAGCCTTACCTTTCTTCATATGGAACACCACAATTTCAAGCTCCTCCATGGAAATAGGCTCTAGGAGAGATTTGTTCATATCTGAAACCAAAGTAGGAATACAATCAAGAATGAGATTCTCCTCTTCCATAGATATCAAACCATCTCCTATGAACAAAGAAGAATAGAACCTAGCAGCTTCCTCAGAGATATCTTCAAAGGAGGTTAATTGATTTCCTTGAGCTAAGACAAGAGAGGCAATAACATTACCACTTCTATGCTCCTTCACTAAACTATAAAAAATGGAAGTATTCTTATCCCCTTCCTGGAGCCAATCAACCTAGTATTTTTGTTTCTAGAAAATCTCCTCCCAAAGCTCTAATTTAGATAGTTCCTTAGACCACATAGTCTCTTCCTGCAACAAATCCTCCATCATAACCTCCTTAATTTTGAATGTGATTCTATCCAGCTTATCCTACAAATGGTTTTTAATTTTAAAAACATTTCAAAAAGAGGATCTATTCCACTTCTTGAGTTTGAATTTGACATATTAGAGACTCTTGAAAAAAGAATACATGGATGTTCCAAAACCAGGGTTTCCTTCTAACCACCAACCCTCCATAATCTTGTGCAAATTAGAGTCATGAAGCCACATAAGTTGAAACTTAAAAGGAGGATTTTTGGGGATAAATAACAATGAGGAGGAAAATTTGATGGGCCAATAATCAAATCCTTTCCACCCCAAAATCTTAGAAAATGTAGTCCAATTGTTGCCAATCCAAAAATTTGACACCATAAACCTATCCAACCTTTCTAAGATAGACTCATTTCTATACCATCTATTGTTCTAGGTGAAGGTACCATTGCTAGGCTAAATATCCACCAAGTTAATAAAGGACACATTATCTCTCAATAAGGTAGAAGATGGACCAAGCCACTCAACTCCCCCTGATTTTTCATCTAAACTACTTATAGTATTGAAGTCTTCTGCTAGAATCCAAGGGAAAAGAGGAGCAAGAGACCAAATAAATCTAATATGAGACCAAAACAAAACATTACCAGTAAAATTAGTAGGCGCATAAGCATTGGTGAGAAGAAGAGTCTATCCAGAGTCAAAGAATGACACTAGCAAAGAGATTGAGCTTCTACTTCCCAACCACCAATAAGGCTTGATCTTACAAGGGTCCCATAAGCATGCCACACCCCCAGTAGAACCTTGGGAGCCAACACTCTGACATTACCCCCTTCTCCAAATCTTGGAAGAGATGTTAATCATTTCCTCCATAGATAGCTTAGTATCTTGAATAAAGATAATATATGGCTTATGCTCACGAGTCAAATCTTAAGTAGCCATTTATCAATGGATGATACTCAAACCCCTAGCATTCCAAAAGATCACAATCATTTTGGAGGGGTGTAAAAGTGAGTATCTAGTGTCCTAATAACACCATATTCCACTAGTGACTCCTATCAACTTCACCTTTTCCTGATCTTTTTTCCTTCCAGCCTTTGAGGGTTTTTTAGCTCCCTCTTTCTTAATGTTATTCTACTAAATTCCTAACATAGGAGAAACCTTCCGTTTGCCATGTTCTTTTTCCCCAAGTTCATGCACATGCTCTAGCATGGCATTGACTTCATTTGATCCTAGTTGGATTCTTTCTGCATGAGGCAAGTCTACTCCCATTCCAAGTAATTCTTCACCTTCTTGTTGCATGCCAAGTTGTTTCCCAAGCTTGAAAGTAGAATCACACCCTTTTGTAGGTAGCACCTACTTTTTTGAAATAATATTTAGATTTCTTGGATTAGATAAGGTATTTGAATCCATCAAATGTACATCCTAACTAGATAGGATCTTGTCATGGTCCATTGCTTCCACCTTCTCAAAGATTTCTAAAGCATCAAATCTATTACTAGAGCCCCCTTTAGGAGTGTCTTTCAAATGATGATCGCTACTTTCTCCTTAGAGTGAGATTTCACAAGAATAAATCCATTAGCATCTAGCTCATCCCATTGGATTGGGGCCTTACCTTTTTCCTTTGGATTAACTATCTAAGTTGTTGGCATAGGTTAAGGGGTACAAGCACCCATATTTGGACAATTTATTTGGATATGACCATATGCATGGCATGCACAATAGCGAAAGTGTAGTGATTCATAATCTATTTGTTGAATCCAACTCATACTTCACAAGCAGATCTCCAAACAACTAGGAAGAGGATTATTTAAATTAATCTCAACATGTAAATGGGAAAAAGTAGCTACCTTTCTATCCAACATATGGTGAGAAGGGCCTAAGGGTTTTCTGATGACTTCTAAGATGGAATGCAAAGTATCTGATCTCCAAAACTCCATTGAAAAGTTGAGGGAGTTGAATCTAAATAGGGATCTTAGCTAGAAGCTCCTCCACTAGATCAAACCCTACATGCCAAGGTTCAATAAATAAACCTTCTTCGTTATGGAAATAAGGTCCTCCCTCAAATATCACGTTTCGATCTAACATACTAGTAAACACTACAAAAATACCCATTCACAGCTAATATAATTTCCATATCCCCTTGAGGATTCCAATTCCTTCGAGCCCAAGACTCCAAAAAAGGAAAAGATATATGGGTGCCCATAAATTTGTATATTAGGGCATGCTTTGACAAATAGAAGACATCATCCACAATAGATTCTGGATTGATGACCAGAACTAGATGATTTTTGCATTTTTCCAAGAAACGGCTGGAATTTGGGTGGTTGGACATATACAGATTAGATATGGTTTCCTTTGTTTCATGCATGAGGAAATTGATTGCTTTTTCATGCCTAGAAGAAGAGGGTACAACCCAAGATAAAGCATCTTTGAAAGAAATATTTTGGGGGTCCCTCAAACCCCCAATCATCGCCATGCAAGTCGCCACTCCTGTAGACCTTAGAAAAAACATGAAAGAGACAATAAAAAATGTGAGGATCCATCCCCACCCCACACACACCCCAAGAACCTAGAAGACCTCTCGAAACTACCAATCTCTACACAAAAAACCTTCACTGCAGGGCACGAAAGCCCCAAAACACCATCACTCAAACCCTTGGCCCACCCTTCTCTATAGAAATTTTAACAACAAAAACAGGATTCCAAAGTAAATTTAATTAACAAACTTCTCATTAATAAAATAATTATCTTTTCTTCATGCAATATATTTTAATTTCCTAAGGCAATAATGTTCATTATTTTTCTCTTTGCACAAGGAATAATAAAATGCCCTAGGCTTTTTCTATGAAAGAATGATTGAATATCTTTTCCACACACACAGTAAACATATGGTTCAAGATAATTTTAAATCTAAAATAGTGAAATACAATTAAACCCATGCAAAGGACTTCCACACACCCTTTACAGGTTTTTACAACATATAGATCTTGAAATTATGACCAATTCAAATCTAGGTTTACATAGGGATACACATGACCCATCCCATACTTGAATCGAGTGAGATAAATGTTAAAACAAAAATTTAATCCAATAAAAACATCTCATTATAACCACCATTGGGGAATAACCTTGTACCTACACACTTAGGTTAAACATTAGGTATGCCTTCTCTATATAATAGCTGAGGCAAATAATAAACACCCAATGTGGCATCATATTATATAATTGAATAAGCGTCATATATGACATGAATCATCAACCATAATCATAAATATTCTATAACTAATAATAATCCATATTACTAATCCATATATAATAAACACATCTATATAGTGTATATACTCATCAAAATAGTGGAATGATAACACTGAAAGGTCCAGCATACAAAATCACAACATATACACCCATATGCAAATGTATATATTCCAATATAAAACCCCATTAGAAAACACCTTGATGGCATAATAACACATCATTAGTAATAACCGTAGTAGATCTAAAATAAAGAGTCAATAGATGACAAGGCATAAGTGCCAGAGGCATTACATCCTCCCTCTCTAGAACTAATCTTTCTTATGGAAGCCTTCAAAAAGGTAAGGGTATAGCACTCTCAACTATGTGTCATCCTCCCAGGTAGTTGCAAAGTCATCTATAGGATCCCACTAGACTTTTACGTGATCCAAGTCTCAACCCTGAAGTTCCATCCTTTGTTGTTACAATATATGGATGGGCTCTAAAGAAAGTTTCTCGCCCTCCTCAACCTACAAGGCACCCCAATCAAGCACATGTGTCATGTGTATAATATATTGTCTAAGAATTGAAACATGAAATACATCATGAATGTGTGAGAGACTAGGAAACAAGGCAAGCCCATAAGCGACTAGACCTATCCTCTCAAGCATCTCAAAAGGCCCAACACAATGTAGTACAAATTAAGAACCTTTTACATAATGGATTGGTCCCTTATATGATTGCACTCTTAAAAACACATTATCACCAACTAAAAAATGTCGATCCAAGCTCTTAGCATTGGCATACTTCCTTTGTCTATCTTGGGTAGTCAACAACTACTCTATGATTTGAAATACCTATTACTCCATATGTTGATGCATCTCAAATCCAAGAACAAATTGATCTTCAAGTCTATCCCAACTCAGGGGAGTATGACATAGATGCCCATACAAGGCCTGAAATGGTGACATACCAAGAGATTTATGGTAACCATTGTTATAAGAAAACTTGACCAAATATAAATAGTCCTCCCAATGGGACTATTGGTCCATTACATACATGTAAAACATATCATCTAAAACCTATTTCACCCTTTCTATATAACCATTAATTTCAGGGTGATAGGTGGAGCTAAAATTAATCTAGGCACCACGACATGCTACAAGGATGTCTACAACAATGACATGAAAATAGGATCAAGGTCTAAAATGACCCTACAAGGTACTTCATGCAATCATACAATTCCCTCCATATTTAGGTATATTCCACTGGTGCAACACTATAGGATATCTTCATGGGTGAAAAATTGGTAACTTTGGTTAACTTTTTTAAAGTCACCATGACAACATCATGACAGTAAGAAGACACATGTAACCCTGCAATGAAGTATACATAAATAATGTCCCATTTCTATGTAGGAACATTATGTGGTTGTAGGAGACCCATCATATGCTAATGCTAAACCTTTACTCTTTGACACTCAGGGCACCTAGGAACAAAATCAATGATATCACACCTCATTCTCTCCCAATGGAACAACTAATGAAGATTGGCATGCATCTTCTTCACACCAAGATGTGTTACATAAGGAACATGATGCACCTCAATCATTACAGCTAGACGAATGACACAAAAACCTAAGACATAAATATAACCAAGATGTCATAATAGTCCTTTGAACTCTGAGGAATAACCTAAATAATATTCTCCAAGAGTCTTCTAAAGCTCTCATTTAGCTTTAACCTCCTAATACCATGAATCTTATGGGCACTTTTCCATAATATGCCTCCATAGATCTAGACTCAAGGATAAAATCAAGACCCTGTGCTACCTCTTTCTCAAAGCATCAGTGATCAATTCTCCTCTCCAATGATGTACTAAACACAAAAATCATATTTACATGAATTCCACTTGTCATGTTGTCAAGAGTTTAAGTTTGGTTGTGTGAAGACGTACTACGAGATATAATGGTCAGTATGAAGCTCAAATTTATGGCCCAATAGGAAATATCTGTTGGCAAGAGACCCTATGTAACTTCATTGGTGTTGTCATTGATGGCAACAAAGACCATTCCACACATCCGCAGGACATGGTGTATCTTTACCGGAAGTCAGACTAAAGGATACTTTGGTACGGTAAGCAAGAACAGAGCAGGCAGCAAGGTCTGAGAGTCCAGTCCAGATCTCCCAGAGGAAGTATCTCAGTAAAGTGTGGATTTGGGGAAGTCAATAGGAGTACCTTGACTAATATATTCCAAGGATTTAGCCTCCAGTGATAGAAGTGTGAAGAGATATGAGAACTTGAGTGGTGGGTTCCTGATTGGCAGAGTAGACAGAGAAAGACCTAATCGGCAAAGCATCAGACCTTAATCCGGATGTGATATTGATGGTGGTTAAGTTTCCTAAAGTATCATTCATGTTTGGCCGATGAGATTGATGACTTCTACAAGAATCTCTTTGATCCGCATTACTTGGTATGCAAAGATTCAGCCGACAGTTGAGAGTTGAGGAAAATATTGACTATTCTGGATGCTGACTAGAAAAGTGTTGAATTCATTAGTGTGGATATATATACCAGATGGATTTGGATATGAAGAGGTGTCATGTATGTGTAGAGTGAAGAAAAACAGATAAGCAAAGTAATAGCAGTAATACAGGTCCGGTATGTGACAGGACAGCAGAACCCAAGAAGAGGAAGAATGAAGTGTAGTAGATCAGTGTATTGAGCCAAACTGGAATTGAACCTCAGCATGTGTGGATGCTTCTCATTAGTTCAAGTATCTAGTTCTCTTGTATAAACTATTGTAGGCAATGAGCCTCTTGTGAGCAGTATGCTCAGGCAGTGAGCCCTAATTGGCAAGTGCCATTTTGTACTATCTTATTCTTCTAACAAAGAATACAATCTTGGGTTAATCACCCCGTGGTTTTTTTCCCTAACAGGGTTTTCCACATCAAAGTCATTGTGTCATGTGTATTGATGTTATTTCCATTTTATGAGTATGTTTTCTTACTTGAATTGATACTGCATTAATTATTAAGGAAGATCAGAAAGTTGAAATAATTAAGATAATTGATTCACCCCCCCTCTCAATTATCAACAATTGGTATCAGAGCCAAGTTCCTCCTAACATAGCCTAACAGCTTGAGGAAGATCTGGGAATTCAAATGGATGTGTATGGTATGAGGGATCAACTTCAGACTGCCCTAGATGATCTTGAGCAATCTAACTTTCAAGTCAATGAATTGAAGGAAAGACTCAAACAGGCTGATGATTTCATAAATGAACTAAAAGGGAAACTAAGTATCTCTATGAAAAAGAGAAAGGATCTACTTCAGCAATTGGCAAGTCAAGGTGAAGCAAATGATACAAATGAAGATCTGAAGGAGAAAACCAAGTTATGTGAAAAGTTATCAAAAGAGGTCATTATGGTAAGACATGAAATGGAATCAAGAGTCATAAAATTTACTCTAGAAATAGAAGAGAAAAGAAAAACAAAAGATGATCTAAGACTATCTCTCAAAGAGAAAACAGAAGATTGCCACAAGATGGATAGAATAATCAGACATCTTGAATATGATCTTGAAGATGCTAAAGATAATGAAGAAAAACTTGAGGATCAAATTGTCTCTCTTAAAAGGGATCTTCAAACAGCAAATGAATACAAAGAGAAATTCAAGATAAGTTCTGCTCAACTTGAAGTTCTTCTTGAAAGCCAAAAGAGGGTAGATGACAAGTGTGGCTTGGGATATGAGAAAGGTGAAAGCTCCGGATCCGGTCAGAAGAAGTTTGGATCAGAAAATCCAAGGAATAGGCCTAGAAGACCTCTGGTAAGGCAACCTAATGCTCAAAGATATCCATCCTTCAATGGATACTGCAATAACTTTGGTCACAAAGCTAATCAATGTAGAAAGAGAATGAATCAGACTAATACATCCTTCTCCGGACAATGTTTTAACTGCAAGAGGTATGGTCACAAATCTTATGAATGCAAAAATATGCAAATAAACAATTCATTCAATGGTAGATGCTTTGCATGCAATAGAATGGGTCACATGGCTAATCAATGCAAATCAAGAGGACATCAATCAAATATGCAAAGAAATGTTGTTTGCCACAATTGCAATAGATCCAGTCATTTTGCCAAATTCTGTAGAAGCAAGAATCGCGACAAAAGGGGTCCAGTACATCATAATCAGAATCAAGACAAGGGAAAAGGAAAAGTGAATGCGGATGAAGTTCAAAGTGAGATGAACAAGATTTGGGTGAAGAGAAGTACAGAAAATATAGGGGATGGATCTGCACCAGAATCTAGTGCTGATATTCCTTCCAGAAATTAAAAAGTGAGCTCTGGCTCAGGGGGAGACACAAGGAAAAACACTTTTCCCCCAGCCAGTTAATTGGTGCCAAGATTGGCACAAGGAGAGTTGCGAATTAAAGGGTTCTCAGAGAAACATCTAAATAAGCTATGGTTAAGATATGGAAGATCTGCAAGATGTTTAGAACAAGATTGTCTCAGTTCTTCAAGTCATTCGGATAAGGAAAACAAGGCAAACCAGAATGACTTAAGTTGAGCATTTATTGCAACTTGGTATTAGGGTTTGCAGAGTAATATAAGGGTTTTTCTTATTAAACATTTGTTCATTCTGCATTCGAGAAGAAGCGAAAAGGAGCTCTGCAACAAATTTCCTCAAGCCCATCAAAAATCATCTGCAGAAGTCGATTCATCTAGCAATTGATCCGGCTCACTCTGTTAAACCTAGAAGCATAAAAGGTATTTTTTATTCTTGAATATCTCTCTGCAAATCTTTGAAAGATGACTACTCTGAATGTAGTGAAGATTTCTGATAGGCCTTGACCCAAATTCAAGAAACATCCATATAAATCCCTAGAAGTTGATCCCCTAGGCGCATTTTCAAGCATTCCACATGGGGTTTTGCATATAGAAGACATTAGGGTTTACATTCACGCAAACATTGAAGATTTTGGTGAATCCAAGCTGATGGACATCTACCACAAGGATCTGACAGATGAATCATTTGAACTAAAACCTCAGTATAAGGCCATCCGAGAAAAACACTTCAGTCAGTACATCCATTTCCCCTGTTTTGAAGAAGATGAGTGGGTCTGGTATGTGTTGAGCAGAGTACATGATAACTTCTTGTGGTTGAATAAACCATTCAAGATCACCAAGGATGCAATTAAGGTAGTAACTAGTTTACACTCTTCCGGAGGGATACCTATTCTTAAATCTGTCAAAAACCAAACTGTGAGTGAGGCTACCGGATCAAAATTTGATAAGAGAGCAATGACCATAGAAGATATCACTAATCCAGATATCAAGTTTGCATCTATGATTATTGGCTATAAGATATATCACTCCAGCAGGGAGAATTCAGTATCCGAAACTGCTGTGTATACTACTTATGAGATGTTGAGAAAGAATGCATATTATGATCTCTGTGAACTACTTCTGAGCCAACTAATGGAAAACTTACAAAAGATCAAGAAGGACAAAAAGAACTCTTTTAAGTATGGTGGACTGATAGTGTGTTTTTCTACTTTATGAATGAGCTTCCCGGATCTAGTGGTTAGGTATGGCAGAATGACAGACCTGTTGCAATTCAAATCAGAGATTACTTACATGGACTTGGGGATGCTAAGGCAAGAAATACTGCTCTATGGGGTTACTTCAAGAACTTTCAAAATATGATGCAAACCAGAGAAAGAATTCCCAAATCATTGGTTGAGAAGTATAAAGATACAGTGTGTTTCATGGTTGACACTAATCAATGCCTAATGGAGGCAGTAGAGCCAAGGACAGTCTAGATCATGCCAATGGGGTATGAAGTAGATGAGAAAATTGTAGAACTACATATCCAACATCTGCTGAGCTAGCCCAAAGACCTTAAGGCAAAAAGGTTTGGAACCTACCAAGAGCTGAGTGTAAAAGTTCATGTGGAACTTAGACAACCTGAAAGCAAGAGGAAAGTGAGAAGGGAAGTTGAAGAAGTCACCAAGAAATTTGGAATCTCAAAAGAAGCACTTGATGCACATAGAGAAAAGATGGAAAGGACAAAGAAAGAGAAGGAAGAAGTAGAAAAGGAAAGTGATCTGGTAGAAGCACCCTCCCGGACCAGATCCTCTAAGAGGTCTGCACCTACCATTGACAAGAGCTCAAAGACATCAAAACCGGAAGCAAAATCATCTGGTAAAGTAGAGAAAAGAACTAAGACAAAGGCCACAAGGTCTTACATTAGTCAGAAAGATGATGAAGAGATTGAGTTAGATGAGGAGGTAAAGAAAATGAAGAAAAAGAAGAAAGTATATGGTGAACCCTCTACCGGTGAAGATAAGAAAGAGATGGAAAAAGAGTTTGTTGAAAGGCCCACTCTGTCCATTGATGATGTAGTCAAATCAGTCATTGTGGATGGGAACTTGAAGCCAATGACTAAATTTTATCACAACTACAGTGAGGCTGATCAGAAGATCCTACAAGAAGCCACAGTCAAGTACCTTAACATTTATAATAAAGCATTCATTGAGATTATTTATCTAATTCCCAAGAGCCTAGAGAAAGAACTAGAAATCAGGAAGAACAATGCCAAGGCCAAGGACCTTGAGATCAGGGAACAAATAGCTATTCAGCTCTATCCCTCAATCACTCATAAACAAATGAATATGATTTTCAAAGATTGCAAGGATGAGTTCTAGAGCAAAGCTAGAATGAATCAGCTTATGCTTGGAGAAACTAATAAAGTGGCAAAAGAAACTGAAGAGATCCTCAAAAATGCCTATAAAAGATTCAATATTCCTATCATAGAGGACTTAGGTGATGAAACATCTGCCATGGAAGACAAAGACGAATCTACTGAGACATTGGCAGAAAAGGTAAAGGCCACAGGTGAAGAAAAAGATAAGGACTTAGATTCCTCTGCTCTAGAAGAGGAAGTTCATGAAGAAGCAAACATCTCTCCTCAGGTTTCCCCTGTAGACTCCGGATCTAAAGGAGAAGAAAGAATAAAAGAAAAATCCAATCAAGGAGAAGAAGTACAAGAAAAGGAGAAAGGTCAAACAGAGAAAGCCTCAGATGATAGTGCTAAGGCTGCAGAAGGGGACAAAACCCTATCACTGACAAGAGACACAGTAGAAGCAGTAGAAGAATTCTTAACCAAGGAGATGATGGAATTTGATGGACCGAAACTTCTTCAAGGACCGTTCAATTTTGACTCCCTCTCCCCAGTTCAAACCATGAAGCTGGCATCCTTTACTTCGGCAAAAGCAAAAGAAAAACTCCTAAAGTCTCACATGGAGGACTGCAAGCTCATAGACATTGCATCTGGTGTACTGGAAAAGATCATGCCATCTTTTCAGAAGGATCCCTCAGCCTCCTCATCCGGTAATCTCAAATCTCTAGTAAATAGTGTTAGCACACATTTTGATTCATTAGAGAAGTCAGCAGAAGATAAGGTCCGGAAGGAGTTTTTGGTAAAAAGATTATCAGAAGTACAAGGGTTTATAACCAATGATAGGAGAAATATGAATATTGGAATAAAGAGCTTAGAAAATGCTCTTAAGGATGGAGGAGAAGTATATAAATTTTGTATATCCTAAACTAAAGTAACAAAGGATATTGAGAAGAAAGTGAAAGAACAAGAGGATAAATTGTCAAGCCTCTCTCAGAATTTTGATCCTCTCACTGTATCCATAATAAACTAGGAATGTCAAACTATTGCAGTCATCAATGAGATTAAGAAGCTTGAGAAGGAGAGGAAGAACATATTAAGCAAGATGGGTGAACTTAGAGGGATGATTATCCCTAAATTAGAGGCCATGCATGAGGCCCTAACTGATGCACAGACCACAGCCCAAACCAGTGATCCGACAGATCTTAAGAGGGCAGAAGCTTTTGCATTCCTGTTGAGTGGTCACATCTCAATTTTGGACAGGATGAAGCAGAGTTGGGCAATAGAATTTGCCCAGTTGAAGACATCTTTTGCAGATATACTCCAGTATATGTAAGTATAGCATGTATATATATTTATGCGGCTAAGTATAGATTATTTTTGGGAAATTTTGGTATGCGGACCCTACCCTTTATCATTGATGTCAAAGGGGGAGTGAGGAGCAGTGAAAAATGTGGACTCCAGCTAAGGGGGAGCTCTGTTATAGTGTACAATAGAACAGAGCATCAACCAAGGGGGAATGTAGTATAACACTTAGTCGTTTTTCACTAAGTGTTGCCATCAATGCCAAAGGGGGAGATTGTTGGCAAGAGACACTATGTAGCTTCATTGGTGTTGTCATTGATGGCAACAAAGACCATTCCACACATCTGCAGGACATGGTGTATCTTTACCGGAAGCCAGATTGAAGGATACTTTGGTCCGGTAAGCAAGAACAGAGCAGGCAGCAAGGTCTGACAGTCAGGTCCGGATCTCCCAGAGGAAGTATCTTAGTAAAGTGTAGATTTGGGGAAGTCAAGAGGAGTACCTTGACTGATATATTGCAAGGATTTAGCCTCTGGTGATAGAAGTGTGAAGAGATATGAGCACTTGAATGGTGGGTTCCTGATTGGCAGAGTAGACAGAGAAAGACCTAACCGGCAAAGCATCAGACCTTAATCTGGATGCGATATTGATGGTGGTTAAGTTTCCTAAAGTATCATTCATGTTTGGCTGACGAGATTGATGACTTCTACAAGCATCTCTTTGATCCGCATTACTTGGTATGCAAAGATTCAGCCGACAGTTGAGAGTTGAGGAAAATATTGACTATTTCGGATGCCGACTAGAAAGGTGTTGAATTCATTAGTGTGGATATATATACCAGATGGATTTGGATGTGAAGAGGTGTCATGTATGTGTAGAGTGAAGAAAAGCAGATAAGCAAAGTAACAGCAGTAATACAGGTCCGGTATGTGATAGGACAGCAGCACCCAAGAAGAGGAAGAATGAAGTGCAGTAGATCAGTGTATTGAGCCAAACCAGAACTAAACCTATGCATGTGTGGATGCTTCTCATCAGTTCAAGTATCTAGTTCTCTTGTATAAACTATTGTAGGCAGTGAGCCTCTTGTGAGCAGTGTGCTTGGGCAGTGAGCCCTAATTGGCAAGTGCCATTTTGTACTATCTTATTCTTCTAATAGAGAATACAATCTTGGGTTAATCACCCTGTGGTTTTTTCCCCTAACAGGGTTTTCCACGTCAAAATCACTATGTCATGTGTATTGATGTTATTTCCATTTCATGAGTATGTTTGCTTACTTGAATTGATACTGCATTAATTATTAAGGAAGATCATAAAGTTGAAATAATTAAGATAACTGATTCACCCCCCCTCTCAGTTATCAACAATATCTCCATCGCATAAGTGCATGAATGATAACTGCCAACTCTAAATCATGGGTGGGGTAATTTAGCTCATGATCCTTGATCTTATGTGACTCATAAGAAATCACTCAACCTGTTGGTTTTTCTTCTGAATCAGCATTAGGGTTTGCCACTTCTAATGCATAGGCAGATTCAGCCAACTAATACAGGAGGTTGCGTGAGCTCCTCCCCTTCACTTCTGGTTCTGTCGCACCAAGGGGGGTATCCCTATAACTCAAGATGTAACCTTGACTAGCTCAAAGATAGAAAGATCTAACTTGACAACAACAGGGAGAATACTCTCATGTATGGACCAAGATCTGTATGATAGATCACAAGGTGGGCAACGTTCTTGGACATATATGTCTGGTTAGGGATGAGAGCATGCAAGGGTTTCCTACTCCTAATCCTACAACTAACAGGTGGAAGGGAGAGATGGTTTGAAATGGTGTTTGGATGCAAAGCTGGACATGGTGTATAACCTCAACACAGAGCTAGATTGGTGCCTATCCAGGGCTTGGAGTCGGTAGACATACACCTGTGAATGATCAGCATGAATAGCTAAAACTGGATTTCAGGGGGATACACATGATACCTGCCTTATAGATATCTCCCAATACAGAGTGTTAAGCTATCGATACTTATGGCATCCCTATTGCAGGAAGAAAGATACATGCAAAACTGGAGACAGAATCAGCATAACACATGCAAACATAGCATTATTCATATAAGATTAACCATGAAATCAGTGGATTCATGCCAAAACGTACAACAGGAGATACATAAACTCACAAGTTTTGCTGCACAGAGCAACCAAAACTAGTTGTATCTTATTACAGAGCCAAAATGTCCAGTTTTCAACAACCTAAACAATTGTAACACAGTCTGCCTATATTGGCCAGAAAGTGTACCTCTAGCATTAATTACATGGTTGACCAAAAATCCCGCCAGATACACAGTATCAGAAAAATGGCGCTCAACGCATTACCAGATTGGCGCCCAAACATGAATGCAGTAGGTAGGGGAGGAGACAGGAAGAAACCTCGAGCCCTGCGCCACTGTCCGTTGATGTACACCTTCAAACGGGTACCAGATCCGTCCATACCTCTGCAACCTTCGCCTTTAATGCTCATCTACCTCACAGCCATCGGGAAAACATCAAACAGTGCACCACAACCGTTTCCCGCCAAAATACCTCATCGTGATATTTGAAAATATGCAGGATCGAATTATCCCACATGCACCCCGTAGCAACCATTTCAACACTTTATATACTAGGTCACGAGCATATATGATGTCGGTGCTTTTGCTCCCGACGACACTAGTATAAGACCTTCATCATCCTCATCCTCCAGCAGCATGATATCCTGTCGCTTGAAATATCACCTTGACGTCAGCATCATCATCGCAATATCACCTACATGATAATCGCCTTCATCGGCACAACCTGATGCATCGGAGGAAGATCCTCCTGCTTAGCTGATACCAAATGTCTGGCCGATGAACATCCTGATGACGTCACCGTCATATCCTGCTGACGTCATCAGCATATCTGCCTATCGCGCACCTCCTCATATCCGGATGACGTCATCATCATGTTTGCGAATATCGGGGGATCTCCACAAGATGATCAGTGTTAGAAATATGACCCCCCCTAGACCTTGATGACGCCACCATACATCGGCATCAGGATGATATTCGGAAGATAACCGGATATTTGGAAATATCATCCTGATGCACACATATCATGCTGCACTATAGCTCCACTATAAGATCGGGGTGATATATGAATATGTGACTGATATTTGAAATGATCACCCCCATTGGACAATGCATGAAGCCGACAGGCGAATATCTCCCTTCAAAAAAATCATGATGCAGACAGGTAGAAAAATAGATATCACCTTGACATAAGAAAGACGTCAGCATCATCAGGGTGATAAAACAACGAACATGAAGTGATAAAACAACATCAGGATGATCTTGACTAAGATCACCCGATGTTCAAATATGATGACCCCGATGAAGATCGGATCATACTTAGGACTTTGCAGCAACATCATCAGGATGATCTTAAGTAAGATCACCCGATGTTAGAATATCACCCCAGCGAAAGATCATGCTGACAGAAAATATGATGACCCTCATAAGCAACATTAGGGTGATGTCTGGAAACATGATGATGATGACCTCCTCCAAAGAAAATATGATGCTGATGTTAAAACATGCTGAGGAGGCCCAAAGACTTAGAACCTTTTTTGGATTTTTTGGGAAGGTGCCTGCATAAAAATTGCTAAAATAACCGACAGTGAATTCAGGCACCAACACAACCCTCCTACATAAGAATTGCTCCCAAACCCTCTAATTATGCATCCATGCAAATCATAAAATCCATTATAGGGTCAGGCACTACAAGGATTGGTGCACTTGTTAGCTACTCCTTAAGGAATTGAGAATCTTTCTCACCATTTTGACCAAACAAACTTATTCCCTTTCATCTGAAGAGAACTAATCAGATGAGCCAATCTCAAAAAGTCTAGGACATACTGGTAATAATAACCCACTAGTCCCCTAAAACTATGAACCTCTACCACATTCATGGGTGTTATCCAATCCACAATGGCTTGAATATTTGAGGGATCAATATAAATACCCTCACCCAAGATAAAAATGGCCCATGTACCTCACCTCTAACTAGAAATTTTACACTTTGCCAAGTTACCAAATAATTGGATATCACACAAACATTGATGAACCTAGTGCAAGTGGACCTCATGCTCTTCCTCTATCTTTGAATAAACCATAATATAATCAAGAAACACAAAGATAAACTAGTCAAGGTAGGTACAGAACACTTGATTCATCAAACTCATAAACGGAAAGGGGGCATTTATCAACCTAAATGGAACTACCGTGAACTTATAGTACCCATAACGAGTACGAAATGTGATCTGATGAATATCAACATCAAGTATATGGAGCTGATGGTATCTATAATTTAGGTTAATTTTATAAAATACCTTAGCTCCCTTCATCTAATCAAACAAATCATCTATCCTTGGGAAGGGGTATCAATTCTTCACCATCATCTTGTTTAATTGTTGCTAGTCAATACACAAATGAAGAGATTTGTTCTTCCTCACAAATTTAACTAGTGCTCCCTAAGGATGACATGCTAGGATGTATATGTCCTTTCTCTAGCAATTCCTCTAATTATAAATGGAGGTCACTAAGCTCCTAAGTGGTTATACAGTGTGGTACACATGAGATGGGCTCTACTCTTGGAATAAGATCTATATGGAAGTTAGTGACATACTATAAATCACACTAGAAAACACATTAGAAAACTTCCTAAGAAGGGGATGATCATCAATAGTCTCATGGCACTCATTCTCTAAAACATCATTTATTGAGATAGAAAACATTTGACATCCCTTCAACATACTCCATTTCATGTACATTGAGGAAATCATGCAAAAAGCTATGGAGCTAAGCACCCTAATGCCAAGGACTATCCTATAGGATCCTAAGGGTAGGAATCACAAAGTCATGGTGGTGGTGAACACTCCAAGGGTCAACATACAATCTCACAAGGGAGTCTATAGCCACCTTCACACTAGTATCTAACTCAACTTGACATTTATCTTCTTGCCTTGTAGCCTCAAATCTACTATGTTCAACCAAGGATGGTGAAATAAAAGATTTTGAAGCATAAAAATCAAATAAAATAGAAATATGAGCACCATCCAACAAACTTGATGTCTCAACCATTGTTCCCTAATGATCTACCTAGTGGTATCTACCATAAAAAAAATTCAATGTGACTTTCCAACATCCCCCACAATCGACTCTTATGATATAACTTTTTGACCCCCAATTGCCGCTAATCCCTAAGGGCATGTGATAACATAATCAGCCTCCTAACCAAAAGAATAGAATGTTCTAGAAAGTTGAGTAGGAGTTTGTTGAGGGGTACTAGATTGCTAAAAATTAGGACCTCTTCTTATGTTGATCCCTTCACTCACCATGGGAATGATTTCTAGAACCTTGTTCACTCTAAGGGTTCTATTGTTACATCCCCAACTTTTGCTTAAGCTTAATCTTACTTTTATGTGGTAAAAAGGATAAATAATCTTAGATTAATGATTTGATGTTTGTGGAAAATATCAAGTTGAATCCTTGATTATATGGATTATGACTAATGAGATTAGACATGAGATTACATGTTGTTGATATTATCTTATCATAATGTTTTATGATTTAATGATGATACATTGATCATCGTTATATGGTTGTGAGTGTAACCAAGAAAAAGAATCTTCCTTCAAGAGTGGAAGGAGAGTATTACTTGAGAGAAGGAAATAGATGTTGTGGAAAAGGTCAGTTTGCCATTTGGGTATCAAAATTATTCTTTGTTAACCGATGCCAATTAGAGTAAGTGTCGATCTTATTTCCTTGATTAAGTCAAACTCAATTTGATTATAGTAGTCATGTCATTTTACAATTTCTCAACACCACTTAAGTCGATCGACTTAATGATGTTCTTAGAAAATTAGTATAACCTAGTGAAAACATTGTTGGTGTCAAAGATTTCCTATGTTATTACTTAATATTACATTAAGTTTTGTAATTAACGTTAATTTTTTTCTTTAAATCTAAAATAGTGATGTGGGGGAGTGAATCTCAACCCCAAGTCGCATATTGATATCATCACCAATATGATTGGTAATATCATCTTGAATATTTTATTACTCTTGTAATATCATATAGATATCTATGATATCTTTTAAGTTATAAACAAATATCCACTTATAGTGGAATCAAACACTATTAGTTGGTAAGTATTTTTCATTCGTGTGGAACGTACCCATATTCCATGAAGAGTGGAATGAGTGGGCAGTTCCATAATGGTAATTCAGAATGGATTTCACCTTGTGAGAAGCCCTCGAAGGTAGTTATAGTAGAGTGGACTGTTATCCATGTTGGTGGTTAAGAGAGCCTAACTATTTTCTAAACCTTTGAGGAGAGGGAGTGACATCATATTTTGTCATACGGTAAACTCTCATTTGGGAGAAAAAGGAGAAAAACCAAGAATGAAGGATAGGAATCTTAGCATAGCACTCATAGTAAAGTCTGAGGAAAGGCCAAACGACGGCATAGATAGAGTTCTACATCAAACTCGAAGCTCAAACAAGTATCTCTACTATATTATTGTCATTGGCATTTAGTAGTGAAAGAATAGTTAAATAAACTCTTGCTGTTATAGAATGAAACTTTGAAGTATCTATAGCTCTGAAGGTTTATTAAGACATTGTTAAGCTAAATGATTAACCTCTGTCAGGTCGTGAGGTTGAAAGCATATTATACACTGTTGTAGCAGTATAAAAACAACCCATCGAGCCATAAGGCTAAGGAAATTTATTGAATGTTGTGTAGATATCCTTAGAGGCCACAATGTCAGCTAATGTGCTTGAGGTTAAATTCTTTAATACACTTGATAATGTTGTCAGTACATAATTGTGATTGCTAGTGTAGAAAAGAAGTAGTCATGAGAATGACAAGCTTAGCATCATAAATGTATACAATATATCATTACAGATTGATTATGATTGTGTTGTAAGATGATATTGAAATGGTTAATACATGTGTTCAACCCATAAGTCTTTATGTATTTATCTCAAGTCTACACTCTTGTGATGGCAAGATAATAATGTTTGAGACATGTATAGTTGACCTCTATTAAAATATGGTTTTAGAGAAAGCTAATCTCTATAAGATACTTCTTGTAATGACTGTGAAAGAAAAGCTAGGAAAACAATAACCTTTCTTATTTTATTGTACAAAATGCATGATAAGATTTGAACAACAGGAAGGTAAAACTAGAATGGCCATTAAACCCGTGAATGGTTAAAGAGTTGATATGTCAACTAATTGTATACTTTTGAAAATTTCTTTTATTACAGTGGTAATGTTTTGGAAAAGAAATATAGGGTGATATAACCCTTCCTGAACATTTAGACTTTAAGTCTATATTATATAGTTCAATAATAATATTACCGAACATAATGGAAAGATGTTATATTCACTGTCGATTTGTCAGGAATCTTTGGTATAAGATGGTCATAGAGCCTTAGATCGGAAAAGGTCTTAAGACATAAAACCATGAACTTTTGAATAATTATTTTTAAGAAAGAACGGGAATAGAGTGGCATGGAGATCACAGGTTCCTTGTTGGTTAAGTGACAAAATAATTTTTGAGAACATACTCCTGAGATCGAAGTCAGAAATCCAAGACTAGTGAACAAATGGTGTATATCCCAATCTTTACTATGACCTAAATGGGTCAAATTATAAACATTGTAGGATGAGACAACTTCTAAGTCGAGTCGAGGTGTGTGAACATTCGACTACATTCATTGCAAAATATTTATGTACATAAATCTTTGGCCAAAGTAATGCATCCATCTCTACATGCATTGGTCGGTTCACTGTGCTCCAGATGTCATAACCATCTAGTAGTGCCATACATAGTTAGAGAGGATCTATAGTTGTATGACCATGATGAGTATGAAGGACACAACACTAGATACTCAGATGGAAAACCTAATCGTTCCTTATATCTATTCCCTTTGCAAATGGTAGGGCCACTTCCAAGAAGGAAGTTGTGTAGGGGACCACCGGTCTGTGGTTGGAGGAAAAGCACTCAGGTGCTGCTCTCCTTTCCAATTAGATGACAAGCTAAGACTTATGAAGATAGATGTCAAGGCTCCAGATATAGAACACTCTTTTATATGACTTGATAGTCAAATTCTATGTAAACTTATCATTATTGCCATGAGAAAAATATTGTGATTGTAAAGTGAAGGAAACTCGCTAGCATGTTATCTTTGAATATGTTGTGAATTTTTAGTTCTAAAATTATTCTAAAAGATATACTTTTTATAAAATGATTATGCAAATGATTGTTGTTAAGCAAAAATATGATTATGATAATCATGATTATTTACTTATTGGTAAATTGAGTTGTTAACCAAGGAATTATGAGATGGTATGTTACATATGGTATCAGAGCTACTGGGTTCAATACATGGACCTATGAGCTCACTACATGAAATTTTCCTCTGACATTAACAGTTGCTAATGTTTGGATGTTGTTATGCCAAAATGGTAAGAATAAGGACAACACCCAAAAATAAGGTAATAGAAAATGGACGTTACCTTAAGGCTATGAGGGAGCGATCCTCAAGAATGAAAAGCCTTGGTCAAACTAGTTTCTTGAGAGGCACATGGTTGATTGACAATGAAACGTTTGTTGATTCTATTAAATGCATCAAGTAGGAGAAGGAAAAAGTGGTTAGGGCTACTACTCCCATCTCAAAAAATGAATCAGTGAAACACTCTGCACCTAAGAAACCAACCTTGGAAAGTGATCTTAAGGATCCTATTGTTACTTAGGAGGTTATGGATGAGTACCTACGAGTACATCCACCTCCTAAGTCTGATTTGGTGAACCTCAAGGATGAGGATAAACTTGGGAAGATATCCCAATCTGAAAGTGACTTGCAGTTGCAATATGTAAAAGAAAAATGTAATAATTGATGGATTATATGTAACATGTGGAAACTATAATGCAATTTTGAAATTTTGGCAAATCTTTCCTTTCTTGTAAGATTGCATAAATGAGAATGGATTTACATTTATGAATGGATTCAATAGTACGAAAAACTAATTGAAGGATTAATTTGCAAACTTCAGGAGAAGTAGATTGGAGCATGGTTCAGATAGGAACCGATATGGGAGATAGCCAGGAAGAAGGACAACCTTCAAGCCACTCCAATTCCAAACTTGACCAGATCCTCGCTATGCTCCATGAGATGAGAGAAAGTATTGGAACTGTTGAGTAGGAGGTCAAGGGTCAGCATGGACCCAGACATGGAGCCTACCATGAGGGTGATGATGAGGAATGTCATGAGGACACCACCCAAAGTGGACATGGAGAAAATAACTCTGAATCAAGACATGATGAGGATAGAAGAAGCCCTTTGGCTCTGGAATTATCTAGAGATATAAAAAAAGTTACACCTCCCAAGTTTGATGGGACTGTAAGCGGAGATGTTGCGGAGACATGGCTTACAAAAATGGAGAAATGCTTTAAAATAAGAAACTATTTTTAAATCACCAAAGTAGTATGGGTAGCATACCAATTGGCAGGTGAAGCATCCACTTGGTGGATGAACAAGAAAATGTAGTTAAAATTGAACTCCATGAGTCTAACTTGGGAAAGGTTTGTGGAGCTTTTCAGGCAAAGATGGTTGCCTCAATTGTATTTTGACCAAAAGCTTATAGATTTCCAAAATTTGAGACAGGGTGACTCAACTATGAATGAATACTGGGAAACGTTGACTCACCTCCTCAAATATGTTCCACAATATCAATAGGATGAGAGGTTTCAAATCTAGAAGTTCATCATGGGATTGAATACCCAGATTGGGGGTGAAGTTGATGTGCATGGCCCCACTACAATGGACCAAGTTTATGAGAAAGCTATTAAACAAGAAGAAAATTTGAAATCTATGTCTACATACAGGGAAAGGAACCAAAAAAAGTATAATTGGTCCCAATTCTCCCAATCTTTTAAGAAAAAGGGAAAAAAGAAAGACTTTACCAAGAAAAGTGATAAAGAATCCAAGAACAATCAAAATGAATCAAAGGATGAAAAGAAGGGCAATAATAACCCAAGAAAAATGGAGATAATTCTGGGAAGCCTTATGAAAGGTGAGGACCCATGGGAGGCTGTTATTCATGTGGTAGTGATCATTATGCCAACCAATGTCCTAATAAGATGCAAGGAACTCAGCCTCAAGGAAATCATTTACCCTCTCAGCAGGAAGCTTTTCGGCAATGCATACATGCAGCCCTGGATAATAGGATAGATGAATATCAAATCACTCCTATTGAAACCACGAGTATTTTATTTGGTTTTCTAATTTTCATTTTGATAGATACTGGTGTAACGAAATATTTTATTTCCCTAAAATTTTTAAGTAAATTTTCTAGAAAAGCTAGATACATGGCTAATACTTGGTTAGTTGAATATGTAAATTAGACCAAAGCTCAGGTAGAGAAATGCTTGTTTGAGGCTAAGGTTGAACTTCTAAGTTTCTCCACTAAAGTGAACCTTTATGTAGCCCCATTAGGTTGATATGATGTTATCCTTGGGATTAACTAGCTATGGAAACATAGGGTTAAGGTGGATTATTTTTCTAAAACAATAGAATGTCTAGATGACCTTGGGAATAAAATCTTTCTACAAGGTAACCTTAGAAAGGTCAAACTAAGACAATTATCTATCCTGCAAATGAAAAGAGCCCAGAGAAAAGGATGTTATCTCTTTGTTGTTAAAATGGAGGAAATAAATAGTCTAAAGAAAACTAATTTCCAAGATAATTTGATGTTTTATGAATCTCAAAATCTCCAAGGAGTTGAGAAGAGGGGATCCATAGATTGGGAGAGATCAGATATGGATAGATACCCTTTTCTTAGAGATTTTGAGGATGTATTTCTAGATGAACTACCAGGATTGCCCTCTAAAAGAGCTTTTGATTTCTCTATAGATATAATTCCAGGTTCAGATCCTATATCTAAAGCTCCATATAGAATTACCACAATCAAGTTAATGGAGCTAAAGGCTCAGTTGCAGGAATTGCTTGATAAAGGATTGATAACACCTAGTGTATCACCCTGGGGAGCACCAGTAATTTCTGTGAAAAAGAAAGATGGTACATTGTGGTTATGTATAGATTACCACATGCTAAATAAAGCAACAATGAAGAACAAGTATCCATTGTCTCGCATTGATGATCTCTTTGATCAAATGTGAGGAGTGATTGTGTTTTCTAAGATCAATCTTCGATCTGGATACCATCAATTATCACTAAAAGATGGGGATATTCACAAAATAGCCTTTAGAACAAGGTATAGGCATTACAAATTCATTATCCTACCCTTTGGATTAACAAATGCACCTGCAGCGTTTATGAACTTAATGCATAGTGTAATCAGAGCCTGCTTCGACAAGTTTGTCCTTGTTTTTCTTGATGATATCCTAATTTACTCCAAGAATGAGGAGGAACATCTTCAACATCTAAGGATTGTTCTTCAAAGGTTAAGAGAGCATAAATTGTATGGCAAGCTCTCTAAGTGTACTTTCTTTCAAAAGGAAGTGCAGTACTTGGTTCATACAATTTTAGCTAAGGGAATAATTGTGGACCCAGCCAAGATTAAAGCCATATTGGAATGGTCAGCACCAAGAAATGTGTATGAGGTCTGAAGTTTCATTAGACCAACTGAAGGAAAGATTGACTATGGAACCTATCTTGAAGGTACCTAACCCAGAAGGTCATTTTGTGGTCATTACCGATGCCTCAAGGGAAGGCTTAGGCGGTGTACTAGTCTAGGATGGACAGGTTATTGCATTTGAATCTGAGAAACTAAAAACTTATGAACAAAATTATGCCCCTCATGATTTAGAATTAGCAGTAGTAATTCATGCACTACAAATGTGGAGACACTACTTGCTTGGAAAACCCTTTGAACTAAAAATAGACCATCAAGGACTCAAATATATGTTCACTCAACCACACCTAAATGCTCGCCAAAGAAGGTGGTTAGATTTAATCTCATATTATGATTTTGAGATTAAGTACATTCGAGGCAAGGAAAACCATGTGGTGGATGCCTTAAGTAGGAGAAGACATATCTCCTCAATGATCTCCATACATTCTGATTTCAAAAATTAGGTATTACAAAAGTCTAAAGGAGATGAGTTTTACGAGCAGGTAAAACAAGCTCTTATGAAGAATCCCCAAGATCTGAAATATGATGGATTTTATCTGGAACCAGATGGGTTATTGAGGTATAAAGGAAGGATGTATCTTCTGAAACCAAGGAGTTAAGGAATATCGTGTGGAAAGAGGTTCATTCTACACCTTATTCAGGACATCCTGGAGTAACAAAGCTATTGGTTGATGTGAAGCCTTTATATTTCTGGAAGGAAATGAAGAGGGGTGTTGCAAGGTTTGTGGCTAGATGTCTAGAATGCCAGAGGATGAAGGTGGAACACCATCACCTGGCAAGACTTTTATACCCTCATGAAATTCTAAAATGGAAATGGCAAATCATTAGCATGGATTTTGTGCAATGACTTCCTATGTCTAGGAACAGGCACAATGTTATTCTAGTTGTGGTGGATAGACTCACCAAGGTAGCACATTTTATACTAGAGAACTTGACGGATGGGGCACCAGTCATAGCCCACAAATTTGTGCAAGAAGTTTTCAAATTACACGGTATTCCTGAGAAGATTATCTCAGTTAGGGATGCTCATATGACATCAAGGTTTTGGTAAACCTTATTCTCCTCACTTGGAACTTAGTTGAATATAATCTCTTCTTATCATTCCGAAACAGATGGCCAAACTAAAAGGGTAAACCAAGTGTTGGAAGATCTACTAAGAATGTATTACATGGATCAACAATACAAATGGGAAGATTATCTTCCTTTTGTGGAATTTTCCTATAACAATTCCTATCACTCCACTATTAAGATGGCTCCATTTGAAGCATTATATGGAAAAAAGTGTCAAACTCCTATAATCTAGGATAAGCTAGAAGATAGGATTAGCCTTGGTCCAAAAATGCTATCAGAAATGGAAGAGCAATTCCATCTAATTAAGAAAAGACTAGCAGAAGTGAACGATAGACAAAACATTTATGCGGATGCTAAACACATCGTAAGGCATTTCTCAGTGTGAGAAAAGGTCCTTCTAAGAGTCAAACCCCAAAAGAGCTCCATTAAGTTTGGAAAGACATCCAAACTATCTCTTAGATATGTGGGTCCCTTCAAAGTTCTCAAAGAAGTCAACCCAGTTGCATACAGGATTGCTCTACCGCCAGCTCTTTCCATGATGCATAATGTTTTCCATGTTTCCTATTTGAAAAAGTTTATTTCAGAAGATAATCATGTTCCTATTCTTGATTGGAATTCCATACAGGTGAAGGACCCAGGGGTGGTAGTGATCAAGCCCATCAAGGTGCTTGAAACATGTAAGCTACGCTTACGTAATAAAGAGATAAATCAATGCAAGGTCTAGTGGGACCAGTATGCATAAGAGAATGCCACCTGGGAGAATTATGAGGATATTTATCAAAGATTTCCCCATCTCTTTTAAAACTTTTCATTATGATGAGTAAACACTTTTCCTTTATGTTGGTTTGATATTTGGAGATATTAAATCATTGGGGACGATGATTCTTATGGGGGGAGATATGTTACATCCCCAACTTTTGCTTAAGCTTAATCTTACTTTTATGTGGTAAAAAGGATAAATAATCTTAGATTAATGATTTGATGTTTGTGGAAAATATCAAATTGAATCATTGATTATATGGATTACGACTAATGCTTAGAAGAGACATGAGATTACATGTTGAGATTATCTTATCATAATGTTTTCTGATTTAATGATGATACACTAATCATGGTTATATGGTTGTGAGTGTAACCAGGAAAAGAATCTTCCTTCAAAAGTGGAAGGAGAGTATCACCTGGGAGAAGGAAATAGATGTCATGGAAAAGGTCAATTTCCCATTTCAGCATCAAAATTATTCTTTGTGAACCGATGCCAATCAGGGTAAGTATCAATCCTATTTCCTTGATTAAGTCGAACTCGATTTGACTATAGTAGTCATGTCATTTTACAATTTCTCGACACCACTTAAGTTGATTGAGTTAATGATGTTCTTAGAACATTAGTATAACCCAGTGAAAATGTTGTCAGTGTCAGAGATTTCCTTTGTTATTACTTAATATTACATGTTAAGTTTTGTAATTAACATTAATTATTTTTCTTTAAGTCTAAAAAAGTGATGTGGGGGAGTGAGTCTCAACCCCAAATCATATATTGATATCATCACCAATATGATTGGTAATATCATCTTGATGATATCTTGAATGTTTTAATACTCTTGTAATATCATATAGATATCTATGATATCTTTTAAGTTATAAACAAATATCTACTTATAGTGGAATCAAACACTATTAGTTGGTAAGTGTTTCTCATTCGTGTGGAACGTGCCCATATTCCATGACGAGTGGAATGAGTGGACGGTTCCATAATGATAATTCAGAATGGATTTTGCCTTGCGAGAAGCCCCCAAACGTAGTTATAGTAGAGTGGATTGTTATCCATGTTGGCAGATAAGAGAGTCTAACTATTTTCTCAACCTCTGAGGAAAGTGAGTGGCATCGTATTTTGTCATACAATAAACTCTTGTTTGGGAGAAAAAGGAGAAAAACTAAGAATGAAGGGAATCTTAGAACAACACTCATAGTAAAGTCTGAGGAAAGGCCAGACGACGACATAGATAGAGTTCTATGTTGAACTCAAAGCTCAAACAAGTATCTCTGCTATACTATTGTCATTGGCATTTAGTAGTGAAAGAATAGTTAAATAAACTCTTGTTGTTATAGATTGAAACTTTGAAGTATCTATAGCTATGATGGTTTCTTAAGACACTATTAAGCTAAATGATTAACCTCTATCAGGTTGTAAGGTCAAAAGCATATTATACACTATTGTAGCAATATAAAAACAACCGATCGAGCCATAAGGCCAAGGAAATTTATTGAATGTTGTGTAGATATCCTTAGAGGCCATGATGTCAGACAATGTGCTTGAGGTTAAACTATTTAATACACTTGATAATGTTGTCAGTACGTAAATGTGATTGCTAGTGTAGAAAAGAAGTAGTCATGAGAATGACAAGCTTAGCATCATAAACATATACAATATATCATTACAGATTGATTATGATTGTGTTGTAGCACGATATTGAAATGGTTAATACCTGTGTTCAACCCATAAGTCTTTATGTATTTATCTCAAGTCTGCACTCATGTGATGACAAGATAATAAAGTTTGAGACATGTATAGTGGACGTATATTAAAATATGGTTTTAGATAAAGCTAACCTCGATGAGATACTTCTTGTAATGACTATGAAAGAAAAGCTAGGAAAACATTAACCTTTGTTATTTTATTGCACGAAATGCATGATAAGCTTTGAATAGAAAGAAGGTAAAGCCAGAATGGCCATTAAACCCGTGAATGGTTAAAGAGTTGATATGTCAACTAATTGTATACTATTTAAAATTTTCTTTTATTACAATGGTAATGTTTTGGAAAAGAAATATAGGGTGATATAACCCTTCTCAAACATTTAGACTTTAAGTCTATTTTATATAGTTCAATAATAATAGTGCCAAACATAATGGAAAGATGTTATATTCAATGTCGATTTGTCAGGAATCTTTGGTATAAGATGGACATAGAGCCTTAGACCAGAAAAGGTCGTAAGACATGAAACCATGAACTTTTAAATAATTCTTTTTTAAGAAATAATGGGAATAGAGTGACGTGGAGGTCATAGGTTCCTTATTGCTTAAGCGACAAAATACTTTTTGAGAACATACTCCTGGGATCGGAGTTAGAAATCCAAGACTAGTGGACAAATGGTGTATAGCCCAATCTTTACTATGACCTAAAGGGGTCAAATTATAAACATTGTAGGATGAGACAGCTTCTAAGTCGAGTAGAGTTGTGTACATTCAACTACATTCATTGTGAAACATTTATGCATATAAATCTTTCGCCAAAGTAATGTATCCATATCTTCATGCATTAGTCAGTTCACTGTGCTCTAGATCGCATAACCATCTAGTAGTGTCATACATAGTTAGAGATGATCTATAGTTGTATGACTGTGATGAGTTATGAAGGAAACGACACTAGATACTCAGATGGCAAACCTAATGGTTCCATATATCTATTCCCTTCATGAAGGGCAGGGCCACTTCCAAGAAGGAAGTAGTGCGGGGGACCATTGGTTTGTGGTTGGAGGAAAAGCACTTAGGTGATGCTCTCCTTCCCAAGCAGATGAAAAGCCAAGACTTATGAAGATAGATGTCAAGATTCCAGATACAGAACACTCTTTTATATGACTTGATAGTCAAATTCTATGTAAACTTATCATTATTGCCATGAGCAAAATATTGTGATTGTAAAGTGAAGGAAACTCACTAGCATGTTATCTTTGAATGTGTTGTGAATTTTTAGTTTTAAAATTATTCTGAAAAGATATATTTTTTATAAAATGATTATGCAAATGATTATTGTTAAGCAAAAATATGATTATGATGATCATGATTATTTACTTATTGGTAAATTGAATTGTTAACCAATCAATTATGAGATGGTATGTTACATCTACTAAGGTTTTTTCTTCTACTATTGGGTATTCCTAGATGATCCTGAAGATGCCTTGTATGGTCCCCTGGTTTAAGGCTAAAATCCCTACACCTTTGAACTTGACTGGTAAGGAACCACTCCTTGAACTCCCACTTAACCACCACACCCTTTATAAAAGTTCCCCTTGATCAATTTGGATTTCTCCATAGTAACCTCTAAGGTCTTCAGCTCTAATACCCAGAAACCTCCATTGATACAAACATTTAAGCCTCTTATAAATTTATGCACTAACATCCCTTCATCCTCCACTATGCTCGCATATTATTTCAGCTCAAAGAAGTGCTTCTCATACTAATCTATATTCATGCAAAGATGTTGAAACTTATGGAACTCATATGCATGGCATTGCCTATAATGAGACTATAATAATATCCAATTGATGCTTTTTCTCCTCTTGACACCACCAAGTAGAAGTAAATTAACAAAAGTGAATGGTGACACATCATGCCTTAGTGTTACTACCATATGGATACAACACAAAACACCTGTCAAGGGCTAAGAGCTAGTTCTCAACCTCTATTCCTTTGATAGAGCCTTTGAAAGTGGGTGGGTTGGCCTGTATAATATCTCTCATATGAGTTGCAACCATATTGTCCTCATCCACCAAATGCCTGTCACCTCAATGGGGCACATCTCAAAAGGGTACTTGCTTCACTATATATCGTCATGGGCTCCTAGAGTAGTCCCTTTGACCATCCTCATGTGGAACCTCTTCCCTAGCCTAAGAAGGGTGAGAAATTCCAAAATACATTGTCTCCTAATGAGGGGTCAATCTTTCAAAGATCTCCTAGAGAAGGGCCACATATGGTGCACCAAAAGGGTCTTTGGGTTGATCTTGTATGTACCTAAGTGAATTATCACTTTGAATTTCTAGTGATTCCTAATCAAGGTTAACATTTGCTCCCTTTCAAGTGTGGTAAGCCCTAGGAGGCACCCTTCCTAATCAAAATAAGGAAATATTAGCACATACATGCAAATATATAGTACCATGCTCAGGCAAGAAAGGAATAAGAAAACATGGAATCAGAACACTTCAAGCAAACACTTATACCTTCACAAGGTAAGCACCTAAACTAGAGCTTCTAATGTTGGAACATGGGCTCTGATACCAAATGTAACACCCCAAGTTTTTTCTCAAGACATTAATAAATAAAAGATGAATGGATAATTGTTTTGCATAACAAAAGTGGTAATAAGAAACCACATAACATACTAACATGCCCAAGGTGTCATATGCAACCCATGATGACACAATTGGCATGCACACCAATGCATAAGAAAGGTGATACTAGCGGAAGACTTAACTATACCATGGGATGAGACACCATGGTTGGAATACAAAATGAGGCATGGAGGAGAGGTAGGGTGCTCGAAACCACTAGAACACCTTCCCAAAATCCATACTAAACCATCCTTCAAATTTAATGTAAACACAATAAGCAAAAGGATGAAAACTACCAAGGTTTGGGTTACATAAAGGACTTTTAGGTGGATTGGACATTAGACACGGGTTGCAACTTGCAACTTTACATACCATTTAAGACTTGAGTTTTGGGTTGCAATCACAATATGTACCCTCACAAACCTTAGGTTCTATTGGAAATATACAATATGCAAAAGACAAGATGACCCTAGACTTTGACCTTTAAAACACTTTAGACTCTAAAAAATTCTTCAATTTGCATGTTGCAACATACAAATGAACTCAATCCCTACTAAGAAGATGCTCAGACTTTGGAAACCTCTTGCAATTTGCACATTTACAAAGTGTAATCAGGTTCCAGACTCTGAACCAACATCACATTGGACTTCATGAGTCATTGTCAATCTACACGCCTACAATGAGCAAGTAGGCACTGAATTTTGAACACTACAACAAATAAGACTTTGGAAGACATCAACAATCCACACTATGCAAATTGTAGTCAACTTGTGAATACCACACTACCAACTATCTTGGACTTTGGAAGCCAAATGCAGCTTGCACTATGCGATGTACATCGAGCTTCTGAGCTCTAGTCTAAGAAAACTTCAAGGTTCAAACTCTGACTATAATTAGTAATTTAGACTAGAAGTCTATACTACAATTTGGACTATAACTCCAACTTGTAAAATAGAATACATAAAAGAGCTAAGGTAGGAGAAACAACAATTATATTTTCCCCACTCTACGAGGTGTATCTTCCATGATTTTTGAGCTACCTAGAAATGGTCTTGGGGTTATGTTTGTGGGGTTGTGGGCTCCAATTTGGCCACACAAAAACCTCTATAAGTATATGGTTCCCAATTAAATGAGAGATAAGTGAATATCACTTTCAAAACCAAGAGTTAGTAAAATAAAATTGAAATGAAACTAATGAAAATACAACACTAAATACTCACCAATTCATCAAGATGAGAAAGCTCATGGCACAAATCCAAATATACCAAAGATCTCTAAATCTCTAATGGTGGTAGAGTTCTACCCAACTTTGTAGTGCCCTAAGGACCAACCGACTTTCTTGAGAGATGAATGCAAGGGTACAAACACACTCATGCAAACCAAGGAAATATGGCAACATTGACACCAACCAACCATGCATATAATATGTGCTAAATGAACAAGCTGACCATAATAAGGATGAGCATACTAGGAAATGGAAAAGGAGTGTTAGCACGATGGATACAAGGAAATTATGGCATATCATCACACATAGAACAATGGCTATGGGGAAAGTCTGGCATCTGTCAACTTCTAGAGCAATCAAACTGATAGTACCGAGGTTGAAGACTTTAGATTCAATTTATAGAGAATCAAACAGATTCAGACTCAAATGAGATTCATCACCACACAACTCTACAATAATGATAGGAAGTTCAGTCATCTAGATTATGAACAACTTAAATTATAATCACAGAGAAATCAGGGACAAGGGTTCGAGAGGTCTCTCTCCCAACTTGAAACACTTAGAAAATATCATCTGGTAGGGAAGTGGCAAGAAAGATAAAACATACAGATTTTATTAACTATGAAAAATCACCAAATACAGTGTTCTGAAACAGACTACCTATTGTTCTAATCTATTGTCAAACATTATATAGCATAGAGGCTTGCAGCTAATCGGCCTTTCACTATAAACAAAAACCTATGTCTAAACTCGGTTTTCCTTTCCTGCTCCTGGTCTTCTACAAAACCTGACTTATGTCTTTTTAGAACTCCCTCCTCTGTCTTCGGCCTACAGCCTTCTTCTACACATGTAGCCCCATCGGCCTTCTTCTCCCACTACCTTATTCCTTTGGCTTTGTTGTCTTTTGCAATTGGCCTTCACCAATATCAGCCTTCTCTTTCCTCATCTACCTTCTCTACTTATCGGCCTCCAATCCCTCTCCTTTGTTTAGCCTCCCACCTTCCCTTCTCTCCCACAATATATATTCCTCTCTTCTTTGCCTTCTAATTGCGCTATGACTGTTCTCATCCTGCGGCCTCCTGATTCCTCTAACCGTCGGCTTGGCAATAATGGTTTTGACAGAAAGATCTCCCCTCGAATAAGTACCTGTCACTTGGGTGACAAAAATCTTCCCAGCTGAACTCTTATTTTGAATTACATGTGTGACATGAATTTTGCAATAGAAAGCTGACTTTCCAGTAACCATCGATGAACACTGCTCTAGCCAATTACTATTTGTAACTGTTTATTCTCCTACTCATGTGGTGACGTTTTCTCTGCCCTCACTATGCCATGAAGCTTCCAACTCTCCTTCGCCCAATGCCCTCTTCTCTTTCCTATGACTGCCCACAACTCAATCTTCCAGCTATCCTGTAACTCTTCTCTACTTCTGAACTTTCATTTGCCTCCAAAACTATAACTAATAGAACTAACTCTTGGTAGTTTCTATGATAGGAACTAGTCTTTGCATTATAAGCAACAAGGAGATAAATGCATTGTGACAGGAAGTTACACCTTCAAATACACAAACCACCTAAACACTACAGAAATCTCAAAATTGAACAAAAATTAAAAACCATAATTTAAGATGGAGAGCGATGCCCCTGCATCAGACTCCCCAGGGAATGAAAAATTATGAGCTCCTGCTCATGAGGCTAACAACCAAACTTATCTGTTGTTGTTCTCTTCTTCCTCTTCTTCCACAATAGTTCTATAATCATTATCAAGTTTTTAAAACATTGTGTGCTCTATCTATTCTTATCATTTCATTTCCATTGTACAACAGCCTCATCCAAAGTCTTCTTACCCATTCATCTTTACATACAACAACACAGCTAAATTCCAAAAAACTAATACATTCCATTTCTTCTAATTCATTCATCTCATCCACTTGTAGGATTATGTGAGTAAAATCAGACTTCAATAACAAATCAAATTGAACTTCAATAGACATACTACCACTACCATCATCCTTACAAAAATCTGGATATAAGAGGTTATATATCTTTCTAGTTCTCAACATACCTAATGTCAATAAATCAATGTTGTCTCTTACCTGTCCCAACATCTCTGCAATGAAGCTTTTATAGTCTCTTGTTGCTCCAGTCATTTGTACATCTTCATCAAAACCTTTCACACATTTAACAATCCATTCAACTTTATTAAAACAAAACATCTTAGCATTTACTTCCCTAAACAGGTCAACCTTACCCATTAGGTTGTCTATGTTACCCAATGCATGCTCAGCCTTGAATAAATCTGTATTCGTTATTTCATATACTTATTTTCCCAATGTCCAACTATACAGCATAAAACTACCTTTAATTGCTTCTTCCTTCTTACAATCCTTAATGCCATGCATTATTTCAAACTTTTGCTCAAATTCTTCATTAATCAAAACTCCAAAGAAATACAATTCCTCATTCTTATAAGACATTTTTGTTTACCTCAGCCTACATTGCTGCACCAACCTCTCTATCACCATCTATAATCTCTTTTTCTTCATCCTTCTTTGTTGTCCCATGTATATGCATTCCAATATCTTCCTGCAATTCTTGTTCATTCACAGAGGATTGTGCCCATAAACCACCATTCTTGTTTGTTGCCCTCTCTTTAAATTCTATCTCTTTCCCCATTTCCATCTCTACCTTGTTTCCTTCTTTACCTGCTGCTGCTCCAACTTTCTCAACTGTGTTTTCTACTACTCCTCCTTCACTCTTCATGTCTTTCTCTGCTTTTCCCCTTTGGTTTCCATCTCTCTTAACCAACATACTCTTCATCTCTCTCTTGTACTCATTACTAGACATTATTCCTTTTCTCTCCTTCCTCAATTTTATATTTCTCTCTTCTCATTTTCTTGTCATCCATAGTTAGCCAAAAATTTTCCTCATGTTCATAAATTGCATTCAAAGCGTTATCATCATCCTCATACAAATCAGATTGTCTACCTTTTGTCTTGCACTTACCAAGCTACTTTTCCTCTACCTTTGTTGCATGCTCTGGGGCATTATCCTTCTTTTCATCCTCTAGGGGCTTTATCATGTGCTCCTCTTCATTGGGCTTGTCAATATCTACACATCTCTTCTCTTGCTTTGTCTACTTCTCACTATCAACTTCTTCTACTATTGTCCCATGTTGCACTACCCACATTGGGTTCTTCATCTTCTTGAGCTGATGCCTTGTTGCCCCTGCACTCTACCTATCCTCTTGTCTTCTTTGACACTCCACCATAGCTTTCATCCTTTTGTCTTTAGCCACTGCTTGCTTCACTTCATTTTGTTGTTCATTTACAACTAATGTTCTTTGCCAAAATGGTATTATATAGCCATGATTCATTAATTTACTCTTCTCCTTTCTAACTTGTAAGTTTACATTCTTATTTCCACTTGAATAAACAGAATCACCACCAAAATTCACTTTTACCTCTTCATCAGTCTGCTATCCCAAATTGCTTATATTCTTGGCTTTGTGTCTTGCCACTTCTTCCTCTTCACAGGGTTTCTTCTTTTCTCCATTAGCTTTCTCTTCATCCTTAGGTATCTTGCAATGTACCTCTGCTACTGCTGCAACCTTCTTCCTTCCTTTTACATCTCCAACTTTGTTTACATACACTCTTTTTGTACCTTCTATCATCGTCAGGGTCTTGTTCTCTATATTTTGCATACCTGCATCCACAATCTTAAACATATCATTAGAAAATAAATCAAGAGACCAAGATGTCTCCTCAGGTGCCTCCTTCATGGGCACTTTCTTCTTCTCTTCTTCTCATGCTCCTTGCTGCACTTTCTCTTCTCTCCTTTTCTTACTCTTATCTAAGTCCTCTACCATGAGAACTTCCTCTTCTCTCCTTGTCTACTTTCTGCAATCACCACCTTGTCAAGAAAATAAATCTTTTCCAAAATTCTTCTTGCAATCTCTTTCAATTCCTCTTGGAATCTTCTGGTTTCTACTTCATCCCAATATCTATCCCAAAATGGGATTATGACGGGTCTTCTTACTCTAATACCCATCCTCACACTGCTGCAACAGAATCTATTACCTTCAACAACCACCCTCTACCCAACAATGACCCTAGAAGATGTTACTCACAAAACCCCCTCTAGCTACTCTCTCTTCATGGAGGAAGTTATACACCTTCTACCTAGTTTATCTTTGCTAGAGGATAGCAGTTACAAGCCCTTTCTCATGCCTACAACAACAAATTCTCTCATGTCCATGACTAACACCTCTTTCACAACTCTATCAACTCTCTCATACCTCATTCTTCAGCATACTTTTCACCATGCCATTGATCTTCTTCCTCTATCAATCAAACTACAGCATATATTAGACTACAACACTCATATAACAACACCCATCAAAATCAAGAACACACACACAGTGTTTGTTACCCAAATCTTTTAGGGATCTGATACTACTTGATAGTACTGAGGCTGAAGACTTCAAATTCAATTTACAGAGAATCAAAGGGATTCAGACTCAAACAAGATTCATCACCACACAACTCTACAATAATGATAGGAAGTTCAATCTTCTAGATTATGAACAACTTAAATTATAATCAGAGAGAAATCAAGGACAAGGGTTTGAGAGGTCTCTCTCCTAGCTTGAAACACTCAAAAAATATCATCTGGTAGGGAAGTGGTAGGAAAGACAAAACATACAGATTTTATTAAATATGAAAAATCACCAAATACAGTGTTCTGAAATAGATTACCTACTATTCTAATCTATTGTCAAACATTACATAGCATAGAGGCATGCAGCTAATTGGCCTTTCCCTACAAACAAAAACCTGTCTAAACTCGGTCTTCCTTTCCTGCTCCCAGTCTTCTTCAGAACCTGACTTATGTCTTTTTAGAACTCCCTCCTCTGTCTTTGGCCTACAGCCTTCTTCTACACACATGGCCCCATCAGCCTTCTTTTCCCACTACCTTATTCCTTTGGCTTTTTTATCTTCTACAATTGGCCTTCACCAATATTAGCCTTCTCTTTCCTCATCTACCTTCTCTGCTTATCGACCTCCAATCCCTCTTCCTTTATTCGACCTCCCACCTTCCCTTCTCTCCCACGATATATATTCCTCTCTTCTTTGCCTTCCAATTGCACTATGACTATTCTCAGCCTGCGACCTCCCAATTCCTCTAACTATCGACTTGGCAATAATGTTTTTGATAGAAAGACCCCCCCTCGCATAAGTACATGTTACTTGGACGACATAAATCTTCCCACCTAAAATATTATTTTGAATTACATGTGTGATAGGAATTCTATAAAAGAAAACTGACTTTCTAGTAAACATCGATGAACGTTGCTCTAGTCAATTACTATTTGTAACTATTTATTCTTTTGCTCATGTGGCAACATTTTGTCTGCCCTCACTATGCCAGGAAGCTTCCAACTCCCTTCCGTTACTCAATACCCTTTGTTGGCCTTCTTCACCCGATGCCCTCTTCTCTTTCCTGCGACTGCCCACAACTCAATCTTCTAGCTGTCATGTAACTCTTCTCTACTTCCGACCTTTCATTTGCCTCCAAAACTATAACTGATAGAACTAACTCTTGGTAGTTTCTACGACGGGAACTAGTCTTTGCATTACAAGCGATAGGGAAATAAATGCATTGCGACAAGAAGTTACACCTTCAAATACACAAACCACCTAAACACTACAGAAATCTCAAAATTGAACAAAAATTAAAAACTACA
This sequence comes from Cunninghamia lanceolata, assembly GCA_027924645.1. Taxonomy (NCBI): domain Eukaryota; kingdom Viridiplantae; phylum Streptophyta; class Pinopsida; order Cupressales; family Cupressaceae; genus Cunninghamia; species Cunninghamia lanceolata. The sequence goes on along the minus strand of BSBN01000983.1, from coordinate 677,399 downwards.
ATTTAAGATGGAGAGCGATGCCCTTGCATCACAAAGTTATCTAAATAAATATGAATCAAAGAAACTAAGAAAACCTTACAGCACCTTCCTTCTAAAGCAACATTTTTTAAATCCATACTAGATAATTCTTTCCACTACAAACCACAAGAGAGTCAATGTGGTTAAGCCAAATCTAAACCCAAATACTCTAATCTTCCCCTTTACAGATACTAAAAGAATTCTAACTTCACATGAATTGAGGTAGTCCTTTTGACTAATCATCATCCATTTCTTCCCCCCCATTCCCATCTCGCTTCCTTGTTCCTACCAAATAATGTTGTTTCTCTTCTTTTTTTCTACCAAGTAAAGAGACACCTAGTAACCAAAATGGTGGAGAAGAAAAATGGGCGATAAGAAAATGCGTGGCACCCCAAAATAATGGAGTGACCACTTAAGTATTAATGTCTTAAAAATTAAGACGTATGGATCGGAACATGGTAAACATAAGGCCAAAAGAAATAATAATGAGATCATTATTATAATAATAAAATAGTTTAAAAAATTGGCAGTTGTGCCTTGCACAAAGAAAATATAGTTATCTAAATATTCCTTAATAGAATTTATGGACAACGGATTGGAAAACCATCAAAATTAAGGATAGAAAACCAAACATAGAAATAATGATTACCCTAATTGACAAGAAAGCTAAAGTGAAAACTTAGTCAAGGAACAATATTTGGATCCAGTAAAAAGACTTAAAAAAATTTAATCTCATGGAATGTTATGATTGTAGGATGACAAAATATATTGCTCTAATTTTCAATTTAACAATGCAATTAATTCATAGTATTGCTGAACCTAATGCCTGTAAAGAAAATTGGTCTTATGGAATGCATTGGTTGTGGAAGTGCAAAACATAGTTAATGAGCAATATAGTAATTTGGACACTACTTTAGTCCATTTTTCACCATTCATTATCTCAGTACAGAAGATGATAACTTGGAATCAATAAAAAAATAGAGAATCTAGTTATTAATAATGAATCATGAAACGAAGGATATGGGACATGATCATACCTTATGATCAAGTGGGATAACTATACAACAGTTCGACGAAAGGACATGCCAATAGTCCAAAGACAACTTCAAAGCACTTAGCTACGCATTATTGCTAAGCCATAGTCACTCTTATGATGGAGAACATCCCTCTCATCGAGAGAGAAGTTGGTCTATTGTGAACCTCAGTATATAATAAAAAAATTTCGCACACCAATATTTGTTTTTATTAGTAATAAAAAAACAAAAAATAAATTGCACTTAATAATTATTTAATTAAGCAAAAAATTAACTTAATTAATTCAATTCACACAAATGCAACCTAAACTAAATGCACCTGAGTGAATGTGTGAACAGATCCCTTCATATCATGTCATCTTCAAACGACTAAATCCTTCTCCTCGATGATACTCTCTCTCCAAATTGAGAGAGTATTAGTATTTCATGTCAAGGTTACAGAAACATAACACATAATCATCATCATAATCACAATTTGATTTATCAAAATTTGACATTTAAATAATATTAACAATTATGTCATAATTTGACATTGATGGTATTCTCAAAATCATTCATATTTACATTTTAAAAAATACATAGCATAATCAAACTATCTTTTCTAATTGTTTTCTATTAAACAATTAATACTTTAATCAAGTATTGACTAGGCAAATTAAATAGGATTTGACAAAAGTTGACATTTTGTAAAATGTTGCAGATGCATTGATGAAAAGCCACTGAGCACAAAATGTTCATGTGGTACTATGAGTTTATGGGCCTCTTAGCCTCTAGCAATTAGATCATAGTGTCGATACTTCTTTTACTCTTACAAGGTGTTTGTTAAGTGGGAGAATGTTAGGAGAAGTGTCTCAACCTTGTTCCTAATGTTAAGATTTCAAACAATGTGATTTTCAGGCTATAAAATAGAAAAACTCAATTTTTGGGTTATAGAGTTTGCTTTTGGCCAAAATAAAAATTTTGAGTTGTTTGGCATCACTTCTAAGGATTTTCAATGTGTAGATCGCTTACAAGTCCAATGGTCTTCCAGATCAAAAGTTATGACTTCTAAAATTTGGGCCTCCCACATTGGAAATGTAAAAACGTCTGATACATAAAAGAGTTGTAAAGGGGAGTTATAGTTGCTAACCAACTTATGATATGTGTTATGACACATCATAAGACATCTTTTGATGGAGATAATGGAGCCAAAATGAAGTGCCCAAGTTAGTGAGTGGATTATGATGAGCTTATGATAAGTGGAAGAAATATGCTATTTTTAGCCTATGGACTCATCTTGGGATTTAAGTGTTGAATTTCTAACTAAGGATCTGGGTGCCACATTTTGGTTGGCTTTAGCTTATGGTTTCCTAATTAATATTTGTTGGTTTCATATATTGTCTCTTATTTATTGGGTGCTTGAGATGGAGGTTTTGATAGTGAATTTTGTAGGTATTGTTATGATGTTAAAATTACTTCAAATCTCTGATTGGTGATACTCTTGTAAAGGCTTAGACTCTGTAAATGTATTGTAATATTTGATTGCTCAAGAATACATTGAGTTGCTTTGGAATGTAGCGGTTTTTCTCCCAAAAGAGTTTTTTCCATGTAAGTCATTGTGTTATGGTATAATGCTTTTATGTTTATATCCGTGTAATTATGTGACTCGTTTAATTTTTGCAGATATCTCCTCTCATAGATTAGTGTAGGAAGCATATTTTGTGATAAGACTAGAGATGTCTCATCTAAATTTATAAAATAATCTTTGTTCTCTACTAGAAATTTGCATCAAAAGTGGATTTAAATGTACTTTTAAGAACTAATAGTTTATTTAAAATGGAATATATATATATATATATATATATCAAGGTTTATCTCTTAGAAGTCTATTGCAATCTAATTTTTAACATTTTCTAATATTTCTTAAAAAATAGAATGCAATATGTTTTAAAAATCATGTAGAATCAGCCTCGAAGTGTTCAAACCTTATTTCAACCAACTTTGAAGTATTTTAAATTATTGCAAAATCACTTCCGAAGCCAACTTCGGAGCATTCCAACTTAATTTTAGCCAACTCTAGGATGTTCTGACTTTATCATTTGGTTCAATCCATGGATTTAGCATTCTCTCAACCTTTTCTCCTAAAAGATTGATGATGAATGGTTATTATATTTGAAATAGAAAAAATAAAATAAAAGTAACAAATAAATAGAAATATATCCAACCTTTTATCTTAAAAAGTTGTGATGAGTTGTCATTTTGGAATAAGAAAATAAAAGATGTTCCTTTAACATAATAGTATAGAGGATAAATAAATTTGTTCCTTTAGCATAGGAGTAAGATCTAGATAAGTATACAGAATAAAAGAAATTGTTCCTTTTAGCATAAGAGTAGGAGAGATAAGTGTACAAAATAAAAGAAGTTGTTTCCTTTATCATAAGAGTAGGAGAGATAAGTGTAAAGAATAAAGAAAGTTGTTCATTTATCATAGGAATGTGAAAAACAAGTGTAAACCTATTTTAATAAAATATTTCCCACTTATTTAGGGAGTTGAGTGAAGATTTTCAATATACAAACAAACCTCCTGACTCTAAAAAAGAGCTTTTTAGAAAGCTTTAGAATAGAAAAGTTACAACATTTTTTTAAATGTAATATTTTGTTGAAACAAATAAAAATATGGAGCATTGAGCATAAAGTTGAGTGAATAATCTTGGTCTAATTCCAAGGGAGGAGCAAGCCACTCATCTCGAGGAAAAAGACAACATTCGGTATTTATTTGTTGGTTTGTATTATTTTAGTTTTATGAATTATTTATGTTTTCAACATTTGTATTTATTTGAAATGTGTTAAATTAGATTTATAGTGTACCAACTATTGTATTTTTATTTTACAGAAACATGTTTTGATTTTGCAATTTTAATTTATGCAAGTGTGTTTCAATTCTACGCTTTTAATTTATTTCCTAGCAAGTGTGTAAATTCAATTTCATTCATTTGATTGATTCATTTTTCTACTTCTATTAGAAAGAATTGTTTGCCAAACACAATTTAGGTCCCTAATATGGACAACCTTTGTATAGCATCACGGATTGATAAATTAAATGGAGATGATTACGATCCTCGTCATTCTACACATCTATTTATTTTCGAAGATATCCACTTTTAAATACTTTTTACTCTTAATAGAGATGTAGTTTCATGGGCAAGTAAGAAACATCTGACAATTTCTATTTCAAGCACAAAAGCAAGATACATATAAACATGTAAAGTAGCAAAGGAATCAATATAATTTGAGAACATTATTGTAGGGTGTTGGCAAGAAATGGGGAGGGATACCAGTCCGGAGATCCGATCCTCAGCCAAGTCTATGTAGTCAGTTTATACCCCAGTCAAGTAGTTAAATATTGATAGCAAAATACCAAGAATAACATGTGCAGAGTATCACATAACAGTAAAACACAAAAGAATTATCACGTACCAACAAATCTCCATATATATATAGTCAGCAACCAAACATCATACATCCATTATCTGATAGGTCTAAGTCTCTGCCTCATCATCCTACATGCATGCTTTATCTGACTTCTACTATCTCTTCTATATCTTTCCTATTATATTATCTTATATCTTACATATATATTGTATCTATTACAAATAGGGATGTGTCCTTTAGCATGATAAGTCAGCTCCCAACCTTTGCATGATGTATGTGCCAGCTTTTGGTTGGCTCTACTCCATGCCCTATATCCTACTAACATCATCCCTCCTTCAAAACTATGTCTTGTCCTTAAGACATGCTAAAGTAGTTGCCAGGTAAGATGTTCTTGTAAATCTGCTTCAGCTGCATCATACTGCTATCCCATTGTTTATTGGCCTTAGATAGAATAATTATTTGTCCTTCTATCTTATATATGTGTCCTCTACTTCTCCTATAGTTGTTGGTATCTGTATTGTTTGTTTAGTATGCTTAGCTTCTGCAAAACTTCTAGTTAGATTAGCTAGTCTTAGGTTCACAACTTCCCTTAACTTCTTTATTTGACTTCTTATTTGGTCTCTCTAGTCCTAGAGTTGTTGATGTTGGTTATGGAGTGTCTCTAGTTGTGCCTTTATTAATCCATCCTTATCAGTCAAAGAATCATACTAGGTTGTCACTTTTGTTATTTGTAATTCCAGAGCATTTATCTAGTCTTTTATTGCTTTAGGGGATTGTGGTCATTGTAAACAAAACTGGTAAAGGATATTTGCCTCTACAATGCTCTGTTGTATATTACTTATTTGTGTCTCCAATTGAGTGTGTTCCTTGGCACACTTATTCTTCATTTCCACCAACCTTTTCTTATTGAGTTGTTCTGTGATTTTCTTCTCTAGCTGGCTAGAATATTCTTTAAATCCATGTGTCAATTGTTTCAACTACTCTAGCAAGGGTAAAGTAGTATCCCTTGGTGTATCTGACATCTCCTTTGCCAATGTGTTCACTGCCTCCTGAAGCAATTCACTTCCCTCTACATGTTGTCTAAAGATTTTTTATCTTGTTGAGTGGAGAACATCTCCTAACTTTACTTTCCCTTCTACAACTGGCAATTGTAGCAATTGTGGAGTTGCAATGGGTGTTATCTGCTTTTGCTGCTCTAAAAACTTCTTACTAGATTCAATTGAAGAAGAAGAGGCTTCCAGATTTTCAACTTGATTTGATCCTTTTTGCTCTTCTTTGTTTTCCTTTGTTTCTTCTTCTTTATTCTCTGCATTATGTGTCTGTGGGTTTACTTGTTGTTATTGTGTATTCCTTTCTTCCATCCTTGTGTTCTCCAAAGGAGGTACCCCTTGTGTAGAAGTTTTCGGATGACTTTTCTCTTGACTTTCCTCTGTTTTGTCTTGTCCCTTTGTAGGTATTTCAATGTTGTGTGGAGGTGATGGCACCGGTTGTTGTTCTTGTTGTTTGATAGACTGATATAGCTTTGTTGTCACTTCTTCAATTTCTTTTTGTATCTTATCCTTTTCATTCTTATTTCCACCCATGAGTGTGTCTATTCTTTGTTTTCTTCTCAACTCCGTGGCTTGTAGTCGTATTAATTCATTCTTTTCCTCCGGTGACAATGTGTCACTGAGCTTATCAATGGCATTGTGCCTTATTTCTTCCTCCAATTGGAGTGTCTTATTCCTTGTTTGTCTCAATGCTTCTATTAAGCTCTTCGGACATCCCTCCATTATCTCATCTAATGTCTTCTCTTTATCCCTCATATATTGGATCAAGGCTTGAACTATTATTTGTTTATTTTCCTCAGATGAATCATCATATAAATCAGCGATTTCTTTTACCATACATATATTTTCCATAGCATTTAGTAGTGCATCCATTTTGTAGAGCTCATGTGTCAGTTCCTCTGTTGGTTCTTCTTGTGGTGTCTATTGTCCTCGTTTCCTTCTCTTCAACTTTAATGATTGTTCTTCGCTCTCTTCTTCAGATTCAATCACCTCCGACATTAACTGGGTTTTCTTTATTTTCACTTGTTGCTTCTATCAAGGAGTCTTCTTTTGTGTATTCTTCTTCATCCCTGTCAAAACCTCTAATGTTGCCCTTCCTGCAGATGATATTGTTGATGATGACAGAGTTTGAGATGTAGTTCTTTCTGATCTCCTTACTATAGGAGCCTCCTTTCTAGGTAGGGGAGCTGGTGTAGAAGGTTTCAGATCTGAGGTGGTTCCCTTCTCCAGAAATCCCCACTATCTGTGCAACTTATCTCTATGCTTTTCCAGATGTTCTGTCGCATGCTTTTTATGTTGCTTATCCGTTACTTCTGTATGTGTCAAATCTTTCCGCACTTGTATCCTTGGGTTTACTCGATAGCTTTTGGGCATAAGTCTTAGCCTCTATTGAAATTATCTCATAGGGCAATTGGGGTACCCATGCTATTCTCAGCTCAACTGCTTCCATGTAAGTGAAATCCTTATCCACCAAAAAGGTAATGTGATTGATATATTGCTTCACAACTCCATAAGGGATTATTTGCCTTGCCCTCATCTCTTCTTGTAGGGTTTTAAAGAAACCCCAATATGCGGCGTTGTATGCTTTTGTGTCCTTAAACTGAGCTATATGCCTTTTTACTTCTAACCCTACTGGTATATTTTGGTGCCAATGTTTCCCCTTAAACCCTGGTAACTCATTCAAAAACTAAAATCTAAGGCAAAGAATCAAAGTACCATACCAGAAGTTGTATGTGGAATCCTTGATCTTTTGTAAGTTCTCCATCTATTGTTGTCACATTATCTCACATAGATAAAAATCCTTGCCCTCCTTCACCATCTAATACACAGTGTGAATAGCAGTGGCAGTGGCTGAACCCTCCCAGTTGGCATAGTATACTTTGTAAGCAATGTCCATGGCGACATATTTAACTGTAGGGTCTATTATATCCTTCACATGCATATTACTTCCATCTATTTTTGCTCCAATCAATTTCCTCACTTGATCGGTTTTGATTGCCTTCATCACTAGTAAGGGTCCCATGGCACTTAACCTTGTTACTGCCCTAATGGCCTCCTTCGTGATTATGTATGGTTTGTCCAAATATATAAATTCATCATGAATTCTGTTGAGAATGATTCTTACCCATTTAGGTGCATCCGTGAAGTCCAATTAATCCTTCCACACATCCAATCTTTTCACTGGTATATTTGCATACTCAGGTAGATACCATGTGTCTCCCATCAATGTATCCCTTAACTCTTCAAATTTCATGTGGTCGATCTCGACCAAGGTGTTGTGAATCTACTTCCTCACATCCTCTGTGTAAACCATATCTGTCGTTACTTGCAAGAATGTGTCATTTTTATCCACTTCTAGGGCTTTCCATGAGTATTACTTGAACTTCGGCCTTGGCTTGTGTGTGATACAAATCACCCCAGGGGTAGCCATTGTTTAGTTTCTACTTATTTGTGATCTTGTACTCTTCATTGCTTTGTTTGGTGTTGTATTTTCTCTCCGAGCTTCAAATTCACCAAAGTTTGAATGCAAAGTGAGGTTTGTAATGCCTAATTAGGGTTAAATACCCCTCATTTTTGCCCTAATTTTTCCTGCTTTCCCTTTATTCTTTTCTTTTGTTATATTATATCCTTGCTTTTTGTGTTTTAAGTTATGTCTCTTGTTAGTAGTTAATCTATCATACATTATGGTACAATGGTGGAATCTCTCTGTAATCGGTTTCTTTCTTCCAGAGATTGATGATCTGGTGATTTGGTATTTGAAAGAACCTACCCACATTGTTTTCCTTGTATTTTCCCATTTCTTCTTCCTCTTTTTCTGTGACTGTCCTGTTTGTATCTTTGGGAACTCAATTATCTTGGTATGTCGATTTCTTTGCTTCATTCGGTGAAATTTTTGAGATATAGGCTCCTTGTCCTTCCTAAATGTGTCTCAAGTGATCTACAGTGACTTTTGATGAAATGCAAAGGATTATGCTCCGGTAACCAACCATTTTGCATGTCTTTAGTTCCAATTTTTCTTTCAACTAGGATTCTAGAACTTCCTCACTATCTATGATGTAGTGATCATCCTCTATCTCCACTTCTCCCTCAAAGTTGGGCTCTTCTGTTGTTTCTTTTGCATCCAACTTTGAAATTATATAGATATTATTTGGATCCTTATCACTGTCTTCTACCTGATTGACTTCTTCTGTGTATGCTTCTTCCATTGATGACCCTAAAGGAATATTAACAATTTTGTTATCAATATAAAATGATAGCTTTTCACTCCATGAGTCTATGATACTGTTTGCATCTACAAACCATCTCAAACCCAAAAGTGCATTGAAAGCTTGTCCTTGATCCTTCATGGCTACAATGACAAAGTCTAGGACTTGTTTGACCCCCATTAGGTTAACTTCCACTTGTTTCCATGTTTCAATTATCTACATGTTGTATCCATCTGCCAAAATTATATTGTAAGTTGTTTCTGTCAGTTTAGGTCTTCTTAGCTGTTCCCAAAGCTTCTTTGTCATCATATTGACATCTGCTCCCAGATCTATCATGACATTCCGGACTTTTCTATGATTTATATAAACATCCACCATAAGTGGCTGTCTTCCATTCTCTATCTGTCCTTCCCATCCTTTGGAGTTGGCTCTTTTGACCTTGTTGTTTATTCCTATATTTACAAAATTGCTTAAGTTTCTCAATGAGTCTATGTTGTTGTGTCAATTGGGCTAACTACTTGAGAGCCTCTACTTCTTCTTCGGCAAAAAATTGATTGTATTGTTTCTCCTTTTCTTGCTCCTTATTGTTTGTTTGGTTGTCTGCAAAACTTCCTCATGTTGTTTCTTAATAGGAACAAATTCTTCTTCATCCTCACTGTCTTCCTCTTCTGTCTCAATGGTGTAATATCTTTCGGTATTTGTTCCTTGTCTTGTTAGTATCGTAACTTTCTCTTTCACTCTTCTTCTATCTTTTTCTATATGTTTTGACTTGGTCCTAGGGTAATACTCTTCTTTTTTTGTAGATTTTGTTGAAGATGTGTCTGTTTCTACCCTGTTGTTCTTCTGGCAAGTTCTTGCTCCTTGACCCTTAGGTTCCCTTCTTATGATCCTAGCCCTTTTTTGTGTATTCAAGTTCTGTAACTCATCACTCTTAGATTGTGGTGGTGCATTCCAGAAGTACTGTTGTGCTTTAGCACAAGAAAATAGGTCATGCTTTGGACTGCTACAGAATGAACACTGTGTTTTTCTTTCGCCCCAACATTTATAAGAAAAATGTCCAATCTTACCACATTTGAAACATGTGACATCCTCTCTCCTTCTTTGACCTCTTCCTCGACCTCAGTCTCCTCTTTAGCCTCCAAACTGCTCTCTGTCATCATTGTTGTAGCTATTCCCATAGGGTGGATCACTATAGTTTGAATTTTGTATTGCATTGGCATTCCTCTGATTTCTCCAATTTGGTCGCTTGTAGCCTTGATCATATGAGTTTCTTTCCGTTATGTTTTTCACATATGTCATGTTGTTGCTCTCCGCCAAGTTTGTGGTATTTCCATTGTACCATATTTCATCTTCTTCATTATAAATATCTCTTTTCCTCTTAAAGTTCTATGAAGGACAATCTAGTGTTTCATGGTCATCCCATTCTCCGCACAAACCGCAGTATACTGTATTTATTCTTTTTGTTGTTGTTTTGATGTCTACCTTCATTGCGATAGCTTGCCTTTCACCTTTTACTCTAGGGCATTCATTTCTCAAGTGACCTTCCCTTGTACAGTATGAGCACCAAATATTAGGTATTTGCTTCTGTGGATTCTCCTCCTGCATGGCCAAAATCTCCTATCTTAGCTTTAATTGTTCTAATTCCAATTTCAACTTCTCCATTTCTAGGTTTTCATTCATCTTGTCTTTTCTGCGTTAGAATTGAGACTCTATCCGGTAGGCTAGTGTCACTGCTTCTGCATATGTTGCAAATATTCTTCCATCCAGGATGGATCTTATTTCAGGTCTTATTCCGGAAATGAACCATTCTATCTTTTGCTTCTCAGTCAGTGGTTCCTCCAACTTCCTAGTTGTCTCCTTGAATCTTTTATCAAAGTCCTTTTTTTATTCTGTCCAATTGCATCAAATCTCTCATCTTACTAACCCCTTCTATAAGAATATCCGGAACTCCAAAATTCTCCAAGAATAATTGCTTGATTTCATCCCATTCCTTATCACTTTTTGGACAGGTCTTCCTATACCACTTCAATGCTTCATTCCGCAAGGTGCCTATGAAGTCAAACAACTTAATTTCATCATTTGTTACCCCATTTCAGTTCCAAAGACTCCAAAACGAAAATGTGCTCTGTTACTTCAGTAGTATCCTTCTCAAATACTGGTAACTTAATAGGAATATCCATGATTGGTCTTTTCAATGTATCTAGTACTTTGCAGTGGGTTTCCTTTGGTATGTTCTTCCGGTTAGGTTGTCTTCTCTCAACACAAGTTGTTCTTTCTCTTCCCTTGTCTCTATGTAGTCGGATATCAAAGTACTCTTCTTCTAAAACCTCTTTGAAATTACTCCAGATCTCTTATGTTATGTTTGCTTCCTTGTTTGCTTGAATATTTTCCTCCTCAACTAAAGTTCTTCCTGCTTTATATGGCACTCGAGGTGACTCATGGTCCAAGAGTTGTCTCTTCATAGTGTCTCTTCAACTTAGGGGATACTCTTCTATTTGTGAACGACATCATTTTGGCGTCAAGTGGTGATTGAAATAACCTTTTGAAATCCTCGAAATTCCTCTCAATGTTTACCGCATCTTCTCCTCTTATCATCTTCTTTATGCTTTGGCCAATTAGTTCCTTTATATATTCTTCACCCAAATTCAAAATTTTTGATGTTGATTCAGAATTTCTGGTAGCCTGCGGCAAGATTAATCGGTGAAACCCTAGTTCACCTCTTTCTTCCTTTTCCCTTCTGCTTTCCTTTTCGGTAGCACCCACAGTGGCGCACTCAGCAGCATCCTTCATGACGTGCTCTATTTCTTCTCCTAATCTCCTTTATTTGGTAGCACCCCCAATGGCGCACTCAGCAACATCCTCCATGATGCGTTGGTCTTCTTCTTCCCTTCCAGTACCACCCTCGATGGTGCGCTCCATGAATCGTTCCTCCTTCCTTCCGCAACTTCTATTGTCATATATTTTCTAATCTCTTATGCCCTTTCCATCCATCTCCCTGTCGTTCTTGAGTTTGCTTTAATATTTCTTCCTTGCTTATTTGCATTTCGGTTCTAATGTGTTCGTTAATCTCTCTTTTCTTCCGCTTCTCCTCTTCCGCCATGGGTTTTTTTGATTTGGTGTTGCATTAGTCCTTTGATATCCCATGGTATCCCTGTTTGAAGAGTCACATCGTTTGAAAGATCCTTGCGGATCCTACCCCCTTTCCATTTGCCATCCCATTAAGTGTCTGCCCCCCTCTCACAAACGTAGAAACTTAAGGAGACCTAGATTTCTCCACAAATTGAATTTTTTTTCCACCAACCTAGTCTTCTCTTCTTTTCGGTACTCCACGCTACTTCTTTGAATATTTCATCCCTTCAATCTCTAAGTACCCTCTTCCAAGGTCCCGGCAACAAAACCAAATGTTGGCAAGAAATGGGGAGGGATATCAGTCCGGAGATCCGATCCTTAACCAAGTCTTTGTAGTCAGTTTATACCCTGGTCAAGTAATTAGAGATTGATAGCAAAATACCAAGAATAACATGTGCAGAATCACATAACAATAAAACACAAAAGAATTATCAGGTAACAACAGATCTCTATATATATAGTCAGCAACCAAACATCATACATCCATTATTCGGCAGGTCTAAGTCTCTGCCTAATCATCCTACATACATGCTTTATTTGACTTCTACTATCTCTTCTATATCTCTCCAATTATATTATCTTCTATCTTACTTATCCTATCCTACATATATATTGTATCTATTACAGATAGGGATGTGTCATTTAGCATGATAAGTCGGCTCCCAGCGTCCACATGATATGCGCCAACTTTTGGTCGGCTCTGCTCCATGCCCTGTATCTTGCTAACATAGGGCATTGGGATTGTTCAAGCCAACCAACAATGTTGAAGTGTGATAGCCAAAGTTGTATTGCCATGACAAAACATTTAAAGTATAATGGTAAAGTTAAGCACATAGGAATACACTATCATTTCATTTGGGAACAAACTAAGAAAAACATTTTAGAGAGGGAGTAGTGTGCAACTGAAATGATGGCAAATGCATTGTCAAAGGCACTACCAAGAAACAAGTTTGAGTTTTGTAAGGAAGGATTCAATATACTTCTTATTGAGAAATATTTGGCTAGGTGGAAGTGTCAAATATGCAAAAATGGCAGCCATATATTTAGGGATTTGATATTTTAGGACTTTCTATTTTAATAAAAGATGACATGTCAGAACAATGTGTAAGTGCTGTTAGGAATAGATTATTTGCAGGTTAATGAGTAAGTATAGGGTAATTTAGATAGTCTTTTAGGAGGACTCTCCTTGGTTTTCATACAAAACATGTATCCCTGTTTCAATTATATGATAAAATAAAGAGAAGTGCGGTTCTGATTTTAAGTTTGGTTCTGCATATTTATCTAAATTCAGTTTGAGTTCAGGCTCTGAGCATATTCAAGTCTCATAAGCCTACATAACTCCTTGTATGGCCTCGTTTTTCTCATCATATATACTTTATGGGCATATAATAATAGAGATGCTTCAATAAATAATTTTTTCTTTTGGTAAGAATGACACCTAAGTCAGCATTCTTGTTCTTCAATATAAGTATATATTTTTTTAACATCCAGCAATCAAACCATATCTGGTCACAGCTTACAAGAGGCCATTCCCAATACAGATGGTGCTTCTGATACCTCTTGTGAAGTTAATGTAAATGTCCAAATGTGCTTTAACTAAAAACAATTTATGACACACAACCAAAATGTTCAAGGAATTTTTTTGTTTTTTCAGGGTCGAGAAAACAATGTATAAGTCCGAAACGCCCTTAATCACCAAAGAAAAGATACTGCTCCGAAGCCTCAAATGACTTAAACATCTGTGTGCATAAGTTCAGTTCAAACCCAAAAATGTAGAAAACATAGTTATTGAAGGAAGCAAAATACAAATAAAGAATACATTTATCTTATTTACTTGTGGCTAAAATCATTTGATACATAATTCTCGTACTTATATTTCCTAGTGCCACCCATAAACAAGCTTTCAAGTACTGAAGCAAGAGTTGCCTGCTAACCTACAGAGAAGGAATAAAATCACAACCCCTCTACTTAGTCTAATATCCAACAAAATCTGCCTTCTAAGCTAGCTGCAAATTTTCATAGCAGATTCTCTAGCATATAGTTTTAATATCCAACAACATCTGCCTTCTAAGCATAGCTGCTCATTCCAATAGCAGATTCTCTACCATATGGTGCCCATCCACCTTCATTAGCCTTGGCAAAACTCATATAGTACAGCTCACTCAGAATCAAGGTGAACACTGTAAAGGCCGCACCTGCTGCAAATACCCCCTTTCGCAATGTTTCACAAGACTGATCAGTCACTGTATACATAGCCCTGTATTTGGTATGATAGGCATTTCTAGCTGCTCCACCAACAAAACAAGCTTCTGCAATTATAAATGTAAACCTACAATTAACAGGGTAAGAGTTAGTACAGAACATAGTAGTTGTTTTAGCCATCTTAATATAACAAAACACATAAATTAAGAAATTGCTTCCTAGAGCCATGCCTTAGCCTTTTACATCAGTAAATCTGAGTAATCAACCACTTCACAAAATGATATGTTAGTCAATTCTGTTACAGAAGAATGAATTTGACTAAGAATCTGGAAATTTTCTCTTCTCTGCATTATGAACCTTACAGGTTTAATCTATTTCAGAGTACTTAGGTGATCTATTTGAAGATTTAGGATCTGCTCAACAATGCTAAGAGTTTAACACACAACAGGATGCAAATCATATATCTTTATGTGGAAGTACTGTTACCAGGTTGCAATGAACAAAACAATAGACCATGCGCGAGATCCTCCTGGCCTGAGAGACTTTCCACAGCATAGACATCGTGTGACACCCATTATCAGCACCTGGCTGAGAAGGAGAAACAGAAATGCCCCCACTCCATAGCCAGTTGCTATGTCAGAATCATACACACAGTAAGTGTACTCACTAGCACTGTCTGGAACCACCGTTGCCTGCATTAAATAGGAAAAATGCAATTATGATCAAAACACTGAATGGACAGAGCGAAAGGTGGTCTAATCATTGTGCTGTTGCAACTAAAGATATATTGAAGTTTGATTGCCAATTAGTCAATTGTCAATGCATATGAAACCCTAGGATCTTTTAAAACACATTTAGTTTTGGGAACTTTAATTCCTAGCATTTCCAAAATCCTGTTCTTTATAATTTCCAAGGTCACAAAGTATACATGACCTACACACTTGTATTTTCAGGTGATCTTTTTTTCCTAGTTGGTGAATCTTAAGGCACAAGTGCTAGCTTTTTAGGATGCCCAATTTCAAAGTTCGACTGTAGAGAAATTCTCAAGCAGGGGGCATGTATTAGAAGCGGGATAGCGAGTGGCCTTAATGACCCGGGGATTAAACCTAACTGCAGGACAAATCACCTAGGCCTACCCTGCAAAAGAGTTTACGCCACCACATTGGTCATTGGGTCAAGGTCTTGTCCAACAACTGTATAATGGCCTCAGGCAAATGATTTTTTGTCCTCGCATGGCTTTTCAGATTTGACCAAATAAACGTATTTCAATCTTACTATTTTCTGGGTTATCTCTGATTAGATTCCAGTTGTTGACAAATCCTTGATAGTTCATAGTTACTAAAGCGGGTACCAAATGCACAGACTTTACCCTTGAATGGCAGTTCCATGAACCTAAAAATGAAATCCATTGATATAGAATTAAGAAAACCTAATAGCTGCGGAGAAAAGCGAACAATGAAAATCCTTAATTAAAGATCTACAGCACTGTTGTCAACTGAAGTATTGTCATGAATCCAGTAGTCTCCTTCAAAATGGTATGTTCACTGAACTAGAATATGCATTTAACTCCTCCAAAGACATTTAAATATGCTCCAAAGAAATATTAGCTAAAGACTCCATTTTCCCTTAAAAATTGAAAAGATATTCACAACTGGAACATAGTCTGACAGAACCCAGCACAGATCACAGAAACAACTCTCTTTTTTTTTTTGTGAGATCTAAGCTACCACAAAATCCACCCCAGTGGGCATTAAGTAATAAAGAAAACAGAAAAGGTTAAGGAGAAAAACCAGATCTAGAGATTTACAGCATTGTGATGAAAATAAACCTACTTCAACGAAGCTACAAAAAACAAACCCATCAGTTAATCAACAAAACGAGATTCAGCTAAGCAGGATAAACTAAAATGAGCTCAAAACTAAACCAATTTGCCAAATTTATCACAACCTGAAGTGATCCTAGCTTTTCTCCACAAAGTGGGTATCACATTGCACAAATACGAAATTAAAAGAAACAGGGCTGCTACTTACAGTACTTCTCCTCTGCTCTGCAGCAACAGCAAGCCCAAATGCAATAACATCAACAACAAACACAAAAATCATGAGAATTGTGGAACCCTTGCCTTCACCCATCTTGACAACTCAATTGCAATTCAACCCAACTCAATTCAGATCAGAACAGATCTGATCTGATCAATTCAATAATCCTCACTTCAGAGCTTGCGAGATTCAGACCAAAACAGGGCAAAAATAGGCCACTCGATGACCACCCACCTTAGACCCAACCGAAAAAATTGAAATGCAAGCAACCACAGGGTCTCTGAGCTCAGTTTCGATTGGTTGCCGACAATGAGGAAGGAAGGAACGTTTTCAATCATCAGCACCGTCAAGAATTGCCCGTCAACATTTCCTAAAAGCGTCAATTTTTTTACACTCCGGCATTGAAACCGCTTTTCTTGTCTTTTTTAAAAGTACCGCGTGGTTTACTCCAACTTTAATTAATTGCGGACGTCTTGATCAGACTGTGGTTTCTTCAAACTCAATTAACTGCGGATGTCCTGATCAGACTGCCAAACTATAGGTGGAACTGGGGTGAAATTTACTTCAGATTGCAATGTTTATGTGAGATCTTTTATTTTTTATTCACTAATTTTTCTCATTTTTTGATCGACAGCTCAATATTCGAGGAATTCTGGATTGCGACAATCTGGGTTGGTGGCTCTCTGATTTGGCCTTCACGGGCTATTTTATTTCAGTTCATTGTCATCAATTGCGAAAGGGGGCGAGTGAAATTGATTTTTTTAATTTTTTTTATTTAAAAGGGTTACCAGGATGCTTTCAATACAGATGGGAAGTTCCTTTTGACAGAAATGTGTAATTTGGCGAAGGGTGGACTTACTTTCATCGCAAATTTTTAATTATTTTATTGAATTTGATTGATAGAGAGTCTATGCTACCGGCCAACCAGAGGGAGTTTGACGTTTAACAGTAAATGTATAAATTATTTTAGTTTAATTTTGTTATTTTAGTTTAATTTTGTTAAGTTTATTTGGTAAGGATGATGGTATGTTTTTGGAATATGTGATTTTATTCAAGTTTAAATTTTTTCGCCGAGAGGCGAACTACAGTTGTAGTGGGGGTGGAGATGAGAGCACTCATTTTTGGTCGTAAATATATACCAAAAAAATTTTTAAAAAAAGAAAATAGGAATAAATTAATTGAAATAATTTAAAAACTAATATTTAGTTTGCAGTTACTTTAGAATTAATGGCCTCTTCCTGCTCTGAAATTAAAAATTTATAAATGGCCAATGTATGAATGGTAATTCTAGAGAATAAAATAAAATTGAAGCCATAATAAGTGGGTGGTAGTGGGTGCCCAAAGAGGAAAACAAAATGAAACGCCTCATTAAGGAGGCAGCGCCCAGCTCAGAAGCAAAAGAAAAGGGAAAACAGAAGATTTGAGGTTATAATCTGTGCAGGGGCTCTGGGATCAATTTGTCATTACCATGGAGGATGTCAAATGGGCAGTGTTGTTGATAAAGAGTATAGACTCCTTGGAGCAGATGGTGTTCCAGTCATCCTCATGCATTGGCATAACTCCACGGTTATGGGACGATCTCATGCCCTGACTGGCAAAACTCCGTCCACTGCAGCAAAACAGGGCAAAATAAGCATAAAGTTAAAAGCCCTTGCAATGAAAGATGAAAGCCATATTGATGGAGATACCGTATATGTGGCTGAGCAGTCGACAGGGATTTGAGATGGGAGGACAGGCATTTGAGATGGGAGGATAGTAGGTGTGCCATGAGGATGTGTCTTTTTCTCCCGATGCCTTTGCCAAGCAACAAAACTATCTCTCTGCTCTGAAAAACTTTTAGAAGAGCGAATGTACCCTCACGCTACTGTGATGATGCTTGGAAGGTGTGTGATGATGCTTGGAAGGTGTGCTTTCTTTTTCAATAGAAATCCTATCATCTCAAGTAAGTATTCGCATGCCATTATTTTTGTTTGTTTGCATGGTCTAATATGATTCTTGAATATGGTAGATCCAGCAGCTGTCACATAGCTGACTTCATCTTCTCCAACCTTTTATATAATAAATACCCAAGATTAACTATCTTGTTTCCTCTCTCAAAAATTAGGTAATATTAGAAATGGAGAACATGCATGTAGAGGAAGATAAAGAGATAGAAGAGAGTTATTCTCCCATGGTTCATGTGAGTGGCAGGGAAGGCATGATTAGTTCCAGCAAGACAAGAGCCTTTTTAAAGAGCTACCCACTTTACAATTATGACAAAGATAAAGAAAACACATATGATGAAGATCATGGAGAATATTATTATGAGGATGATATGAATGATAAGAAATCTTGTAAGAGGATTAAGGCCCTGCTTCATCCTCTTACACTTATGTTGCTGAGGAGATTGAAGAAATTTAAGCAGAAGGCTGTTGTTGTGGGTGCTTATTACATGGGTTCCTTCCATGGATTGAAGCAGCATATGACCGGATTAAAGATGCATATGACAGAATGTCATGGATTGAAGCATCATATGACAAAAAGCAATTGATACTTTATATAATGTTGGGTTAACATGGTTTGTTAAATTGCCTGCATACATATGATATAATATTTTGCCTTTCAACAATTTAGGCTGGGAAAAAACACAAATTTGAGGCCATGGTGATATAAGTCTTACATCCTTCATTGTATTTATCCACTGCCTGGTTATTTAGCATTGGCTCCTTTGTTTCCTGTCAAGGTTTCTTTGGTTCTAGATCTAATTAATAAAATATCACTATCACATTGAAAAAAGAAAGCATTTTTGTCCATGAAAACCATTTCTTTCCTCATGTTTTACTGTGTGGCTTTTGTCTAGCAGTTGAGATATAAGAGAAGAAAGTATTTCTAACCCTATTTGCCACATGTTTTCTTTTTTCACATCCATTATTCATTACAAATATTTCTAGGTTCAGATACCATTGTATTTTAAAATCGAATGGGTTGGTTTTTGCTTTACATTTTATTCTACCAAGTATTAGATCTTCTAAATGCCTGAATATAAGTATTTATTTGAGAAAACATTGATCAAACACATTGAACATGGCAGAGCATAGGCAGTAGTAAGTTTTATCTTTTTGAAGAAAAGGTTAAAAAGTATGCTGGCACGCATCATAATAGAGCATATTAATGATGACAGTGGATAAAGTCAGATATCGAAGAAAAACAAGGCGTGGATATAGAGGAAGAGAGCAGTGTTGATCACAGAGAGTTATTTATAGGTTCACCATTTCATTAGTACTTGTTGTTAAGCAAAAACTATTGCAGCCAAGATTTGTTTAATTTTATTATCACAAGGAAAACACAGTTTAAATGCAATATTCTAGATTTTTCTTCTAACCTTTTTATCTTAAACGGAAGTGTGTTGATTTTTAGTTGTTTCATTTTCTTCTTTCCATTTTTCTCTATGGTTCTGTTATAAAAAATTTACATGGAAAATTATAAAATACATTTTTAAAAGTATATTTTAATTTTTAAAAAAATTGAAAACAAATTTTAATTTAGAAAGGAGTTAAGGTTATTTAGAGATATTGGATACAAATAACTATATAATTTATAAAATTATTATAAATTAAAATATTTGTTAAATATATAATTTATTATTATTTTATTAGCTCAAAGGTATTATATAGTATTTTATTTATTTTTTTAGATTTTGAGTTTGCAAACCTAAAATTATATATATCAATTTTAATTCACAATACAGAATACAAAGAATATTTTCTTTCATTCATTTTTAATCCATATCTACCTTTGAGAGATTACAATATTTTGTAATCAATAGATCCTCTCATGAAAACCTACATTCAATCATAACAAACTTGAAGAGATTCCACTCTTCATTTCTTTGGATGCATTTGCATGTTTTTGATTCTTTCATAAAATAATTTCAGAGCTTACTTCCTGCAACATGCAACTCTTCAAATCAGAAAACCTAAGCTTAGACAAAAAAAAAAATAGTTAGGGTTTGAAAAGAATGGAGAGGAAAATAAAATAAGATTGCAAAGCAAATAGAATCAAATAATAATAATAATAATTCATGGCTATGGAGTTCCTCCAACTTCTTCCATAGAGTCTCCCTCTCAGATTTACCACAAAAAATAAATGAAGGAAGCAAATGAATGTTTTGTTGTGAATGAAATGTTTTATATGACTTAAATAATTAGAAGTTTCAAAAATAGAAAAAAATAATTATTACTTATTATTACTTAAGTCACTACATGATATGTTCCTTATTTGTAGCCAACTTGTTTTAGTAAGGAAATGTTTTATTATTTGTTTTAAAATTATAGTCATGCTAATTAAATTTATGAAGTGTAATCATTAAATTAGTATAATATCTATTAAAAATTATTGATTATGTGAGGTGCTTTTTTATTTTATTGATTTAATTTTATTTAAATAGTAAGTTTAAATTTTATTTTTTTATTTTATTGATTTAATTTTATTTAAAAAGTAAGTTTAAATTTTATTTCATTTTTGTGAGTTAATTTCTAATTTCAAAATGTATTATGTATTAAAAATGTAATATTATTCTAAAGATCAAAATAAGGTACATAAAGTAATTATTTGAGAATGATCATAGATTCATAGAGGTTTGAAGCTGCATACTGCATACTATTCTCAAAGAGGCTACTCAGAGGCCCTGCAATCAAAGCATTCATGCTACCAATAGTTGAATCCTTTCCATTCAACATATAAGAATTAGGCCAATTTGGTAGAGAGGTCTATACTAAGGATAGTGAACAAAGACAACCTTTAAGCAAAGAGGTCATCCTTACTTTTTGTTTAACTCTGCAATTCGATTATTTTACACTTTAGGGTTAGAATTAAGGTTACAGTTAGAATTAGAATTATGGTTAGTACTAGGGTTACAATTAGGATTCGGGTTATAGTTATATTTAGGGATAGGGTTAGAATTACATATAGCGATAGAGTTTAGATTAGAATTAAAGTTCAGGTTAGAATTAGGGTTACGAATTATTACAATTAGGGTCTAGAAATAGGGTTCAAGTTAGGAGAAGGGTTAGAGCTATTATTAGAATGAGGGTTAGGGTCAGGGTTAAAATTAGGGTTAGTATTGACCTAAATGTTAGGGTTACAATTAGAGTTAGGGTTAGGGTTATAATTAGGGTTAGGATTAGGGTTAGAATTATAATTAGAATTTGGGTTATAATTTAAAGAAGGTTCACAATTAGAATGAGAATTAGGGTCAAAACTAGGGTTAGAGTTATAATAAGGGTTAGGGTTAGGGTGAGATTTAAGGTTACCATTAGAATTAGGGTTAGGGTTATGGTTCAAATTAGAGCTATGTTTAGGGTTAGAATAAGGGTTAGGGTTAGGTTTAAAATTAGGATTAGGGATAGGTTTAGAATCAGAGTTAGGATTACAATTAGCAATGTGGGTAGAGTTAGGGTTACAATTAGGGTTATAGTTAGGGTTAGGGTTGGAATTGTAGATAGAATTAGGGTTAGGATTAGGGTTAGAATTATAATTAGAATTCATGTTATAGTTTAAAGAAGGGTGATAATTAAAATGAAAATTATGGTCAAAACTAGGGTTAGGGTTACAATAAGGGTTAGGGTAAGGGTGTGATTTAGGGTTACAATTAGAATTAAGGTTAGGGTTATAGTTAGGTTTGATTAGGGTTATAATTAGGGTTAGGGTTAGAAATAGAATTAGGGTTACTAAATTAGGGTAATCTCTAATAATAACCCTAAATTAGGTTATTAAATTAGGGTTATGACTATAATTAGGGTTAATGTTAGAATTAGGGTTAGGGTTATAATTCTAAATAGGGTTAGGATTAGGGTTAAAATTATAATTAGAATTTGGGTTATAGTTTAAAGATGCCCGTGACAATTAGAATGAGAATTATGGTCAAAACTAGGGTTAGGATTATAATAAGGGTAAGGGTTAGGGTGAGATTTAGGGTTACGATTAGAATTAAGGTTAGGGTTAGGGTTATGATTAGGGTTATAATTAGGGTTAGGGTTGGAATTGCAGATAAAATTAGGATTACGATTAGGGTTAGAATTATAATTAGAATTCATTATAATGGTTACGATTAGCATTAGGGTTAGGCTTAGGGTTTGAATCAATGTTAGAATTAAAATTATAGTTACAATCAATTTTATGGTTAGGGTTAGAATTAGGGATACAGTTATGGTTAGAATTATAGATAGGGTTAGAACTAGGGTTTATATAGGCTTATGATTAGGGTTAGAATTAGGGTCAAACTTCATATTAAGATTAGAATTATAATTAGGTTTAGAATTAGAATCAGGGTTAGTATTAGGGTTTGGGTTATTGTTACAATTAGGGTTACAATTAGAGTTAGGGTTACAATTAGGGTTATAGTTAGGGTTAGGGTTGGAATTGCAAATAAAATTAGCGTTAGGATTAGGATTAGAATTATAATTAGAATTCACATTATAGTTTAAAGAAGGGTGAGAATTAGAATGAAAATTACAGTCAAAACTAGAGTCAGGGTTATAATAAGGGTTAGGGAACTAGGGTGTGATTTAGGGTTACAATTAGAATTAAGTTTAGGGTTATGGTTAGGTTTGATTAGGGTTATAATTAGGGTTAGGGTTAGAAATAGAATTAGGGTTACAAAGTTAGGGAAATCTCTAATAATAAACCTAAATTAGGTTACTTAATTAGGGTTACGACTTAATAAAATAGAAATTCTGATTAACCTCATCATAGCCCAAGGTTAAGGTTAGAATTAGGGTTATCGTTAGGGTTATTGTTAGAATTAGGGTTATTGTTATATTTAAAACTTAGGGTTATAGTTAGGGTAGAATCAAGGTTATGATTAGAATTAGGATTAGGGTTAGGGTTAGGATTAGGGTTCCTATTAGAATTAGGGTTAGAATTAAGGTTGTTGCTATTAGAATTGGGGTAAGAATTAGTGTTAGGGTAAGCATTAGAGTTATAGTTAGGGTTAGGGCTAGAGTTAGGGTTAGAATTTGGGTTAGGGTTAGGGTTAAAATCATAGTTAGAATTAGGATTAAGGTAAGGGTTAGAATTAGCGTTATTGTTAGATTTAAAATTAGGGTTAGAGTAGGGTAGAATCAGGGTTATGATTAGAATTAGGGTTAGGGTTTTTATTAGAATTAGGGTTAGAATTAAGGTGGCTTACTATTACAATTAAGGTAAGAATCAGAGTTAGAATTAGGATCAGGGTTCAAATTAGCGTTAGGGTTAGAGTTCAATTAGGGTTAAGGTCAGTATTAAGGTTAGGGTTAGGTTTTGAATTATAGTCAAGCTTAGGGTTAGAGTTAGGATTAGGGTTAGGGTTAAAATTAGAGCTATGTTTAGGGCTAGAATAAGGGTTATGGTTAAAGTTAGCTTTCAAAGTAAGATTAGATTTAGGGTTTAGGGTTTGGGGTTGGGGTTAGGGTTAGGGTTAGAATTAGGGTTACAAGTATAATTAGGGTTAATGTTAGAATTAAACTTAGGGTTAGGGTTACAATTAGGGCTAAGTTCAGTATTAAACTTAGGGAGAAGGTTGCAATTAGGATTAACCTTAGGGTTAAAATTAGAGCTATGCTTAG
The DNA here is from genome assembly GCA_027924645.1 of Cunninghamia lanceolata. Taxonomy (NCBI): domain Eukaryota; kingdom Viridiplantae; phylum Streptophyta; class Pinopsida; order Cupressales; family Cupressaceae; genus Cunninghamia; species Cunninghamia lanceolata. The sequence continues at coordinate 653,728 of BSBN01000983.1, read as the reverse complement.
GGTTTGAATAAGGGTTAGGGTTAGGGTTAGATTTAGGGTTAGAGTTAGATTTAAAATTAGGGTTATAGTTAGGGTAGAATTAGGGTTGTGATTATAATTAGGTTAGGGTTAGGGTTAGGATTCTTATTAGAAAATTAGGGTTAGAATTAAGGTTGCTTACAATTGGAGTTAGGGTTAGAGTTCAATTAGGGTAAAGGTTAGTATTAAGGTTAGGGTTAGGTTTTGAATTATAGTCAAGATTAGGGTTAGAGTTAGGGTTAAGGTTAAAAATAAAGCTGTGTTTAGGGTTAGAATAAGGGTTATGGTTAGGGTTAGCTTTAAAATTATGATTAGGTTTAGGATTTAGGGTAGGCATTAGAGTTACAGTAAGGGTTAGGGCTAGAGTTAGGGTTAGAATTTAGGTTAAATTCATAGTTAGAATTTGGATTACGTTAAGGGTTAGAATTAGGGTTATTGTTAGATTTAAAATTAGGGTTAGAGTAGGGTAGATCAGGGTTATGATTAGAATTAGGGTTAGGGTTCATATTAGAATTAGGGTTAGAATTAAGGTGGCTTACTATTACAATTAAGGTAAGAATCAAAGTTACAATTAGGATTAGGGTTCAAATTAGAGTTAGGGTTAGAGTTTAATTAGGGTTAGGTTTTGAATTATAATCAAGCTCAGGGTTAGAGTTAGGATTAGGGTTAGGGTTAAAATAAGAGCTATGTTTAGGGTTAAAATAAGGATAAGGGTTAGGGTTAGCTTTAAAATTAGGATTAGGTTTAGGGTTTAGAGTTGGGGTTAGGGTTAGGGTTTGAATCAGTGTTAGAATTAAAATTATAGTTACAATCAATTTTATGTTTAGGGTTAGAATTAGGATTAGTGTTAGGGTCAGCATTAGGTTTAGAATTAGAGATACAATTATGGTTATAATTAGGGTTACGATTATTGTTATAATTAAGGTTAGGGTTAGTATTAGGGTTAGGGTTATTGTTATAATTAGAGTTAGGGTTAGTATTACGATTAAGGTTGATGTTAGAATTAGGGTTAGGGTTCAACATTGATATTAAAATATTCGTTAAAAATAGGTACCCTTTTTCTAAATCTAACCTAGGTAATTCTAATATAACCTTGGTTGTGACCCTAACCCAAATCCTAATTCTAAATCTAACCCTAATTATATTTCTAACCCTAACCCTAACCTTAATCCTAACACTAATGCTAACCCTAACTCCAATTCTAACCATAATTCTAACCCTAACCCTAACCCTCACCCTCACCACAATACTAACCCTAACCCCAATTGTAACCCTAACCCTAATTCTAACCTAAACACTAACCCTAACCCTAATTTTAACCCCTAACTCTAATCCTAAATATAATACATAATATAATATAAAATTTTAATTATTATATATTATAATTATAATTATTATTATAAACATAATATATTATTATATTATATAATATATTATATATATTATAAAAGATATATCTAATATAATATTTTTTAATATATTATAATTAGTGTTAGAATTAGACTTGCGGCTCCAGTTGCTACTAGCATATTTATATTAAATATAATATATCTAAAGTACGCCGAGAGATATCCTTCTCGAGGCGCCTAATGTTAGGAGTAGTGATTAAAAAAATAGGCGCCTCGAGAAGGATATCTCTCGGCGTACTTTAGATATATTATATTTAATATAAATATTCTAGTGTCATTTAGAGAAGTTCTGATTTTTGGATGTTTTTGGTCCATTGGATTGTCTTCTTATGAGAATTTACCCAAAAGACATGACTTAGATGTGTGCTCCCTTATTTAGGGAAGTTCTGATTTTTGGATGTTTTGGGCCAATTGGATTTTCTTCTTATGAGAATTTATCCAAAAGACATCTTTTGATTTAGATGTGTACTCCCTTATAATATTGTAAGAATCAATTCTTTACTTGTGACAACACAAATTTACCTTGTATAGTAATTTACCAAAAAGACTTCTAACTTAAATGCGTACTCCTTCATAATATTATATCACCTATATAAATAATTTAACAAAAAAAAACTTCCCACTTAAATGCTTGGGCCCTCATAATATTATAACCAACTATATATAAAAACAAAGCTATTTGATATTTATATTTCTCTGTTTATGTATCACCAAACACATCCATGGCTATTTATTTAAATGTGTATTACCTCCCCCGACTTAAGCACACGTTGTACCTTCTTTTAAATTATTTTTTTTTAAAATCGTCTATTTTATTAATTATATAGAACATATATCATATAAAAATAATAGAATGGGATCCCATCGTGAGGAAAGGTAAAATCACATCGATCCCACGTATCGAAACTATGTATCCCCTTTATAAGTACAAGATCCTAAGTACTCGCACAAATATTTGTTGGCATGTAAAACCCCTTTTAACTATTGTAAGTGAAAAACACACATAAATTATCTAATGTAATTAAATAATTCGTTCGTGATTAATTTAGATAAATACGTTGATAATTGAAATTAAAATTAAATTACAACAGAGTTAAAAGACGACGGTCACCTTTTTTAGGGACACGGTTGCCCCTTTTGTCAAGGGACATCGTCCAGGGGGCCCTACAACTTAAGGATAGGTCACAAGAGTGACCTACCAGTTTAGAATTTGCGAAAGGGTTTATGGTATGCACAAAGACTTGGAACTCAGTATGGGGTTGGACAAGATGGAAAGGGGGCTAAATATGTTAGGGGAGACATCATCAAACATGAATATTGTTGAGAGGATATAATTCACGTTTTCATGGGTCATGAGCTAGATTGTCAAATCATCATCACCCTGCCATGTCAACCTGTGCATTTTTAGGCACTTATAGGTACATATAGGAGGGTAAAAGTGTGAAATGGACACTTCATTTGCACATTCCCCAAGTGATCCCATAATATTGTGTTCCACTTTTTGGCCTAAATGGGATATTGAAATTAACAATTTAAACTAAATTTTCACTCTTTGTCACTTATAACAAGCAAACTCTTAAGAATGTGTATATATTTTAAAATTTAAAAAATAATTTGTGTCATTTTTAAAGCATTTTAATAACTTGTTTTTAATACTTTATAATATTTTTAATGTGACATTTATTCCATAAGACATAACTTTTATTAGAAATAAGATAAAATCATAATTTCTTAAACATAGACCACTAACATTGATATCTAGTCCATGCATATTTTTTCATAATTTTTTGTTGCATATTTTATTTATTATTAATTTTTTAATTCACATTAAATATAATTTGGAGTAATTTTATTCCATAACACAAGTTTTTTTTCTATATAGTGAAATTATTATTTTATAATTAAAACAATGACATTGATATGGAGTGCACAAATATTTTTTAGAATTTTTTTCTACTTTTTTAAATTTTTCAATGTGGGATAGAGACCCTTATATTTGGTAAAAAAAAAATCATAATTAAACAAAGTATATTACAAATTATACTTTTTGGAAAGTTTGTTTTGAGGCCTACAATCTTGCAAATTTCATGTCTTGGTGACTCAATTTGATGGTCCAACCCCTATTTTGAAACATAAATTTTCTTTGAAAACTTTGTGAAAAACAATGGGATGACATCAAAGAGATCTTCGAATGAAGGACCTTCAAAGGTACCTCCATTTGAAGGTCCTTTTCACATAGCATTTTTAACATGAATGCTGACAAAAAATCACAGATTAGAGATCTATCATATATTATGTTCTAGTTTGACATTGTGTGATGGACAGGGAAGAGGACTAGAACATGTGTAGTGGACTATAGAACTGTTTAGGATGAAAAGTGAAGAGGATTTGTTTAGGGTTGATTTTAATGGTTTATGTAAATCCTCCTTTCTCCACTAAACCTTCAAGGACTTTCAGCTAAGTAGGAAGTCTACTATAGGCCTTCTGTCACTCAGAATATAGGGGAAGATTGGAATTGTGTGACTTAGTTGTTCAATTAAGTCAAATTATGCTCAAAACCCTAATTAGGCAAATTCAGAAGCAAACGGATAAATTACAGAAAATGCTCACATACAAAGATATCAAATAACAATCAAATGCGTACCACATTTCAAAGTTTAGAAAATGGAAAAGTCATGGACTAATGAGCAGGCACCCTAGTCTAGTGCCACCATTTCTATCGAGATCTAGGAACCTTGTCTGCAACATGTTCCTAATGTTCCAGAGATTTTCTTGTTGTGGGATATGGAGGACTAATGAGCGGGTGCCTGAGTCCAAGTCCTTGTTTTCTTCTCTGATCTGCAATTCTGACAGTCTACAATGCTCTCTTACAACTCCACTTTTTCTTCTCCTACAACCTGTAACCTGCAATCACAGAAAAATGGGTTGGGGATTGTGGTGTTTAGAGGCTTGCCTTAGTCAAGCCCTGAAGAGACATTCAAGTCTTCCGAACATCGTTGTTAGATAAAGAGTGTGTATCCCTATGGGAGAGAGGTGAAATCCAAATGATAAATGATAGAAAACAAAAATGATATCACCTTGTAGTGAAGATCTCATGGGAGGAAGATGCTCTTCATGCCATGAGGAGATGGATGCCAAATCTGCAAATACAAACACAAGAACAATACAAATTCTAGTCTGCCACACAATGAATGCCTTGAATCACTTTCATATAAAGCCACAAGTTCACAATGCCCATCTAATTTTCATCTAGTTTATAAATGAATTACTAATCATGCTTATATATGCAACTACAAACATTCTCGCTAAGAATTTCATAATTCAAACTTACCGTGTCAGCATAGGACCTAAATAACGCTCACAAACCGACACTCCAAAATTGGTCCTGACCTAAAATAGGGCAAGGCTAGGGCGCGGGCGCCCAAGTCCTCCCCCTATTTCAGACAAGATTTATGTCAAGTGCATCCCCTGAGTCCCATTTGCCATGAAACTTCAGGGTTTTCTCATCAGGATGTCAAATTGAAATACAAGATGTCCTAAATGCATTAACAGGACTTGGGAGCTAAACCTTAATAGGAAAAAGCCCCCAAGGTTACTTTTTCTGACACAACAAGAATAATGCAATAGAATTTAGATAACACAAGTAAAATATTAATTCATATACCACTCATACATATATCAGATCCATCAACCATTCTTATATTCATTATACTATAATATGATACATGATCATACATTCTTCATCAGTCTCTCATTACATATTGTATCTCTTATACAATGATCTCAATATATCTCTCATACATCTATTACAATCTCTCAATATATATTTATCTATATCTCATATATTCTTATCTATATTCCCCTCATTTCTCTCCTATCTTATCTTCTATCGATGTGCAGTACATATATGTTCATGAATACATATAGGGATATGCCCCTCTTCAAGTTCCTTGATGGTGGTGTCTCTCTAGTGTTCTGCAAGTCCTCTATGGGTGTTGCATTATAGTTCTCTTAACTTGAGGCCACTTTACCTATCATCATATCACATAGGAGTGTGTTTTCTTAGTTGCAGCCTTTACTACCCTTATGGGTTTTCACCATTTGTCTCCATTAGGCCACCATTTCAGGTTTCAACCTAATAGGAGTGGTGTGGGTTTATCCTACCAACACCATGCCTTAGCTTAACCCATGTCTTGTCCTAAAGACATGTTAGCACTATCTTTTAGTGCTTAAAAAATAATATCTAATGTTGTATCTGATCAAAATTCTCTAAAAAGTTGTATTGTTGTGAAAATTTGTTATCAAAATTGAACCTAAAAAACTTGCTCATGGTAAAATATTCTTGTATATGCTCTATAAATGGTTATGAGTGTGGGTCCAATGGAGTATATCCTGTTATAGGTGGTTGAGTTGGCTATTAATGTTGATTATCAAATTCTCTCCCTCATCGAGAGAAGAAGGAATTAGATCTAGGTACAAACTCACCACTTCTCTCAATTGCTTCATCTAAGAGATGATGTTTTTTTGTTCCTGTAACATGTGGAATCGAGTGTGCATATTCTTGATTTGTACCCTAAGAGCTCCACCCAAATCCTTTATAGCATCATATGAGTTTGATGCATGTAGTATTTGTACCTCCAAATTATCTATTTGAATTTTTAAGGCTTTTGAGGAGGTAGGTGAGCTTAGATAGTACTAGTAGAGAGTGTTGATGTTGTCGTGGATTTGCTCCATTATGTTTATTTCTAAATTATGAGTTCATTTTGTTGCAAATATGTGCCTAAGTGGTGTTGTCATTGATGTCAACATATTTCTTGTTTCCATTAGTGTCAATTGTATCCTATTTTGCTATCTATGTAGAAGACCGGATTGTTGAGGATATTGAGAAAATTAATAACAATCAATGCATGCGGATCATGTGATTGTGTAGAGGATTGTCAGAGGTTGCTCCAGTCAAGATTTGAGAAGTCTGCATGAAGATTTGAAGGAGTTATGGCCATCTGAGTAGAATCAGTTCCTACAATAATTAGGAAAGACAGAGTGACAGGAAAGAGGTCCAAATTGATCTGATAATATAAGATCATGATTTGCAGATCTAAAGGCATGTTTGGGAAGTCAGTGTGTATCATCAACTCCAGTGGTTTATGGTTTGGAGGTCTGCAAGCTATCCTTCCAGTCTGACAGTCATGGCAAAGTGTGTTCTTGAGGTTCTGAAGGAAGATTCAAATGTTTCTGATAATATGGTTTAGAATGAATGTTATTTGTGATTCTGATGTGCTTGTGGAGGTCTCTGGATCATGTAACTAATATGTTGGAGGTTTGCATTAAAGATTGAGCTTGTTGATTGAAAGTTTCTTCTTGAGGTTATTGTTCTTCTCAGTCCTGGCCGACCAGATGTTTCTAGCCTATTGTAGATGCCTTAAACACATTTCTATGAAGCGTGGAGTGTTTGTAGAAGCAAATTCAAATCTCAGTTGTATTTGGCCAACAGTGTGATGATCCGCATCAAGTTTAGCCGACCTTGTTGATCATTCCAAGGTTGATGAAGTATATAAATACTTGTTGAAGAAGTACCGAAATTATCCTTGTGTAAAACAGATAAAATCTGAAGGAAGGATTAGGAGCAGAGCAAAGAAGAAAAGGAACAAGAGTAGTGTAGAGTGTGAAGAAGAATTTGAGGAAAAGCAAAAGTTCTTGAGCATTCCTTGAAACTAAATCAGGCATGAAATATATGTTAATTCTCAGTTAATTCTTTCTAAATAAATTCTGTAGGCAGTGAGCCTCTTCTTTTGAGCAGTGAACTCTGGGAAGTGCACCCAAAGGCATGTACCTTCTCTTTTTCTAAGTACTTTTAATAGGGTACACATTTTGTGGGTTAATCCCCACCGTGGTTTTTCCCTTAACTGGGTTTCCATGTCAAAATCTTGGTGTCAAATGTGTTGATTATGTTTCTGCTCTTATGTTGTTGATTGATGTTTAAGTGCTTGCATTACTAATCTAATAGTAAGTTAATAAAGAAGGTTAAAGGCAAAAAAAATTTTAAGGGACAACTGATTCACCCCCCCTCTCAGTTGTCTAGTTCCAACAATTGGTATTAGAGTCAGATCCTCTTATAAAAGCCTAACCGCTTGAGGAGATCCAAGATGTCAACCTACAAGAAGGATAGTCCAAGATTTGATGGAACAAATTATTATGTTTGGAAAAATCGCATTGAAGTGTCATTTGAAATGCATGGGCGATGCTTATTGGGCAATAACCAATGTTGAGTATAAACCTCCGCAGAAAGGTCCTTCAACTCCTGATCAAATCAAAGATGCTGAAAATAATCTTCGAGCTAAAGAAGCCTTGTTAAGTGCCCTGACTGATTCAGAGATGACAAATGTCTTTGGTCTAAAAAATGCTTATGAAATCTGGGAAAAGTTGGAGTTTCTGTATGAAGGTGATAAATATGTCAAATGTGCAAAACTGCAAAGTCTGAGAGGAAAATTTGATACTATGAAAATGAGTGAAGATGAAAACATTACAATCTACATGCAAAAGATAAATGAACTTGTGTGTGGCATCAGGTGTGCTGGTGGAACTTTGGAAGAATCAGAAATTGTATCAAAAGTACTCAAATCTTTATTGGATTCATACAAACATAAGGTTGCAGGCTATAGAAGAGATCAGGAAAGTCTCAGATGTTACAAGAGATCATCTGGTTGGCAAGATTTCAGCTTTCAAATTAAGTGAGTTTGGTGATTCTCTTCCCAAGTCTGAATCTGCATTTAAGGCCAGTGTGTATGGAAAACAAAGATATGATTTGGGTGAAAGTTCCTCTGCCAGATCAAACAGATTTATGAAGACAAGAAAAGATCTTGAAGATGTTGAAATAGAAACAGCAGATCTTGAAGCTCTTATTGCTAGAAGAATGCCAAGAGGATCTGGTAAGTATGAAGGAAAATTACCACTCAAATGTTTTGCTTGTAATAAGATTGGTCATTTTGCTTCAAGATGTCTGGAAAGGTTTTCAAAACCAAACCCTAACAGGTATAAAGGTTAGAAGAAATGTTACTATGTCCAAGAAAATGGAGAAGAAGGGGTAACAAATGATGAATCTGATCATGGAGGCTCATCTGAAAATGATTGGGTGTTTATTGCTATCAAAGAAGAAGATCCGGTGTCTACTGAATCTGCTAGCTGTGAAAATGTGGAAAGTGCCTTGGCTACTCATGTTATTGGAAGGGATGAATGGGTGATTGATAGTGGATGCTCTCATCACATGACTGGTGACAAGAGTAAGTTTGTGAATTTTGAAAACTATGAAGGAGGCCTTGTAAAATTTGGAGACAACTCAGCTGGTAAAATCCATGGTAGAGGATCCATCTCTTTTGATGGCAAGAACAACACCAATGATGTTCTATATGTGGAAGGACTGAAACATAATCTTCTCAGTGTCAGATAATTGGTTGACAAAGGTTATGATCTTCAGTTCAAGGATAGAAAATGCAGAATCTTGGAAAGCTTTAGAACTAAAATTGCATCAGGTACTCAAACTAGAGGTAACATCTTTCACTTAAGTAGTTCTAGGAAAAGTTGTTTGATTTCTCAGACAAATCAAAGTTGGCTATGGGATAGGAGGATGTGTCATGTGAATTTTGACAACATTGTCAAAATAAGTTCCACTCATGCTGTAAGAGATCTTCCAAGACTTGTGAAACCTAATAACATATGTAGAGAATGTCAATTGGGAAAGTAGAACAACATTTCTTTTAAAAGTAAGGAACAAGGTTCAAGTGAAAGATTGGAACTAGTACATAATGATCTTTGTGGTCCTGCTAGAATTAGGAGTGTGCAAGGAGACAGATGTTTTATGTTGTTAATTGATGATTACTCCTAAATGATGTGGGTAACTTTTCTAAAAGAAAAATCAAAATCCCTTGACAAGTTTAAGGTGTTCAAAATGATGGTTGAAAATGAGATTGGTGGAAAATTAAAATGTTTGAGATCTGACAGAGGTGGAGAATTTACCTCCAACGAGTTTGATGCTTTCTGTGAAAAGCATGGAATAAAAAGACAGTTATCTGCTCCTAGGATTCCTCAGCAAAATGGAATTGTGGAAAAAAAGAATCGGACCATTCAAGAAGCTACCAAGACCATGATGATGAAAACAAATGTTCCTCAAGTTTATTGGAGAGAAGTCATGAGTACTGTTGTCTACACTCTTAACCGGGTGCAGATCAAAGGAAATTCTGGTAAGACTGCTTATGAACTTTGGTTTGGTCATCCTCCTACTGTGAGATACTTCAGAGTCTTTGGTAGTAAATGTTATATCAAAAGAGATGAGGATTTAGGTAAGTTTGTGGCAAGAAGTGATGAAGAAATATTTTTGGGCTACTCAACTCAAAGCAAGGCCTACCGGTGCTTCAATAAAAGATTGAAGACGATTGTTGAAAGTGTGAATGTTAAAGTTGATGAAAGAAAAGAAGGCCATTCCAGGTACTCCGAATGTGATTCAGATGATCAAGATGAAAGTCAAAATCAAGGAAGGCAAGTTCAAGTTTAGACTTAGATTTAGGTTGAACTGGTAACTCTAGAAGTTAACACAGATGATGAGGAACAAGTTCAAGAAACAAAAGCTCAAACCATCTCCAAAATGCCCAGGTATGTAAGGTTAAATCATCCTGAAGATTAGATCATAGGAGATAAGAGTAAAGGTGTTTGAACCAGGAGAAAATTATCTAAAGATCAAGAAGAGATTTGTTTGATTTCAAGGATTAACCTAAATCAATAAGTGAAGCTTACAATGATGAAAACTAGGTTAAAGCAATGGAAGAGGAATTGATGCAAATTGAAAAGAATCGCACATGGGATCTAGTTCCTAGACCTAAGGACAAAAATGTGATTGGAACCAAATGGGTCTTCTGGAATAAACTAAATGAAGATGGTGAGGTAGTAAGGAATAAGGAAAGATTGGTATGTAAAGGCTACTCTCAAGTGGAAGGAATTGATTTTGAAGAAACTTTTGCTCCAGTGGCAAGGATAGAGGCAGTTAGATTATATCTTGCATTTGCTGCCTTCAAAGATTTTAAAGTATATCAAATGGATGTGAAATCAACATTTCTAAAAGGAGATTTGGAGGAAGAAGTCTACATTGAGCAACCAAAAGGATTTTAGTTGTCTGATCAAGGAGATATGGTTTGTAGATTGAGAAAAGCCTTGTATGAACTCAAGCAAGCTCCAAGAGCTTGGTATGCCAGATTGGATAAGCATTTGCTTAAATTAGGATTTAGCAAAGGTACTGCTGATAGTAATCTCTACTTCAAAATTGATCATGAGAACATTCTAATGGTTGAAGTTTTTGTTGATGATATCATTTTTAGTGGAAATGAGTGCATGTGTAAAGCATTTGCTGATTAGATGAAAAGTGAGTTTGAGATGTCAATGTTTGGTGAGATGAATTTCTTCCTAGGTATGCAAATTGTTCAATCGGATAAAGGTATCTTCATATCTCAATCCAAGTATGTAAAGGAATTGTTAAAGAAATTTGGAATGGAAAACTCAAAGCCAGTAGATACACCTATGGTAACTAGATGCAAGCTAAGCAAAGATGATGACTCTCCCAAAGCAAATCAAAAAAGATATAGATCAATGATTGGAGGACTGCTTTATCTAACTCAAACCAGACCTGATATCATGAATGTAGTTGGACTTGTTACCAAATTTCAAGTTAATCCAAATGAATCCCATGTTATGGCAATCAAAAGAATATTCAGATATCTCAAGGGGACAATTGATTATGGACTATGGTATCCAAAGGATGATAACTTCACTCTTCATGCATATACAGATGTTGATTGGGTAGGAGATGTGGATGACAGAAAAAGTATGAGTGGTGGTGCATTCTTCTTGGGGAGAAGATTGGTCTCTTGGATAAGCAAAAAGCAAGAGGCAATATCTATGTCTACTGCAGAAGCATAGTACATAGCAGCAGCAAATAATTGTACTTAGGTTTTGTAAATGAAGCAAATGTTGAAAGACATCAGAATTGTGTTTGAGCGTGAGCCAGTCACAATTTTCTATGATAATTCTAGTGCAATAAGCATCTCAAAGAATCTGGTATTGCATTCAAAGACAAAGCATATATCTATCAAGTTTTATTTCTTGAGAGAGAAAGTAAATGAGAATGAAGTCAAGTTGGAGTTTGTACCTTCTGAAGATCAGATTGCAAACATCTTCACCAAGCCTCTTCCCAAGGATACTTTTGAGTATCTCAAAGAGAAGTTAGGGGTTATCACCCCTCCTAAGAAGAACTAATATGCATTAAGGTGCATCAATCTAGTGGAATTCACATCCATATCTTGTGATCCGGATTGATGTTAAAGAGGTACTACTCAAAGGGGAGTAGTCAATATGCAAATTTTGGGAATCAATCTGAAGCAAAAAGGGAGAAAAGATAGCAAATATGTGCCCTTTGCCATTGATGTCAAAGGGCGAGAGAAGTCATGTGAAAAACTAGTTGCTGATGTGAGGGGGAGCAATAAAGAAAGTAGTTGCAGAAGTGAGAAGAGAAAGAGGGAGAAGCTTTTGTCTTAATGGTTAGATTTAGTATTTCACATCACATGTTGCCATCAATGACAAAGGGGGATATTGTTGCAAATATGTGCCTAAGTGGTGTTGTCATTGATGTCAACATATTCTTGTTGCCGTTAGTGTCAGTTGTATCCTATTTTGTTGTCTGTGTAGAAGACCGGATTGTTGAGGATATTGAGAAAATTAATAACAATCAATGCATGCAGATCATGTGACTGTGTGGAGGATTGTCAGAGGTTGCTCCAGTCAAGATTTGAGAAGTCCAAATGAAGATTTGAAGGAGTTATGGCCATCTGAGTAGAACTAGTTCCTGCAATAATCAGGAAAGATAGAGTGACAGGAAAGAGGTCCAGATTGATCCGGTAATATAAGATCATGATCTATGGATCTGAAGGCATGTTTGGGAAGTCAGTGTGTATCATCAACTCTAGTGGTTTATGGTTTGGAGGTCTGCAACCTATCCTTCCAATCTGACAGTCATGGCAGAGTGTGTTCTTGAGGTTCCGAAGGAAGATTCAAATATTTCTGATAATATGGTTTAGAATGAATGTTATTTGTGATTTTGATGTGCTTGTGGAGGTCTCTAGATCATGTAACTACTATGTTGGAGGTCCACATTAAAGATTGAACTTGTTGATTGAAAGTTTCTTCTTGAGGTTATTGTTCTTCTCAGTCCTGGCCGACCAGATGTTTCTAGCCTATTGCGGATGCCTTAAACACATTTCTATGAAGCGTGGAGTGGTTGTAGAAGTAGATTTAAATCTCAGTTGTATTTGGCCAACAGTGTGATGATCCGCGTCAAGTTTACCCGACCTTGTTGATCATTCCAAGGTTGATGAAGTATATAAATACTTGTTGAAGAAGTACCGAAATTATCTTTATGTAAAATAGATAAAATTTGAAGGAAGGATCAGGAGCAGAGCAAAGAAGGAAAGGAGCAAGAGCAGTGTAGAGTGTGAAGAAGAGTTTGAGGCAAAGTGAAATTTCTTGAGCATTCATTGAAACTGAATCAGGTATGAAATAGATGCTAATTCTCAGTTAATTCTTTCTAAATAAATTCTGTAGGTAGTGAGCTCTGGACAATGCACCCGAAGGCATGTGCCTTCTATTTTTCAAAGTACTTTTAATAGGGTACGCAATTTGTGGGTTAACCCCCATCGTGGTTGTTCCCTCAATCGGGTTCCATGTCAAAATCTTGGTGTCAAATGTGTTGATTATGTTTCTACTCTTATGTTGTTGATTCATATTTAAGTGCTTGCATTACTAATCTGATAGTAAGATAATAAAGAAGGTTAAAGGTGGAAAAAATTTTAAGGGACAACTAATTCACCCCCCCCCTCTTAGTTGTCTAGTTCCAACACATTTTGTCCTGCCAGACACTTAGCTTTGATTATTTCCAACTACCTACTCTCGTATTTGGTAGGATCTCCCCTTTATATCTAGCCTTATGCTCATTCCAATTCCTCATCTATACTAGTAACCCATTGATCATTTCTCCCAATTGTTATTTTGGTGGTGAAGAGGCATCCACAATGATTTGTGGTAATTGAGATTACACTTCTACCATTATTTTTGTTAATGTTTCATTAATGGCCATGAACTATGTTAGCAACCTTTTCTTGGCACTACTCTAAAGGATATCTTCCATTTTGAATTTCTAAATTGGAGATATCTATGTTAGATCTACTTAAGGCCCCAATGGTGTGAGAGTAACAAAATTAGGTGCCAAAGTCACCACTAATTGAATTTTTTTTTCTCAAGGAATTATTTTATCTTGTCCATTGGATCAAAGAGTGGTGTAACCAAGACTTTCCTGATGGGTGCTTGTTTTCCCAATAATTCTCCCTTTGTAGTTTTCCTCTTTTCATCCTTTTGTTCTCCTTTTTTACTTTGGTCAACCAAAATATCAACTTGTGGTATCTTCTACTATGGATTCTCCACTTGTTCTTCTTCATCTTTATCCTACCTACTACCTTGTGGTGCCTCCTATGAGGTTTTTTCTCTCCATCTTTCTCTAGTTCTTTTATTTCTTCTTTTGGTTCTCCAATATGTCCTAATATCTTAGTTTGACCTATATCCACGTCCTCCTTCCCTTGTGTGGTGTCACCCTATATATCTTTGACTAGTTCCTCCACACTTATTCCTTTGATGTCATATTTTGTTTCCTCTTGTTGGATTAGCCTCTTCTTTTCTATTACAACTTTTTCTTCTAGTATGTTATCATAAACTTTCTTGGTGGCCTCAATGGTTTCACTTCTTACTCTTTACTTGGCCTCCTTAGTTTGGGATAAGAGAGTATCAATTCTCTACTTAAATCTTAGTTTAGGTTGTTCTGTAGATGTCTCAATTGTGCTCTACTATTTAGAGATAAATATAAGTATTGGGCCATTTGTTCCAATGCATCTTTTCCAATGCTCTCTTCTAGCTATGGTGCCTCCTCTCTCTTTGTTTTAATAGTAGATCTACTAGTTTTTTTACAAAATATTTTATTATTGCAACCATAGGATAGGGACTTGTTACAGGAAATATTGTCAACAGTATTAAACTACTAATAATCCAATAATCTCAATGAAATATGATGCAAATCAAATAAACAAAGCAATATTACCTTGAAGACTGAATTACCTCGAACCTTCCATTGTTCGCCTATCTTGTATTGATCTTGTTGATGCATAGAGCTCTTAGAAGTGTGCTTCCTTGCTGTTTGAAGATGACAATACTTGAATGGTTGTATGTTGGATAAAATGCAATGAAGATTACCTACAATGCAACTATTGTGAGGATGAGGGATGGATGATTGAAGCCATGATTGTATGGATATGAAGATAATGGATATAAAATGCAATGAGCAATATGGATGCTTTGCCAAAGGCACACTGGAATTTCTGTAGAGTAACTTTGCTATAGCTTGTGTGTTGTAGAATGAGGGAATGAGCTTCCTTTTATAGGCCAAGGAGGGGGAAAATCCATGTGTCAAGATCTCAATGGTGGAAACTTGGTCTTGAGAGGTGTATGATGAGGATTGAATTGGTTGAGATGAGGGAGAGAAAGAGGGAAGATGTTCCTCTCGCCTTGACATGGTGGAGAGAAAGGTGTGACATGAGTCCACATGTCACAAGGCTCACAATTACCAAAGATAGAAGATCAAACAAGGAGATCATGTTTGTAGGGAGGTTGGAAAGATTTTAGGGACTATGGAACAAGTGTCACAAAGTGCCCCTTTGACCATGGTGACATGGAGAGACCACATCCATGTGAATAGGGATGGTTGGAGAGATAATAGGCCATGTGGGTGAGGGAAAATGGAATAATTAAATATTAAAATATTTAATTACATGTGCAAGATGATGAGGTGGATGTGTGATGTGGATTAGATGATGTGGAATAGAGGATGTGGAATTATGGACTTTTGACTTTAGGATAAGAGGATTGATTAAATAATTTAGAATTATTTAATTAGGGATGGCATTAGAAGAATAAGTTTAATTGATTTAATTAAATAAATTGATATTTATTTAATATTTGGACTATTAATGATGAACGTGAATCAAATAGATAAATTGATGAATTTATTAAATGATAGAAGAATGGGAATTAAATAAATAATAAACATTTATTTAATTTGTCTTTGCCATTTTTAGGTGTATACATTTTGCCCCTCTTTGAGACAACGTGTTTTAACACGTTGTTTCAAAGAATAAAAACTTTCTATGATTGATACATGCCCCAATTTGCCCCCGGTATAGGTTTGATAATGCTAGGATGCCCCCTTGGGAGATTGGTCGAGTTGGATTTTGGAAGAAACAATGAGCGGTCTCACAATTAGGAAGAATGATAAAGGATGGCTAAGAAAAATGGAGGATGCAAATGAGGGATAGATGAAAGGGTCAAATGACACACTATACAAGATAAAATGATAACACACACAAGCAAGCAAGCAAGTATGCACAAATGATACAAGAACAAACAAGGTATTTCCCCTGTCAAGCTGTTAACCAAAGATTAATTGATAATGATTGATGATAGTGTTTTTCATTGCGGGGAATGATATATCCCTAGATCAACACAAATATGAGGGAAAGATATATCCTACTAATGATGATAATGATTGGTTGATTAATTGAGTTGGTTTATGACAAGATTAGGATCAAGATCATTGATTGCAATTGGATAATTTGACAAGATTGATTTAGTCGATTGGTATGGATTAAGGATGGACTTGCATTTGGATCATTGCTTGGATTGATTTGATGATCAGATGAATGATTGGATTGGTGATTGGTGATGCCCCAATCACTCAAGAGTGAGGGTGACAAGGAAAGATAATGGTAAGTTAATAAATAAGATGAATGATGATGATGACGCCCCATCGGAAGGACAATTGGTGTGCTCTCAAAATGAAAAGAGAGAAAAGGGTGTGTAGATAAAGAGATGTAGATAAAGAAAGGACTTGGATCTTAAGCCACTTGGAAAATGATATGTATGAAATGCTTATAAATGAAATGAAATGCAATTTGGTATGTATGATAGTGGATTCTGTCATCTTCGATTGTGCGAGTATTTAAAGTACTTTGTTTCATCATTGAGCTTTTAAAATGTAAGAAAATACAAGCATCTAGGTATAACTGAACCATGATGACCTAAGTATTTCTTACATGGATTTTGATTTAGCAAATTAATACAAGCATCTAAGTATAATTGAACCAAGATGACCTAAGTACTACTTGCGTATCAACAGATAAGGATTAAACCTGTTTCATGTTTAGACCTTTGATGTCCTTAATGATCATTTTTGTTGATCATGTCATTAGATAGGGCTTTCACATTACTAAAGATAAACTCACCAATAGAAAACAAACAAAATGATTATGCCCCCATCATAGCTTCTCTAGTTTGAGACATCCTTGAGTAGCGTAGAAAGAAATAATAACAAAAATCATGATATAAGACTTTTAAAACAATCATTGAAAAACTTTCTTACCCAAAACATGTTTTCTTGCAATAACTTGATAGAATCAGTTTGATGTCTTAGGTCAAAAGGGATTTGCCAAGTGTAGTTTCACTGTCTTTTGCGTCAAGATGATGTTGAGAACTCGCATGTCATGCTTCTTGTTGTCTAGTGATAAAATCGTGATTCGATTGTTTACCTTCTAAATTTATAGCATTCAAGAATCCTATTCTCTGACTAGGTCAAGGATTTGCCCCCAGTCAAGTAGAGGATTTATTCATTATGGATGAACTGACGATGAATAATGTGATGAGCCCTAATGGACTGACCTAGTGCCTTGGGGGCTCATTGCTAAATGGCCTTGCCTACGTGATGACACATAGGCAATGTAGTTCGGGCTAGACCTATGTGGACCTAAAGACCTAGGTGATGAGAAATGGTGTGGACTCGAATGGACCAAAGGTTGAAACAACATGGTATGGAATGGAAGGAAAAGGAACCTCGGGGGTGCATCGATGATGGCCTTACCTACATGATAATACAGAGGTGACGTAGTTTGGAAATGACTGATACTGACGATAGACTTGTGATAGGATGAACGATAGGATAATGTGATTGGATGACCCTACTAGATAAGGTGATAGGGGTGACAAGACACCAAGCTATGGTAAGTCATTGCAAGGTAGATGCAAAATGGATGCGGTTACTGGATGAATACGATAGGAAAGATGGATGCGGGTTGGGTTGTACTAACAGATGGAGGTAGCGGTTAGTTGCAAATAGCGCATGTTTCTAGGTTTTCACCACTTATTTACACTTGTACCATTTTTTTTATTATGTCCCTTGCATTAGGGTTATTATGTATAGAACCTTCGAAGGTGCATACTGTTGATGGGATCATCAAACACTTCACCTTCTGATGTTGAGAGTTGATATGTACCTGATTCATAGGCAGCAACTATGACATAGGGACCCAACCAATTAGTTTCAAACTTCCCCTTCTTCTCTCTATCCTGTTGATTGCTTGGGTTCTCTCTTAGGACCAAATCACCTACTTGAAAGACCCTTGGCTTAACCTTGTGATTGTAGCTCCTTGACATTCTCTGCTGGTATGCCTTAAGATGGTTAAAGGCATGTTGTTTGTTCTTCTAGAAGTCCTAGTTCTTGAAGCCTTGATACTTTGTATTTGTCATCATTTATGAGTCCCTTTAATGACACCCTGAGGGAAGGAATTTCAACTTTGATAGGTAATATGGCTAAAGAGCCATAGACAAGGGAGTATGGTGTTGCACCTATGGGTGTGTGCATACTAGCTCTGTAGGCCCATAGAGCGGGGTTCAATTGCATATGCCAGCCCCAACCAGCATCAATGATAGTCTTTTTGAGTATCTTCAAAATGGTTTTATTCGAAGCCTCATTTGGTCGTTACCTTGCGGGTAGTATGGAGTAGAGAAACGATGCTGGATATGGAATTTACTACAGAGTTCCTGTACATCCTAATTCTTGAAGGGTCTTCTATTATCTGTGACAATGGATAATGGAATACCATATCTGCATATGATATAGTTAAGGATGAAGGATGAAATATGTTTCCCTATGATGGTGGCTAATGGAATGGCCTCAATCCACATTGTAAAATACTTTGTGGCTGTGATAATGAATTTGTGGCCGTTGGAGGAGGAAGGGTGAATCTTTCCTACTAGATTAAGTCCCCATTGACATAAGGGCCAAGGTTTTGTTAAAGGTCGTAATTCTTGAGTGGGTGCATGTATCAGATTACCATGAATCTAGCATTTCTTACACCACTTGACAAAATGATAGGAATCTTTTTCCATGCTTATCCAGTAATATCCTAAATGCATGAGTTTCTTCGACAGAGTAGGACCACTAGAGTGCGTCCTGAAAATGCCTTCATGAACCTCCCTTAGAGCGGTCTGATATTCATCACTATCTAAACACCTAAGGAGAGTACCATCTAAACCTCATCTATACAGGGTGTCAGCAACAATGGTATATCTGGATGATTGGAGTATGAACATACATTTTTGGTTGTTTGACAAGTCGGGAGGTAGGATATTCTCTTTAAGATAGGTGTAAACTTTGCCATATAAAGGAGAATCGGCTCCTACTATGTGGTAAATGGTGTTATTTTCTGAGCTTTCATAGGCTAGATGGGAGACTGGCTCCACCAAAAACTCATAATGTAATTGATTTTCAGGGATATCTAGAAGGGATGCAATAGTGGCCATTTCATCTGCTGCTTTGTTTTCCAACCTTGGTATTTGTTCGAAGGAGATCACAATGAAATATTCCTTGAAGTTGTCCACCATATGCTTGTATGGTATCAACTTCTCGTCCTTTGTTTGGTATTCGTCATTTATTTGATTAATTACAAGTTGTAAGTCCCCATACACAAGAAGCTCTTTGATCATCCACTTGACTGCCATCTTTATGTCGATAACCCGTGCTTCATACTCAGCTACATTGTTGGTGCATGGGAACAAGAGTCTATATGATTTAGGGATCATACCCCCCTGCGGTGTTACTAGCAAGATGCCTACTCCAGAACCATATTGCGTGTATGACCCATCAAAATAGAGCTTCCAAGCCATTGTTGTGATATTGAATATAGATTCATCAAGAAACTCAAAATGTAAGGGGTTGTTATCAATCAAAGGTGCATCCGCCAGCTGATCTGTGCTGACCTATCCTTTTATGGCCCTTCTGTCCATGTACTCAATGTCAAACTCACTGAGAATCATAACCCATTTAGATATTCTACCTGTTAGGGTAGCTTTGCTGAGGAGATACTTTAGTGGGTCGATCTTTGCTACCAGTTTTATGGAGTGAGAGAGCATGTACTGTCTCCACTTTTGTGAAGCAAAGATGACTGCAAGGCATGGCCTTTCAATTGGTGTGTACTGAAGCTCATAACTTACTACTGTCTTGCTGATATAGTAGATTGCTTGCTCCTTTCCTTCATGGTTTTCTTGTGCTAGCAATGCTCCCAAAGTTGTGGGGGTAGCTGAGATATATAACAGTAGAGGTTTACCTTAAATTGGTGGCATTAGGACTGGTGGATTCAGTAGATATTCTTTTAAGCGCTGAAATGCTTGCTCACAGTTATCATCCCTTTTGAATGGAACATTTTATGCAACAGATGTGAGAATGGATGGCACTTGTCTGCCAGTTGGGAGATGAACCTTCTAATTGACTGTAACTTTCCCTATAAAGACCGTAGCTAACTCAGATTCTTTGGTGGTAGCATTTCCATAATTGCTTTGACCTTTGTCAGGTCCACCTCTATTCCATTTGTTGATACAATGTATCCAAGTAGTTTTCTGGATGTTACTCTGAAAACACACTTTTTAGGATTCAACCGTACATTAAACTGCTCTAGTCTTGTTAATATTTTGTCTAAGACTTCAAGATGTCCCTCTCTAGTGAGTGATTTCCTTAAGATATCATCAACATAATCCTCCATGATGGTATGCATCATATCATGGAAGATCGTTGTCATTGCTCGTTGATATGTTGCTCCTACATTCTTGAGATTGAATGGCATAACGCACCAACAATAGGTGCCCCATGGACATGTAAATGATGTTTTATGTTGATCCTCCGGTGCTATCTTGATTTGGTTATATCCGGAGAAACCATCCATTAAGGACAACATGGTGTGACCTATTGTGAGGTCAATAATGATATCAATGTTTGGTAAAGGAAAGTCATCTTTTAGACAAGCCTTGTTTAAATCTCTAAAGTCGTTGCATATTTTGATTCTCTTGTCAGTCTTTGAAACAAGTACAATATTATAGACCCACTTTGGGTAATCAATGGCTCAAATGAACCCCACATCTAGTAACTTCTTGAGCTCTTCTTTTACCATTATTGCTATGTGGGGGTGCATTTTTCTTAGCTTCTATTTAACTGGCTTGGCTTCTGGAGCTAATGACAAATGGTGTATGATTAAATCAGGATCAATACCCGGCATATCGGCGTAAGACCAAGCAAATTTTATCTGCTTTCTTCTGTAGAACTTAACAAACTCTATTCTTTCTTTGCAGTTAATGATTCTTCTTGATAAAGGAGTTTTAGATGTGCCTCTATGCCAATGTTGATTGGTTCTGTTGGTTCAATCAATCTGAAGATCTTTCTAGATGTGCATAAAGGGGGAGAGGGTCAAGCCTTTCATCCATCGGCGCCTCATAGAGGTTTTCACCTTCAAATACATCTTTTCTTTTTACTTTTTCATGATCTAACATTGCTGCAGAGTAGTTTTCACCATTAGATCTCATTTTTATTTTGACATTTTTATGATTGAAAGGATTGGCACTCTCTCTGAAGTATGCCCTATCATTAAGGTTGATGGGCAAGCCAACCTTATGGTCTCCTGTGGGTAAGTGTTCTCTAACTCTATGTAGTCGATGATAGCATCATCATTTTCAAAGGTGTCAAGCTCAAGGGATGTTGCAGATAGATCCCAATCTATTAATGTAGGGTGAACCAAAGGTAAGGGATCATTAGGTTGAATGGACTCAAGGGTAGTTATGGTTAGGATGGATAATTCATTTGAATGGGACGAGGTATTGATGAGGTCTATTACGGTACTCTCCTCAAGTTGGTTCGTCAAGCTTGATATCATACTCTCTTCGTGAGGTTCATTCTCATCATGTTGTAGTTCAAACTCTAGCGATCTAGTCCTAGAGCTTTGTCCCTCATGCATTGTTGGAGTATTACTATATCATTGGACCACATCAATCCCTTTGTCTTCACAAGACATCTCAAAGAGGCTATCCCACTCATACTCATTTGAATCAGTTTCACTTGCCTCTTGCAAGCAATGAATTTGCTTCACTAAGTTTGTGGTAGCTGCTTGTTTGTCTTCAACCTTTTGTTTACCTTTGCCTTTGTTCTTCTGTTGACCTTGGTATCCTAACCCAGTAGTATCTTGGGCTATTTGAGTAGGGGGTTTGATAGGTTTTATGATACCATCCTTTCTTAGTCCTATGGGACCATGACCATTGTATCCCATCCTTTGCAACATGGAAAATCCTTGACCATACTATTTTGTTGGAAGTTTAGGTTGTTGGTGCTCTGGTATGGTTTGACTATCTTCATCTTTGAAAAGCCAATGTAAAACATCTTTCTCATCGCTCTCATCAGATAGGCTTCCCCATTTAATGAAAGGACCCACGGGAGTCTCAAGTGACTTAGCTTTGTTCGAGGATGGTTTCCCATAAGACTTTGGTGATAGTGGCAACTATGCTAGAGAGAAAGATGGTTCAATAACATACTCCCCGATGCACTTGTCTTTGACCTTGATTTTAAGCTTTGATGTTCTTGAGGTATAAGCTAAGGAACTTGGATCCATTTGGTTGGAGGAGGAAGAAGCTGCTCTATTGGTAGGTATCACAACTTCTATTTTAGACTGTATGGTGTTGCAATACTAAAATGGATTGGGGTCCCCTTGTATAATTATTTCTTGACTGTTATGCGGGAACTTGATACATTGGTGATATGTTGATGGGATGGCCTTCATTACGTGAATCCAAGGTCTGCCTAGAAGAATGTTATATGCAAGCTCCATGTTGAGAAATTGGAACACTACATCTCTTTCTACCAGTCCAACTCATATTGGCAAAACCATCGTTCCTTTAGAGGTCCTTTCTTCCTCATCATATGCCTTGACGATTAACGTTTTCTTGGTATCAATAGCATTTTTAGAAAACCCCAATGCAAGGATTAAGTTTAGTGTACAAATGTTCAAACCAGCCCCTCCATTTATTAGGAACCTTTTTATTCTGTGCTTATGTATTACGGCCTTAATGTGTAGGGATGCATTGTGTGGTTGATTTATTGACATGTCATCCTTCTCAGTGAAGGATAGGAAATGCAGTGTGGTGAGATGGCCTACCATAGCCTAGAATTAATCTTGGGCAAGGTTCGTAGGAACTATTATCTCTAAGAGAGCTTTTTCTAAAATGGCTTTATGGGAAGGTGATAAACACAATAACTCCAAGATGGATATATGCGTGGGTGTTTTGTGAAGTTGGTTGATGATGCTGTATTGGTTTGAGGTGGAAGATGACTTGGATGTGGAAGATGCTTTTGGTTGATCTCCTAATAGAGTTATATTTCCACGACGTGTGGTCACATTACAATCAAGTTGATTACTGATGGTGATCACATTGATGTGTGAATCACATTGGGAGATATGATTGATGGTGTAATCAAAAGAAGCATTGTTATAGCTTACTTTGTCAGCCCCTTTGTTGTTTTGATTTGAAGAACCTCCTTTCTCGTAATGAGGAAGAGGATTCTTGAATGCTATATGTTCATCGTTGGTAGTATGTCCTTCTTTAATGGATATACGATTTTGGTCAATGAGATCTTGAATGACATGCTTGAGTTTCATACAATCATTGGTTTTATGACCTTTGCTCCTATCGTATTTGCAAAAGTCATTTTCATTCCACCAAGGAGATTTGAACTTGGGTTTGTATTCGCGCACCAGTGGGAGTGTGATCATGTTGCCCCCAATTAACTTTCTAAGTGCAGATTCAAGTGATTCACCAAGTTGTGTGAACTTTCTTCTTGGAGGGAAGTTGTTTTGTTTTTGTTCAATACCTTGAGGTTTGGTAGATGATGCATTGTTCTACAAATTAGATAGGTTGAAAATAGGTTGCTTTGGTGCTGCATGTTTTACATCTACCACACCATCATTCACTATGGGTTTGTTTTTAGTCCAAAACTGCGAGTTATCTGCATTGTTGTTAGAGCTTGGGGTGTCTTTGTATATCTTTACTTGACCCTTTGCTATCAATGATTTCTTAATGAGAAGCCCCATCTCAATGACCTTACTAAAAGTTGATGGACATTGAATTTGTATTTGATAGCTTAGCTCAGTGGACAAATTATGCACGAACATTTCTATCATTTGTTTTTTGGGTATATGATAGGGACACTTGATCACAAGTTGCCTCCACCTTTGTAGGAAAGATGTAAATGATTCTCCTCCTTTTTGTTTGTTATTGCAAAGGTCTAGCATGGAGATCTCATGTTCTATGTTATAAGAGAAATGTGTGATGAATTTGTCCACTAATTCGTTAAAGGTGCGGATGCCGGGAGGTAGATGTGAAAACCACTCCATATCTTGTCCTCCTAGGCTTCTAGGGAATAGTCGCATTAGATAAGTGTCATTGTGAGTGACTTCGAGACAAGCAGCACTGAATTCCCTGATATGATCTCTAGGATCTCCTTTTCCTCTATACTTGTCAAATTTTGGCACTTCGAATCTTATAGGAAAAGGTATTATGTTCAAGGATTTGTCAAATGGGTAAGGTGAGATATCTTCAAGTGAATAATGTTTTGTTGTGGTTCTGCTTTGGATATCTACCAATTGCTGTTGTAAGGCTTGGATTTGGGTTGTTAATGCATCCAAGGGATTAAGTGTATCTTTAGCCTTTTCTATTTTTGGAGTTTCTTGGTTAGTTTTGGAGCCATCTTTTAATGACTCAGCTTCGTTTGAGGCATTATTCTCTCGTAGATTAGAGATATCAAAGTCTGCAGGCAGCTTTGCTCCTTGTTGAGCAAGCATGAGGAAATACTTTTGGGGATCTGTAGCAACAACTCTATCCATTATATTTTGGAATTTAGGGTCTTGGAGTTGTTGGAGGATTTCTTCTTGAGTGACTTCCTCATCATCTAGATCAGGTATATTATTGTTAAGGTTGTCCATGTTTTGCTTTTGTTTTGATTGAGATCTAAATTGCACCATGCAAGATTTTGGGATGGGATGAAATGAGATTTGTTGGATTTTGATTTTTGATTGGAGGTATGATGTGGTAGAAGGTGAGTTTGATTGAAATAGATTTTGCTAAGGTTTTTGTTGATTCTATGTTTGTCTCAAACAAGGTGAATCTTGACCTATAATGTCTAATAGCTATCGAAGTTTCGATACAAGTGGTAGTCCCAATAGGGATAGATTGACACTGCTATTTGATGAGGACTATTTTCTTGTCAAGGTTACACTAGTATAGTTTTGTTGAGAAGGATGATTTGAAATCCTATTATAAAAACTAACAAGCTCCTATTTGGGTTGGTAGAGTATCAACTAGGTCCTAGAAGCAAGTTGTGGTTTGATTTAGAGATGTTTTGATAGCAAGGCAATGATGTGAAAAGAGGATGTTTGCGAAAATGATATGGAAAGGTGCTTGCACGATATAACTAATTTTTTAGGGTGAAACTATAGCAAAAAGGGTACATAAAACTGATAATGTTTTTGTCCCACAATGTATGAAATATTTCTCTATTTTGGATGCACAGCTTCAAAAGCACAGCTCTGCGTGTCAAATGCGCAAATCTAGTTGATTTTGAAAGTGCAGTACTATGTTTTATATGTGTCGTTATGTGTGTTGAAAGAGCAGAAAGGTTATAAGCACAGCAAAAAGGTTCAGATGCACATTAGAATTGGTCAAATGTGCAGCAAGATTAAATGGGCAACAAAACTTGTTATATGCGTAGTAGAATGTTTTAAATGCATAGAACTACAGGTACTTGGTTTTCTGTTTCAGTTGGACAGTTTGATTTATTCAAAACATTTTCCTAAGTTAATCTAAGGTTTGCAATGTTGATTTTGGTTCAAGTTATTGTTAGAAAACATAGAGAACAAAAGGTTTTCATGATTACTTAACAAAATTAAAAACAAGCAATTACAATCCTAGGGATGGCAAAGACAATATTTGATGAGTTCTAACTTGGTTTTTACACCAACCACTTGCATAAAGGCGGACAACTAATAACTTGGTAGCACTGGCTCCCCTCTATGGCACTCACTCCTCATGCATACCAAGTTATAGTTCCTCCAAAGAGTTGAACTTTTTTGTCTCTACACTAAATGAGTGTATGACATTAGACAGCTCTAGAGGTTCCTCCTCCTGTGTCACCAAATAGGGGATTTTGGCTTACTAGAACAAATGGATTTTAGTCAAGGCATTCGTTTGGGTGGTTACACGTGCGGCCATTCACTTCGATAAGAAGGCTTCCCAGCTTGCAGAGGTTACGCTCCACAGGGTTTTGGGGGAAACATTGGTTGGTGTAACACAACAGCACCCATCACTTGCAACTTTCATCACAAATGCAATTTATTTATAGTGACTTGGAGGTGCTTGGCTTTAGCCCATTACCACTTAAGGTCATCCCACTTGGAAGGAAGGAATTCCAAGGGTAGGCCTCTCCAAAGGTAAAACATACAAAATAATAAATTTGGCATTTTGGTCACCCAGTTAAGGGGAGAGCATAGTCTTATTATCATTCTAAAAACATGGAGAACATTGGTTCTTTATCTCCCTAGTTAAAAGAAAAATAACTAAATGTGTTAACTCTACCAAGCACAAAAATTTGTAACAAGATAGCAATAGCTTGGAAAAGATTTTGTTAATTTTATCCTTCTAACAAATCTAGGTGTAGATTGTTGTTTGACAAAATAAGACAAGGATTACTTTCCCCTATTATGCTATGTGGTAGATTGTAGTGCAAGATAGTAAAAACATAAAAGAAATTATTCAGTTTTAACCCCTAGGTTAGGACTAGATGAAAGTTGTGATGCAACAAAATGATTTACTTTCCTCCTAGTTAAGTCTATGTGAAGATTTGCATGAAAATATTAAGTTACTCCTTCCTAATTAGTTCTAGGTGGCTTAATAATGTAGCTAAAATCACTAAATCCAGCTCCTAACACCTGCAAATGAAAGTTAGTACGGAAAACCTTATAAAACTTTTACAACTCTCTGTTACAATTTGAAAGCACAAGACTGCAACTCATATGTGCAGCATTGCATAGTATATGCACAGATTTGTAAATGCATAGTAAAATGAATGGTATGCGTAGGATTGTGTGCTGTATGTGCAGAAAGAGCAAAACCGCAGGGAAATGTCTCAAATGCGCAATAGGATATGTCGTAAGTGCATAAAGGTAAAAGTGCAGCAAAAAGTGTTGAATGCACCAAACTGGAAGTTGTATGTGCAGAAACGACCTATCATGATAGAACCTTCACAAAACACTCAAATGGAAGTTAAAAACGGGGCAAGGCCCCACAATGGGTGCCAAAAATGTTAGAGGAAATATTGTCAACAGTATTAAACTACTAATAATCCAATAATCTCAATGAAATATGATGCAAATCAAATCAACAAAGCAATATTACATTGAAGACTGAATTACCTTGAAACTTCCATTGTTTGCCTATCTTGTATTGATCTTGTTGATGAATAGAGCTCTCAGAAGCATGCTTCCTTGCTATTTGAAGATGACAATACTTGAATAGTTGTATGTTGGATAAAATGCAATGAAGATTACCTACAATGCAACTATTGTGAGGATGAGGGGTGGATGATTGAAGCCATGGTTGTATGGATATGAAGATAATGGATATAAAATGCAATGAGCAATATGGATGCTTTGCCAAAGGCATGCTGGAATTTCTGTAGAGTAACTTTGCTATAGCTTGTGTGTTGTAGAATGAGGGAATGAGCTTCCTTTTATAGGCCAAGGAGGGGGAAAATCCATGTGTCAAGATCTCAATGGGGGAGACTTGGTCTTGAGAGGTGTATGGTGAGGATTGAATTGGTTGAGATGAGGGAGAGAAAGAGGGAAGATGTTCCTCTCACCTTGACATGGTGGAGAGAAAGGTGTGACATGAGTCCACATGTCACAAGGCTCACAATGACCAAAGAGAGAAGGTCAAACAAGGAGATCATGTTTGTAGGGAGGTTGGAAAGATTGTAGGGACTATGGAACAAGTGTCACAAAGTGCCCCTTTGACCATGGTGACATGGAGAGACCACATCCATGTGAATAGGGATGGTTGGAGAGATAATAGGCCATGTAGGTGAGGGAAAATGGAATAATTAAATATTAAAATATTTAATTACATGTGCAAGATGATGAGGTGGATGTGTGATGTGGATTAGATGATGTGGAATAGAGGATGTGGAATTATGGACTTTTGACTTTAGGATAAGATGAATGATTAAATAATTTAGAATTATTTAATTAGGGATGATATTAGAAGAATAAGTTTAATTGATTTAATTAAATAAATTGATATTTATTTAATATTTGGACTATTAATGATGAACGTGAATCAAATAGATAAATTGATGAATTTATTAAATGATAGAAGAATGGGAATTAAATAAATAATAAATATTTATTTAATTTATCTTTTCCATTGTTAGGTGTATATAGGACTAATAATAACATAGTCTAGCATAGCTTAGAGAATGACCTCCTTATTTTTGTAGTAGTCATATACATTTGTGCTACTTCCAATAACTTTCCTGGTGTGAAAACTAACCTATATAAAACTTGTTTATTTATTCTTTACTCCTCTTTTCTACTTCTAACTTTTTGGGATTTGTGATGGTTTGGAGGATACTTTTATTTTCTTCTTTTAAGTCACTTTTTATTTTTCTACTTTGGTCTTGCCTATTTGAGATCGTGTGACTCTTTGTGATACTTACCTTGTAGGAATTTCAACTAGAATTTCTTCTTCCCCTTACTTCTTCTAATACATGTGCAAATTTTTGTTTCACCTTTTGCTTCTATTTTGCTTTTGGTTAAGAGGGCCCAACTTCCCCTTTCTTTTTCTCTGCACTCAATTGGAGCAATGCTTCTATTGCAAATTTTATGGGAGGTTTTGCTTTCTCTTCCCCTTGCTTCTCCTTTTGTGGTGGTGTGGTTGGTAGTTTCCTCCTTGCACCATACTATAGTAATTTTTTTTCTCCAATTTTGCTTCCCCTAATGTTTGATTGGTTTAGGAACCTCTAATCTTAAATGGTGGAGATCCTATCTTTAGTCTATTTGATCAACACACTTCTCTTTCTACTACACTATTGGTAGTGAGTCAAATATTTATATTATTATTGGAGGTTGTGGATCCTATTATATTCCCCAATTTTGATGCAATTTTCCTTTTTATTTCCCACATGCTCATGTGCTTATTGTTTTCTCTTTTTGTCCATGAATTTATTATATGTGACAAATCTCTTAGCCTTGGGATCCTTCAATAAGAATAGAAAAGCTCTAGTATTGGCTTTTGTTATTTCATTGGACACTTTGTAGGGTAGCTTGGTACCCAAAATGTTCTAGGATTTACTGCCTCCATATAGAGAAAATTGGTGTCCACCATGGATGTTATCTCATTTTAATATTTTCCTACTATTTCATATGAAGTGCAATCCTTGGCTTGCAATTCTATTTGAATTTTTTTGAAGAATCCTCAGTAAACTTCCCTATATTTAGACACTTGTTGAAAACTTTTGGTGTGTGTGTTGATTTGGGATGCTACTATTTTTTCATTTGACCAAGAATATCCAACAATAGTCAGTAACTTCCACATAAAGTATAATGCAAGGCATATAATAAGAGAACCATACTTAACGGTGTATTTCATTCTCTTCATTCTATTCAAATTCTCCAAGAGTTGTTCTCGTAATGCTTCACAAATTAAATTCTTTTTCATTTATAATCATCTCATAGGTGGTGAGGAATGCAATCCCTACATATGAACTTTCTATATTTGTGTAGTAGATTTTATAGGTGATTCCCATTGTGGCATACCACACAATAGGGTTTGAGATATCCTTAACTACCAAATTTCTCACATCTAAGTTTACACTAGGCGGATCAACCACCTGCTAATTTTTAACCTTCATCTTTGTTGGGAGCTCACCTATGTTACTAAACATTGCAAGGTGTGTGCCCTTGGTCTCCTTGTGTTGTGTAGTGTAACACTTAGGTTCGTGACAAGGCTTAACCGCCTCCTTTGGATTCATTAACTCTAGCGGTTGTATGTGACATTAATAGGTTGATCTTTTAGTGCAACAACAACCATCTTTCTAACAATTGGTATCAGAGCCTGGGTCATGGGTTTGAACCCCTCGCTTGCATTGGGGGGTTGTTGTAAGGTGTGTGCCCTTGGTCTCCTTATGTTGTGCAGCGTAGTGCTTGGGTTAGTGACAAGGCTTAACTGCCTCCCGTGGATTTATTAACTCTGGCAATTGTATCAGGCATTAACAAGTCAATCTTTTAGTGCAATAACAACTGTCTTGCTAATAGTTACATAGTCCTATGATCACCTTGATGGCTTTCTTAGTAATTTGGTATGGTTAGTCATGGTAGATAAAGACTTAACATGGCTCAAAATTATTCTTAGCCAAGCATATTATTTCCAAAAATTGGGGAAGTCTTCCCATGTATCCAGTTTTATCTCTTCGACCCTTTGAGATGAAGATACTCACGCAACCCTATGTTCTTTCTCACCCTTATGAGAGGTACTATTTCTTCTTCAAATTTAGCATGATCAATTTTTTGTTAGGGTTGTGTGGATGTACTTTCTAATATCCTCCATGTAGAGCAAATTGTTAGGGACATTTGAGAAGGTGCCATCATGATCAACCTCCATGGAATTCCATGGGTATTTCTTGTACTTATGGCATGAGTTGTCCTTTGCTTCAATGAGTGTTGTAGTAGCCATTTCTACTTTAGCTTAAACCTTTCCTTTTTTAGCTCAAATCTTTCCCTTGTATCTCAAACCTAGCTCCTCCCAATGCAACCTCAACTCCAACTTGGCATGGTTCTCCTTCTCACTTATAATCTTAGCTCAACGTGGCTCTCCTTAGATGATAATTTTCCTTTCCAATCTATTACTCTGTACACCTTAGCTCTTAGAAACTTCTCAACTCCACTCCAATTATCGTCTTAGCTTAAACACTTAGCATATTTGGTAGTTTACTATGTTCATTGTGTGTCTCTATATAAGATTGAAATAGTAATTATTGAATTAATTGAGCTCAACTACTTCATTCCCTCTAAATATCCATTGCTCTTGCTTCCAACTTGATGGGTGGACAACCATAATATTATGAAAATTAGGACTTTTAAGTAATGTAAAATGATGTACAACAAACATATTTTACAAGTTACTTTTATCCATACCAAACTCAATTCAAATTGAATCCACTTCTCAATTTCCCACATAGTAGTGTTTTAACCTAGCTTTATTTATGTACCCATCTAATAGATCATTTTGTAATGTGTTCAATTTGACAACTCCTAATGGTGAGATACCTTTAATTTTATAAGGGCCTAGCCACTGCACCTTTAATTTACTAGGTTTCTTAAATCTACTATCATACAACAAGACTATATCACCAATTTGGAAGGCTTTATTTATGATGTTTCTATCATGTCAGCCCTTCTGATGCCTCTTTTCTTGAATAAGATTGTATGTGGCCATTAACCTCTACACATCAAGTTTCTCTACCTCTACTAGTCTCTCCTTAATTGGTTCATCCTCACTTAATCTTAACCTACTTTCCAATCTTAGGTTTGGGACCATATATTGTATAGGGAGGGTGACATCTATTTCATATACTAGTTGAAAAGGATAAAATTTTCTCAATATTTTGTAAGTAGTCTTGTAATCCCATAACACATTTGGTATTTTTACATCACAGTCTATTATGTTTTCATTGCACATTTTGGTCAATGTTCTAGTATTCCTTCATGGGCTTCCCTCAAGATATCTTTCCTCTCATGTTCTAGTACTACTCTCCTTATTATCTCATTTTTTCCTACAATGTGGATCTCTACTTCAATCAAAGCGTATGATAAAGATCACCATATGAGTCTATTTATCTCTTATTTTTTGCTTGTTGGGATTTGGGTGATATTCACCTATAGAGAATCCATGTATTAATAGTTTGTCTACATACTTGATTACAGTGGAATGCGAGGATTGCAACATTTTTTTCATGTTGTAGTATAGAAGGCATGGTAATTTACATGTGATAATGATGTTGCAGGTGTAATGGTAAATCATACATATGGGTTCACATGTGGGGATGTTGTGGTAGCAACCAAAAGTCATCTAGAAGAATAATTCACTACCACATACTAAATTTAGTGTTACTAGATGCATGAATGGTGATGCAAGTGCACTTGTGGTAGAGTTGGAGTTCATGTTGTGTAATCCAGGGGCATGGTTATGTTCAAGAGGGTGTTGTAAGGTATCACAAGCAATCAAAAGTGATGAAATGTTTGTATTTGCTACCACAAGCCTTAGAGCTGGTAGTGGTGGCTACATTAGAAATAAATATATACTAATAGTGTTAATGTTGCAACTCTTAATTTCATAGAGTGTGGTAGTGGAAAAATATACAAGATGACTATCCATGTGAAGGCATCATACTTGGTGGTAAGTGTGGTATGTTGATGTCATGTTATGGTTGGATTATAGTTACATGACTCTTGGTATTTCTTAGGATGGTTGGATAGTTAGATAGTTGGCATTTTATGATGACATATATATGTATCATCTCATATGAATGTGCCAAGGTTAGAGAGAGAAGAGATATGGATGAAACACAAGGTTAGACTGTTGAACAAACACTATAGAAAACATTGTTGGTGTGAATATTTAGAGTGACTTTAGAAGAAGGGTATGTTGTTGATTGAGACTCTGTAAAAGGTTTCCTATAGACCTTGTTGTATTGAATTTATTATTGATTCTAAACATATAACTATGAACATCTTTTGGTGGTGGGTTTTCTCCCAAAAGGGTTGAACCCATGTAAATCTTATGCCTTGTGTGTAATCTTGTGAATGCATATTGTTCCATTTACTTCTATACGTGATGTGAGATAGATTTTACAAGTGCTTTTGAATGTCTTTTTGAATACTTATCCTTAAGTCTCTTAATCTTGGTCTATTGGTTGAATATAATAGGGGTTAAAATCCCCAATAGTTGGTAACAATGGAATGCCCACCCTAGTTTATGCCTCGTGTACTTTCTGATTCATATGTTATTTGTTGTTTTGAGTGTTTATCAATGTATTATGTGGTTATTATGCTTTGATGCATTGCACCAAACTTGTCGATGAGGTCTATGGGGCCATCGATGGGTTCTAAGGGTGTATTCTACATGACCATCGAGGTGTTTCCGATGGGGTTGTGCTTTTTCATTTGGTTTCCAACAATGCATTATGAGATGCATACATTGTGATTGTGCATGTTAGATTATTCCAGTGCTTCAGCTTCACTATTTTCACTATACTTGTTATAGTTGTGCTTGTCATATTATTCCCGCATTGTGAAATTTTACCGTTTGTGCATCATATTCTTGGATCATGCTAGTCGTAGATGATTATAATGGATGTGATTATTTTATATTGAATGTGTGATTATACCACATTGTAGTGGATTATGTTGCTTCGGCAATTATATGTGGAGTAGGTACCCCTGATAGTTAACTTGAGTGTGTAGGTAATTATAGGTGTTAACTAATGTGGGAAATGTGAAGGTTGACATGGGATGCTAAGCCATCTCACCCTTATCCTTGTGTTGTGGAAACCTGTAATGTGTGCTTGAAGTCAATTGCGTGTGTTTCCTTAGCATTTTGCACTTTATTTTAAATGATCTTGAAAAATGTGTTTTTCATGTTTTTAAATTATTTTAATGATTAATTATCTTAGAGAAAATACCTATTGCATTAGATTATGCAGGAAGAATAAGTTTAAATGATTTTGAATTATTTATGAAATTTAATATTTTTCCGTCAAAAAGGTAGAATTGCATTAAATTGGAAAACAAAATTCTTGATATGGTGTGTTTGGACTTTTCAGAATGAGGTTGAGTTCAAAGGCAATTACCCATTTGGAATAGTTGCAATAAGTTCATTAGCTAATTTTCTATTACTAAATGTGTTGTCTAAAAGGTATTTGGAAGTTGAAATATTGTTAAATCAATTTTAATGTTCCTAGGTATTTTATTAAATTATTTAGGTTAGTAAAATGAAATGAATTAGATATATTTGTAAATGGTGTGTTAAATGAATATATTTTATTTCATTATTAATTAAAAAATGATTATAAGTGAATTTTATATTCTATTTTAAATTAGGGCTCTTGGGTGTTAAAAGGGAAAAAAGAGTTATTTTATTTGATTCTTTTTTTCCTCTCCATTTGCTCTCTCCTCTCAAACCCTCTCTTGTTGGAAAGAAGGATTTTCTCCATGAATGAAAGAAAGGTTGAATTTCTTGGATTGCTTGGTTGAAGTGGAGTGGATTTGAATTGTGGATGCTTGTGTGTGATCAAATATTGCTTCAAAACCCTCTCCTCCTCCTTGGATTGCTTATAGGAAAGGTATGATTCTTGAATCTTTCCTTTGTTTTAAATTTGTATGCTTTCTTCATTGCCATGCCACATTTAGTGGATTGTTATGGCATCTTGATTAGGCAAGGAAAACTTAGATATGAATTTATGGTTGTTTTATGTAATTTTTCTTTATGTTCTTGGTTGGAAACATGCAAAAACAAACATGGTTATGGCAAATTTTATGTATGATTACCCTCCTTGTTTTTATTACATATTTGGAATGTTGTGCATTTATGCTACAACGAGTAGCTATCAAATTTCCATTTGAGTTTGAAACACGAGTTAGAAAATGGCTCAAGGTAGCCAAGCTTGCAACAATGGTGAATTTGGGTTTTTATGGTTTTTCATCCAATTAGAAAAAAATGAAATTCCAATTTTAAACCTTTCGTTTATTAATTTTAATGTGGGATGAGTAGTCTCCCATGGAAAATAATATTTTGCATCTTTTGAGAATATGTTGTGTTTTTGTCACCTCGCAAACTATGTCATGTCTAATTAGTCAAATTGGTGCTATGGGTTTTTAGGAAGAAGTCTAGGGGTAGGGAAGGAGTGGCTTATATCATGCACCATGGCCTAAAGAGGTTGTTGGAATAAGCGAATGGAAATTTTAACCAAGAATAACATTTAAACACATTGGGTAATAAAATTTAATAATGAGATCATCTATAGCAAACTACATGTCCTGGTGAAGTGTCCAACTTGCTTGGGTTTGGGTGTAAAGAGCAATCTTTGGTGTATTGTCTGGTTTCTATGAGGAGGTTATGCCCCCATGTTCTGTTGCGAGGTGAGTATTTCCCTCATTTGACACTCCTTGTCCTGACTACCTAGGTCTCTCTTTCTTCCACCATCAAAGTTTGACTCGACATGTGATGTTTACCATGTGATTGCATGTGCATTATGGTGCTTGATTCATGCTTGTATGTGTCTATGATGGACTATGATTTATGCCTCATTTGGCATGCATTGAAGGTGTGATTGTTTCCCTTATGCTTGAATGTTGTGATGCCATTTTGTTATGCTTTGACAAGTGTGCCATATGTTACTTGAATGCAATTGGATGATAGTTGTACCATGTGTTATTTATATACATTGTATTGGCAGTTGTGCCATGTGTGTTGTGTGCATTGATTGGTGTGTATGCCATATGTTACTATGCATACCATGGATTGAGTGAGATGATTCTAAAGGCCTTCCATGATCACCTTCTCCGTAGCTCAAAGGTTTCCTAGAGTTGCGTAGACAACTATTGCACTCGATGATGGCAATATGGTTGGGAGGTGAACAACATTTCCCCATTGGTCCTTCATGATGATCTTCATGTGTTGGATAGTTCCCTTATCTTCTTGCAGATTGATTATGTCGTACTTCATGTCTTGTTGCACCTTGGAGAGCGTGTTGGTTTTTGGGTGGTTTATGCACTTGTATATTATCATTATTGATTATTGTAATATTTGTAATGTAGGTCTTTTGAGACCCTTGTAATAAGATGTAATTAATGCTATGAGTTGATTTATCATGTTGGCTATGATTCATCTATGCTTAGGATGAAGCCCTTCGAATATTGTAATTATTGGATACTGTCTTGTATTTTTCCACGCCTTAGTTTGTGAGGATGTTGGCATGTTTTGATAGATTTTACATGTTAGAATCTAGCTGTGTTAGCATGTTTAGAATCAATTATTTGATATTGTATTTGATGTCTATGGATATGTTTGTGTTGGATTGCATTCATCCCATATAGGTGGTGAGAATCCTATCTTTGCTTTTGGCATGTGTCGATGTTGGTGTCAAACATGCATAGCCTTTTGTATCACTTTTGTCTTGTTTTGCCTATTCAACCCTTTTGTGAAGTTTGTTGTCGTAAGGTGCTCATTTGACCACCTGAGTGTATCCATGGTGTCATTTCCATGATGTGATATGCACTCTTGGATTATTCCCTCTTTTGATTTGGTAAGCATGCCTTTACATGAGTTCGACTAGTGACCATTCCAGTTGGTTGAGGAATCATACCTCCTAGTTGGACCATCCCATGGGTGAGCATTACCCTTGTGTTTGGGATGTCTTGTGTAGTCATGGAATGGACTAAGGTAGATGTCACCCTCATCCTACTCCATGTGTTTACGAGTGAGCAAGGTCATGGATGTGTATCTAATCCTTGCCATGGAGTGATCTCCACCTCTCACTTGGTCATCGTGGTGAGTTGTCACACGATGGGTGAAGTCTTCCGCTTGTGCTACATTGCTTAGTTCAATGGTGATGTAGTTTTAGATGGTTTTGTACTTTTTGCAACTCTTTTTGTGTGCATGGGTGTAATGCGACATGTAAATGTTGCACTTGCAAACATGCAAAATTTGTTGGTTTGGTGTTTGTTTGGTTAGTGCTTTGGATGAAAACCTGGGGCATTACAAATGAAGATTCAAATTTTACATGTGGAATCCTTATTATCCTTAATTTTTACTTATATACATGATAATAATACTTTGATGAATGCATTTGGTGATACCTTGGTTGATAGAGATAACTTTAATGCTTTAATTTATATGTTATTCTTATTATACATCCTTCCATGATTTGTCATGTGTGTTCATATATTACTTTATTATTGGCCCTAGACATCGTGTTGCTTATGATTCTCATTCTTCTTCTTCTAGTGTCCCTTCCTTGAGGGATCCCATAGATTTTTATATGCATTGTAATGGTATACTACATTTTAATGGAAACCCTCCTTTCAATCCTCTTATTCTTTCTTAATACGTGATTGTGGAATACATTCTTATTTGAACATTCTACTGAAAAAACACATGACTTAGACATGCTTAGTGATTAAAAAACATGAAGATAATGTGCCACCGTTTGATAATACATCTTTCCCATCCTCTTCCACTATTACACATGATATGCATGAGTGATCCCATAATAGTGTGTCCCACTTGGGACATTGAAATCAACATTTTAAACCAAAATTTTACTTTCTATCACTTATAGTAGGCAAACCATTAAGAATTTGAAGACAATGTGAACTAGTGATTTTTGAGATTTCATGTGTAGATTCTAAATATTTTTTAAAAAAATTAAAAAATAATTTTTCATGTTTTTTGAATATTTGTTAATAACTTATTTTTTATATTTTATAGTATTTTCAATGTGTGATATTATGCCATAATGTATAACTTTTTTGAAAAATAAGATAAATTCATAATTTCTTAAACAGAGATCATTAACATGGATATCTAGTGCATGTGTATTTTTCATAATTTATTGTTGCATATTTTATTTATTATTAATTTTTTAATTTAGATTATTATAATTTAGAGTAATATTATGCCATAACATACAAAAATTGTTGAAGAAAGGACATCAATACAAAGTGCACTCATATATTTAAAAAAATTTACTCTTTTATTTTTCCACATGCATTGAAGAGGAACCTTTATGTTTGGTAAAAAACTTGTGATCACTAGAAAATATAAAATAAATATAATAACTAGATAATATATATTAAATATTATACTTTTTAGAAATCTTATGAGGGCTATGATACTACAAAATCTCTTGTCACAGTGACTCAATTTGATTGTCCAACCCTTACTTCAAAATAGAAATTCTTCAAATAATTAGGTGAGCAAAAGGAGGAGGGCAACACAAGGACCTTCAAATGATATTGTGCAAGTTGAGAATGACATTTCCAACAAGCTTAGGTTGTCATGCACTCACATAGTTTTATTCATTACCACTTGCTTCTAACACTTCCTTTGTGTATTTGGTTAGTGCTTTCATGAAACATTTGCATTATAATATTCAAACTAAGACAATGGTTCTTAACCTCATATAATGCAAGCAAGAAGAAGAATCACTTAAGGATTACATATTTTGATTTCAACCATTAGTTACTAATATTAGTTATACCTTAGATGACGATGAACTTCAAAATACATTTATGGATGGTTTACTTCCAACCTTTAAGAGCCAAGTCTATTCCATGCCTCATCATTCATCTTTATAGTTATGTACTATTATATGTAAGTTTGAGCATGCATCATTGAGCAATCGTCTTTTATATCAATGTATTTCTAATACCTTGTCACATGCGGATAATGGGGGTAATGAGAATGTACCTAATGATGACTATAATGACCAAATCAAACTAAAGAGATTTTAATTCACTACATTAAAGGATCCTACACATGTTGTATTGGAACAAATTTTGAAACACAATTTTATTACATTAGCATAAGTTAAGCCAATGAATATGTCTAAGCTTGTGCCACATAGGATTAAATATTTATGTGCTTATCTTTGCACAAATGGACATTCTACAAATAGATGCATTCAACTCAAACATCAAATTTTAGACCTTACATATGCAAAAAGGATACGTGCTAAGGCTAATCATATGACAAATTACATGACAAAGATTCTTCCATTGATGAGTAAATGGATCACAATACACTTCACGATGACATGGATAGTCTCATGGGGGGCATTGATCTCCATAATACTTTTTAACCACATATTATCGACATAATCAAAGGGGACGATTTTATTGCTTAGATCTCCTCACTTCTTTTTCTTACTACTTGCCACATTTTGTGCTTTTCCTTTCCTTTCTTGGCTTTATGTTTTCATGTTCCTAGTTAGAACATGTGGATGACACAAGGACACCTTTAGCGGTGCATGTTGACACAAGTGGCCTTGAACATATGTTGTGTTGTTCATGTCACTTCTTCCTTGTGTTTGTATCATTCTACTTTGGTCTTTTGCTTATGCCATGTATGTTGTGCTCCTCCTTGCTTATTCATCCATTTACCTTGTGTGTCCTTACACTTTGACCTCTTGTTTATGTCAAGTTTTTTGTACATCTCTTATCATTGTGCCTTCTATATTGTGATTTATGCTTTGTTTCACCACTATTATATAATTCCATTTAGAGAATAAAATGACTCTAGTTGCATTCACATCATAGATAACTCCATCTTAGGGTCATTGTATGATTTCCTACTATAATTGATCCTTTTTCTCATAATTGTAAAGCCAATCAATATAGGGGTTTGACCTAGGAGAACATGAA
The DNA here is from genome assembly GCA_027924645.1 of Cunninghamia lanceolata. NCBI lineage: Eukaryota > Viridiplantae > Streptophyta > Pinopsida > Cupressales > Cupressaceae > Cunninghamia > Cunninghamia lanceolata. Next base: position 614,493 of record BSBN01000983.1, on the reverse strand, counting down.
CCTTGCAATCCAATAGATTGTCCAAAGGTGTTTATAAACATCAACAGTCCTTACGTATCATCAAACATCATAGATCAAAGCAAGAAAAGTTTAAAAGTCTACAAGTTGTCATATCATTCTTGTGAGTTACAAGATCACTTCCATGTGCAAGGTTCATTTCCACACTCAAATATAATTAGGTCATTTTTACACTCACAAATTTGATCTAGCCACCTTCAAAGAGTGACTTAATTCAAATTTCATTATTTTGCTTGCAACACATTTAAGAAATTGCAATTTTAAATTACAATTTAAAAATTATGAGTAAAATAGTGAAAAATTAACTATCAACCACCAAAATCAACTAAATATTTTTTATTTCTATTTATTTATAAATTAAATAATCATTTATAATTTTAAATTAAATTAATTAAAAGATATTACTTATTATATTCATTAAACCAAATTTTTAATAAATTTATTTGATTTCGTTACAATATTATTGAGTTCGAGTCATCCATATCTCATAAATTAGTCTTATAGTATTTCTTCATGAGACGTTGACTAATTTTTAAACCAACTCTTAGATCCACCAAACGTGGCACAAATAATGAAACATCTAAATCTTTTACTTTTCATTATTATTTTTGTTTGAATTGATTTTAATTAAATAAATCCCTAAACACATAATTTAATGTTTACTTTCACAAAATTGTAGGAAAGCATTTGGTCAAAGTCTTCGTATTTATCATGGGGACACACGAAGTTAATGTAGTTACCTTTAACATTAACTTGATGTGATGGCTTCACCTTGGGAACGTAATTTTAGTGTAGATAAATCATTATTATTATTCTTAGTAACTTAAGAACGACACTTTCCACAATAATTAGAAAGAGCTCAAAACAATACTAGTTTTTACTTTCAAAGTTCATAATTTAATATTACAAAGTATTATAATTATGGGTTTTGTACTTGTTTCTAATTTGTTCTTATAATTAGTCGACGATAGGTTGATATATAGGAAATTTCTCTCGTTAAATTATCAGACGTTGGACTTTTTTTTTTATAGTTGCCATTTTTTTTTTCCCGTCATCTGAATATTGTGTAAGTTTGTAGTCTTAAATACGGTTGTCATTTTGTACCAGTGGATTAAATACATAGTATTGTGCCCAGTTTGTTTTATTTTATCTTATAGTTTATTCACATATTTAAAAATTTGAACTCGGGATCTGTATTTTTTACACAATAATTAGTTTATCAATTCATCTCTCACTTCTTATCTATATTTTTTTTATGAATAGGTGACTATATCTATATTAATAAAAGATAAAAATACACATATTCACAAAAAAAAGAGTGGGTGGTAAGAAGGCACACCCCGAGAGTCATATGGGCAGAGCCCAGAAAGTCATAAAGTCTTGGGCCACGCCCAGAATTCAGAAAACAATACAATAAATAATAAATAAAAAGGCCATTAAGCAGCCAGAGCAATGCTAGAGGATGTCGGATTTTTATCATCTGAGTGTCCCATAGAGCAGCGGGGTTTGAAATGACGTCATGAGGAGCCCAACATCGTCATCTTTCTCATTTTCTGTATTTTTATCTTCACGGCGAGGTGAAATTGCCAAGTCCAAATGTGGGACCCATTTATAAGTATCAATGGGCCACCCAGAACCGCCTCCAGGAGTGGAGCCACTAGAAGGCCACCCAGAATCTCCTCTTCCACCCCTGGGGCGCCACCAGAAAGCCACCCCAGGCCAGCCCATTGAGGGGGAGAGGACGACCGCCTGCAAGGGCGAGAACCTGTACGCACAAAATCGTGACTCAGGTTCCCTGGGGCTATCGAGTCAGATTTCGGCATGCACACGGACCCTCTTCCCTTCTTGCCACGGCGCGATCCGCCACGTCACTCTCGCTTACGTGGAATTAGTTAGTCGAGAGGAGGCAAGACACGGCGGGGGTCTGGGTCGTTGGAGAGCTGGACTTCGCAGAGAGGGGTTGGCAACTATTGCGGCCTTTGTTGTTGTGTGCTTTGTATGTTTTGTTTGATTGTTGTTGTAGTTGAGATAACCCTGTGACCTGAAGGATCACTAGTTTCTTCCCTTCTGTTTGGATTTCTAAGATTCCACCTCTGTGTGGATAAACGATTGTTCTCGTTGATGTCCTCTTGTTATTGTAGATGTTGTAAGAGTTCTTGTTGTATCTGGCATTGTCTAGTTTCTTCTAACACCAAAAGGACAAATGGGTCTCCTTGTGGTAGAACGAATGTTTCTTGTTGTGGTCTTGGATGGATCTCTTGGATCTCGTCACGGATATCCCTCACCCACTCTCCTCTCACTCCTAAGCACATTCGTGAATCAAGAGAAATGTATATGAATGATTACTAACCTCAACTAGATCTAAGGTTTTGACCTAGGGTTTTGTTTGACCTAGGGTTTGACTTGTGTTTTGACTTTATTTTTACCTTGTGATGAAATCAAGGGTTTGTTTGGAATCGTATGAACCGTGATTACCTTGTGATAGAATCGAGGGTTTGCAATTTTGTCTATTCTAATGTTTCTATGTGCATGCAAGCTACAATGATATGCAAAATGTCTTTTTGGTATTTTTTAGAGTATTTTGGAAATAAAAGTGCTTCTAATCTATGAAAAGGAAATATGTGTGCAATCCTATATGACTTTTCCAATGCAAAGTTAACCTATTTTTTTGTGTTTTCGATGTTTTGAATGCAATTTAATCTAAGAAAAGGGAAAATGCTTCTTCTAACGATCTAGATCTAGAAATGTGAAAGCGATTAATCTAACATGCAAGATCTAACTATCATGGAAAAAGCAATGTTTTACTATTCCTAAGAGCAAATTTGATTCTCTAATTACTATTAATTGAAAGAAAACAATGAAGGAACCTGAGAGAAACAAAGATTTGTTGACTCCACTACCTTCAACAATCCTTGTAATAGGCAACCTCAAATCCTTTTGTGGCAGCAGGTGATCCTCTTGACAACAAAATGACCCAAAGAAGCAAAAAGAAGCTTTGATGAAGCTTGTATGAGCTCAATGAGATATTGGATTGAGCACAATGGCATAGAATGAAGCAGCGTAGCGTTGCTTGGTTGAACAAATAAAGCAAAAGGCACCTTCATCCTGTAAGAGCATTTGAATGCTAAGTTGGAGAGCAAATTTGGCAAGAGCTGTGTGTACAATGAATTTGCCTCCCTTTGTGCTTGAGGGAGGGGGTATTTATAGGTTTGGAAGAAGGGATTGATTGGAGAGTTAACTCATTTGATTGATGAGTTAACAAGAATAGATTGGGGAGTTAACAAGGTTGATTACCCAATGAACTCAGTTGATTGGAGAGTGTTGAAGCGAAGCTAGCTTATCACTGGAGAGGAAATGGAGGTGAGGGAATGCATGAGATTGATTGAAGAGTTAATTTGAGATCAAATAGAGCTAATTATGCACGTGTGGGTGCATGAAATAGTTAACTCTATATTAGGGATCAAAAACCATGCAAACAAAGAGAAAAATGGGCGAAAAAGGAGCAAAAACGAGAGAGAAACTCAAGTTTTTCCGCAGCTTAAAAAATGACAGGGTCGCCTCTTTTGCCAATAGGGTCACCCGGGGGAGATCCAGGCTGGACAGGGTCAGATGCAGAAAAATAGGCTGGGAGATAGTAGAAGAGAGGAAAAGGAAAGGTTCTATATCAAGAAACAGGTCAATCATGTGGAAGAATCCAAATCTCCACTTGCGTCAACAGGATCTCCCGGGGGAGATCTTGAAATAATAGGAGGAGATTTGGATTGGTTCGACGAAACTAAAAACTAAAAGCGGGAGATGGATAAGGAGACCTCTAGAAGGCTTCTAGGAGGTGCACTAGAGGAAAAACAAAGGGGAGAGGTGAAAACTCACCTACAAGACTCTCACAAGGCTTAGGATCAAGGTCGAAAGCCAGAAAATGCATGTCGACAAGTGTCGCAACAAGTATCGAAAAGCATCGCAAATGGGGAGAGAGGGAAATCAACAAGGAAGAAACAACACAAGATAAGAAAAGAGGACATGTCATCAAGAGGCTTGCTGCTTAAAGGACATTATTTCATGCTTACATGTACGTGACAAGGATTTGAATCATCATAGGGGTCCTTGTGGAGGCAGTGCGTGATTTTTGTGCTTACATATTTGCCCCCTTGGGGAAGGTAGTCTACATGAAAGGTAGGTACCATTCCCGAACTAGGCCTTAGCTGTTGTCAATTTTCTCACAATTTGTACCCGCAATAACTAGTGTTAATATGACATCTAAATATATCAAAGTAAATGATGAAAACTGAAATGACTAATCTTACTATATATCGCTCAAGTTCGACTAGTTGCTTGCCATTGATGGTTTGGACTTGTAGGGATGAGAGCACGCAAAACAATGCATGAAATAGATGCATAAAAGCAAAGAACTAATCTAAAAATGTATAAATGAACTAAGCTAAGGGCAAACAAAGCAAGTCAAGTTGTAAGATCGGAGCGAAACGGCGATGGAATCATTCGTGTGAGCAGTCGATAAAGAGGTATCGTCGAGGATATCATAGAGATGGCTGCCTCTTTTTCAGCCGTGGAGAATCGGGTATGCAATCAGTGAAAAACTCTTCTCTAAACCCTAGTTTGAATTTTATGAAAAATCTCTTAAAATTGTCTGTTTTTGGTGATTTTCTCTGGTGCATTGCATTTGTCTTGTCATTTAGAGCAAGATTGATCTTTTGTTTTCTAAAATCAGTCAAAAAATGAGGATTTTAGAGTCATTTTTGCTTGAGGGATTCGCTCCTAGAGTCGCCCCTTTTGACAGATAGGGTCACCCAGGGGAGATCCTGTCTGACAGCAGGGTCGCCTGGGGGAGATCCTGTTTGATAGCAAGGTCACCCGGGGGAGATCCTGAAAAACACCTGGGTCACCTAGGGGCGACCCTGTTGGACTGATTTTTGACTGCATATGATGTTGTTTAATACTTTTTTTGCTTCGATCTAACATGATTTGGTCACTGAATCTACCTGTTTATTGCAATTTTGAAGGTTTATGTGATTTTTTTGTGTAAGGTTTTCTGCAATTTTACAATTTTTAGGGATTTTATGAGTTTACGAGATCTAATCTAAAGTTCTCTTCTGATTTTGCAAGACATGCGTATCTAATGGAATGCCTGCGAGAGCAGGGATGGCTCTTAGGGAGGTTTGTTTCATTGAGTACTGAGGATCATGCTATACTGAAGAGGGCAGGTCTTGCTAGGGTTTGCCATGTACCTATGATTCATCCTGTATCTCGCATATGTTGCGACATCTTGACTTTCTGGGATGCAGACAGAAACACATTCAGGTTCCCATAGATTTCTGGAGAGTGGACTATCACTCTGTATGATGTATACTGCATTCTTGGAGTGCCTGTGAGGGGACAACCTTTGTCTCTTCCCTTTAGTGAGTCTTACGAGGACAAGGCTTCTTGGGCTGCGTTTATGGGGGTTAATCACCCTGGAGACCAGACAGGAGTTCATCTTACCCCTATGCCATGACTCTGCATTCCACTCTTGAGGAGGTTCCTAATTGGTTTGATTTCCTCAAGGTCAGGAGACAAGGACTCGGCTCGTCTGAGATGGTGTTGGGCACCCATCATTTGTGAGATTAAGGAGGGCACAATTCTTACTTGGGGACCGGACATCCTGCCTATGGTTTACAGAGACTTCTATCGGATTTCTTGGTGAGGGGCTTGCCTTTAGCCAGTCTTCTTTGATTATGGCCTGGATATTTGAGAACATGAAGCCTTATTAGAAGCTTATTCCTCTTCTAGATAGACGGCTATCGAGAGCAGCGAGGTGGATGCATGTTGGTCACTTTGATGCTACTTACCCACTATTGTTACTCTTACTGATGAGGATATGATTTTTTATCCTTATCACTACATGGAGGGGGCTTGGGCCCAAGATGGTGAGATTAGAGAGTATTATTGCGAGGTTTCTGAGATCATAGACCGCAATGGTCTGGTTGAGGCTCACCAGGTTGACTGTATTTCACAGCAGTTTGGCAAGGATGTCCCTGAGGACTTGCTCCTAGTGTCTGTTGACTTTTTCCCAGACTGGATGCTTATTCCCAGATATCCCTACAAGGTAGCCATCAGTGATCAACAGGATCTCTGAGCCAGGGGGTCAACAGTGTAGGAGATAGACTCTATATTTTATCTCCTCTTCTTCTTCAGGCTCTGCAAGACCTAGGGGGGTATTCCCTACTCAACATCCATGAGGATATGCATACAAGGCTGGGATGCTGACAGAAAGCAGATAGTCCTCCTGTGAGTAGACCAAAACTGAAAGATAAGAGCAAAGGGGCTAGCTTTGGGCCTATTTGCAGTTGTAGACATAGGACTGAGGTTCCTAAAACTAACTCTAAAGTCCTAATGTTGGTTTTAGATTTTGCTTTGGAGTTTAAGTGTGGATGCAAAGCTGGATATGGTTATAACACAAAACAAAGCATGATTGGTGCCTATCCAGGGCCTGGAGTCAGTAGACATACACCTGTGAATGATCAGCATGAACAGCTAAAACTGGATTTCAAGGGGATATATGTGATACCTGCCTTACAGGCATCTCCCAATACAAAGTGTTAGGTTATCTCTACTTATGGTATCCCTACTGCAGTATATCCCTCCCAATGTTCAACTTGAAAACAGTTTAATCTGCCCCTTGAGCAGAGGTTAAAAGATCAGACATTCAACATAGGAATTCTATGCTCTAGAATCTAAACATCACACAAATATCCAGATCCAGAAGAAGAATACATGCAATACTGGAGACAGAATTAACACAACACATGCTAAGATAGCATTACTCATATAAGATTAATCATGAAATCAGTGGGTTCATGCCAAAAACAAACAACAAGAGATACATAAACTCACAGGTAAGTTGTACAGAGCAACCAGATCAGCTTGTTATGCATTACAGAGCCAAAATCTTCAACTTTCAACAACCCTTCAAATGAGCAAGACAACCTGCTTATAACAGCCAGGTAGGTGCTCAGCAATTAATTACATGGTTGACCAAAATTTTGCCAGATACACAGTATCAGGAAAATAGCGCTCAAACACAACCAGATTGGCGCCCAAACTTGAATGCAGCAGGTAGGGGAGGAGACAGGAAGATTTCTCGAGCCCTGCGCCCCTGTCCGCTGATGTACACCCTCAGTCGGGTACAGGATCCATCCACGCCATCGCCCATACCTCTGCAACAATCGCCATTAATGGCGCACCAACCCGCGGCCTTGGGAAGATCATCAAATCTGCAATCGCAACCATTTCCCGCCGAGATTCATCATCATGATATTTGAAAGTGCAGGATAACAATATCCCACATGCACCCCGCGATGACCTCTATAACACTTTATATACTAGGTCATGAGCATATATCATGTCGGCGCTTTTGCTCCTGACGACACTAGTATAGACCTCATCATCATCATCCTCCAGCAGCATGATATCCTGTTGTTCGAAATATCACCCTGACGTCATCATGATATTTGAAATATAACCTTCATGATAATCGGCACAACCTGATCCATCGGAGGAACATCCTCCTGCTGAGCTTATTCCAAAAGTCTGGCCGATGAACATCCTGATGACGTCATCATCATATCCTGCTGATGTCATCATCATGTCTGCCTACTGCGCACCTCCTCATATCCGGATGACGTCATCATCATGTTTGCAAATATCAGGAGGTCTTTTCAAGATGATCAGTTGTTAGAAATATGACCCCCGCGGACCTTGATGACGTCATCATCATATTAACATCATCATGATATTCGGAAGACAACCGGATATTTGGAAATATCCTCCTGACGTTCAAACATCAGGTTGCACTGTAGCTCCTCTGTAAGATCGGGGCGATAACTGAATATGATGATAATGCCTGAAAAGATCACCCCCCGGAGATAATGCGCGAAGCCAGCATGCGGATATCTCCATGATATCAGCATCATCATGATGCTCGAGCAAACATATATCCGGGTGATATGAAAATATCACCCCTTCCTTCAGAATATCATGATGCAGATAGGCAGATAAAAAGATATCATCCTGATATAAGGATGACGTCAGCATCATCAGGATGTCAAAACAACGAACAAGAAGTGATACAACATCATCAGGGTGACATTGACTAAGATCATCCTGACGTTCAAAATATGATGACCCTAGTGAATATCGGGTCGCACTTAGAACTCTTCAACAACATCATCAGGATGATCATAACCAAGATCACCCGATGATAAGAATATCACCCCGGCGAAATATCATGAAGGCAGAAAATATGATGACCTCCGCAAGCAGCAGGATGATAACTGGAAATATCATGATGATGATGATCCTTAGGAAAAAACAAGTCAGGTCGACAACTTAGAGAATAACCCCTTCAAGATATCGGGGCAACATCATCATCATGTTTGAGCAAGGTGATATTCGGAAGATCACCGGATACTTGAAAAATCACCCCCGCAAGCAACTGAGGGCGCACTGTAGCTCACCAGTATCATCAGGATAATAAGCAAACATCACCCGACAGTTGAAATATGATGATGACGATGAGAAAAACAAGTCGACGAAGAACATGCTCATGAAGATCATCATCGAAGACAAGATGATGATGACGACCTCCTCCTCAGAAAAATATGATGCTGCAGCTGAAAAACGCTGAGGAGGTCCAACACTTAGAAAAATTGGGCAAGAAGATGAAGGCTTCAGATGAAGAAACCTCGTGATCATGACAAATCAACCCCAGGTCAAAATGAGTGCTAACAGTGGCTCCGAATGGGCACGTGCAGGTGAAAACCTGCAGCGAGAACCAGATCTCCGGGCAGACCTGACAAAAAGCAAAAAATGCGAGCTGTACAAGGCATTTACACTACATACATATTTTACAAATGTGCACAGCAACCAGATATTCATGCAAAATAGAACTTAAGGAATTGGCCATGCACAGGCAATTCCAGAATTTCACCATCTAGGGCCTGGAGGAAATAAGAATCCTCCCCATGAGTATTGCAAACCTGATATGGGCCCATCCATAAGGGCTGAAATTTACCATGTTTACCCTTTTCCTGATCTTTAGCATTCCAAATAAGCACCAGATCATTGACTTGAAACTTCCTTTTTGTAGTTCTCCTGTCAAACTGATATTTCATATCCTGTTGTCTTTTGAGATTGATCTGGTGGGCTTTCCTTCTGTCTTCATCCAATGCAACCAGCTGATTCACTCTTTCTGTCATGGGATCTTCAATGTCCTCATCATTTTCTTGAATGAATCTGTAAACTGGTAGGAGATTATTTATGGGCAGTCTAGCTGATGCACCATACACTAGCTCAAAAGGTGACTTCCCAATAGCCCTTTTCACTATCACTCTGTCAGCCCATACTGCTAAGTTCAACTTTGAGTCCCAAGCTCTCTTGTTCTTGTCCAGTATCCTCTTGACAATTTTCATGATGCTCTTATTGCTTGATTCTGCTTGACCATTTCCTTGTGGGTGATATGGTGATGTATATGACAGATTGATCCCATACCTGTTGCAAAAATCAGCAAATTCACCTGATCTGAAGCACATAGCATTGTCAGTGATTATCTTAAATGGTACTCCAAACCTGATGATGATGTTCTCTAGTATGAAATCTGTCACCACCTTACTTGTGGCTCTCTTAGTTGGAATGGCCTCAATCCATTTGGTAAAGTAGTCAGTTGCCACCAAAATCCAACTGTGTCCCCCACTTGATTTGTCTGCAATTTCCCCTATAAAGTCAATTCCCCACTGCTGGAATGGAGCATCCACAGGTACAGTTCTGAGGGGCAAAGCACCATTATATTTCAGCTTTCCTGAGAATCTCTGGCAAGGGTCACACTTCCTTACTAACTTTTGTGCATCTGAAAAGAGAGTGGGCCACCAATATCCTGCCCTGAGAATTTTATGAGCTGTTGTTTGGGCAGTATAATGGCCACCACACAATCCTTCATGCATGTCAATCAAAATATTGTTAGCCATGTTCTTATCCACACATCTCAGCAGCACACCATCAGGATTTTTCCAGTACAGCTCACCTTGAACAATGACATACCTGATTGCATGTAGCTTCAGAGTCCTCTTTTGATTGTCACTGAAATGGGAAGGACAATTCAGATTTTGCAAATAATAGACAATATCCTTGTACCATTCAGATCCTGATGCACTTACATTCTCATCTTGGACTGCATTAACTTGGCATGCTTCCAAGTTTGACTGTGCCATCATCTTGGCTAGTCCTTGTCCTCTTATCAACTTAGTAACTTGTATGTCTATGTTGAATTCCTGCAGTTTGTTTATCCATCTGCACCTTCTTCCAGTCACCTCCTGCTGAGTGAATATGTCTTTGACTGCAGCATGAGGCACATATGCAATGATATATGACCCTACCAGGTATGGTCTGAAACTTTTGATGGCTCTAACTAGTGCATATGCCTGCTTTTCCATAATGTCATACTTCAACTCAGAGGCCTGCAGGGACATACTGAAGAAAGCGATGGGCTATTCAAAACCATCTTCATTTTTCTGTAACAAACATGCAGCAACAGTATGAAAGGAAGCAAATGAGAACACTTGGAATGGCCTAGAAAAATCAGGGGATTTAAGAACAGGGGCCATCTTAATTGCCTCTTTGATATTCTGAAATGATTCTGTTGCTTCCCTTTCCTAGTTGACAGTTGCATCCTTCTTCATCATCTTGGAGATGTTCCTTGTAGTTTCTGCAAAGTTGGGAACAAATCTTCTAACAAAGTTTATCTGTCCAAAGAAGGACTGAACTCCTTTCACAGTTTTTGGCATTTGAATCCTGTCAATAGCTGCCACTCTCTCTGGATATATCCTGACTCCATCCTTGGAAACAATATGTCCCAGAAGCTTTCCTTCAACTACTCCAAAGGCACACTTCTTTGGGTTTAAAGAAATACCATATTCTAGTGCTCTTATGAAGATCTGCTCCAGATGCAAACAATGCTGCTCTTCTTTCTTTGAGTAGGCAGTCAGGTCATCCTGATATACTGCTAGGATTGAATCAATCAGCCCTGCAAAAGCAACATCCATTGCTCTTTGAAATGTAGCACCTGCATTTGTTAGTCCAAATGGCATTCTAACATACACATATGTTCCCCATGGAGTGGTAAAGGCAGTCTTATACTGTTCTGATTCTTTTACCTTTACCTGATTATATCCTGAAAATCCATCCATCATGGATAGGAGTTCACAACCAGTCACTCTCTGCAACATAGCTTCCATATTAGGCAATGGATAGTTATCCTTCAAAGAGGATACATTCAAGTTCCTGAAATCAACACACAGCCTAATATCACCATTCTTTTTCCTGACTGGGACAAGGTTAGACACCCAAGTTGAATGTCTGATTGGCACAATTATTCCAGCTTCCCTGAGCCTTTTGAGTTCTTCTTGCATCTTAGGAGCTAAGGTAGGGTTTATAGGCCTTTGCCTTTGTCTAAATGCCTTAGCTTCAGGCTTCAATGGGATCTCATGCTGGAACAAGTCTTCTCTATAAGCTTTTAGGTCCTCATATGACCAAGCAAAAACATGTTTATACTTTTTTAGCAATGCAATCAGCATACTTCTTATGTGTGGTTTGAGCTGTTTGCCAATATATACCTTCTGAGGGGCCTGAGATGTCCCCAAATTTATTTCTTCTAAATCCTCCTTATTTGTGGGGGATGTCTTTGTGACCATTTTGTCTCTACTGTCAAAGGCTCTTTCCAAAGCCACTAACCCTCTAGGGATCTTGTTAGTCCTCAACTGAATGATCTCTTTCCCTACAAGAGTCTCTTTTCCATCTACAGTTTCTACAAAAGCTTGGAAATCAATCTGTTGATTCTCATATTCATCTATGCAGTGCAAAAATTTTAGCAAATCCCTATCATCATTAAAAACTTGCCAACTGCATATGTTTTCTGGTATGGCAGGCCTAATTTTAACTTCTACATCTGTGACACCTGACAGAGTGATGTCATCTGGCCTTATTGCAATATTAGCTAAGAAGTCAGCCATAACATTTTTTGACCTTTCTACCCAGCCAATTGAAAATGCATCAAAAAGTTCAATAGTATCCCAAACAGCATGCTTGTATTGCTTCAGTCTTTTATTCTTTGCAGCATACTTATTTCTGATTTGGGATACAATCAGCTCAGAATCCCCAAATACTCTTAACATCTTAATCCCATGTTTGAGAGCAATATTCAGGCCTAAGAGTAAAGCCTCATATTCTGCAATATTATTTGTGCAATCAAACCTCAGCAAGAAAGAGAACTTGAGGAGCTTACCAGTTGGAGACAGGAAAACAACTCCAGCTCCAGAGCCTTCTTTTGCACAAGCTCCATCAAAAAACATGGTCCATAAGCCTTGCTGATCCAGCTCATCAATACAGGCATTTTTCTTTTTGTCTTCTACATCATCTGAGACAACCTTGAAGTTATCACAGTCAGTGTCCACAAAGCATACCTGTTCATTTGCTTCTTGGTCTTCCACTGTCTCTGATGATCTTTGCTCTCTGATTAACTTGACATCCCTGCCATTCATTGGAATCATGGCATATGATAGGTCCAGCTGCATACTTCCACCAATTAGTGCTGCCCATCTTCTTGACAGCAGCATACCATACTGTGGCTTGATGTCAACCACTGTTATATTCATCTTATATTTCTTTTCAGGAAATGCTGCCAGTTTGAAATCTACATCCTTCATGATTCCAATAACTGGTACCTCTCTGGCATCCATAGCATAACATTTTCCACATGCCTTGTCAATTTTTAATCCAGTTTGCTGCATGATAGCCAAAGGCATGACATTTGTAGATGCTCCAGAGTCAAGCATACAATTTCTAATTATTTTACCATTTATGACCAGGGAAACATAAAATGGTTCCACCTGTGAAGGACACTTTGTCATGGTCATTCCTAAATAGACTTCAGGAGTCTCATCCTCTTCATTACACATGACCTGTTTCTCACCCTGGGTCTGATCACTTTGTTTAGCTTGAAAAGGTACCCCTGAGATTAGGGATATTGTCCTGTTCTTGATCTCTTCCACTTTCATGAGTTCCATAAGTGGAACAGAGACCTTTACCTGAGAGAGGATCTGGGCTATATCAAATGGAGCATAGTTTTGTACAACAGTTGTAGCTTGCTCCACAACCTTGCTTTTATCCTGAGCTGATTTAGTTTTCATTTTCATAGTTCCCTGATCATCATGCTTGTCTTGGGAACCTCTACTTTGATCTTCAGCCTGAGGGGTTTTGTTTTCTGGTCCTTGAGATTCATGACCTGTTCTGTATCTAAAGTTCTGTTTGTTATTTACCCACTGCCTTTTTTGTGGTTCAGTTCCTTTATGACCATGCACCAGCTGACCTGCAGAAATATCCTCTGGCTGATGTGGGCTGCCAACCTGATTTTTACCTCTGAGATTGTAGTTGCTTTTGACTTGAGCAACTGCTGCAGCTGTGAAGGCTCTGATTTCCTCATCAGAAGGTCGTTGTAGGTTACTCAGAAAATTGTGTGAATTCTGAGCATACACATAGTTATCTTCATCATCTTCATCATATGGGGACTGTTGGCAGGCCTGAACCTGATGATCTGCATTGTCATCAGCATCATAGAGAGTACATCCATTACCTATGGACATCATGTTAACATCATCATCCTGCACATGATGTGGCTCATTGCATTCATTACAGGATGTAGCATTATCATACAAAGATTGGGCAATCATGCACTGTGACTGTGAATGTGGCATCTGACAGATTATACACCACGGAGCATCATCAGCAATATTTATAGTTTTCTTCAGGGGATCAGGAGTTTCCTTGACATGTTGAGCCCTCTGATTTGTGTTGTTACGTGGAAATACAGGCTTACCATCATGCCAATTGGTGTTATAAGGCATATCATGTAGTGATGGCCTCTTTTCCTGCCTTTGATAGACTTGCCTATCAGGACCCATCCCTTTTTCACTTCTAGCTAATCTATAGCTCAGGTCCTTAACAACATTTGCCAGTTTGTCTATCTTATCCTCAGGAGCAGATGTACTACCTTGAGTGTTCTGAGGCTTGTTTGGATTCTGCAGAATTTTTACATCATCCCTTCTATTGGTCTTGCCTGATGCTTTCCTATTGTTTTCAATATTTACTGCAATTCTGAAAGCATCCCTGAGAGTGGCAGGACCTTTATCTCTTAGTCCATATGCAGTCTTTGCATCAAAGGCATTGATGTACAAAATTATGCACATTGGTTCATTTGGCCTCATATGATGTGGCAATTTGTTCAACACTTTAGTAAATCTTGCATTAAAGTCTGCAACCTGCTCATTTGACCCTTTGGTGATACTGGTGAACTCATTTACAAAGAAGCTAGGGTCAGTTTTATCACCATATTGCTCCTTGAACATCCTCTTAAAATCATCCCATGATGATATGCTCCGGTCAGGCAGATTCCTGTACCATTCTCTTGCCTCATCTATTAAGGATTGCATGAATGACTTCATGAAAACATCCTCATGCTCAACCTCAAAATTATCCATGACATTTTGGAAGGCCTTTAGATGATCTTCTCTTGACACTGTATTGTTTCCTGAAAACTTAGGCACTTGCAGCCTCAGATGCTTGTCAATGGGGTTAGGATACCCAGGAATACCATCAAACACCAACTGCCTGAATCTATCTAGCTGCATAGGCTGTCTGTTTGGCTGATTAATATTAACATTTCTATTTGCATTCTGGTTTCCTGCATTGTTTAGTGGTATCCTAGCATCATTCACATTTTGTCTGTCATCATGATGCTGATGTTGCGCTTCATATCTTTGCTGATGTCTTTGCATATTTGCATTTTCTAAGGTAGGAACTGAATTATTTTGGGCAGTTCTCAAGGCTTGCACTTTCTGCTGTATATCATCTCTGATTTTCATGGCTTGTAGGTATTCTAGTTCTGCTCTTAGGCTTTTGATTTCTTCAGCCAACTGTTCATCCTTAGGTCTGGAGGTAGATGGTCTCATACCATTTGGGTCATCATCTTCATCATCCCTCAGAGACTCTGCCTCTTCAAACCTTTCACTTGGGTCTAGAAAAGGGCGTTCTTGGAACACCTCTGACCTCATTCTCATACTACCACCCTGTTGCCTCTCATATGCACCTTGGATATCAGCTTCTGCACTTGAAAAATAAGGAGCATGCTGTCCTGATGGCCTAGGGTTATCTTGTACCTCATCACTTTTTCTGGGGGAGCTCTCATGACTAGCTGAGACAGTTCCCTTTCTTCTATACATCATTCTTTTTGTTAATGGTAACTCTTCAAATAGAGGATTTTGTTGGGATCTTCTCCCCTGCATATAATTTTGCTGTGACCGGTTGGGAGATTACTTCGGAGTCGCCACCTATTACTAGGAACTGTTTTCTTCTGAAAACCAGGGTTCTTTCACAAGGTTCCCCAGCAGAGTAGATTACTATTGCTGACTCAGATGGGTCACATATATATTACTGGAGATGATTAGATAGTACTTTTACTTCTCGTTCCCCAGTGGAGTCGCCAATTTCTGTTGACTTTTTCCCAGACTGGATGCTTATTCCCAGATATCCCTACAAGGTAGCCATCAGTGATCAACAGGATCTCTGAGCCAGGGGGTCAACAGTGTAGGAGATAGACTCTATATTTTATCTCCTCTTCTTCTTCAGGCTCTGCAAGACCTAGGGGGGTATTCCCTACTCAACATCCATGAGGATATGCATACAAGGCTGGGATGCTGACAGAAAGCAGATAGTCCTCCTGTGAGTAGACCAAAACTGAAAGATAAGAGCAAAGGGGCTAGCTTTGGGCCTATTTGCAGTTGTAGACAGAGGACTGAGGTTCCTAAAACTAACTCTAATGTCCTAATGTTGGTTTTAGATTTTGCTTTGGAGTTTAAGTGTGGATGCAAAGCTGGATATGGTTATAACACAAAACAAAGCATGATTGGTGCCTATCCAGGGCCTGGAGTCAGTAGACATACACCTGTGAATGATCAGCATGAACAGCTAAAACTGGATTTCAAGGGGATATATGTGATACCTGCCTTACAGGCATCTCCCAATACAAAGTGTTAGGTTATCTCTACTTATGGTATCCCTACTGCAGTATATCCCTCCCAATGTTCAACTTGAAAACAGTTTAATCTGCCCCTTGAGCAGAGGTTAAAAGATCAGACATTCAACATAGGAATTCTATGCTCTAGAATCTAAACATCACACAAATATCCAGATCCAGAAGAAGAATACATGCAATACTGGAGACAGAATTAACACAACACATGCTAAGATAGCATTACTCATATAAGATTAATCATGAAATCAGTGGGTTCATGCCAAAAACAAACAACAAGAGATACATAAACTCACAGGTAAGTTGTACAGAGCAACCAGATCAGCTTGTTATGCATTACAGAGCCAAAATCTTCAACTTTCAACAACCCTTCAAATGAGCAAGACAACCTGCTTATAACAGCCAGGTAGGTGCTCAGCAATTAATTACATGGTTGACCAAAATTTCGCCAGATACACAGTATCAGGAAAATGGCGCTCAAACACAACCAGATTGGCGCCCAAACTTGAATGCAGCAGGTAGGGGAGGAGACAGGAAGATTTCTCGAGCCCTGCGCCCCTGTCTGCTGATGTACACCCTCAGTCGGGTACAGGATCCATCCACGCCATCGCCCATACCTCTGCAACAATCGCCATTAATGGCGCACCAACCCGCGGCCTTGGGAAGATCATCAAATCTGCAATCGCAACCATTTCCCGCCGAGATTCATCATCATGATATTTGAAAGTGCAGGATAACAATATCCCACATGCACCCCGCGATGACCTCTATAACACTTTATATACTAGGTCATGAGCATATATCATGTCGGCGCTTTTGCTCCTGACGACACTAGTATAGACCTCATCATCATCATCCTCCAGCAGCATGATATCCTGTTGTTCGAAATATCACCCTGACGTCATCATGATATTTGAAATATAACCTTCATGATAATCGGCACAACCTGATCCATCGGAGGAACATCCTCCTGCTGAGCTTATTCCAAAAGTCTGGCCGATGAACATCCTGATGACGTCATCATCATATCCTGCTGATGTCATCATCATGTCTGCCTACTGCGCACCTCCTCATATCCGGATGACGTCATCATCATGTTTGCAAATATCAGGAGGTCTCTTCAAGATGATCAGTTGTTAGAAATATGACCCCCGCGGACCTTGATGACGTCATCATCATATTAACATCATCATGATATTCGGAAGACAACCGGATATTTGGAAATATCCTCCTGACGTTCAAACATCAGGTTGCACTGTAGCTCCTCTGTAAGATCGGGGCGATAACTGAATATGATGATGATGCCTGAAAAGATCACCCCCCGGAGATAATGCGCGAAGCCAGCATGCGGATATCTCCATGATATCAGCATCATCATGATGCTCGAGCAAACATATATCCGGGTGATATGAAAATATCACCCCTTCCTTCAGAATATCATGATGCAGATAGGCAGATAAAAAGATATCATCCTGATATAAGGATGACGTCAGCATCATCAGGATGTCAAAACAACGAACAAGAAGTGATACAACATCATCAGGGTGACATTGACTAAGATCATCCTGACGTTCAAAATATGATGACCCTAGTGAATATCGGGTCGCACTTAGAACTCTTCAACAACATCATCAGGATGATCATAACCAAGATCACCCGATGATAAGAATATCACCCCGGTGAAATATCATGAAGGCAGAAAATATGATGACCTCCGCAAGCAGCAGGATGATAACTGGAAATATCATGATGATGACGATCCTTAGGAAAAAACAAGTCAGGTCGACAACTTAGAGAATAACCCCTTCAAGATATCGGGGCAACATCATCATCATGTTTGAGCAAGGTGATATTCGGAAGATCACCGGATACTTGAAAAATCACCCCCGCAAGCAACTGAGGGCGCATTGTAGCTCACCAGTATCATCAGGATAATAAGCAAACATCACCCGACAGTTGAAATATGATGATGACGATGAGAAAAACAAGTCGACGAAGAACATGCTCATGAAGATCATCATCGAAGACAAGATGATGATGACGACCTCCTCCTCAGAAAAATATGATGTTGCAGCTGAAAAACGCTGAGGAGGTCCAACACTTAGAAAAATTGGGCAAGAAGATGAAGGCTTCAGATGAAGAAACCTCGTGATCATGACAAATCAACCCCAGGTCAAAATGAGTGCTAACAGTGTCTACTTGTTACAGGACCGTTCAGGAGATGGGTGAGCTTGGAAATGTCATTTGGACTCCTTTGACTCCAGGCATCTTCATTACTAGGGTCTCTAGAGGAGGACAGAGGGGAGGGAGAGGGACTCCTTCCTGATCTCTCATTGTGACTATTGATTCAGAGTCCCCTGACAAGGAATACGTTCCAGATAGCAATGATTTGTTAGATGGGGTCATTCCCGAGGATGAGGATTTTGATGATATCGATGACTCAGATGATATTACTAACATCCCCGAGGGTCCTCCTATTGTTCCTCGACCTCCTCATTCAGATGAGGTGATGCGTCAGCTTGACCCTGATTGGCAGCCTAGCGATCCACGTAAGTTTTTTTCATTTACTTTCTTTTCATAATCTTTGTCCTTTCTCTTTTTGCGTGGAACTTACTTGGTCTTGTTTTGATTTGCTATTTCAGGCAATGTCAAAGAGTGGAGGGACTTTGTTCATGAAGTCAATATTGGATTAGCTTCTCCCTTCATTAGGATGACTCATGATCATCTTTTGGATGATCTTGGTGTGCCCCCAGCTACAGGGAGACACACTGACATTTTTCCTCCTGTTTACCATGGGTGTCAGGTAACAATAGAGTTGAAGACCCAGGTTGACATGCTTAAGGGCGAGAACCAGGGACTTCGAGAGATAGCCCGCCTTAATTTTGGACGTCATGATGCTAGCATGATTGGGCCTTCATAGTCGCATGCTCACATCAGAGCACCTCATTCTCATAGGTCTCAGGGAGTGACTAGTGGTACTTGTAGATGGAGAAGCCGAAGTCCTGAGGGTTGTTCTATTGGAGGGAACCGCCCCTGAGTTGCTTTTCTTGAAATTTGTGCCCCCTTGCATGGGGAGCCTCTGCTTTCTTGAGAGAATTTTATCTTAGCTCTTTGATACCCTTGTGTATGCAAACTTTGGATATATCTATGGAAGTCTATCTTTTTATCGTTTTCTCTTATTGAAATTTGTACTCATTTCTTGTGCATGTTTGGAAGTTTTGAGGAACTTTTTGATTACGTTTGACCTCTTCAACTCTCTTAACAAGTGCAAGTATGACAACGGTGACATATTTTTGTGGTTTTTTAAGACATATATATGATATGCAGTTCACAATATGATAATGTAGGAACACAAGAAATGCTGTAAATGAGACTATTACTTCTATTCAATGTCATGAGATATGACATTTGACTTGATTTCTTTTGAGATTCTTTTTATGATGAATGCAATGTGGAATGAACAATGTGACTGCTCTTAAATACAATTTTCCATTTAGGTGATTGTGAATTGTCCTAATATAAGAGATCTATTCAAGGCTATGAGATACGATTTAGGGAAACTCAAGTGGGGAGTGGAAATGAATATGGAGCGTTTCTGATTTCTAGACTTTGCTAAAGGCTAAACACTGATCCTTATCTAGATAAGACAAATTGACAAGATTTCACCTTAGACAAGCAACAAATTTTATTGGTGTTTGCTAGACTTAGATCATAGATGGCAAGCAAAGTAGACCCGGGGTAAAGGATATCTGGGAAAGAACAAGGGTCCCTAGATAGAAGATGATCCTAGAGACTACTAGACTCTTCGGTTTTGCTTAGCTAGTGTGTGTGTGTGCTTAGTACTTCTCTTTATCTATTAGAATGTCACCCTTGAGGCTTTGAGCTTAGACTAATCTCCACCAAAGAGTATGGACATTCAACAATCTTCTCTCTTTCACTCTTTTTTTTTCTTTTTTTTTTTGTATTTTCCTCACTTGATTTTTCTCATTTTTTTGGATTTTCTAACTTTTCAAGAAATGAATGCTTTTAGAATTTTTTCTATGCAATGCTTTGATCTTTCAATTCTTACTTTTTGACACTCTTATTTTGATCACTCACGTTTTATTCACTTGTATCTTAGATTGCTTCCTTTAGAGTTTTGATCTTCCTGACGTTTTTGGCCAAGAAAGATAAGGGGCTGAGTGCCACCTAAAGTTTTTGTAATCTGGTTGGACTTCTCTACTACTAGGGAAGAATTTGGAAGTTCTACTTGCAAGCTTCCTTTGAACACTGTGGGTTTGAATATTGACTTTGTTTAAACCTGACATCTTGACTCATTAAGACTGGGATCAATGTAAAGCTAAGAGCTAGGTTTTGATTAGAATCGCTGGAAATGAAGGGGGATAATGGTAATTGTGAAAAATGGGGATCTCTAGGTCCTGAAAGGATAACATATATCTGGGCAACATTAGACTCCTTACTAAAGAGAAAATAGTACAAGAGCAAGTCACAAACTTTAATGCAAGATGAATAGAATGATGCAAAAATGCAAGAAACAAATTGTTTTTGACATTTTGATTTTTATAATTTTTTTGTATTTTTATGTTTTATGATTTTTTTGGTCTTTTAGACATAATACTTCTTGAGGTGAAAGGCATTGACTGTTTCACCAAATTCCTCTCCCTCCATTGTGCACAAGAGATAGGCACTATTTCCGACATCTTCTTTAATTATGTAAGGACCTTTCCAGTCTTCCAAGAAAGCTATTTTTCATCTTCTTTTCTTTTTTTTTGTGCTTCCTCTTCTCAAGACAAGTTCTCCTATGCGGTATGGTTTATTGTTTGAATCTATTGCTACCAACTCGGTGGTTTCTCTTGGCATCGTGAGACGAAGTAAGTCTTGAAAGGCATGTTGATGGGAAGGAGTCCAATACAGATTTCCATCACAATTTAATAGCTTTGCTAATAGGTCGAATTGTTCTTGCATGTAAACTTTCACATTAAGTCTCTCTTGGATTCTTTGCAAGAATTGGAATAACTCAAGAGGAGTTTGTGGCTCCCTTTGCTCATTGGGGGGGATAAAACTTATACTTTTCCTTCCATTGGGTTCCTGTCTCAGATCCATGGCATACCCAATATAAGTTTTTGGTAATTCAAAAATGACAGGGTCATCGATACTGACTGTCACTTTCATCTTCCACTCTCTATGGAAGATACCTTCACTCTCTTCATCTTTGTTGGGAAGTCTTTCAACCATTTCTATTTGTACCCAAGGTGCTTCCCATTCACCGAGTTCATTTGACTAAACGGAGGCAGAGGTGGTTGGTTTTTCTTGTGGTTGTGATACCACGAACATCCTTGGTAGCATTCCTATAACACTGGTTGATTCATTATCGACAGAATGTGCCTCCTCCATGGGTATCACTGGTTGATGTGAATCCTCCATTGGTGTGAGAGGTTCATATGACTCTATTTCTTCTGGTGTCTCAGGGACACATGATTCACTTAGTGGTGACAATGGTGTGTAACCTTCCATCATGTCTTCCTTTGCATTTGAGAAAGCATGTGGGTCTATATTTCTCAGATCTAATGTGGTGGTTTGAAAGACTGGTCCTTCAGTTCTATGAGGCTTCTTCACTATGCAAGTAAAGAGTTTGTAGGCCTCTTGGATGTCGATCATGAGTATTTCTAGGGGGAATTGGAGTGGTCCATCCCATTCAATCAACTCCATGATTTCAATCATTCTATCCTTGGGAACCATTTCCCTTTGCTTTGGTAGTGGCCCATTCTCTAGAGTTTTGATTTTTGTAGTGTTTAGAATCTTTTCTGGAGTTTCCATCCGTTTGACACATATCGATTGAGGTGTAGGATTTGGGATGGTTAACTTGTTGGTAGGGAGTTCATAGTCTATGGGGATGCCTATGCATTTGTTTGACGTGTTTGACTTTAACATACTGAAAGGTTCTGGATCTCCCTTTGCGACATACACTTTCCCTAAGTGTAAAAATTGAGCTTCTTGAAACAATGTGGATGGCACAACTTTCATTTTGTGTATCCATGGCCTTCCAAGAATCAAGTTATATCATGTGTCCTTATCTATAACATAGAAAGTGGTTGGAATGGTTTTGGGTCCCAAAGTCACTTAAAGGGTAATTTTCCCTATGGTGGCTGCTTTTAGATTATCATATCCACTTAGAGTATCTCATGAAGTAGTGATGTTGGTGTGTCCATAGCCCATCCACTCTAAAAGGGAGAAGGGAACTATATTCGTTGCAGCTCCATCGTTGATTAATGTTCGTTTGATGAAGGTGTCATAGATCCACACTTGAAGATACAATGCAGGGTCTCCTTTCCTAGTCAACTCTGCCTCAGAAGGCATCTGTCGTAAGTCAAAGAAAACCCTAGATCCTTAAGTTCTGAGTTTGGTGGGCTAAGATTGTAGTCCACATGATTGATTTGTTCACTAGGGGGTGGTGTAATTTGGTCAAGATATTTTAGACCTATTGCTTTTAGTAACATGGAGCAATGTGAAGGGGAGTTCCTGAGCAATTCAATGAACGAAATGTGCACATAACTTTTCTTTAGATCTTCTATGAGCTCATAAAGTTTGATTGGAGTTGGTATTGGTTCTACTACCAAAATGGTACCTTCGTATTCTTCTACTTTACCATTTTTTCCTCATGATCTTCCTCTTGTTCTTCATTATGCATAATCTCAACCAATCCCATCAACCTAGTTTCTCCTTTTTGTCCTAGTTGTGGTGGGATTTTAGGGTTACTACTATGAGTTGCTTTGTTTTGATTTGTCATTTCTGTATCTTTGTGTGCAGGGAACGGGTCTTGATAAATTCTCATATTTGCATTTTGTGGTGCTATTGGAGCTTGATTTTGTCTTGTATCTTTGTTATCTGGTGTGACCTCCTGTGGGTTTAAGAACATTTCTATGAACATACATTGTTGGTCTTCCAAAAGTCTTGCTGTGAATCTGTTGTATTCCCTACAAGATTCTGAACTATGGCCCCTTGTTCTATGAAAAGAACAAAATTGGTTGAATTCATACGGGGTTCTCTCATATCTTCTGTCATTTCCGTTCCCATTTCCATTGTAGTTCCAACCTTGGTAGTTGTCTCGAGGGTAGTACCTGTTGTTTCTAGGTCGATCTATGGTGTTTATGTTAGGAGGATAGTAATCTCTCCCATTGTAATCATCTTTTATCTTTTTGATTGGAGGTTGATCTGTCACCTCGTCTATGGTTGCACTCCTATTGTTTTTGAGGATTTTAATGACATAAGTATTGTTTCCTGTGTCTTCCTTTGTTAGCTTTCTGTTTGAACCATAGACTTTTCTACCATTGTCAATGGCGGCTTGGTCAATTCTCAAGGCACTTTCCAATGCCTCTTCGTAGGACTTATATGGTAGTTTTTGAACATCTCTCCTATCCTTGTTAAGGGTATGTAAGAAGAGATCGCACAGTTCTCGATGATCCATGTTCAGAGCACTGGTTGAAGAATAGAGGACTTGCCTCCATTGGGTGACGAAATGTGCTACAGATTTGTTTGGCTCTTGTTTCATTGTGAGGAATACTCTGATCCCTATTTTAACGAGTTTGTTCATGTCGAATGCCATGACAAACTCTCCGATGAGTGGTCTGAATGGATGGATTGATGCTTCTAGAAGATGATAGTACCAATCCAGAGCAATGCCTTCAAGCATTTTCGGGAAGATCTTTGCTACAACCCCATCCCAAGGGAGGAGTTCTCTTATGGCCGTGGTGTAGGCTTTAATGTGTGAGTTTGGATCTCCTTCTCCTTTGAATTTTGGGAGATCTGGCAGTGGCCGAGGTAATTGCACATTCTTTATGTTTTGGTCTAGAGGCTCTTTCAAATATTCAAGATACATTCCTAGAAAGGCACTTTGGGATTACGGGGTCGATAGTAATAACCATGTGGGTGGGTTTTGATAACCCATTGTCAGATTCATTGGATTGTTCTAAATAGGAGGGTTCCCATTCAGATAGGTGTCATTACTAGCATGTCATGAATAATAATTCAGGTAGGAGGGATTTTGAGATGCCCCTTGGTCATGTTCGTAAGACTTAGTCTTCTTTCTGTAGTAGCTTGCTCTACCTCCAGGATTCTGATTCTTTGCACTAGAGTTGCAATTAAATCTGCAGGAGTTGTAGCTCTAGGGGTTTCTTCATTTCTAGGATGTTCTCTTCGAATATTTTCATAATGATGGGCTTCCTAATGTGCAACATTTTCTTTTTGTTCTTCTTGTAAGGCAATCCTTAATGCCTCTTGAGCATCTTTGGTTTCTTGTAGAAGATTTTCCAACCTTTTAACCTCTTCATCAAGGTGGGCATTCAATGTGCTTGTGGAAGGTTGTTCTGGTCGATGTATCTCTGACCTCACCCTTCTTGCTTTATGCGGTGCATTTGGTATGGCCGGATTGTTCTCCCAAGCTAGGTTGTTGAAGGATAGAGAGCGCCTAGATTCTTTTTGATCTTTCTCATAGTCAGAATCCTCGTAATCATAATAGTTGGTGATTGGCGTGTCAGGATGTGGCGGCACATACCCATCAAATGAGGGAGTTTTTGGTTCTCTTGAGGGGATGTTCCCTAGGTTTAATTCAGGTTCTATCATATTCGGGGGTACCATAGACACCACATAATAAATGTAATGGATGATGGCGTAGGCGATGGAAGTCAAAGCGGCTATGAAAAGCAATGAAAGAATGTTTTGAAGTTTTAGTGAGTTCCAAATAATGGGAATATGAACAACACAAACAAAAGTTTTTGCTCTTCACGTCGGGTTCACCAAAATATGTACGCATAAAATTGTGAATCAGTTTGCCTGGGATTGTCGGGTTAGATTTCGGTACGCACATAGACCCTTTTCCCTCCTTGCCACAGGGCAATCTGCCACGTCACTCTCACCTGGAATTAGCCAGTTGAGAGGAGGTGAGACAAGATCGAGGTCTAGCGCGTTGGAGAGTTGGATTTCGTGGAGAGGGGTTGGCAAGTACTGCGACCTTTGTTGTTGTGTGCTTTGTTGTATGTTTCGTTCGATTGTTGTTGTAGTTGAGATAACCCTATGACCCGAAGGGTCAATAGTTTCTCCCATTCTGTTTGGATTTCTAAGATTTGACCTCTGTGTGGGTAAACGATTGTTCTCGTTGATGTCCTCTTGTCTTTGTAGATGTTGTAAGAGTTCTTGTTGTATTTGGCATTGTCTAGTTTCTTCCAACACCAAGAGGACAAATGGGTCTCCTTGTGGTAGAACAAATGTTTCTTGTTGTGGTCTTAGATGGATGTCTTGGATCTCGTCACAGATAGCCCTCACCCACTATCCTCTCACTCCTAAGCACATTCGTGAATCAAAAGAGAGGTATATGAATGATTACTAACCTCAACTAGATCTAAGGTTTTGACTTGTGTTTTGACTTTGTTTTTACTTTGTGATGAAATCAAGGGTTTGTTTGGAATCATTTGAACTGTGATTACCTTGTGATCGAATCGAGGGTTTGCAATTTTGTCTATTCTAATGTTTCTATGTTCATGCAAGCTACAATGATATGCAAAACTTCTTTTTGGTATTTTTTAGAGTATTTTGGAAATAAAAGTGCTTCTAATCTATGAAAAGGAAATATGTGTGCAATCCTATATGACTTTTCCAATGCAAAGTTAACCTATGTTTTTTGTGTTTTTGATGTTTTGAATGCAATTTAATCTAAGAAAAGGGAAAATGCTTCTTCTAATGATCTAGATCTAGAAATGTGAAAGTGATTAATCTAACATGCAAGATCTAACTATCAAGGAAAAATCAATGTTTTACTGTTCCCAAGAGCAAATTTGATTCTCTAATTACTATTAATTGAAAGAAAACAATGAAGGAACCTGAGAGAAATGAAGATTTGTTGACTCCACTACCCTCAACAATCCTTGTAATAGGCAACCTCAAATCCTTTTGTGGTAGTAGGTGATCCTCTTGACAACAAAATGACCCAAAGAAGCAAAAAGAAGCTTTGATGAAGCTTGTATGAGCTCAATGAGAGCTTGGATTGAGCACAATGGCATAGAATGAAGCAACATAGCATTGCTTGGTTGAACAAATAAAACAAAAGGCACCTTCGTCTTGTAAGAGCATTTGAATGCTAAGTTGGAGAGCAAAATTGGTAATAGCTATGTGCATAATGAATTTACCTCCCTTTGTGCTTGAGGGAGGGGGGTATTTATAGGTTTAGAAGAAGGGATTGATTGGAGAGTTAACTCATTTGATTGATGAGTTAACAAGAATAGATTGTGGAGTTAACAAGGTTGATTACCCAGTGAACTCAGCTGATTGGAGAGTGATGAAGCAAAGATAGCTTATCACTGGAGAGGAAATGGAGGTGAGGTAATGCATGAGATTGATTTAAGAGTTAATTTGAGATCAAATAGAGCTAATTATGCATGTGTGGGTGCATGAAATAATTAACTCTATATTAGGGCTCAAAAACCATGCAAACAGAGAGAAAAATAGGTGAAAACAAAGCAAAAATGAGAGACAAACTCAAGTTTTTTCGCGGCTTAAAAAATGGCAGGGTTGCCCCTAGGTGACCATGGGTTGCCTGGGGGGCAACCCTTGGTCACTCGGGGGAGATCCGGGATAGATAGGGTCAGATGCAGAAAAATAGGCTGGGAGATAGTAGAAGAGAGGAAAAGGAAAGGTTCTGCATCAAGAAACAAGTCAGTCATGTGGAAGAATCTAAATCTCCACTTGCATCAACAAGATCTCCCAGGGGAGATCTAGAAATAATAGGGGGCGATTTGGATTGGTTCGGCGAAACTAAAAACTGAAAGTGGGAGACAGATAAGGAGACCTCTAGAAGGCTTCTAGGAGGTGCACTAGAGGAAAAATAAAGGGGAGAGTGAAAACTCACCTACAAGACTCTCACAAGGCTTAGGATCAAGGTCAAGAGCCAGAAAATGCATGTCGACAAGTGTCGCAACAAGTATCGCAACAAGTGTCACAAATAGGGAGAGAGGGAAATGGACAAGGAAGAAACAACACAAGACAAGAAAAGAGGACACGTCATCAAGAGGCCTACTGCTTAAAAGACATTATTTCATGCTTACACGTACATGATAAGGATTTGAATCATCATAGGGGTCCTCGTGGAGGCAGTGCATGATTTTATGTTTATAGAACTGCGACGAGGAGCTTGAGCACAGGGGTAAAAATCCCTAGTAGAGCTACTTCACCGCTAGCCCCGTGAAGGCGACTAGCCCCAGGAGGAAGTAGGAGAGGGAGGTGTGTGAGCCACAGTGCAAGGGGTATTGCCCCAGTGGTCCAAAAGCTTTTGAAGGTGAGAAACTTCAAGCACAACTTTGCTTGCTTGCACTTGAATCTGCAGAAGAACATTAGAGCAAATAATAGCTTTAGAATATAAATAAACAAATGTAGCCATCTAGTTGTGAGAAAATATGCAAGAATTTCTATCTTTCCAAATATTGAAGAGGATTTCCACCCTGAAAGTGTGCCAAATCTGAGTATACTTTGCGGGGAGCATGGGAGAATCTCCTAACAAAACCATATGGTAGGAGAAGGGCTTTGGCCGAAATGACCAAAAAAAATTGAGGATCCAATTCCACAGCTATTTTTCTTTGGTACAAAACCAAAAGAGATGCTTAAACGACTTAGCCTACCCACAAAAAGGGTAACGAGGCTCCTAAACCCCCAAATGAAAAAGATGAGACCCCACTAGTAAGCTTTGGAAAAGAAGACACCAAGCAAAGTGGGCGAGCTTTGGCTCAACAATTACAAACCACACAATAGAAAATCTTTTGCGCCAAGCAAGCACTAAGGACTGGAGGTGCCATCACTGATTCAGGGTGTCGATCATGGGAAAATGAAGCAAAAGCCATTGATAACCAAGCTGAGGCTTGTAATTCCTAAAAGGGGTTTCTGGATACCATTTTGAGTCCTTCCACCAGGGCTTGGTGGAGCGAACACCCACCTTATGAAGCATATCAGCCAAAATGGCACTGACCAGGTCATCGTAGGTTTCATGGTCATGGTTTTGAAAACCAAACTAGGCACGAAAATCTTCCCATGCCATAATACTCATGGTGGGTCTATGAAATATATCTTGTAGGGTCTGGATACCCTTCTTGTGGAATCTGGTAGCCTTAAGCCAAGGAAGCTTGGCCAACGACCGATTAGCACCGTCAAAAAGTGGAGACCACCAAATATTCTGTTGATTGAATGAGAGCCCATCCCGAAATCTAGTCCCTAACCAACAGAGCCAGGCTTTGACTACCTCCTAGGCACGTCAAATGCTTTTGGCGACAAAGGTACCCAAAATCTGGATGGGCTCCCTCATGACAAGAAGGTTTGGAAGGCCAATACCCTTCCAAGAAGGTCTGAGGGTAGGATAACCCGCTTCAATATTGTGCCAGAGGAGGATTTTCTAGGCTTCATTACCAGTAAGAGCATGTATGATCCATTTTACACAAAGAGAAATCCCTTGCCATTGAGTGGAAAGAAGGCCAAGCCCACCAGAATCTCTAGGTACGTAGCAAAACTCCCAGGCAATGTGGTGAAAGCATTAGTGGGTCTCAGAAGTGGCCCAAAAAAATCTTTGAGTAATTTTTCTAGCTTAGCATAAGAGGCCTCGGAAGGGGCCAAGCATGAAGAGTAATACACATGAGTCCTTGCTAAGACTTTAAAACATTCCTAAAATTTCCCAACTAGGGAGAGCGGCTTGGTAACCCAGAAAGCTAATTTTTGCTCAATTCGAGATATAACCACTTGCTAGAGATCAACAAAAGAGGCATGAAAGGTGAAAGGGATGCTAGGAAATTAGAAGATTTCACCAGGAGAAATCCACTTCCACACATATTGCTGAATCCAGAGAGGACTGGAAAGAACTGATTGTCTGTAACACAAGGTTTTGTGCCACTGAATGGCAAAACCAGAGGCCAAGGAAAAGGCATCGAGATAATCAAGAGCAACTTTGACAAAATTTTCTTCTTCTAGTAAGGTAAGGAAGGAATCATCAGCAAAGTGGCCATTGACAAGCTAAGCTGATGAGTTAGGCAAGGAGACCCCTCAAACAAGCCCCTAGGACACAGAATGAGCAAGAATATAGGCAAACCCTTCAGCATCCAACACATAAAGTGAGGGGGCAAGAGGATAGCCTTGACAAATGGAATGAAACAAACCAAAGGATTGGGATTGATGACCATTAATGGTGATTCAAGATGAAGCATTGGGGAACAACATGTTCACAGACTGAATGAAATTCGAGCCAAATCCTAGTGTAGAAAGCATGGCTAAAATGAAGGGCCATTCTATGTGGTCATAAGCTTTGGCAAAATCAATTTTGAGGAAAATTGCCTTTTGATTAGAGCATCTCGCCCACTCCATGCCTTCCCAAATAGCAATGATGTTGTCCAAGATGAACCTGGATTTGATAAAACTAGTTTGTTCAGGGCGCACAACCTAAGGCAAAAGATGGCAGATTTTTAAAGCAAGGGCTTTGGAAATTATTTTGTAGGAAACATTGAGGAGCATAATAGGATGCCAGTTACAGATATCCTCGGGATCACCAGATTTAGGTATGAATTTTATATTTTGTTTATTGATAAGATTACCTAGGGAATTAGAATGAAAAGCTTCAAGGTAAACTTTATGCAGATCCTTCCCTACACAATCCTAAAGAGCTTTGTAAAATTCACAGGGAAAACCATCAATTCTCAGAGCCTTGTCATCATCCATAGTGTAGACGACTTCTTTGAGGTCTTCAATTGTAAGAAATTACTCACAGAAAGCTTTCTGGCCTGAGGAAAGCCTATTTGGTACAACAACAAGGCAATCCTGGAGTGCATTCTTCCACTCAAGAGTATAGTCTTGGGCTGTGAAAACTTGATCATAGTGCTTAACAAACACCTAGAGAATATCATGCAATTTTGAAAGTACAATATTGTCCTCTTTGATTCACTTGATGCCGAGTGATGAATGTCTAGTGTGAAGAGCCAAAAAAAATCTTTCGAGGCATGATCCCCAATCTTGAGCCAGTGTAATCTTGCCTTGAGTTGAGCCCATTTGGCTGCATAATTATCAGCAACTTGCTTTTGATGTCTTAGCTTCGCAACCCTGACTTGTAGAGAAGGGGAGAAAGGGTTATCCGCCAAGACCTCAGTGGCGACGCAGAGATTAGACATTGTTGATTCATAAGACTGTCTGCAAAAAAATAGCCAACTGGCACCCATAGATGTGAAGAAACCTTGCAATTCAATTGATAGCATCATTCCACCACTTGATCAAGCTAGTTGAGTCGGGTGATTTGCACTCAAGATTCTAGGTGGTGCTAATGTGGGCTAGCGTGGGCTAGTGACTCAGCAGAGAGGTATTCAGAAAAAATTGGGTCCTACTGGCGCGAGGCTACCTTAGTTGCCATTCAATGTAAAACAAAATAGGAAAGTGGTCTGACAACATCACATCCACTAATGGCTTAACCATAAATGGGGAAGAGCTGGAAAAAGAGAAAAAAGATTGAGTGAGATCATAGCACGATCAAGGCGTTTAAATATCCTATCAAACCTAGCTTGATAATTGCACCAAGTGTGCCAGAGAGAATGAGAATGGTGGTGGCCAATGTTGGGATCGAAAAGACCCAATTTATTACGCATGTAAAACCATGCCTCTCTTTCACCAACTGCCCATTGAAATGACATAATACCATCTTTGTCGTACGTCATCTCAACCATATTGAAATCCCCACAAAGCAACCAGGTGGCAATTGCCAATGAATCAACAATCCAATGCCAGAGAATAGATCTTTCAACAACATCATTCGAGGCATAAACATTAATAATCCTAAAGGAATGATTATCAATGTTTAGAAGAATCCAGACAAGCTGATGTGTGGGGTTAGACCCATGAGCAACCGCCGAAGCGTGCCACCGTGGGGACAAAAGAGTGACCGCACTGCCACGACACACCTAGCTTCATGATCGCTAGAAAGCATTTGACTGGCTGGCCAAATAGAACGACAAGCTGAAGAAAGCAAAAAACTAGCAACTTTCACTTCTTGGAGACATAAAACATTAATACCAACATACTTCTGAAGAGTATCCTAACAGAATACTTCCTAGAGAGGTCGGTTAGACCTCGAACATTCCAGGAAAGAAAATTCATGTTAGATACTCCACCATTTCATCAGAATCCAGCTCTTCCAGAGAGGAATAACGATTCTACAAAAAATCTGGTGGGGCTATCCCAATCTAAATGGGAGGAGACAAATGTCTCCATTTCTCCTAAACATACTCTCCTTCTTCAAGAGGTCGAGAAGGGTTGTGAGAGCGCCTATGATTTTTCAACATGGGAGGAGACTTAGTCAGTTGAGTTATCATTATTAAGACAAGCTGGGGGATAGCTGAAGGCCTTGACTAAGTTGAAATGCTAGTAGAGACCTTCTAGGTTTCCTTCCCCTTCATAGAAGGGTTTGAAATTTCTTTTGTCAGCACAGGGGTTTTGGTAACTGCCCTAGAGCCATTGGACTTATTTTTCTGGTTGGTAACCGTTGACCATTTTTCCTCTAGTTTGGCGGCAGCACCTTCCGCTCGACGGGGCTTGTCAACTTCTCGTGGTGGCAACTGAGTATAGGGGATTGCAAGAGGGTAATCCTTAATCTTATGTTCAACAAACTCACACCGATAGCAGGTGTTCGACAAATTAAAATAAGTGACCTTCTGGGTATGCTGAAGAGTACCTATTTGAATATCAATGGACTCTTTCAAATCCTAAGAAAGGTCCACTTCGACACAGACTCGCTTTTGAGGGTGAGCTTGAAAGAACCTATCAAGTTCGACACAAATAACTCTCCCTAGGGAGGAAACAATAGGCTGCAAAAAATGCAAGCAAGGTAAGGGAAGACTGAGAAACTCAATCTAGACTAGAACCTGTAACTTGGTGTCATTTGAGACAATGAAGTCTTGGGTCTAGGGTTGCACTACCAACAAAGAGGACCAGACGTACCAAGGACCATGATTTAAGATTACCTAAACATGACTAACCTCCGCAAAGAGAAAAAGAAAAAATCCCTTTGTCAAATTTTGAACCATATCAAGGCGGACCCCATGAGGGACCTAGGCCTTTT
Organism: Cunninghamia lanceolata; assembly: GCA_027924645.1. Lineage (NCBI taxonomy): Eukaryota > Viridiplantae > Streptophyta > Pinopsida > Cupressales > Cupressaceae > Cunninghamia > Cunninghamia lanceolata. Next base: position 582,229 of record BSBN01000983.1, on the reverse strand, counting down.
GAACCCAATCTTTAAGCACACTTTTAGGGGGAGTCCTCCCAACAAAATAACCAACAAGAGTATGTTGCTCTAACCATTGACATGCAGAATCAAAATCTTGGGTGGGTAACACCACACCGGCAGGAGAATCAAAAGACTTACCTCATGGAATACTTTCGGAACAAATTTCTAGGGACACTTGTTTGAGGGAGGATCCATTGAGCAGAGTCGTCGAACTGCCAACACCAGCAAGAACTGCTGGGTTAGAGCCGGTTAGAGGCATTATAAAATCACAAAAACTGCAGTAAATACGGTCGTACAACACAGAGTAAATAAAAAATCCTGCGCATAAGCCACGACATGACGCAAGAGGGGCCAATGGAAACTGAATACATGGGAAACCCTAGTAGAGCTCATTCACCTTCCTTTCCTCTCTTATCTATATTTTGAGAAATGCAATGAGAAGCATTTTTACTGTGCAAAAGGTTTTCCTTTGCAAACTGGCGCATTTTTCTGTTCCATTTTTTACTATATTATTATTTATATTTTAAATATATTTAATTAATTTAATTAATTGTTATAATATTTATTGATAAATAAAATTAATATAAACAAGTTACATATAAAAATTATGATATATATTTTAAAATATTTAGATCTCATTTTTCATTGTGTAATTGCTTTCTTATTTCTTGTTTTTATAACCTAACTTTATTCACACAATAATAATAAATAATCACTTAATTTTATATTAAAAAATCAAAAGGAGTAGAGTGGTACCTGGGTAATTAGCTGATAGGTTTATATGTGGGAGATTTCCCCGTTAATTTTATTAATTGTTATAATATTTTTTAAACATTTAGTAGGAGAATTACGATAGGAAGTTAAATTTTTTTAAATATATATACACTTTATATAAATATAATACAATATTATATTTAATATATATTTTATAATATATAAATTATATTTGTAAATATAAAATACTATATAATATATTATCAATATGAATATTATAAAATGTATTTTATATTTATATAATATTAATAATATATTTGAATTAAATAGTTTGAATAAAAATAATATTATATTAGTACTGATAAAATATTTAAAATTTTGTATACAAATTTAATATGATAATTAATTTATAATATTAATTAGATTATTATTGAGAAATGTAGAGGCCTATAAAATTAAAATTAAATTAAATAACCATAAAGTAACTCTTAATAAACAAAACAAAATAACTCTTTAAAAATAAAATAACTCCTAAAGGGCATGCCTGCTTAGCTTATTTTGGCTAGCACCCACTGCTCAATTTTTTTAGAAGATATTTGTGGAGCTAGTGACCCCATGAATATTTTTTTCTACTTATCTTAATTTGTATTAAAAAATAAAAACAAATCATTTTAATTATAGAAAATTAAAAAAAGGGGGGTGGGGAAGGAAGGAAATATATGTGCCCCCTTTTTTTCCACCACTTTCATTATGTAGTGGCTGCTTATTTCCAATACCCCTTTTTTTCCACATATTATTTGTAATTCCTAACTAGTAGTTGTTCCATGAAAATAGGGAAAGATTATATATTATCCTTTTCCCATAATTGTAAATTTCCATGGGGCCACTGCTTAATTGTAAGCAAGAAAAATAGTTTAAGTAGCAGCATGGGGACATGGGGTAAATAAAGAGTTATTTTGTTTTGTTTACTTAAACAGTTATTTTATAGTTATTTTATTTAATTTTACTTTTGAGAAAGCCACCAACCATTATTTCGGTAATTTTTTTTATTTTTTACTTTAAAATGCGTATGGTGAGGAGAATACATTTGCACATTAATTGATGGCGATATAGATGATGTAGTGTATGTACCATTTTTATTTGTCATATTTCAAGTGTTTTAAAAACTATTTTTAACAATTAGTCCTATAAATATATTTATTGCATACAATAAATATTAGATGCTAAACTCCATGAATGATAATCCTTAAATATACTTTATTAAAAGTATAATATCAAAATTAAATATTATATTAAATAAAATAACAAATATATAAAAATATTGTATATCAAATATTTAACTAAGTATAATATTAAATATATAATATTGTATATTAAAATGTATATAAATATTAAAAACATTAAATATATATAAATATTGAAATTAAAAACTAAACATTATATAAAATATAATATATAATAATGAATACAATATTATCTCATCAATCATTGCTCTTATGTGGTGTGGTCCCAGTGTGGGACAATGAATATTTCATTGAAATATTGTTTTTATACATAGAAAATATTTCCTAGCTAAATATGAGAAATGAAATTTGTATAAACAATATAAATTATATACAAAGGCTAAAATATTAAGCAATTGATATCCGGTAGGAAGTGACCCTACTCTCAAATCCTTGTTTAGTATTTTATTCTAGAAATTAGTTTTAAATATAATCCACTTCAAGATCAATTGGAAACGGTAAAATTTTAGAACTCCTCACAACTCGCATCACCACGTTTTATGTTTTGTAGTTTTTAATTAGGGAAGTGAACTTGATGTCAAATGATTGCATAGATCTGTATTGAGCAAACCCAAAAAAGTGTCCATTGATGCTAGATCTAGATTTGTGGATTCGACTATAATTAATTCCAAATGGACTTTCAATGGGCCAAACATCTGCATAAATACTATGTAAGATGAATTTATTTTTTAGTTATGCTCATAGTTTTTATTTATTTCTAATCATCAAGGAGATAAATTTTTAGTAGGCAATGATACACATCAGATCACAAAGGGATATGTTGTTAGCTTGACATGCATCATTTTGGGGCAAGCACATCATTTATTTTTGTTTTTCCCCATTCATTTTCATCTTTATGTTATCTTTAATTATTTTACATTTTTGTATTGGTTGTGTTTTAGGATGTAACTAAGCTAGGATGTATTTCACATGGAAGCCTTGATGATAAATTTTTTAAATGTAAATGTTATTTTGATTATGTTTAAATTTATTGACTTGGTTAAGTTTATTATATAAAATAATTTATTAAATAGAAAGCTATTGGAAGTGTATAATTTATTTCAATTGTATAATCAATCAAAATGTTCTAATTTTTTTGTTTTAGAGTTTTTTAAATTTTTTTTTTCTTAGATTTTAACATACAAACTCAAACACCTCCCTTGCTTGCAAATTATGTGGATAATACTTGATTCTTTGGCTAAGTGAATATTATTTTCATAGATGAACACACTTTCTACAGAGGCATTCTACTTTAATTGACTATAAAGGCATGGTTTTCTTATTATTTTTTAAGAGCAACGACAGTTGGGAACCGGTTGCCACTGCTTCCCATTTGTACTTGCATTTGTTTTTTGCTTAAGCTTTCTCACTGTTAAACCAGCCTCTTCAAAGTTGAATTAACTCTATAGTATTAAGTATCCAAATATTTCATTGACAAGAAAGCTCTATTGGAAGTGTATAATTTATCTCAGTTGTGTATAATTGGAAGTTTACTAAATGGAAAGCTATTGGAAGTGTATAATTTATTTTAGTTGTGTAGTCAATCAAAATGTTCTAATTTTTTTGTTTTATAGTTTTTTTAATTTATTTTTCTTAGATTTTAAAATACAAACTCAAACACATCCTTTGCTTACAAATTATGTGGAGAATACTTGATTCTCTAGCCAAGTGAATATTATTTTCACATATGAACACACTTTCTACAAAATATATTCTTCTTTAATTGACTATAAAGGCATGGTTTTCTTATTATTTTTTAAGAGCAGCGATAGCTGGGAACCGACTGCCATTGCTTCCCATTTGTACTTGCATTTGTTTTTTCTTAACCTTTCTCATTGTTAAACTGGTCTCTTCAAAGTTGAAGTAGCTCTATAGTATTAAATCTCCAAATATTAGAATAAAGATGAGTCAATATTGTTTGCATAAATGTTTTTCCTAAATGGTAAAATTACTTAGAGGTTATCAATTACATTTTAAGACACTCTTAAAATAATGCAGGCAACTAAACAAATACACTAGAAAACAAACATGGTCAACCATATAATGCAATGTAGTTTCCACCTTCCTAACACTTTTTAAAATGACACTACTTAGAGAAGAATAATGATTTCCCTATACAATTAGAGTTTTAATAGTGCTTTCCACCCTTTGACAAACATGGGGCTAAAAATCTACTCCAAAACATATGAATCCAAAGGATATATACAAATTCCCTCCTCTTAAAGTTATACGTACAAAATATGTTCAACAATCCACTCGGTGCATCCAATTTTGTGTCGAAGTTTGTCACAGTAGTAGTATGTAGTCACTCAAACTATTACATAACTATTTATTACACAACAAAATGTAATTAAAAAAACATATTTCTAAATTGCAAAACATAGCATGATAGTTGATGCCATAGACAATTTCAAGAAGGATGTAGTAGAAAACTAGCTACATATACGCAAGAGGAGCCACTATATTATGAGAATTGATACTCCCTTGCAATGCCTGTAAATCACAAATTACACTACCTTCCTCAAACAATGTAATGCCAACAAGTCATGAAACACAATCACTTCTGAAAAAACATTTACTTTACAAACAAATACTTCCTTACAATGCCTACAAATTATAAATTATACTACCTTCCTCAAACAATGCAATTCCAACAAGTCATTAAACACACACTTCTCAAAAAACATTTACTTTAGAAATAGCCTATTGGCAAATTGTTGTGCGTTCACCTGTGCAATTGCTAGTTTATTTTATTTACAAAATAATTTTGTTTTTTTAAACATGATTTTGAAGGTTTGTTAAGGATCTTTATACAAAATTTGTACTTTAAGCTTCTTTTTCTATTGTGTAACTTAAAAATAATGGTTTAAATTTGTATTTCCTATTTGTGATTTGGGTAACCCCATATGTTATAGAAGTTCACAATTGTTTGGAATTTGGATATTTATTAGCCGACATGCTTTATATGTCAGCATTATAGTGCTCGGAATTGTCTCATGCCATAAAAAAATTCACGCCAGAGATTTTTTTAAAGTCATCATTTTCTCCTATCAGCATATTCCATGAACCTCATATGGGTGCAAGTGCTAGTGAGTATTGAATTGAGTACATAAATTTATACTCATGTTTGAATATTTAGTTGAAGATTTCAAACAATGTCATTAGATTGATGAGGTTTGGTAATTATATTTTAGCAGTATTGCAAAGATATTTATGCTCAAAGACAACCCTCAACCATGGAGAAGGTATTTTTGCAACAACAAAAAATAATAATATTGTTTGCCTTAGAGGTTGAAACAATTGGTCATGACACACTAGAAGCACGCTTGATTGATGCCATAGTTGAGAAAAGGAGAAGGGTATTGTATATGAATGAAGTAGAGCATGTCTAAGAGCCTTGCATGAAAGAGGGTGAAATGTTATTGAAATTAAATTAAATTCAACTTGGGATTTAGAGAATTTCTTCCATTACAAAGAAAAAAATGAGCTTCCTTTTCAAGGAAAGACTAATACATTTAAATAATGATAATATCCTCTAATATCATTTCACATTTCAAGAAGTGATCCGTCAACTCCTGACACATATAGAACTACAATGTAGCAATACTAATAGTTAGGTGATCCCACAATAGTGTGTCCCACTTGTGAGACATCCTAATTTTTGTCTAAAATCACATATTTTTTGAAAAATTAATGATTTAAGCCTAGATGTGTTCCATCTAAGGGGGTTTCATTGAAGGGAGTTAGATAAACCCCCTTAGATCAAATCCACTTGGATAGAACTCCCCTAAGATTAAATCAAACCCCTGATGGAGTCTCCTTCGCACTTATCGAAATGCTGACAAAAAACTAATTTTGTTTCAGTTTTTTGGGATCAAATGAAGTCATTTAGAAATTTCATTTTGTAAGTATGTAGCCCTTGGTATAAGCTTTCCAAAAGTTATAATATGTAGTATGTTTTCTTTAATATTATATTTTAAAATATTTTTATAATGGATATATAGGTCTATTATGAAAAAATAATGACATGTATTCAAGACACTACAAAAAATAACAAACATTGTTAGAAAACTCTCAAAACAATCACTGCACTACACATAGATGTCCTTATTTCAATGAAAAATAATAATTTTGATATATATGCTAAGAGAAATGCAATATGGAATAAAATAAATCTAAAATTTTTGTTAGTACTAATTCAAAAATTAATAATAAATAATATATTTGAAAAACAATTACCAAAAAATATCCATGCACTAGATAGTGGAGTTAATGGTCTAATTCCAATAAATCAAGAAAAAAAATTATTTGTAGTGAAAGTTATGTGATATGGAATAATGTCACTCAATAAAAAATATCGAACAATCAAATATCGGGTAAGGATATTCAAATTTTTGAAGATTCAAAGCTCTCTATGGATAAATATGTTTTGCATTCAAACTTTCATGCTTTGGATATGGATGGATTGTTAGAAATGAAGGTGCAAACCACACAAAATAAATCTAATTCAAACCTTATTTATGTGCTCTAAACAATGTAGAATCAATGGAGATCACAACAAAAATAAAACCCACTACACAAGAAATAACATGCATTAAGATCTAAACACATAACACAATATAAAACGTGGAGAAAACCTTTTCGGGTAAAAACTCCACCAAGAAAAGAGGCTCTAAGTTGCATTATCTTCAAATATGAGATTACAGTACATGCACTTCCTCTTATTCTTTAGACTTCAATCCAACTCCACATGTTACTTTCAACTCTAATAAAAATGTAGTACAAATATCCTTATAAAAGGGGTTTACCTTCTAGGGCAAGAAAACTAACATAATATTGATTGTAAGATCTGTGACCTAATGACAAACAATCAAGATTTACAATGATAAAATATAAATTAAATATGGTTTCGGTACCTCGAAACCCCCCAGATCCCTTGCCAGGGGGATGATCCTCCTGGACCCCTCGCAGGGGGGAAACCCCCTACGACCCCCTGTCACGGATGAATTAGCGTCGGGGACCGGATATAAACATGCGGTTGAAACAAGATCGCTATTGGTGAAACTTTTCGTCCCTTATGGGTGATTTACAAACAATATTAGGAGTAATTAATTACATAGGATTTACAAGGTTGATGGCACCTTAATCCTAACATGGATTGGATATTGTTCTTGGTTATCCTTGGTTAGAATCTTTGGGAACAATAAACATCAATGTGCAAAAGAAGTTCATGAAGCTTTGGTATAGGAGGAAAAACATTACATTACAAGATATTACACATAATGAAGTCCAAAATAAAGTTAAGGAAGTGTAAGTTCAAGAATCTACAAAAGATTGCATTAATGAATTAGAGGACATGCAAGAGGAGCAAGATGTAGAGGAAAAAAAATCTTGATTGTTTGTCATTACGTCACAGATCTTATAAGAATCATTTTTTTTCATCATTCTTTTCATGAGCCAACAAAAAAGTGAAAAAAAATGATGAAGAATCAGATAAGGCTCCAGTGATAGCAAAAGGTGTATTATATAGCAAGATGTTAGACCACTTTTTTTCATGAGCCAACAAAAAAGTGAAAAAAAATGATGAAGAATCAGATAAGGCTCCAGTGATAGCAAAAGGTGTATTATATAGGCATACACATCATTGTGAGAGATAAGAATCATGGAGGAAACCATCATGGAGGAATGATACATAGAAACAACAATCCAATCACTATGGACCTACATGGAATCAAAGGAACAACTATAATGATCCATGGTATCATAGAAGTAAGGGATATTTAGGGAAGCAAAGGAGGACTTACTTTGATAAGAAATGAAATCAAATGGGTGCAACTAAATATGGACCGAGGTACTGTCAAGATAAAACCATTACAAAGATCAACTATGGATGGTTGGATGATTGGTCATGGTGGCACATTCATAACAACTTGTGACAGTCTTACTATTTGGCTTCTTCTCATGTTTCAGGGATGAAACATGTCAAGGAGGGATGACATGTTATGCACCTAGGGATATGATATTATAATGTATTTAGGTGGATGGAGATGCTAACATGTTACACACATCCCTTAAGTTAGTTATATTAGGTCTTATAGATAACTTGTGTAATTAATTATATCAGGTGTTGAGTAGGCCTTCATTAGGATTTACCCTTCCATTATGTTATTAGGAGGAGGTATATATAAAGGAGGTTATTATCATTGTAAGGATATGTGTAGAGTATTACATTATATTGGAGCTCACTTGGAGATATAGCGTGGAGTATCTTCTTCCTTAAGGAGTATTGTACGGTGTTACCCTACCTTAAGGGTTTATTCTATTTCCACATATATTAGATATTAGGGCATATTGGCCCACAAACATCTCTTGTGAGATCTATCTTCTACATTATATTATTTCCATTATTATATGTTTGGATCACTACAACATAGATCCTTTCTTACTATTTGTAGCAATTAGAAGATAAACTAATAAATCCATTTCATTGTTTAATCATAAATCTTACAAGACACTTGAAAGAGTAAAGGTTTCATACAAACCAAACAACATTGTTATATTGAGTCATTATTTATAGGGATTAGATCCTTGGTTTGTGGCACTTATTATAGAAATTCAAGTAGTGTTTACTGTAGAAAGTGTTTTTCAAAGAGCTTTAGTATTAGCACAATTGGGTTAAATGATCATACACAATCTTTGACAAACCAACAAACAAGTTATGACACATTCCTTCATGTTTCAAAACCATAATCATGTAATGACCTCCACAAATAAAATTATCCAATAAATTTCAGATTTGATTTACATAAATTAGATCTTGCAAACTATCAAATTTCAACAAACTATGCAACACGATGTTTGACAATTTTACTCAGAAATTTATGAATCTTCCTCCATTGGTAATTTTCTGATTTTTACATGGACTTTTACTGTTACAAAATCAAACACAATAGCAATCTATATCAGAAAATAAATGAAAGAAAAAAACTCTAAACTATCCCACACAAACTCGACAAAACTGCTCCACAACTATGCCATCAATTTGCTACAGGAATCAAATAAATGAACACAATTTCTATAGATGATCCAAAAGAGAATAAAGAGAAGAAATATTATAAAACACAATTGATACATCAATCCAAACACACACAATAAACTGAAAATCATCACACAATTGCACTCTAAAAATCCTAAAAAAAATACAATTTGAAGCTATAAATTTGTAATCTTCATGAAGCTCATTCACAACCTTAGGATGAGATTGTCCTATTGAAACAAAGGGGTTTCATCCTTTGATCCTATCAATCAATGGGTTTTCATCTATTGATTCCAATCTCTAATAAGTTTTTGTCCATAGAAGATATTATAAAAATTTTGAGATTAAAATGATAAAAAAGGCCCTGCTGCAAGACAACTCCCAAATATTTATAATAGCCTAAAGCTCAACTTGGGAGCCCAAATCCAAATGCCTCATTTGGAGGGAAAATAATTAAAAATTACTTTCAAATATTTCCCACTCAAAACTACATACTAAAATTACCCATTTTCTTCCACCATGACAACTTGACTGTTACACATTGACAACTGCCATACAATCTATCATAGAATCTCCTATTTTTAGCCTCAAGAGTTCAAATTTTCCTTATGAAAACCCCATGCCCCATTTGGATATAAATAAATAAATTTAATATTTAATTTCTCCCAAATATCAAGAAGTTAATAATTTACGGGACCACAATTAAAATATTAAATAATCTATTTTTCTATTTATTTTTCTTTAGCCCACAAGAAATAAAGGAATGGGCTAATTAACTTATATGAATTAAATCAATTGGAAATGGGACATGACAAGTCCACCCTTCTCAAAATCGCTTGTCCTCAAGCAATGTAAATTTGGATGCTCTAAAAGTTTAGGACTTGCCCATGTAGCATCTTCTGTAGGTAGATTCTTCCAACGGACAAGATATTCTATTATACTTCTTGTATACGCCTAAAAATGACACGAATCATCCTAAATAAATATTCTAAATATTTATTCCCTTCTTCTATTAATTAAATAAATGTTCTAAATTTATTTAATCAATTCACTATCCCATAATTAAATAAATTCTATTTATTTAATTAAAATTCTTCTATTTTGTCCTTCACAATTAAATAATCATGAATTATTTAATTAATCCAAATTCCTCTATCCTAAAGTTCTAAATTCAAAATTCCACGTCACCTTTACACCTCACCTTATCCACCTCACCTTTTCCACCTCACCTTGTCCACATCATCAAGTTGCACATGTAATTAAATATATTTAATATTTAATTACCTATTTTTCTCTCACCCACATGGCCTATTTCTTCTCAAATCAGAAGTTAGTTAACTAATCAATCAAATCTGTTAACTAATTGGTCATTTGAGTTCACTAGTCAATCTATTCTGTTGACTCCTCAATCAATCTAGTTCACTGGTCAATCAATTCAGTCAATCCCATAATCCACTCTTCTAACTGATCAATCAAATCTGTTAACTATTCAGTCAATGGAGTTAACTCTCCAATCAATTTTGTCACATCCCCTCTTTCATGATGGAGCTGGGACACTTGTCACATTTCTACTGGTTGCACATTCCTCAACCATTCTCAGCCGTCGATCTTCACATCTCCTCTCAACCGTTGATTCCCATTCTTCCAAGTCTCTAAATGAAGCTTCATTCTTCCATTTTTATCATCCAGGCTTTTGACATCGTTACTCTGCAGAAATACCACCAGCGCGCCTTTGGCACCCACTTGTCATCTACAAGCTTGAGATCACCATTGTTGCATTGGAGCTCACCTTCATTGCATATCACACCATAGCCGTTCACCATCGACTTCCTCAAACAGCTTTAAAAGATTGCACTCTCTGAGGGCTCATCTCATCTACGAAAGGACGATTCGTGATAGGCAAACAACAGAAGTTTCGAAACGGAAGAGGTTTGCTGTGTTTGTTCATTGCTTTGTTTACTTGAATCTTCTTTGTTTCTCTATTCTGTTGATGTTTGGGTCCTCTATTATTCATTTGATTGATCATTATTTTACCCTCACATTTTTGGCGCCCACCGTGGGGCCGTTGCCCCTTTATTTCACCATTTTTGAGCTTTTTTGAAGGCAAGATCCGTACAGGTCCCGCAGAGTCACGCACAGATTAGTTCGGTGCATCTGTTCATTTTTACGACGCTTTTGAAGACTGTTACGGCGCTTCTAAAAATCCTACGCATCTGTGTATTCTTACTGCGCTTTTACAGACTGTTACGGTGCTTCCGTTATAACTGCGCATCTGTTGACTGTTACGGCACATTTGAAGATTGTTACTGCGCATACATTAAAACTGCGCATTTATTCATTTTAACGGCGCATACGTTCAAAACTACGGTGCATTCGTTAATGCTGCGCTTCTGTTGATCACTTCTGCGCATCTGATCACTGAAGCTGCGCATTTGTAACTGGCTCAGGTTTTAGTACTTTCTAGAGGATTTTGCTAACGCTAACCCTTTTGCAGGTGTTTGCTGGAGTGGTTTTGCAGGATAGGCTCAGGTTTAGTTACATGTAGTTGCATCTAACTAGCTCACATTTCATTTTCTGGGAAAGAGTAAAATGGTTGTTCATTACAAATCTTCATCTAGTCCTAATTAGGGAGGAAGTAACTGGTTTATTTCATGCTTGCATTGCAAACAACTTCCAAGTTATTGCTATCTAAGATTTAAAATTGAACTCATCACTGATCTTGCAGTTAAAATGAACCATTGCTATATCGTGAGACCTGAATTTCAAAGTTAACAATCTCGTGCAATGTGGACTTAAAATTGAACTCACAACTACTTTCTGAAGTTAAAATGAACCATTGCTATATCGTGAGACCTGAATTTCAAAGTTAACAATCTCGTGCAATGTGGATTTAAAATTGAACTCACATCTGCTTTCTGGGATTTAAAACTGAACCACTGCAATATTGCTGAAATCACTTCAAAGTTCTGTTTGAGTAGATTAACCCATTTAGTTTTTATCTTTTAACTAGGGTGGATTAATCAGTGTATTCTGTGCTTGCGAATGACAATAGGCTTATGCTCTCCCCTCTTCTGGGTGATCAGAGTGCCAGACTTGTCATTCTATTTGTTTAACCTTTAGGAGGGGCCTGCCCTTGGATGCACGCTTGTCCAAGCGGGAACGACCCTGAGTGGTAACAGGCTAACGCCAAGCCCTACTGAGCCACTTAAAATAAATTGTGCTTGAGGTGAAAACCTCCTGCAACGAGTGCTGTTATGTTACACCGACGGCCAACCTCCCCCAAAACCCTCTCAGGCGTAACCCTTTGAGGCTGGGAGACTCCATAACGGAGAGTAGTGCCGCCGCACGTGTAACCACTTGAATGGTTGCCCGAATTAAATACCTCTTGTTTTTAGTGGCCCAAATCCCTTATAATCCATTTCTCGCCTAGGATTTTGTGCTTGCTTTTGTCCAAAATAGAGTCAAAAAACTGCAAAAAACAATGGAAAACTACAAAATACTCTTTGTGCTTGCTGTGTTTTCTTGCTAAATTAATTCATAATATCAGATCAGGAAGACCTTTTCCAGCCAAAGAATACCAAAAACAGAGAAAAATCCAAAAAATTTGCAAAAAAATACCAGAACTACGCATATACACTTTTCTGCTGCGCATATACAGAGACTTGCCGCGCTTTTGTACCGACTGGCTGCGCATACATACCTTTCTGCTGCGCATATGCACTTTTTAGCTGCGCTTTTACAGCAACTTGTTGCGCTTATACACCGACTTGCTGCGCATATATTTTTCTGCTGCGCATTTACACACTGTTACTGCGCATACATACTTCACCAGAGCTGCGCTTTTACAGTGACTTACGGCGCATTTACCTATTCTTGCTGCGCATCTGTTTCTGCGCATGCGTGACAGTGAGCATTTGCCCTATTTTTGAGAAATTATCGTCAGCTGTTTAGAGTACCCATTTCGGCCTAGTTTCATTTTTCGAGGTCAGAGTCAACCTTGCAGTTAATCTTCATCCATTTCACCCAATTCTCTCTCTTTCGTCGGTCGTCCCAGTCACCTTCTGTCCAAGTCATTCTATCCCATACCGATTCGACATAGGTCCTTCTTCGTTTCATTTGTGAATTCACGTAAGCCTAGTAGGTCACAGTACCTTTGCTAGTAGTCTTGTTGAACGACTAAGCCCTACACAGTAAGACTGGTATCGACTACCCTTGCTAGTGGCTAGAGTCTTGTGTCAACCGTCTTACCTGAAGTCATTGAGCGAGAGAACCCTTTGTCCAAATCTTGTCCTAGATACCCCATTCATTACAGTCTTAGTCGGCACCTTGCCAAAATTTCTAATCCTAGTCCACTTCATCCCACCCCACCTTGCATGGTTCTTACTCGATCCCAGTACAACAAGCTAATTGAAATGGCCGACTCATCCAATCACATCGCCCCACCACGCGATGATGATGAAGAAATTTCTCGTGAAGAATTAGTGGCACACATGCAAGATAGCAAATTCCAACGCTTAGTGGAGAAAGTGCTCCTTGAGGACCCCACCAAATATTTCCATCATCTTGCTAGTCTCGGAATCAAACTCCCCGCAGACTTTGACATTAACTCCATCATGGAAAATGCAGACAATGAACATGAGAGGGACACAAATGACACAGTCCCACATGCACATGAGAGAGGCACAAATGACACGGTCTGCCATGCCAATGAGAGAGGAAAGCAACACATAGATCAAAATGCTCCTATGACGGATGTGAGACAACAAATCGAGAGTCTAAAGCTAGAAATCTCCAACCTTAAGATCGGCACAAGTTCCAAGAACTACTCCTTGGAAGATATAGCACCATACCCCTTTGACAGAAGTTTGGTCATGAAACCTTTCCCCTATCAGTTCGGAATTCTAAAATTTGACAAATACAAAGGGAAGGGGGACCCTAGAGATCATATTAGGGAATTCACTGCAGCATGTCTAGAAGTAGCTCACAACGAGACCTACTTAATGAGACTGTTCCCAAGATCTTTAGGAGGTCAAGCTATGGAGTGGTTCTCGCGCCTGCCACCAGGAATCAAAACTTTTGATGAACTTGTCAATAAATTCATAATGCACTTCTCTTACAACATAGAACACGAAGTATCTATGCTAGACCTATGCAACACCAAACAAAAGGGTGGTGAGTCTTTCGCCACCTTCTTACAACGATGGAGACAGCTAGCTAGTAAGTGTTCTTACGACATGCCTGAGAAACAACTATTGGAAATGTTTGTCCACAATTTGAATCCTGATCTTAGCTATCAGATTCAGATACAATGCCCTACCTCATTCGCCAAAGTCATTGAAATGGGGCTATTCATTGAGAAAGCTATGATCGCTAAAGGAACTCTCAAGCTCTACAAGGACACACCTCCTTCCAATTACACAACTGACAAGTCAAAGTTTTGGACCAAGAACAAGAATGTGGTCAACGATGGAGTAGTGGATGCCAAGGCGGTAGCCCCTAAACAACAACCCATATTCACTCTTAAGGAAGAAGCAAATAACGGTGCACTCAACAAGCCACCCCCTCGGGAACCTAGACCTTGGTTCAATTCGAATCCAAGGAGGAAATTCACACTGTTAGGAGAATCTCAAGAATCGGCCCTCAGAAAGTTGTTGGCTAACAATGAAATTTCTCTACCGCCAACAAGTGACTATGAACCTATAGTCAAACCTCCCTATTGGAAGGACACAGATTATTGTGAGTATCATCGAGGACGGGGGCACACGACTAACAATTGCATCCGCCTCAAGAATGTCATACAGGATATACTGGATCAAAATCAGGGAGGGACACAACAGCATACCTCCAATGAATCTCATGTGGCCTACCGGGATCCTCTTCTAAACCACAACCGGCCATATAACAATAATCGCAACAATGGCCACAACAGCAACGATGGTCACAACGGCAACAACTCCAATGGCCATAACAATAATGACAACAATCGCAACAGGCCAAACCAGAACAGTGGGTCGAGTAATGCTAACTATGCAAGCGTTCCCTTTGAGTACACCATTAACTGCATTTCTGAGCATGTTCCACAAGTCAACGTCATATCCCCCAACCAACAACCAGGACCTAACAGAACTGGTTGTAGTATAATTACCCGCAGTGGTAGAGTCACGATCAACACCACTCCTCCAAGGTCGTCACCATCTCCGTCCAACTCCCGCCCATATAATGTCATCGACCAATTGCAAAAAACTCCAGCTCACATTTCTATATTGGAGCTCTTGCGTCTATCTCCTTCTCATAAGGAGATTCTTGAGAAAGCCTTAGTGGAAACTACTGTCCCCACTAACCTAGCCCAAGAAAAGTTTCAAACCATGGTGGGTAATTTGACATCCTCCACTTCCATCTCGTTTACAGAGCAAGATGACCTTTCCATATCTCAACCCCACAACACTCCTCTACACATTATCGCATTCGTGCACAAGAACTGCATCAAGAGGGTTCTCGTTGATGGGGGCGCCGGTCTAAATATTTGCACGTTGAAGCTAGTCCTTGCACTGGGGTTCTCCGAATAGGCAGTAGATCCAAGACGGAAAATTACTATCAAAGCCTATGACGAGGAGGAACGAACCACAAAGGGCACGGTTGTCCTACCCATTCAAGTGGGACCGGTAATTAAAGATGTGGTATGCCAAGTCCTTGATCGGGAGCTTGCTTACAATATTCTACTAGGGAGACCATGGATCCACGCCATGAAGGCTGTCCCCTCCACCTACCATCAATGCATAAAGTTCCCACACGATGGCAAGCAGGTCACCATACAAGGCAACCCCGACCCCTACCAGCATTGCAATTCATTCCAAGCAAAATCTGAATGCGTCATTCCCAATAACCGAGCCTACATTTCCCCTACTCCGCCACAAGACCATACTGCCGAAGCTTCCTCCTTGAGGCCCAAATCGCTGAAACTTACCATAAAAGAAAATGGCATGGGGGAGTACTCCATTGAGCACAGCCTCAACCTTGCCACCATGCCTTTGTCTCCTCGCTCCTTTGGCAAACCCAAGCATCAACCTAGGCATTTTCTAAAGCCATCTGCTCCTCCTACAACTCCCGCAAATCCCTTTGTAAAATGGGGGACCTTATCTGATGAGACAGAGGAGTGAGATCTCCTGCAGTGGCTTTACGCTGAAGAGGAAAACACATCCCAAGAGCTGCCTAGACTCCCTACAGAACTCTATGGACGGGGTGAAACTATCTTGCACAGGATGGGATACGAAGGACAAGGCCCCATAGGCCTCAGAAAAGAAGGAATCGTTGAACCTATCCAACCTTCTTCATCCTCTTCAGCTAGAAACACAACTGGCCTAGGGTACAAAGGTAAAGGTAAAGCCAAGGAAAATGCCTGCCTTGTGGAGACAATTCAAACATCCCAAGTGGATAGGGACATGGATTCAGATAATTCAAACGAGTATGAGTGGGACGAGCTAACAGAGCACTCCTACGATGACAAGGAGATTGACACCATCCAAACTCTCAGCCCCTACCATGAGGAACAGACGCAACGGGACAGACCACTGGAGTCTGATTTGCCCCTCCCTGAGGTTATGGCTTTCGGGGAAAGTTTCGATTCCATTGCGATAAACAACCTGGAGGAGAGTACCACCCAGAACACTATCCCCGCCAGTGCCCATAATATTTCCATTCACAACATTAATGAATCAGATCTCTCATCTAACTCCCTTCCCCTCTTACACCCTGAGCTTATCGACTGGGATCTGCAAGGAACCCCTCAATTAGATATGTTCCAGAATGATGATGCTTACATTGACTATATGGAACTTAGGGATCACTTACCAAAAGGAGATCATAAAGATGGTTTTGCTATCGAACTCAACACTGTGGCTTACTTCGGGGAGGGTGCCAAGCCTTCTAGTCGCAAGAATATCAAAATAAAAAATGGATCTGACGGTGAAAACCGCCATGCGGCAGTGTCAGATCATAAAAAAGTAAAAAGAAAGGACGTATCTGAAGGTGAAAACCCAACTGTGGCACCTGACGATGGAATGCTTGACACCCTCCCAAGTGATATGTATCAAGAAAGGTCACAGATCGTGGTGGAGCCAACAGAGCCAGTGAACATTGGAACCGAAGAGCAGCCTAAGATTATCCACTTTGTAAAATCTCTCACGCCGCCTGAGAAAACCAGGTTTGTACCATTCTTTAAAAAGAAGAGAGGCAGCTTTGCTTGGTCATATGCCGACATGCCAGGTTTGGACCCAAACCTGATTCTACATCACTTGCCATTGGATCCAGGGGTGAAGCCCGTAAAGCAGAAACTGAGGAAGATGCATCCCCATATAGCCCTTCTAGTCAAGGAAGAACTCAAGAAATTGCTAGACGTGGGGTTCATCAGGGCCATAGATTACCCCGAATGGATATCAAACATCGTGCCAGTGTCTAAACCAGATGGCAGGGTTCGACTATGCAACGATTTTAGAGACTTAAACAAAGCATGCCGCAAGGATGACTTTCCCTTGCCTAACATCGATATCATAGTCGACCTCACGGCAGGGCATACAATGCTGTCACTCATGGATGGATTCTCAGGGTACAACCAGATCAAAATAGCACCAGAGGATCAGCACAAAACCGCTTTCACTTGTCCATGGGGTACCTTTTGCTGGAATGTCATGCCATTTGGGCTGAAAAACGCAGGTGCTACATATCAGCGGGCCATGACAACCATATTCCACGACATGATGCATGTGACCATGGAAGATTATGTTGACGACATCTTGGCAAAATCTCTCATGAGGGACTCACACCTGGATATTCTAGAGCAAGTCTTCCAACGGCTGGACCAATTCCAAGTAAAACTGAACCCGAAGAAGTGTGTGTTTGGGGTCACATCAGGCAAGCTGCTAGGCTTCATCGTGTCAGCAAACGGCATAGAGGTAGACCCGGCCAAGGTCAAAGCAATCATGGACATGCCCCCGCCCAAAACTCTAACACAGTTGAGATCCTTACAGGGCAAGCTCCAGGCCATCCGCAGGTTCATCTCACAGCTGGCAGACAAATGCCATCCTTTCAGCCGTCTCCTACATAAGAACGTTCCATTTAAATGGGATGAGTAGTGCGAAGAGGCATTCAACAAGCTCAAGGAGTACCTCATGAACCCTCCTATACTCATGCCTCTGATCCAAGGAAAACCTTTGATTCTCTACATATCTGCTACACCTACTGCTCTTGGGGCTCTCCTAGCGCAGCAAGACTATGAGAACAAGGAAAGAGTTGTGTACTACATCAGTCGAACCTTAGTAGGCTACGAGTTGTAGTACTCACAGGTGGAACGTTCATGCCTTGCGGTGGTTTTTGCCTCACAAAAACTCTGACACTACATGTTGGCACATCCTGTCAAACTCATTGCCAAGATCGACCCACTAAAATATCTTCTCAGCAAAGCAGCTCTCACAGGTCGACTAGCCAAATGGGTTATGCTTCTTAGCGAATATGATATAGAGTATGTGGATAGAAAAGCCATCAAGGGGCAAATCATCGCTGACCAACTAGCTGAGGCACTGTTACAGGACACTTCACCAATGCAGTTTGAGTTCCCCGATGAGTCTTTATTCACTCTGTCAACATCTCCTTGGAAACTCTACTTCGACGGGTCTTACACCAACCATGGATCGGGGGCAGGTATCCTGTTTATCACCGCCCAAGGCGACACTATTCCAAAGTCCTACAGGTTGTTATTTCCATGCACTAACAATATAGCAGAATATGAAGCCTTGGTAATTGGTCTCAAGATGGCCACTGAGTGGAAAATCCAAGCACTATGTGTCTACGGTGATTCGCAGCTTATCATAAACCAGGTCAACGACGAGTATCAGACCAAAGATGAGAAGCTCATCCCATACAAGCGGATGGTCGACGACCTCAAAGAACATTTTGGGACCATCTCGTTTGAGCAGATACCCAGGATAGAGAACAAAGCAGCCGATGCAATGGCGACCATAGCCTCTCTTCTTGAGATACCTGAACATGAGTCACGGTATGAGTTCTTAGTAGAAACCATTCGACAACCGGCTTATGATCTCCTCGAAACCCATTCCATTTGCCTCCTAGTAGGATCTGATTCACCTTGGTATGGTAAGACCTACACTTACCTCAAGGACAATATCCTTCCTTTGGACCTCTCTTCCAACCAAAAATGAACTTTCATCCGCCAAACCTCCCGTTACACCATTATCGCCAATACCCTTTACCGACGTGGTCTGGATGGTACTTTACTCCGTTGTCTAGAACAAGAAGAATCTGTAACTGCCTTGCGAGACGTGCACGAAGGGATTTGCGGAACACACTCCAGCGGTCCTTCCTTAGCTAAGAAACTCATGCGTTTGGGTTATTACTGGCCCAATATGGAAGTGGATTCATATCAGTTCGTCAAAAAGTACAAACAGTGCCAGATACACGGGAACCTGATTCATGCACCTGCTCAAGAGTTGAGACCTCTAACGACACCCTGGCCCTTTTGCCAGTGGGAACTTGACCTCGTGGGAAAGATTCATCCACCTTCTTCCAATGGCCATAAATTCATCATAACCGCCACTGAGTACTTTACAAAGTGGATTGAAGCCGTTCCCCTATCAACCGTCACAGGAAAGCAAATTTCCTCTTTCATTCTGAATTACATTATCTGCCGATATGGCATCCCTTCATCCATCATAACGGATAACGGGAGACCCTTCAAAAATCAGGATGTCCAGGAACTTTGTGAGCGTTTTAAAATCCAACATCGTTTCTCCACTCCATACTATCCCCAAGGTAACGGCCAAGCTGAGGCCTCGAACAAAACCATTCTGAAAATCCTAAAGAAGACTGTCAATGAAGCTGGTCGCGATTGGCACGTCCAACTCAATCCCGCTCTGTGGGCCTATAGAACCAGCATACACACTCCCACAGGTGCTACACCCTACGCCCTCGTCTATGGCTCCGAAGCCATCCTTCCCATTGAGGTCGAACTCCCATCCCTTCGGGTGTCGTTGAAAGGTCTCATATCAGACGAAGAGTACAGAGTATCCAGACTACAGGAGCTAGAACTGCTAGAGGAAAGGCGCCAGAAAGCTTTTGACCATCTCAAAGCCTATCAACAGATGATGTCAAGAAGCTACAACCACAAGGTTAGACCAAGATGCTTCAAGGTTGGGGACCTCGTCCTAAGAGAGAACCCTCGCAATCAGCAGGACAGAGAAAAGAAAGGTAAGTTCGAGCGTAACTGGCTTGGACCCTATGTAATTGTAGCGGCTTACAGATCGGGGGCATATCAATTGGCCACATCAGAGGGTGAGTTGTTTGATGATCCAATCAACAGCATGCACCTTCGCCGGTTCTATATTTAAGAGAATCCCAATGCAAGGGGGTACAATAAAATCAAAAAATCAAAAAATCAAAAAATCAAAAAATCAAAAAATCAAAAAATCAAAAAAAAAAATGGAAAACATGCAAAAAAAAAATCGTCCTTTGGTGAAAACCTGGCAAACAGGCACCTTGGATAGGTATCATGATGAAAACCTGGCAATCAGGCGTCATGTTACTTTCTAGCTTCTCGTGCAAATAAAAGCAAGTGATGAAAACCTGGTAAACAGGCGTTACTTGTGACAGACCGCATTCTCCATCTTTGGGAATCCAATCACCTTGAGTCCATTCCTCCTCTATTTTTCCCATTCGACCCATATCCATCCCACAAACAAACGCTTGACAGTTACCTATCATGGCTTGATACTCACCTTGTGGCCTTGTCAACCAAGGTTTTGTCCCATACCGTCTCCTCAATGTAAGCCTAGTGTAGTGTCTCTCGTCGGTGGCTATGGTCCGAATCCGTGAACTACGTTGCCTCTGCGCCGTCACGTAGGCAAGGCCATTATTCTAATGCGCCCCCGAGGCTTCCATCTCTCCCAAGGTCCCATACCGTCTCCTTTGTGTGAGCCTAGTGTAGTGTCCCTCATCGGTGTCCATGGTCCAAGTCCGTGAACTACGTTGCCTCTGTGCCGTCACGTAGGCAAGGCCATTATTCTAATGCGCCCCCGAGGCTTCCATTTCTTCCATTTCTCCCATAATCCCATTCATCCTCCTTCTTGTCTTCATTCTTGTCGTCTTTCTTCTAGTCCATCCATGGTCCATTAGGGTTTACCCCAAACTACGTTGCCTCTGCGTCGTCACATAGGCAAGGCCATTTAGCAATGAGCCCCCGAGGCACTAGGTCAGTCCCTTAGGGTCCGTCTCCCCAATAAGGATTGAGCAATCTTCTCACCAAGCAAGCAAATGCAAGCAGAACCTGCGCCTCAAGCAGAAATCTTGACTATGAGCATCTTAACCTATCCAAGGCAAAGCAAATACCCAAGGTCTTCTAACTGATTTTATCTAAATTATGGCAAGAAAAACACATCTAAATGCAAGAATGTTTTGTGGATTGGAACCATGGTTAAGTTACAGAGTCTTGATTTTTGTTATCATGTCTTTCTATGCTACTCAAGGATGCCAAAAGCTAGAGATGCTATGATGGGGGCATGATTACTCTCTTTGTTTGCTGTTTGTGGATTAAACTTTAGTAATGTGAAGCCTTGTCTAAGGACATGATCGGCAAAAGATCATCGAGGACATCAAAGGTATAACATGAATGGGGGCAATCCTTGTTTGTTGAACACAAGAAGTACTCAGGTCATCTAGATTCAATTTTGACTAGATGCTTGTATTAACTTGCTAAATCACAATCCATGTAAGCGGTACTCAGGTCATCTCGGTTCAATTATACCTCGATGCTTGTATTCACTTACAACATTTCAGAAAAGTACCACAAAAAAATGCCCAATGATGAAATAAAGCACTCCAATAGCAAAGCATCCATCCTATATCCATTTATACATCCATACCATACCCCATGCAATAAAGATCCAACAATGCAGAGTATCAATGTTTACAAAAGCTTGCGAGTCCTTCTATCGAGTCTTTCTTCTATCAATCAGATTTCTATCTATCATCAGATCTTTCATCCTTGTCCAGTCAGTCTAAGCAATGATCCAAATGCAGGTCCATCCTTAATCCATATCAATCATGTCAAGTCAATCTTGCACAAATGATCCAATCACAATCAGTGGTCTTGATCCTTGTCTGGTCGTAAACCAACTCGATCAGTTAATCAATCAATTGTCTTATACAGGATGTTGCATTGTCAAAATCATACCAATACACGTGTCTTACATGACATGCTTCATTTCCTGGAACCAAACACTATCCTTCATGTTGCTCTAGGGATCCATCACTCCCCGCCACGACAACACGCCTGCCGTGTTGGTCTAGGGATACATCGTTCCCCGCCACGACAACATTGTTGTATATCATTATCAGTATATCATTGGTTTACCGCTTGACAGGGGCAATACCTTGTTTGTTCTTGTGTCATTTGTGCATACTTGCTTGCCTGCTTGTGTGTGTCATCATTCCATCTTGCATTGCGTATCATTTGGCTCTTTCTTCACCCATTTTCTCCAAACTTAACCTTCTTCATCGTGAGATTGTCCGTCTCACGCCTTCTGCCTTCTTCTCGTCCAATCTCCCGAGGGGGCATCCTATCATCATTAAACTTGTACCAGGGGCAAACTGGGGCATATATCACTGTCAGGCTATTTATTCTTTGAAGCAATGCTGTAAACTGCATTGCATCAAAGAGGGGCAAAATGTATACGCCTAAAAATGACACGAATCATCCTAAATAAATATTCTAAATATTTATTCCCTTCTTCTATTAATTAAATAAATGTTCTAAATTTATTTAATCAATTCACTATCCCATAATTAAATAAATTCTATTTATTTAATTAAAATTCTTCTATTTTGTCCTTCACAATTAAATAATCATGAATTATTTAATTAATCCAAATTCCTCTATCCTAAAGTTCTAATTTCAAAATTCCATGTCACCTTTACACCTCACCTTATCCACCTCACCTTTTCCACCTCACCTTGTCCACATCATCAAGTTGCACATGTAATTAAATATATTTAATATTTAATTACCTATTTTTCTCTCACCCACATGACCTATTTCTTCTCAAATCAGAAGTTAGTTAACTAATCAATCAAATCTGTTAACTGATTGGTCATTTGAGTTCACTAGTCAATCTATTCTGTTGACTCCTCAATCAATCCAGTTCACTGGTCAATCAATTCAGTCAATCCCATAATCCACTCTTCTAACTGATCAATCAAGTCTGTTAACTATTCAGTCAATGGAGTTAACTCTCCAATCAATTTTGTCACATCCCCTCTTTCATGATGGAGCTGGGACACTTGTCACATTTCTACTGGTTGCACATTCCTCAACCATTCTCAGCCGTTGATCTTCACATCTCCTCTCAACCGTTGATTCCCATTCTTCCAAGTCTATAAATGAAGCTTCATTCTTCCATTTTTATCATCCAGGCTTTTGACATCGTTACTCTGCAGAAATACCACCAGCGCGCCTTTGGCACCCACTTGTCATCTACAAGCTTGAGATCACCATTGTTGCATTGGAGCTCACCTTCATTGCATATCACACCATAGCCGTTCACCATCGACTTCCTCAAACAGCTTTAAAAGATTGCACTCTCTGAGGGCTCATCTCATCTACGAAAGGACGATTCGTGATAGGCGAACAACAGAAGTTTCGAAATGGAAGAGGTTTGCTATGTTTGTTCATTGCTTTGTTTACTTGAATCTTCTTTGTTTCTCTATTCTGTTGATGTTTGGGTCCTCTATTATTCATTTGATTGATCATTATTTTACCCTCACGCTTCTCTTTCTCAAATTCTTTAGGAATCAAAATTATTCTTCCTTCATCATCTACAAGAGGTAAATCAATGGAAGGAATGCCATGTAAACCAACTATTTTCTTCAAACAAGAAACATGGAAGACATTTTCTATTCTTAGGAAGTTCCAATTCATAAGCTACTTCTCCCGCTTTCCTTGAGATTCTATAAGGTCCATAAAACTTGGGTTTAAGATTTTTTGCCCCCACTTTATTAATGAAAAATTGATTATATGGACGAAATCTCAGAAACACCATATCACCCATTTCAAATGACCTTTATGTATGCTTCCTATATGCATATATTTTTTTGCTGATTTTGTGCTTGTTGTAGATTGTCTTTGAGTGTTCTTAAAATTTCCTAGCTTTGATTTATCAAATCACCTACTGGAAGAACTCTACTATCTAACAACAATAAATCAACAAAATAAAGTGCATCATATCCATATAAAGCTCTCAATGGTGACATACCAATGGACATAATGTGTGAAGTGTTGTAGAAATACTTTCCAAGAGCAACCATTTAATCCATATAGATTGTTGATTTGAAACATAGTTCCTCAATTACCCCTCAATCCATTTGTTAACTATATCTATTTGACCATCTATTTATGGATGATAAATTGTACTTGGAGTGAGCTTTGTACTTGTCAAACAAAATAGTTCTTTCCAAAAGGAACTAGGAATTTTACTATTTATATCACTGAAAATGTTCTTGGGCAACCCATGCAATCTAAATATTTCTCTAAGAAACAAATTTGTTACTTGTGATGCCTTATATTTTGAGGAGATAGCAAAAAAATGTGCATACTTATTCAATCTATCAATCACGACATAAATGCAATCTCTACTTTGTACCTTGGGAAGTCCTATGATAAAGTCCATTGATATACTCTCCCACTTCTATTTAGGGATTGGTAGTGGCTGAAGAAGTCATGTTGGAAAGATTTGCTCCCCTTTGTTTTGTTGGAAAATCATGCATTCTCTAATATACTTATGCACATCTTCTTTTAGCCCTTTCCAAGCAAATCTCTCACAAATATGCTTATAAGTCTTGTAGTATGCTTGGTGTCTTGCTAAGGGTGTATCATAAAAGGCCCTCAAAATCTTCTCTTTGACTTTGGATTCGGGCACTAAAAAGATTCTATTTTTGTATAGGATCAACCCTTCCAACATTGTGTACCTCTTTGAATTTATCAAAAGTTTTTTGTGTAGATTTAGTCCATTCAAAGTCTCCTTTCTTGATCAAATTAGTTAAAGGAGTATCCAACTATGAAAATCCTTTCACAAACCTCCTGTAATAACAACATAACCCAAAGAACCCTCTCAACTCTATCAATGTGGTGGGAGGTGGCCAATCTAAAATACCTTGGATCTTTTGTTGATCCACTTAGACTCCCTTGGAACATACTACATGTCTCAAATACAATATCTCTATTAATCCAAATTCACATTTGGACATCTTTGCAAAGAAAGATTGATGTTCCAAAATGTCCAAAATTGTATCCAAGTGCTTCAAATGATCTTCCCATGTTTTACTATAAATCAAGATGTCATTAGAGAAAACTAACACAAATCTCCTCAGATGCTTACCAAATACCCGATTCATGCATGATTGAAAGGTGGATGGAACATTGGTAAGTCCAAGGGGCATAACCAAAAACTCAAAGTGTCCAAAATGACACCTAAATGTTGTCTTTTGAATATCTTCATCTCTCATACAGATATAGTGATATCCTAATCTCAAATCAATCTTTGAAAAGTACACAACTCAATATAATTTATCTATCAACTCATTTATTCTAGGAATATGATATCTATTTTTTATGGTCCTCTTATTCAAATCTCTATAATTAATACACATCTACATGGTACCATCCTTTTTTACTAGAACTACTAAAGATGCAAATAGATTGGAACTAGGTCTTATGTAACCCATCTCAAGAAGTTACTTTATAGCCTTTTCGATCTCCTCTTTATAGCCTCTTGGGTAGAAGTAAGGAGTGGTTATGAAAGGTTTTGTACTAGGTTCCAATTCTATGATGTGTTGGAAATCTCTATTCAAAGGTAGTCCTAGAGGAAAATCACTAAACACCACACTAAGCTTATCTAGAATCCTTTGAATATCAACATGATGAGATTGTTTCTTACCTAGGGGATGAAATTTTGGGCTTTATCACACAACTTGTTTCCCATGCAAATTGAACTCTTTAGAAATTCCTCTACATTCTTTTTGCTATCACCACTCATGGAGTTCCATTTGAGAGCCCTCTAAGATTAGCATCTTTCTCATCTAATTTAAACTTGAGCTCCATAGTCTAGTAATTTTGTGTAAACTCCCCTAAAGAATGCAACCATTGCACATCCAAAACCATATTAGTCTTCCCTATACCAACATAAAAATCATCACATACTTTGTAATCTCCAGAGTTATATTAAGCTACCTGATCATTTTGGTACAAGGCATGGTGAATCCATTAGCTATAGTAACATTGAAACCTTCAAATTATTCTATCTTCAAGCCTCTTTTTGCTACCAAAACTTCATCAATAAAATTATGGGTAGCCCCATTTTTTATCAACATAGTCATTTTTTGTCTAGATAACACTCCTCAAACACTGAAAGGGTGATATTTGAGAGCTCCTAAAAGTGCTGCAAGTGTGTCATTCTTTTCATTTTCATTTTCTTCTTCAGGAGTGCTAGACTCATGTGCAAGGTATTCTGAATCCACAAATATTTCAGCCTCATCTATACTTGAATCCTTATCTGATACAACCTCTACAAAATGTACATGTCCCTTGCCAAGGCACCTATGGCCTGGAGTCCATGGTTCTTTGCAATGGAAATAGAAATTCTTTCTTTTAAGCTCATTCATGGTATCTTCATCTATCTTCTTTATTGTATTTTGAGGAGTGGTCTTTTGAGATGGTACTTGATATCCCCTCTTTTAGAAATTCCCTTTATTCTTGTCAAAGGTAAATGCCTTGGGATAATAAGGAAATTTATTTTTAAGCATGGATGGTTGTCAGGTTAGAGCTTTCTTAATTGCTTCTTATAAGGTAGCAGGTGAAAAAGCCTTCACAAGCCCCTTGAGGGGCTCAACCAACCCTTCAACAAAGAGATAGACGATCCTATTTTCATATATATTTGGTACCATTACTTACACACACTAAAATTCTACTATGTAAGCTTCAATTGAATCATGTTGGTTAATTCCTGCAAGTTCTCTAAAATATTCATCTTCATCTTTTCTTTCAAATCTATCCAAAATCCCTTGACTAAATTCATCAAATGTTTGTACAAGGTTGTGTCCCTGAGTGATTAACCCATCATGCCACCAATAATAAGCATTTCCTTATAAATGTAATGTGGCAAATTTTATTGCATCTTCTTCCTCCATTGGGCTTAGAGTGAAGAAAGTCTACATTTTTTGTAGCCAAGTCCTAGTAGAGAGCTTGTCACTACCATAAAAGTTTGGAGCACTCATCTTAAAAACCTTTTGTTGTAATACCTTATTTTCTTCTTCTTTGTGGATATTATGAAATCTTCTATTATAGATTTTCTTCCCAAGAATACTCATGTAACTTTTAAAAGAAACTATATTTCTAAAATCCTTAGATTTTTCTTGATATTCTATGAAGGTTCTATCAACATCATCTTGGACTATATCCTCAACTTTGTCTGCCTCCTTCTCCTTACTTAGAAAAAAAATAGGCTTTGATGGCTTTGGAATTGAACTAACCACTATTTTATTTCTTGAAGATGTGCTTCCTTCTCCTAGAGTGGCTAATGGATTTTCCTGTTTTGTTGAATCATCATTTGTTCGATGATAGTTGCTAGTTTATCTTGTCCTTGACTAATTTTGATTAGATTCTCATGAAAACATTGTTATTTTTGTTCATCTATCAACTTATTCCTTCCTCTTTCTTCATCCACCATGATTTCTTCTTCTATGTTAGATTCTACAATCTATAGTTTTCTTTTCTCTCATCTAAGATATCTAATTTCCCTATCACTAGGAAGCATCAATCAACCAACCCCATATAGGATGGAAATATATTAGATCTAATACCACTATAATGTCCTATACAAATAAAATTAGCCAATAAATTTTAGATCTGATTTACATAAATTAGATCTTGCAAAACTATTACATTTCAACACTATTTTCAACAAACTATGCAACATAATGTTTGACAATTTTACTTAGAAATTTATGAATCTTCCTCCATTGATAATTTTATAATTTTTACATGGATTTTTTCAGTTACAATAGACAACACAACAATAATCTACAAAAACAAATAACTAAAAAATAAAGCTTTAAACTATCCCACACAAACTCAACAAAGCTACTCCACAACTATGCCATCAATCTGCTCTAGGAATCAAATAAATGAACACAATTTCTACAGTTGATCCAAAAGAGAATAAAGAGAATAAATATTTTGAAACATAGCTGCTACAGAAACCCAAACACACACAACAAGCTGAAATCCAAAGCCTCACATAATTTCACTCCAAAATCTTGCAAAAAAACATAATCTAAAGCTAGAAATCTGCAATCTTCATGAAGCTCATTCACAACCTCAAGATGAGATTGTCCTATTGAACCAAAGGGGTTTCATCCTCTGATCCTAGAAACCAATGTGCTTTCTTCCATTAATTCCAATCTCCAATTGGTTTTCGTCCACATAAGATATTGTGAAAATTTTGAGAGTAAAATGATAAAAAAGGCCCCACTGCAAGACAACTCCCAAATATTTATAATAGCCTAAAGCCCAACTTGGGAGCCCCAATACAAATGCCTCATTTGGAGGGAAGATAATTAAAAATTACTTTAAAAAATCTCCCACTCAAAACTGCATACTAAAATTACCCATTTTCTTCCACCATGACAACTTGACTCTTACACATTGACAATTGTCATGCAATCTGTCATAGAATCTCCTATTTTTAGCCTCAAGAGTTACAAATGCTCCTTATGAAAACCCCATCCCCCATTTGGCTAAAAATAAATGAATTTAATATTTAATTGCTCCCAAATATCAAGAAACTAATATTTTACGAGTTCATAATCAAGATATTAAATAATCTATTTTTCTATTTATTTTTCCTTATCCCATGAGAAATAAAGGAAGGCTATATAACTTACCTGAATTAAATCAACTAGAAAGGGGACATGAAAAATCATTTGTCAATTAAAGGGGACATGAAAAGGTTAGGGTTAGATATCCTTCTCGAGGTGCCTAATGTTAGGATTAGTGATATATTATATTTAATAGGCGCCTCGAGAAGGATATCTCTTGATGTACTTAGATATATTATATTTAATATAAATATGCTAGTTATTTACATAATCAACCTACATAGTTTTATACGAAACCAACATACCTCCAACAACAAAATTAGATTAATAATCACCCTCAACAAGGTCAAATGAACTATTTTTATCACTCGAATGTAATTGTTTTGGACCTATTATTAATCAAAGTACATGCACTTATTCATTAGATGATGATGATGATTGAGACGATGAAGGTGTAAATCAACCACAAAAAAGTTAGTCTAAATTAGAAAGGGATGAGCATAAGGCAGTTGGAGACAAATATGAAAATGAACGTGAGTTTATGATTGAACCTACACGGCTAACTACAAAAGTAAACAAAAGTTATTCTAAAAGCAATCAATTCAATGAAAGTCTAAACCATCTGGACAAACACATTGTAGAGAATCAAGAGAATGATAATTTTGATTATACACATGATTCTTGTGAAATCTCATGTTTTGAATTGAATATACTTATGATGATAGAAAAATAGAAAATGACATGTTAGTCATGGGATTCTTGAGTACTTTAGTTGATTTGAATGTACATGGTGAATGCAGAATTCATTGTACAACATAACATGAAGAGACAAAGTGTCCAACATTTCTCACAAGATTAGACTTTATTTTGAAAGGATTAATTCATCTTAGGAAACTCTTTGTCCCTAAAAACAATGAAGACATAGAATATGGAATTTTTGAAAATAAGATAATGGATTCACAAAATGAAAAGGTTAATCAAACTCTTTTAAATTATAAATTACCAAAATTAAGTATGGAAAATTTGAATTAGAAAAATGTTGTTTTGAATCAAGTGAAGTACAAGAATCAGTGGTATGAGTGATACATAGACATGTAGTTTCTATTGGTAAACACTTTTAACTATAGCTATGAATCAGATAAGGGGTTTTGAAAGAGCCCCACCCTTGTACAACAATAGGCCACAATAGGACAAACATGCCAAAAATCAAAGAGGAACAACGTGAAGCAAACAACAAAGTAACAAAAAATAGCTAGTGACCAACAACACCTAGCCAAGTAGGTCAACAAAACAAAGTTGGGTCAAAGCCTAGGAACAACAAGTGAATCCACCACTCAAGACATCTTGAATCCAAACTTCATCAAGGAGCTCTAGAAAATAGTCTTGTCCTTAGCTTTAGTTATGTATTTGGAAGTTGAATGTGGGTCTAAGATAAGAGGGGAGGTCCACTCCATCTAAGTCACCCTCTTGTTTTCCTTGTTGGGAGTAGCACACTGCATTTTGGGGTAAGAGTGTTAGGAAAAGGTGTTGTACAACTTGCATAACATTAAATTAATTTAATTTATTTGTGGTGCATCTTAATTGATGTGTTTAGCCACATTAAATATTAATTTGGTGCCACTTGTAAAAGTTGTATGTAACATTGGGTTAGATATTTTATGTGTGGGAGACATAAGAAAAATATTTATTATTTGTGGAAAAAAATTAATTTTGGGGGTCAATGGTTTTGTGCTCATGGTTTTGAGTCACATTGGTTTTATCTAATACCACAAGTTGTATTTGTGTGAGCTTGAGTCTATAAAAGAAAGCACATGGTTAGTAGTTTGGGTTGCCTATTAGTTGTTTAGTTGTAGGTTGTGTGAGAGGATATCATTGTATTGAGTTTCTCTTTTGAGTGCATATGTGAAGAATGGCATGGGATGTGTGGATTCATGCTTGGATACATGGAGGATACATTAGAGGAGCTTGATGTTACAAAAGTGTTCATGGAGACTTTGTAAGTGTATTGTAATATATTCATTGCTGAATAATACATTGAGTATGGATGCTTTTGGAGGCTGGGTTTTTTCCCTCTTGAGGGTTTTCCTAGGGTATATCTTGTGTTTGTTTTTTTAATCTTTGCATTATGATAAATTTGTAAGCTTGTATGCATCATTATCTCCTTTGGGTTATGTGGAATTGGTTTGATCTACCTATAAATTCTTAACAAAGAGGCCCCAACAATGCTTTCTTCACTAGTCGACTTCCCTTTTCTAAGCTCCTGCGAGCTTCTTTCCTTAAAGCAAATAGTGTTAGTCTTGTCTGCAAGGGGTCCATCAACCACACTGCCAAAAGGAGCCAAATCTATTGTTGAAGGAGCACGCTGGTCCTCCATGTGAAGTTGCTTACCTTTGGCAGCCCTACATCCATGTGAAGCATGGATAGGCATGAGGCAATGGTTGTAGAAAACAATAGAATTCTCATATTTAATTTACTAAACCTAATCGATAAGTTTAGAGGATAAGGTGATCAAAGAGGGGAGCACTTATCGACCAACACATTAATGAAAAACCTTGCATATAGAAGTCATTTTCTACTTTTGGTTACATTGTCCATGACGATGGTCCTATGCCAAGGGCATTGGCAATGCCTTCCCAAATCTCTTCATCCTAGTATTCCAGTGATATCTCAGGAAGCCTCACCTAGACTAGAACAATCTTGATTATTTCTTTCTCAAGGTCAAAGCCTATATTCTACCTCCTAATGAATAGGCAAGAATTGCCCAAAAACAATGGTTCTCCTTCAAGAATGTGAGCATAATCTTCGTGAAGGGAAAATTTGATTAAAAATAAGCCCGTCGGGAGCACTGAGATCACCACAATGCCATTAAAAATCCACTTCCTCTTAGCCTAACTTCTGGAGTAATCCACATTGGGCCTAGATCCAAGGAATTTCTTGGTTAATGTGTGTTTCATCTTGGACAAAGATATGTCCACAAGGGCATCAGGGATTTGAAGAATGCTTGTCATTCCTAATGCATCTGGTGTCTCAAAGCATGTTGCAGGAGAATTACAACTAGTGTCCTCCCTCATCAAAGTCTTCATTACTGGTGAATGGATAGGCGATGAGGCACCCTCCATCACCAATCTTGCCATCAATGACACACCAATGGTGGGAGGCAGTGCTAGGTCCTTCAAATATGCTGGGTCCACAAACCCACAACATAAACTACCCCATCCCCAATTGTAGGGACTAAAGCACCTAGATCAAAAGCCTTCCTGGGCTTGCTAGGGGGAGCAGGAAGCCCTTGTGTAGCCCCTAGATGGAGCTACTGAAAGAGGGACTCCCTCTAATGCTACCTTGAAATGTCACCAACGCCTCCTTGAGATCCACACGAGACTGAGAAGATCTCAAGCTCCTACAGGCATCCGACTAGATGTCTAGAAGGTGAACATCCTTGTCATCCTCATATGATCCTCCCCACTTGTCCATGCACCTAGAGCTGGTCTTTGAAACTCCGTCACCATCTTCACCATCATTATCACCATCTTCATTGTCATCCTCGCTACTTGCCTGTCCCTGGTTCGAAATCCCCCCGGTCTTGTTTTCTTGCTCTTCAATATTTTTTTTTCACTCTTTGACATTGTAACACAAAGACATGTTATGATAGTTTTAGTTTTATGTTTTAGAAAATAAAAATTCTAATATGCTATGTTTTGTATAGTATAGACAAATTATGGAGAAATATAATAGTAGATTGCATTTGAAATTTAAAAAATCAATACAAAAATATGATTTACTCACTGACCATTTATCAACTTTTAAAGATAAAAGGTAATTTGGGCAATCAGTGATAAGAATGCCAATGTGGTGGTGCATATATCGAATGAAAGATGCTTGCATAAATAGGATTTAATGGTTGGGGAAGCACACCCAATGCATTCGCATTTAGTGTCTACAAAATTAGAAGTTCCCAATTCACCTAATTTAGATGAAACTTGCAAGGGTAATTACCATTACCGTGTCAATATGTAGAGAAAATTTGAGTTCATTCAACTCTATGAGTGAAGATAAAATTGACACCAACAATATCCAAGAAACAACTCAGTCCATTCAATTTGTGGTTGTGTTTAACATGAGACCACATTGCAACAACTTGCCCAATTTTGAAAACTTTTCGGTGTCCTCGGTTTAACTTTTAGGGAAAATGATAACCGAATTAAATTAGATTAGTTGGTATGTTCTCTTGGTGTACATGAATATCTAGATTTCCCCAAATTTGTACAAGAAGATGGAACTCATGTAAGCCATAATTTTCATGATAAGTGGACTAAGCCGAGTGACCGTGTATTTAAGAACCCATGCACAAACAGATATTATTCCACATGGATTTACACAAGAAGGTAAAATCGATGTTCACAACTGTTTTTATGAAAGAGATGATCCCCTTTTTCTTAATTCACATAATGCCCAACAAGGTCGAGAAAAAATGTTTTACTCTAAAAATTAGTTTCAGCACAAAAAGCCCTAGTTTTTGATTCATCCAATGACTCGTCTGAATGAAATAAGACTAAAGTTGATCTTTTGAATTGTCCAAATAAAGTTAATAAGGTGTTTGATGCTTTGTGTGATACTTAGAAATGTGCTAGTCCATAAATTAAGAGAAACATTTTTTTTGCCTTATTTTCATCAATAACACTGATACCGTTATAGAATTAATTTTTGGAGGGGAAGGAGAATAGAGTATATCAAGTTTGGAAGTTTCTACACATAGTGATAAAGAGAATAGTGAAGTCATAAGGAAGAAAAGGAGTTCATGTATCAATATATTTTAGTTAATAGTGATATCATGTTGCATTTAAATTTTGTATTAATGATGATGATAGTGAAGTCATAAGGAAGAAAAGGAATTTATGTATCAAGATATTTTAGTTAATAGTGATATCATGTTGCATTCAAGATCTAGATGTTGAAGTATACCAAATTTGTCCAAGTGATGCATCTAAGGAATCACATGCTATTGTTAAGAATGAATCTAATGTATATATATTTTTTGAAAGTGATCCATAAGTTTTAAATCTTCTTATTTAGATATGCATGAATGATAAAAGTTGTAATGTCTTCTGAGAGAGATACTTAAAACATCCAAGTCAAAATGGAAGATGTATTTGATAATAATTTTATATGGTATCCAAATCTAATCTATCATATATTTCAAGCCCTAAATTTGAAGAAATGCATATGGTAGTGTAAAAATTAAAGTATGACATGAAAATCTTAGGATTTTTAGTTGATTTGACGACCTTGTCTTTACCAGACTAGTGTAGGATTCATCTTATTAAACATCATGGAGAAGCCAAATGTCATGATTTCTTGTAATGCACACTAGTGTGTACGCCTTATATGCTTTTTGATTTATATGATTTATGTTATATCAAATGTTTTATCAGTCTATTGTGTGATTCAAGTGTTATGAGCCATTGCACCAAACTTTTTGATGAGACCTATTGTACCATCAAGGTGTTTTGATAGTGTACTCTATATGCTTTTGTGGAGATGTTTTGTATGACCATTGGTGTGTTCTTGATGAAATTTTGCATTGGTATTGGATTTTCAACTATGTATTATGGGATGCATATGTTGTGCTTTATACGTTTAGATCATTACAATGTTTCAACTTCACTATTTTTACTATATTCAATATAGTTGTGATTATTATATCTATTTTAGCATTAAGAATTATTGTTGATTATGGATCTTATTTCCTACAACATGCTAGTCATAGATGATATCATGATTATGATTTATATCACGTTGGGTGGATTCTGTTGCTTCGTCTATTATTATGTGTAGGAGGTATGCTTGATGTTTGACCTAAGTGTGCATGGATAGAGTTATTCTCCAATGGTGGTTATATTGGAGATGGTTGTCTTTGGGTAAAACATGTATGCCAACCTCTATCTCACTTGATTTGAATTTGAGATGAGCCTTGTGAATCCCTGTGTAAACCCGGATTTGAATCAATGACCTATTGGTGATTTCCATCCTAAAATCGAATATGGATAGATTCCCCTATATTTCTATATCTAAATTTCAAATATAAAACTAAAACTAAAAATTAAACCATTGATCATAAGCATTTAATATTCATGAAATCATAATGATTAATAAATGAATTGCTTAGTGTCTCATTAGCCAACCTTGATGCCAACTACAAGCATTTAGTATTGTAGTCTGTTTTGTGCACACTCTCTTTTTCATTAAAATGTAGGTTTCGAGTCCCTTTGCTTGATCCTTCTAACATGAATTGCTTCCCTCTTTATCTCATTATTTATTCTTTGTAAATTTTCCTAGGTTTCCTTTGGATTCTATTACACAAGGATTAAACCTATGGTTTTAAAAATATGGGCTTAGTCCCTTTGTAAATATATTTTGGCTCTTGATAAATGGAAATGGTATTTTTAGATTTTTTTCATATCTTAACTTGGAGATTGACCCCTAGTTTAATTTTGTGAATATGTTTGTGTTTTTTTCTTATGACCCCTAGATGGAAGTAAATGTATGTGATGCATATAAAAGTTGTTGGCCATGATGATATTGGTTTAGGGAGTTCTATGTTCATGTAACTTTGTAGGGTTGAGTTAGGCCTACCATAAGCATTTACTATTCATGAATGAAGAGTGGTTGTGTACTAAAGAGAGAGATAATTGATCACCAATATTTGGTGCATCGCCCATTTTTTATTTTATTTCTCTATCCCTATATCATTCTTAACCTTTACTCTTATTCTAATCCTTACCCTCTTCTTATTACTTTTCCTTGTCATGTTAGCTTAGAATAGATTGGCAATTAGATTGTATTTTGTTCTACATTTTTAGATTAGCTTAGATTATCATTAGGTTAGTAGTCCCCTATTGTACTTTACCCACATACCAATGGGAGGAAAATTTTCTTGAATCAGGGTAGAACATTTTTGTTCCAACAAGTTATTATACATTGAGATCTGTCATGAATATAATTGTTATTTTCCATATTAAAGGAGTATATTATTGATACAATGATGGTTATTGAGGAGTGCAAGTGTTTTGGAGAATAAATCTATTGTATTCAAGGGATAGAGATTAGTGGTTAAAGCATTTAACTTTCATTGTGGAGACATTCAACATAATTTCTAAGGTGACATCTAAGATAGAATTCTATGTAGTGATTCTTAATCTTCCATCAAATTTCTTACAACAAATGCTAAGTTTTTTTTAATGTTTGAGTTAGGATTAAGGGAGCCATATTCCCTAAAATGGAAGATCAAAACTTAAACCAACTTCTCACAAAGGAGGGCTACCATACATTAATATTCTTCTTTTCATTATTATAAGCCATATTAACTAGCTATATTACATATAAAAAAGGATTTTTTCCCCTTATCTGGTTACATTATAGCACTATATACATATTATCTATACTTTTATGCAATTATTGGTTTCCAACTCAGTCATCACCTGAATCCTATGATTCTTCAGTTTCAACTTCCTCCACCCAATCGTGTTCTTCTTCTGCCACTATTCCTACCAGCATTTTGAGAAAGTTGATTCCCCACCCAACTTCATTCCTACTTCCATCTTCACAAATGCCAACGGCCAGGATAACAAAAGGAACCCATGGTCCATTATGGGTTGGTAGGATTAATGTCCAATTCATCCCTTCCAGATGAAAGTTGAGTCCAGGCACCACTACATTCAATTTTCCTCCAACCCTCCACATCAGAATGAATGAATAAGAGTCCTCTCCAGCTCCCTGGCGGAGTCCTTTGATTCACCCAAGTTTAGGCATACACCAAAGAACATGGTGGTTATGTTCGCGTTACCCCCGTACTTGTGTTTTGGGCTCATGAACGTATCTCCTAGAACCATCTCAATGGTGAGCAGACTGATCTGGGACTAGACCTTGAAGACTTTCCTCAGCCTCTGTTTTGAGATAATTCCCTTGAATTCTATCTGCCTCTTATACTCTACAAGAGTGAAAGTAGCTTCCATTCTACCAAAATTTCTTTTTTGGTGAAATGTACCACCATTGAAATGTAAATATATAGTTGCACGCACTGCCAGTCATCTCAATTCTTACTCCCATCATTTGCCACCTCATATATTCATGGGAATTAAATGTTTCTCATCCATTCTCTGCTAATCCCATGCTCAGAGCTTGTCTTCCATACAGTGAAATGACTGAAACTTGCCTTTAGCTTGCCATCCTTACCAACCAATAATTAACTAACGTCATTTCTCCTTATTCCCAAATCATATCTTCCCATTGTCCTCCATGTAGATTCCCTTGCCATCGTGGACTATCCTACATCATCTGCTCCCTCTTGCTTTAGAAGGATATCAAGATTCGGGATCCTCTCAGTCCATTCCTTGATCTTATTACTAATTTTGAGATCCTCTTCAATGTCAAAGGCTATACATTAGCTAATTTGTTAGTATTCTTATTACCTTCTCTATAGGAGTGGCTTATCCTATAGTCCCAAAATTTCTTCAATAACTCTACTGCTCTCAACAAAATATTATTGAGTCTCCAATTTGGAGCCTCCTTACATCGCAAGGCATTGATCGTTACCAATGAGTCACCTTCAATATGAATTCTTCTTACTTCTAAAGACAACCCCAGATGAAGTCCCATTATTAGATTGAAAACCTATTCTTTTAGCTCTAGCCCCCAAAATCTTCCCTTCATCATTCCTGATAACACATCCTATACTTGCTTGACTCGGATTGCCACATGACGCCCCATCAGTTTTGACCATCCTAGATCTGGTGGGATCCATCTTACCAACTTTCTCTCCTTTGAGCCTTGATTAACCTAGCCAACCCCATAAACGGGGGACAACAAATGCTAAGTTATTTGTAGTTGATGTTGTATATTTTTCTTAACAAATTTTTAATATAAATGCAAGTATTTTTCACACAAGGTTGGAGTACTTAGATCTACTAATGAGGTTGGAAACAATATTTTGTGTATTCTACCTAAACCATGACTTTCTTATGAGTATGATGGCAATACATCCATCATTGCTAAGTTAAAAAAGGTTAAATTTTATTTTTGTTAACAATTTTTGTAATATATAAATGTAGGTGTTTTGGAAAATAAAGCTATTGTATTCAAGGGATTGAGATAATTGGTTAAATCATTTAGATTTCATTGTGAAGATATTTGATATTATTTCTAAGGTGACATATAAGATAGAATTCTAAGTAGTGATTCTTAATCTTCCATCATTTTTTTACAAAAATGCTAAGTTAGTTGTAGTTGATGTTGTTTATTTTGCTTAACATTTTTTTAATATAAATGTAGGTGTTTTTTTACACAAGGTTGGAGTACTTAGATCTTATTATGAGGTTGGAAATAATATTTTGTGTATTCTACCTAAACCATGATTGTCTTATGAGTATGATGAGGTTATGATGGAAATACATCCACCATTGTTGAGTTAAAAGTAGGTTAAAGAACTTATTTTTCTTAACAATTTTTGTAATATATAGATGAAGGTATTTTGGAGAATAAAGCTATTGTATTCAAGGGATTGAGATTAGTGGTTAAATAATTTATCTGTTATTGTAGAGACATTCGATATAATTTCCAAGGTGACATCTAAGATAGAATTCTAAGTAATGATTCTTAAAATCTTCCATCAATTTTTTACAACAAATGCTAAGTTAGTTATAGTTGATGTTGTTTATTTTTATTAATAATTTTTTAATATAAATGTAGGTGTTTTGGAGAATAAATCTATTGTATTCAAGGGATCGAGATCAAGTGGTTAAAGAATTTAGCTTTCATTGTGGAGACTTTCAATATAATTTAGATATAATTTAAAAACATCTATTGAATCTAAATTTTTAGGACCTTTTCTATATTCTTTACATTTAATTTTTTTTAAAAAACCTTTAATAGAGATAGTTAAAAAGGATTATTTCATGTTTGAACATGTAAAGGTGAGAATGTATTATCATATATTATTGAGTTGTGAATAATAGAGTCAAGAATTGCCTAATTTAATATAATATGTTGTGAATAATATGTTTTGAATAATTGAGTTGTGAATAATATGTTAATGGTTTGCAAAACATTTTATTATATGGTTATTGGCAACTTTACACTACTCTTAAATGAGCACAACATCCACCTATATGTGTAAATGAGACATTCGTAGGTGCCACAAATTTTGAGAATCACTGTGTCAAATTTTGACAACTTTTTTCTCTTAGGGCTCTTAAGAGACTCTTTTAGTCCAATGTGGCCCAAAAGGATATGGAGACCCAGGGAATGAAATGAGGCCTCCACTAGCATTCACCTACCCACCCCGACATGTTGGCACTATTGGTTCAATCCTGTGAGGTGTGAAAGAAAAAATATGACTCTTCACACCTTTATACTAAACACCATTGAGGCATTTTGCAATAATGTATTCGTTATTGGCATGGTCAAATAGTTTTGAGTTGATGAAATGGAGAGAGGTTATTGTAGAGGGACCTGATATCTAGACATAAGTCTAGACAGATCATTCCTAGGTGCCATGAACTCTGAGAACTACTATGTCAAAATTTGGTAGTTTTTTGCTCTTAGGTCTCTTAAGAGACTTTGTTAGAACTGTGTATCTTGGAAGGATTGGGACACTTTGGGAATGATATGAGGTATCCAATAGCATTCACCTACACACCTTGATGTGTTAGCACTGTTAGTTTGGTCTCATGACATGAAGAATACAAAATATGGCTCTTGGCACCTTTACACTAAACACCATTGAGGCATTTTGCATGAATGCATCTTTTGTTGACATGGTCAAAGGATGTTGAGTTGATGAAAATGAAAGAGGACATTAGGGAGGGACCTAACATATAGCTATAGGTCTAGATAGATCATTCTTAGGTGCCACTAACTCTAAGAATCACTCCATCAAAGTTTGGTAGTTTTGTGCTCTTAGGTCTCTTAAGAGACTTTGCTAGAACATTGTAGCTTGAAAGAATTGGGACACTTGGGGAATGAAACATAGTCTCTTATAGCATTCACCTAGCCACCCTAACATGTTGGCACTGTTAGTTTGGTCCCATGAGGTGAAGAATATAAAATATGGATCTTGGCACCTTTACACTAAACGCCACTGAGGCATTTTGTACGAATGCATTCATTTTTGGTATGCTCAAACAATGTTAAGCTGATGAAAAATGAGAGAGGTCATTGTAGAGGGACTTGAAGTCCATTCATAGGTCTAGACATATCATTCCTAGGTGTCATGAACTCCAAGAACCACTCCATCAAAGTTTGGTAATTTTTTCTCTTAGGTCTCTTAAGAGACTTTGATAGAACCATGTAGCTCGAAAGGATTGGGACACTTGGGGAATGAAACAAGGTCTCTTCTAGCATTAACCTACTCACCTTGATGTTTTGCACTGTCAATTTGGTCCCATGATGTGGAGAACACAAAAATGGCACTCAACATGGTGCAGTCACAGTTAGGAGGGTTCACAGAATGAACTGTCCCGACCATGCAGCTAAAGTAAACACAATGGAAACAACTCAAAGATGTAAAGCAAATGTAGATTTAGCCATTTAGTATATCATAGGATTCAAATACAGATTGGCCGGCAATATGCGGGCTTACAAATTAGGGCTCACAGGTCTGATTATAGAATATGCACATGATATAACTTTGTAGCTCCTTCACAAAGAGTTCAAACTATCGATCTTCTAAATCCTAAGAACCACTTTCCTAAGGATCTATTACATCAATATATATCATATTCAAAACATAAGATTCCTCTGTGTCGGCCAAGGAAGATCACAAACTTCGATGAAGAGTTGTAACGTGTGTACACGGATAGGTCAGACCTAAATGAATTAAACTCCACAAATGAATGGAATGATGTACCGATCTCAGGGAAGGTCAGCCACAAACCAATAAACATTGAATAATGTGTCATTCAGCTTTGAAGGTTGTGAAATGCTCCACAGTTCTTCTCTTTTAGCTGATTATCTGAGACTATCAGGATGCTCTACTATGAGAAAACAATTGATCTTTTGATAGCAATAAATTTCCAGTACTTAATCCTAATGCTCTAAATTTTGGATATGTTGTGCATGAATGAATCTAGATGCTAAGTCCAGCTTCGCAATATCTAACATGCAACTGCGGTAGAATGCAGATCAAAATACAGGAACTGCTACTAACTGAACTACCCGAACTGAACTAGAAAAAGAAAGAAAACAAAACAAATTGCAAAAAAATTGAAATGTAAATGTTTTTGGTTGATACAAGATTGCTCTTGAACTAGGGATGCTCTTGCATCAGACATCTGGGGTTATTGAAAAAGTGAGCCCCTCACTTTACTTGGGCTAGAGGAAAACCAAGACGGTCTACCTCAACCTAAGAAATCCATGATGAATCTTCTTCCGGTCTATCTTTCCACTTCACAAGATATTCTTTGTATTGTCTTCCTTTGGTGCTGCGTCCATCTCTGTTATCCAAAATGTCTTCAATATGCTCCGATGCTTGTTGTGGTAACTGTTTCTTCAAGTCTTCTTTAATGCTGTCACTAAACTCTGCTTCATGATACTGATGTAGGTCTGCAATATTGAAAATAGGTGATATACCCAATGTCTCCGGTAACTCCACTTCATATGCATTTCTTTAGTCAAGTTTTCTGAGTATCTTACAAGGTCTAAACTTCTTCATCTTCAACTTGTTATATGTCCCAACTGGAAATATTTCTTTTCTCAAGTACACCATCACTTTATCTTCAACTACGAATTCTTTGTGTCTTCTTTTCTCATCTACTTGCTCCTTATACTAAGTATTGTTCATATCTTCCAAATACTTCTTTACCTAATTATGCACTGTCTCCATATGTCCTACAAATTCTTCTGCTTCTGCACTTCTCTTATCTACCATACTGATATCTCTCAACTCTGCAACTCCTCTAGGGTTTACTTTGGTAACAATCTAGAAAGGTGTTCTTTTGGTTTTCTATTCACTGAATTATTGTAGGCAAACTCTGCTTGTGAAAGAATCAAATCCCAACTTCCTGCTTTCTCTCTAACCAAGCATCTCAATAAATTTCCTAAACTCCTATTCACTACCATGTCTATCCATTAGTCTATGGATGAAATACTGAATTGAAAATTAATTCAGTCTTCATCTTCTTCCAAAGTGTCTTCAAAAAGTATCCAAGAAATATGGTGTCTCTGTCTGAAATTATGCTCTTTGGTAATCCATGCAATCTCACAATCTCCTTAAAAAATAGGTCAGCTACATGCACTGCATCAGTTGTCTTCTTACAAGGTATGAAATGTGCCATCTTTGAAAATATGTCTACCACTACAAATATTGAGTCATGTCCTCTCTGTGTCTTAGGAAATCCCATTACAAAATCCATACTTATGTCTTCCTAAGGTCTCTCTGGTACTGTCAAAGGGTTATACAATCCAGTGTTCTGACTACTCCCTTTTGCAGCTTGACAAACTCCACAACTCTGCACAAATTTCCTAACATCCTTATGTATCTAAGGCCAAAAGTAATGTTCACTTAGTAAAGCCACTATTTTATCAATGCCAGAATGTCCTACCAATCCACCACTATGTTTCTCCTTGATCAAATTATCTCTCATTGAACTTCTAGGTATACACAACTAATTTCCCTTGAACAACATATCTTCCTAAATGAAATAGTCCAACCACTTACTCCTATCTGCCACAACAGGTTCCTTACATGTTTTCCAAGGTTTCTTACATGTTTTCCAAGGTTTTGCAAAATCAAGATATTATTCATATAGGTTCTTCAATTCTTCAATTCCCAACACTTCAACTCTCATCTCTGTCAACAAGTTTCTTCTGCTACTCAATGCATCAACAACTTTATTTGACTTACCACTCCTATGCTTCAATACAAAAGTGTAACTCTATATGAATTTTACCCATCTCATATGTCCCTGATTCAACTTTCCTTAACTAATCAAATATTGCAAAGCTTGATGATCTGTATAGAACACAAACTTCTTAGGTAACAAGTAATGTCTCCATTTCTTCAAGGCTTGAATTATGGCATAGAACTCTTGATCATAAACTGAATATCTTCTCCTTGCATCATTTAACTTCTCACTGAAATATGCTACAGGTCTACCTTCTTGACTTAACACTGCTCTAATTGCATTTCCACTTGCATCAAAATCTACTTGAAATACCTTATTGAAATCCAGTAATGCCAAAATTGGTTGCTCTATTACTTTGTGCTTCAACAACTCAAAAATTTTATGTGCTCCTAATGTCCACTTGAAATCCTTTCTGTCATCTCTTATTCTCTCTATCACAGGCTTACAAACTGAACTAAATTTTTTGATGAACTTCTGGTAGAAACTAGCTAATCCATGAATGATCTGACTTCTCCAATGCTCTTCGGTGTAGGCCATTCAACAATTTCTCTCACTTTCTTAGGGTCCATCTTCAA
Source organism: Cunninghamia lanceolata (assembly GCA_027924645.1). Classification (NCBI taxonomy): domain Eukaryota; kingdom Viridiplantae; phylum Streptophyta; class Pinopsida; order Cupressales; family Cupressaceae; genus Cunninghamia; species Cunninghamia lanceolata. The sequence goes on along the minus strand of BSBN01000983.1, from coordinate 538,791 downwards.
TCCTTCTGTAGAAATCACAAATCCCAAGTATAATAACTCTTCCTTCATGAAACTACACTTCTTGATGTTTATCAACAATTTCTTTTCTCTTGGTCTCTGCAATACTTGTCTTAGGTGCTGTAAATGTTCTTCTTTTGTCTTACTAAAAATTAGAATGTCATCCAAATATACAATAACAAACTTACCCAAGAATCAATCCAAAAGGCATCACTAACCACTCATACAATCCTTCATTTGTCTTAAAAGTAGTCTTCCATTGATCTCCTTCTCTAATTCTGATATGATGGTATCCACTCTTCAAATCTATCTTTGTAAAATATTTTTCTTCACTCAAACAATCCATGATATCATCTATCCTAGGTAAAGGAAATCTATACTTAACTGTGATCTTGTTTATTGCTCTAGAGTCTATACACATTCTCCATTCTCCATCTTTCTTAGGTGCTAACACTGTAGGTACTGCACAAGGACTCAAGCTTTCTCTGATCAAACCTTTCCTCAATAACTCTTGTATCTGTCTATTCAGTTCTTCATTCTCTGCTATTGTTATTATGTGTGCTGCTTTGTTAGGCAAACTAGCTTCCGGTATAAGATCCATGTGATGACTGATACTTTTGATTGGTGGAAATCCTTTAGGTACATTGTCTGATATGATGTCTTCATACTTTATCAGCAACTCATATATCTCCTCTGGTTGTGATTATTCAGTCTCCCTCTTCAATGTTTTAGGCTTCTTAGGAATCAAGGCATAACACATATTCTCATGTCTCAAACCATCCAGAAATTATCTTCCATCTACCAAACATATTCTAGCATTCCCACATGCTTCCCTCTTAGGATTATCTTCCAAAGGAATCAAAGTAATTTTCTTTCCATTTGATGCTATAGTAAATGTATTCTTTCTCCCATCATGTATAGCTTTTCTACCATACTGCCAAGGTCTACCCAACAAAATATGACAAACATCCATAGGCATAATATCACACAAGACTTCATCATGATATGATCCAATATGAAATTTCACCAAACATTGCTCACTCACAAGTACCTTATGATCATCCTGAATCCATGCTATTTGATAGGGCTTAGGGTGTTTTAGTCTTTCCAACTTCAGCTTAGTCACCATCTCCTTTGAAACTAGGTTATTTGAATTACCACTATCAATAACAACTTTACAACATTTACCTCCTGATTTACATATGGTTCTGAACAAACTCTTCCTCTACAGTGGTTCCTCATTTGTCTCTTCTTTAAATAGTGTTCTCCTCATCACAAGTGATTCTCCTTTCTCATGTTTACCAACTAAACTCGGTGATCCAACATGTTCTTCTTCCACATAGGCTGCTCTTCCACTGTTCTTTGTTCTCTTTCTTGTACTCCCCTGATTACATTCAAATGCTTTATGTCCTTCACCTCCACACTTGAAGTAGGTTCCTTTGGATGTTCTCCTATCATGTCCTCTTCCTTCTTTCCTGTATCATTCACTCCAGTATGCACTAGGGTTTCCTTTGTGGTAGAAATTTTTGTCATCTCTCTGATATGCATTATTATCTTTCTCATCCTTCTTGAATGTGTTCTCTTGTCTGTTCTACTCCACAAATGATTTTTCTCCTCCAGAAAATGTTCTACCTCTCTAAAATTTACCTCTACCTCTTTGTCTTTAATCATGCCACTTATTTAACTTCTCTTCAACTTTCAAGGCAAACTGGTATGCTTCTTCCAAGGTTGTCATTCTTACCAAACTCAGTTCTTCTTGAATGTTCAATCTCAATCCATTAATGTATCTAACCACTTTCTCCTTGCTTGCTTCACCATGTCTTGTTCTTATGATCATCTTATGAAATTCTTCAATATACTTCTTCACAGATTTCTCCTTTTTCCTCAGGGTTTGCAATCTCTTCAATAGTTCCAACTCATAGTCAGCAGGTACAAACTGATTCTTCAATTTCGTCACCATCCTATCCCACTTTGTAATCTTTTCTTTCCCTCTTCTATTTCTATTCAACTAAACTTCTTTCCACCATATAGTAGCATGTCCTTTTAGCTTTGTTTTTGCAAATTGCACCTTCTCCAGATCTTCAACTTCTTCATACTCAAAGTATTCTTCCATGTCATTTATCCAGTCAATCAATTCTTTAGGATTCAAATTGCTAGTGTAATTAGGTACATCAACTCTAGGTCTCTTTCCAATCTTTGAAATAGCTCGCAACATCTTGACTTGATTTGATTCTTCTTCTTCGTCATCTCCTAGGGTTTCGCCAATTTGTTCAACAAATTGAAATTCCTCTTCATCATCACTTTCAACATTAGGTCTAGTTGTCAATCCTCTTTGCCTATCTTCCTCGACATCATCCAATTGAATTCTCATTATTTTCATCATTTCCATCATCTCATCCATTCTTCCAGCCATTGTTCCAATAGTAGGGACTCTCCTCGGTGGCATCTTCCTCGAATCAAGTGCAAACTTCCTCAATTCGGTGATCAGGCTAAAAGGTGACAACTGCCTCACAATCAGTGATAGATTGTGACACAAGTAACCTACCTCAGATTCAGTGATCTACCTACAACAAGATCTTACGAAATTCCTTCACTCAATTCACTTCAAAAGATTTGAACTTTTTCTCTGATACCACTTGGTGCAATCAAGATTAGGAGGGTTCACAGAATGAACTGTCCCAATTGTGTAGCTAGAGTAAACACAATGGAGACAACTCAAATATGTAAAACAAATGCAGATTTAGTCATTTAGTATATCATCGAATTCAAATACAGGTTGGTCAGAAATATGTAGGCTTACAAATTAGGGCTCACAGGCCTGATTAAAGAATATGCACATGATATAGCTTTGTAGCTCCTTCGCATAGAATTCAAACTATCAATCTTCTAAATCTAGAGATCTACTTTCCTAAGGATCTATTACATCAATATATATCATATCCAAAACATAAGATTCCTCCGTGTCGGCCAAGGAAGATCACAAACTTTGATGAAGAGCTGTAACATGTGTACATGGATAGGTCGGACCTAAATGAATTGAACTCCTCCACAAATGAATGGAATGATGTGCGGATCTTAGGGAAGGTCAGCCACAAACCAATAAACATTGAATGATGTGTCATTCAACTTCAAAGGTTGTAAAATGCTCCGCATGTCTTCTCCTTTAGCTGATTATTTGAGACATTTAGGATGCTTTGCTCTAAGAAAAAAGTTGATCTTCTGATAGCAATAAATTTCTGGTACTTAATCCAAATGCTTTGAATTCTAGATATGTTGTGCATGAGTGAATCTAGATGGTAAGTCTAGCTCTGCAAGATCTGACATGCAACTGCGGTAGAATGCAGACCAAAATATAGAAACTACTACTGGCTGAACTACCTGAACTGAACTACAAACAAATTGAAATGCAATTTTTTTTGGTTGATACAAGATTGTTCTTGAACTAGGGATGCTCCTGCATCATAATACTTTTACACTAAATGTTAATAAGGCATTTTGCAAGAACATGTCCATTGTTGACATGGTTAAATGATGTTGAGTTGATGAAAAATATGAGAATTTATTGTGGAGGGACTTAAAATCTAGCTGTAGGTCTAGAAGAATCATTTCTAGTTGCCACGGACCTTGACAATTGCTCTATCAAAGTTTTACAATTTTTTGCTCTTAGCTCTCTTAAGAGACTGTGTGAATCGAGTAGCCTGAAAGGATTGGGATACTTGGGGAACAAAATGGGGCTTCCTCTAGAATTTTACTTCCCACCTTGACATGTTGGCACTATCAGTTCAGTCCCATGAGATGAAGAACACAAAATATGGCTCTTGGCAACATTGTGCTATATGCAAATGAAGCATTTTGCAAGAATGCATCCATTATTGACATAGTCAAACAATGTTGAGTTGATAAAAACTGAGAGTGGTTATTGTGGAGGGACTTGAAATCTAGTTGTAGGTCTAGATAGATCATTCTTAGGTTCCATGGACTCTAAGAACTACTCTGTCAAAGTTTGGTAGTTTTTTTCTCTTAGGTCTCTTAAGAGACTTTGCTAGAATTGTGTATCCTGAAAGGATTGGGACACTTGGGGAATATAATGACACCTGCTATAGTATTTTCCTACCCACCTTGACATGTTGGCACTATTAGTTTAGTCCCATGAAGTGAAGAATGTAAAATATTGCTCTTGGCAATATTATGTTGAATGTAAATGAAGCATTTTGCAAGAATGCATCCATTGTTGGAATGGGTAAACAATGTAAATTTTATGAAAAATAAGAGAGGTTATTATGGAGGGACCTAACATCTAATTTTAGGTTTAGAAAGATCATTCCTAGGTGCCACAAACTCTAAGAACTTCTTTGTCAAATTTTGACAATTTTTTGCTCTTAAGTCTCTTAAGAGACTTTGTCAGAATTATGTAGCCCAAAAGAATTGGGACACTTGGGGAATGAAACAAGGTCTCCTCTAGCATTCACCTACCCACATTGATGATTCAGCACTATCAGTTTGGTCCCATGAGCTAAAGAATGCAAAATATGGCTCTTCGCACCTTTACACTAAACACCATTGAGATATTCTATAAGAATGCATCCATTGTTGGCACGGTAAAAAATGTCTAGTTGATGAAAAATGATAAAGGTTATTATGGAGGGACCTAACATCTAGTTGTAGGTCTAAATAGATCATTCCTAGGTGCCACAGACTTCGAGAACCGCTCCATCAATGTTTGACAATTTTTTTTCTCTTTGGTCTCTTAAGAAACTTTGCCAAAATCATGTACGCTGAAGGGATTGGGACACTTGGGAAATGAAATAAGGCCTTATCTAGCATTCACCTACCTAATCTAATGTTTTAGCACTATCAGTTTAGTACCATTAGGTGAAGAATTCAAAATATGGCTCTTGGCACCTTCACACTAAATGTCATTAAGGCATTTTGCAAGAATACATCCATTGTTGGCATGGTCAAATGATGTTGAGTTGATGAAAACTAAGAAAGGTTATTGTGGAGGGATCTGACATCTAGCTATATATCTAAATATATCATTCCTATGTGCCACAAACTCTGAGAATCACTCTGTCAAAGTTTGGTATTTTTTTGCTCTTAGGTCTCTTAAGAGACTTTATCAGAACCATGTAACTTGAAAGGATTGGGACACTTGGGGAATGAAACAAGGTCTCCTCTAGAATTCACCTACTCACCTCAACATCTTGGCACTATCATTTCAATCCCATGAGGTGAAGAACATAAAATATGGTAAATGTATAGAGGGTAAAATCATGTCAAACATGTCTCTCTCTCATCCTCTTTTCCTCATTCAGCTCTTTCCCTAACCCATATAGAATGTGAAATGAGGGTATGCTAGACTTGTATAAGGTGAAATGAAGGTAAGAAAATAATGTCAAACATATAATTTCCCTCTCTCTCTCCCTCCCTAACTAAAAATATAATGTCAAACATATATCTAAGGTGAGATGAAGGTACGAAAATAATGACAAACATATAGAAGGTGAAATGATGATGGTGCAGTCACGGTTAGGAGGGTTCACAGAATGAACTATCGCAGTTGCATGTTAGATTCCTCTGCGTCAGCCAAGGAAGATCACAAACTCCAATGAAGAGCTGTAACATGTGTACACGGATAGGTTGAACCTAAATGAATTGAACTCCTTTGTAAATGAATGGAATGATGTGCAGATCTCGGGGAAGGTTGGCCATGAACCAATAAACATTGAATGATGTGTCATTCAGATTTGAAGGTTGTGAAATGCTTCGTAAGTCTTCTCCTTTAGCTGATTATCTAAGATTGTCAGGATGCTCTGCTTTGATAAAATAGTTGATCTTCTGATAGCGATAACTTTCCAGTACTTAATCCAAATGCTCTAAATTTTGGATATGTTGTGCATGAATGAATCTAGATGCTAAGTTCAGTTCCATAAGATTTGACATGCAACTGTGGTAGAATGCGGACCAAAATACAAAAACTGCTACTGACTAAACTACCTGAACTGAACTAGAAAAAGAAAGGAAATGAACTAAACTGCAAACAAACTGAAATGCAAATGTTTTTTGTTGATGCAAGATTTCTCTTGAACCAGGGATGCTCCTACATTAGACATCCAAGGTTATTGAAAAAAGTGAGTCCCTCACTTTGCAGGGGCTAGGGGAAAACCAAGACGGTCTACCTCAGCCTGAGAAATCCGTGATGAATCTTCTTCCAGTCTGCCTTTCCACTTCACAAGATATTCTTTGTATTGTCTACCTCTGGTGCTGTGTCCATCTCTGATGTCCAAAATGTCTTCAATCTGCTCCGATGCTTGTTGTGGTAACTGCTTCTTAAAGTCTTATCCAATGTTGTTACTGAACTCTGCTTCATGATACTGATGTAGGTCTACAATATTGAAAATAGGTGATATACCCAATGTCTCTGGTAACTCCACTTCATATGCATTTCCTGAGTCAAAATTTCTGAGTATCCTACAAGGTCCAAACTTCTTCATCTTCAACTTGTTATATGTCCCAACTAGAAATCTTTCTTTTCTCAAGTATACCATCACTTCATCTCCAACTACAAATTCCTTGTGTCTTCTCTTCTCATCTACTTACTCCTTATACTTGTTGTTCATAACTTCCAAATGATTCTTCACCTGATTATGCACTATCTCCATATGTTCTACAAATTCTTCTACTTCTGCACTCGTCTTATCTGCCATATTGCTATCTCTCAACTCTTTAACTCCTCTGGGGTTTACTCTGGTAACAATCTCAAAAGGTGTTCTTCCAATACTTCTTTTTACTAAATTATTGTATGCAAACCCTGCTTGTGAAAGAATCAAATACCAATTTCTTGCTTTCTCTCCAACCAAGTATCTCAACAAATCACCCAAAATCGTATTTTCTACCTCTATTTGTCCATTAGTCTGTGGATGAAATGCTAAACTAAACTTCAAGTCTATCTTCATCTTCTTCCAAAGTGTCTTCCAAAAGTATCCTAGAAATCTTTTATCTCTTTCTAAAATTATGCTCTTAGGTAATCCATGCAATCTTGCAATCTCCTTGAAAAATAGGTCAGCTACATGCACTGCATCAGTTGTCTTCTTACAAGGTATGAAATGTGCCATCTTTGAAAATATGTCTACTACTACAACTATTGAAACATGTCCTCTTTGTGCCTTAGGTAATCCCATTACAATATCCATGCTTATTTCTTCCCAAGGTCTCTCTAGTACTATCAAAGGTTTATACAATCCAGTATTCTAACTACTCCCTTTTGCAACTTGACAAACTCTACAACTCTGCACAAATTTCCTAACATACTTATGTATCTAAGGCCAAAAGTAGTTTTCACTCGCCAAGGCCATTGTCTTATCAATGCGAAAGTGTCCTGCCAATCCACCAATATGCTTCTCTTTGATCAAATTGTCTCTCATAGAACTTCTAGGTATGCACAACTGATTTCCCTTGAACAACATATCTTCCTAAATGAAATAGTCCAACCACTTACTTCTATCTATCACAACAGGTTCCTTACATGCTCTCCAAGGTTCTGTAAAATCCAGATCTTCCTCATACATGTTCTTCAATTCATCAAATCCCATCACTTCAACTCTCATCTCTATCAACAAGTTCCTTCCTCATCTCAATGCATCTGTAAATTTGTTTAATTTCCCACTCCTATGCTTCATATACAAATGTATAACTTTGCATTAACTCTACCCATCTCATATGTCTCTATTTCAACATTCCTTGACTGTTCAAATATTGCAAAGTTTGATGATCTGTATACAAAACAAACTCCTTAGGAAACAAATAATGTCTCCACTTCTTCAAGGTTTGAATTATGGCATAGAACTCTTGATCATAAACTAAATATATTCTCCTTACATCATTCAACTTCTCAGTGAAATATGCTACAGGTCTACCTTCTAAACTTAACATTTCTCCAATTGCATTCCCACTTGCATCAAAATCTACTTGAAATACCTTATTGAAATCTCGTAATGCCAAAATAGGTTGCTCTGTCACTTTCTGCATCAACAACTCAAAACTTTTATCTACTCCTAATGTCCACTTGAAATCCTTTCTATTACCTCTCATTGTTTCTGTCATAGGGTTACAAATTGAGCTAAACTTTCTGATGAACTTCTAGTAGAAACTAGCCAATCCATGAAATGATTTGACTTCTCTAATGCTCTCTGGTGTAGGCCATTCAACAATTTCTTTCACTTTCTCAGGATCCATCTTCAATCCTTCCTCAGAAATCACAAATCCCAAATATACCAATTCTTTCTTCATGAAAATACATTTCTTGATGTTGATCAACAATTTCTCTTCTCTCAGTCTCTGCAATACTTGTCTAAGGTGCTGCAAATGTTCTTCTTTTGTCTTATTGAAAATCAGAATGTCATCAAAATATACAATAACAAACTTACCCAATAAGTTCTTCAAGACTTCATTCATCAACCTCATGAAAGTACTAGTTGCATTTATCAATCGAAAAGGCATCACTAACCACTCATACAATCCTTCATTTGTCTTAAAAGTAGTCTTCCATTCCTCTCCTTCTCTGATTTTGATATGATGGTATCCACTCTTCAAATCTATCTTTCTAAAATATTGTAACATCCAAGTTCTAAAAACATAATAAAACCAAAAAAATTACCATAGAGTAATTCAACAAGATAAAAATGAGATAGAGATTTTTTTTTCTTTTATTTATCTCATAAACAAATATCAATAATTACAAGGTTTTTCCTTTACAAAGAACAATACATCATGAAGTCTTTCTCAAAGACAAAGTTTACAATGTAAATCAATTACATAGTCAATTTGGAATAAATACTATTGTTGAATATCTGAGATCTTTATCACAAGTCCTGACATACCTTTTGCTTAAAGAGAGAGTATCTTTCATGTGATTTACCTCCATCCACAGACCAGCGGTCTCCCACACATCTTCCACATAGGAAGTGGCCCTACCCTTCACGAGGGATATAGACCAAAGGTGACCAATGGTAATTTGCCTATCCCGAGTACATAGTGTTGCATCCTACACCTATCCATCAATACAACCCTAGATACCCTCTAGCTAAGTATGATTTCTGATAGATTGTGCATTCCAGATACAGTGAATCAACAATGCATGCAGAAGACACTTGTATTACTTTGGCCAAAGCTTTAATATCAATAACGTTCATAACAAGCATGGTCATTGTGTTCACTCACCCTTACTCAACTTGGATTCTGTCGTATTTTCACAGTTTATTCATACTGACAATATTTACATAAATAGTCTAATCACCGAGCCATGATATTGGATTCCTTGACAAGGATAAGTTTAAATTTCATAACTATTTATCTAGTTCATAATCATTCTTAGGGTTAACCTATTACCCTTGGAAAATACAATTTCACTAAATAATCATATATCAACCCTAGGAGATTTAGGTTCTTATTCGACCAATGGTTTAACTCATCCATGGTTAGAAATAATTTAACTCTTGTAAAGATAATAACTCCTATTTCAAGAACATAAATACTATTCAAATCACTTCTAAGTAATGCCATTACCTTCACTTCTCATATACTCATAAAGGAATTCTATGTAAAGTTTGTAGACATTGTCTTTCGACATAAAATAGGTATACTATAAAACTATACTCGCCAAGATTATTTGTATAGATAATATAGAAGATCTTGCAACATTTAGTAAATTTTCTAAACTATCCTTAGTTAATCGATAACTCAATAGGTTTACCATAATTGACATAAGTCACTTAGACTCTAGTTTCTATTGGTAAGGAATCATTCTTGACCATGTATTTAACCAAGAATGGCTTCAAAAGATATTATTTTCTATTTGATATTCAAGATCACACTACTCATAGTTTGGTAAGTTTTCCCTTAATAATTAGCCTCTACTAATTCTTTTGAATTACTTTTCAAGACTAACTTATATCTACACAGTCGGTTGTCCTCAAAAAGAGACTCAATCAAGTATGAGACTGGTTCTCTAGTTTCATAATAACTACGTTATTCTTTGTGAAATAGATACTAATAGAATCATTTGGTTCCTAAACTCATATTATGACAAGCATCATAGTTTTATACAAAGGTACGGGGTCAGCCTAATTAAATCATTAGATAGATTACATTATCAACATAAGAATCGGCCTTACTAGGCTACATCGACTCCCAAAGCTTTAAACTAAAATAGAATAACAATTATAAAATGACTTACTATACCCTCCATATACAGTAGACTCATCTCATCGAACTGCATCGATACTAAGAAGAGAGACACAATCGGCTCATCTTCATCGAAACATTTATAGTATAAACTTGAGGATTATCAAAAGGAAAATGGATGATTATCCAAGACAAGAATACATTAAATCTTTCATTATTTTCTACATGCATAGAAATACAAAAGCATTTACCTGAAGTGGTGCTTTACACAGCAAGGATGGTAGATTGAATATACTACAATCTTCCTAAGAATCATTCTCTGCTATGCGCAGTCCCTCTTCTATCCTCTGTTACCAGACCCTACCCTCCCAAAAATGAATCCCACGACTATCAAAGTTGTGGTTACTTAAGAGCTCCAAACTGACTCATTAATGAGTTGTGCTACTAAGCACTCCACTCAAGATAGTTAGAAAATCATTCATAACAATGGTTTTTAGTCTCTAGTGAAGACTCAACCACTGGCTATAAAGGTGCAATCGACACCATATGTCAATCTTTGTAAAATTTGTTGAGATGAGTGAGTAAATGTGGTTGGTTATACGCCACTCCTCATCAATGAGGTCGTCAACTCAATAACAGAAAGAGAGCAATCGATTACTCTTAAAGAGTAGTTGTTGGCAAGAGACACTATATGGATTCATGATTGTTGTCATTGATGGCAACAAAGTTCATCCCACACATCCGCAAGACATGGTATGTCTCTACCGGAAGTCAGAGTGAAGAATGTTGTGGTCCGGTAAACAGGAACAGAGCATGTGGCGAGGTCCGACAAACAGGTCCGGATCTCTCAGAGAAAGTATCTTGGTGAAGTGCAGATTTGGGGAAGTAAAGAGTACTACCTTGAGTGATAGATTCCAAGGTTTTAGCCTCCGGTGATAGATGAGATAAAAGATATGAATACTTGAGTACCGAGTTCTTGAGTGACAGTGTGAATAGAGGAAGAACTGACTGACAGAGCATCAAACTATTTTCCAGATGCATTTCTAATGGTGGTAAAGATTATGAAGACATGAATTATGTTTGGCCGACATGATTAATGATTTCTACAAGTATATGCTTGATCCGCATTACTTGATGTGCAAGAATTCAACCGACAGAACAGAGTTTGTGAGAAGATTGATTGTTCCAGGTGCCGACTAGAAAGATAATGAAATCACTTGTGCGGATATATATATATATATATATATATATATATATATATATATAAGATGGATTTAGTTGTGAGAGGTGTTGTGGTGATATGTGATATGTGAATAAAAGCAGAGCAGAGCAGAAACAGTAAAGAAGGTCTGGTATGTGAAAGGAAAGCAGCATAAGAGAAGAGGAAAGATGAAGTGCAGCAGATCAGTGTACTGAGCCTAATCGGAACTAAACTCTAGCATATGTGGATGCTACCAATCATTTCAAGTATTATATAACACTCTTTTGTAGATAGTGTGTCTCTTGTAGGCAGTGTACCTCCTTGTGAGCAGTGTGCTCGGGCAGTGAGCCCTAATTGGCAAGTGCCATTTTGTATTTCCTTATTCTTCTAACAGAGAATAATCTTTGGGTTAATCACCCCGTGGTTTTCTCCCTTAACAGGGTTTCCACATCAAAAATATTGTGTCATGTGTATCTCCATTTCATGGTTACGTTTGCTTGTTTGAATTAATGCTGCATTGATTAATAAGAAAGTTCAGAAAGAAGAAATAATTAGGATAACTGATTCACCCCCCCTCTCAGTTATCAACAATTGGTATCAGAGCTAAGTTCCTCCTAACAGAGCCTAACAACTTGAGGAAGATCTGGGAGTTCAAATGGATGCATATGGTTTAAGGGAACAACTCAAGACTGCCCTTGATGATCTTGAACAGTCAAACTCTGAAGTCAATGAATTAAAGGAAAAACTCAAACAGGCTGATGATTTCATGAGAGAACTAAAAGACAAATTAAGTCTCTCTATGAAAAAGAGAAAGGAGTTGCTTTAGTAGTTGGCAAGACAAGGTGAAGCAAATAATGCAAATGAAGAGCTGAAGGAAAAAACTAAGTTGTGTGAAAAGTTATCAAAAGAAATCATTATGGTAAGACATGAAATGGAATCAGGAGTCATGAAGTTTACCCAAGAAGTTGAAGAGAAAAGAAAAACTGAAGATAATCTAAGACAATCTCTCAAGGTGAAATTAGAAGATTGTCACTAGATGGATAGAATTATTAGACATCTTGAATCTGATCTTGAAGATGCTAAAGATAATGAAGTAAAACTTGAGGATCAAATTATCTCTCTAAAAAGGGATCTTCAAACAGCAAATGAGTATAAAGAGAAATTCAAGATAAGTTTTGCTCAACTTGAAGTTCTTATTGGAAGTCAAAAGAAGGTAGATGACAAGTGTGGTTTGGGATATGAGAATGGAGAAAGCTCCAGATCCAGTCAAAGGAATTTTGGATTTGAAAATCCAAGGAACAGGCCTAGAAGACCTCTGGTAAGACAGCCTAATGCTCAAATATATCCATCCTTCAATTGATATTGCCACAACTGCAATCACTTTGGTCACAAAGCTAATCAGTGCAGAAAGAGAATGAATCAGACTAATTCATCCTTCTCCGGACAGTGTTTTAACTGCAAAAGGTATGGTCACAAATCTCATGAATGCAGAAATATGCAAATGAACAAATCATTCAATGGTAGATGCTTTCAATGAAATAGAATAGGTCATATGGCTAATCAATGCAGATCAAGAGGATATCAGTCAAATATGCAAAGAAATGTTGTTTGCCAAATCTGCAATAGATTCGGTCATAGTGCAAAATTTTGTAGAAGCAAGAATTAGGACAAAATAGGTCCGATATATCATAATCATCAAGATAAGGGTAAACAAAAAGTGAATGCGGATGAAGTTAAAAGAGAGATGAACAAGATTTGGGTGAAGAAGAGTACAGAGAATGTAGAGGATAGATCTGCACCAAACTCTGGTACTGATATTCCTTCTAGAAATTAAGAGATAAGCTCTGGCTCAGGGGGAGACACAAAGAAAAACTTGTTCCCCCAGCCGGTCAATTGGTACCTGAAATTGGCACATGTGAAGCTGCGGATCAAATAGTTTCTAGATAAACATGTAAAGAAGGTCAGGTAAAGATCTGAAAGATCCGCAAGAAAATTTAAAAAGTTTAATTCCTTCAGAATTGGTCCGGTTAAACAAGTCCTCCAGGAAAACAGGTTTCTCACAAGGTTGGCCCGGTATGGATCCAAATTGAAATAGCCTGATCTGCAGATATATGAGATGATCAGGAGAAGAAGTGGACATTGTGATTCATCACTAACATTGATCACAAAGGCATCATAATGATCTGGATGAGTTTCTTCCTCCTTGATCAAGGAAAACCAGGCAAACCAGAATGAGTTAGGTTGCGCATTTATTGCAGGGTAAAAAATTAGGGCTTCTTGGAATCAAATAGTTCATTTGTCTGTCATTTACACATTTGTACACTCACATGCGAAGAAGAAAGAAAAGGAGCTCTACAAGCAACTTCTTCCAAAAGATCAAGGCAACTCTTCATACAGCTCTATTCGGATTTCTTTGTGTACCCTAACCTGCGTAAAAGGTATTTATCATTCTTGATATCCTTCAGTAAGATTGTTTGATGATGGCTACTCTGAATATAGTAAAGATCTCTAATAGACCTCAGCCCACATTTAAGAAACATCCATATAAATCCTTGGAGGTAGCTCCTTAGGAGCATTTTCTAGTGTTCCACATGGTATTTTGCATATAGAAGACATTAGGGTTTACATACACGCAAATATTGAAGAGTTTGTGGAATTCAAACTAAGAGATATCTATCACAAACAACTGTTAGATGATTCATTTGAGCTCAAACCCTAATACAAGGGCCTCCGGATTAAGCAGTTTGCACAATTCATACATTTCCCCTATTTTACTGAGGATGAATGGGGTAGGTACGTTTTGAGTAGAATACACGACAACTTTATGTGGTTAAATGGACCATTCAAAATCACAAAAGATGCCATTAGGGCAGTTACCGGATTACACTCATCCGGTGGGATTCCTGTTCTTAAATCTGTGAAGAATCAAACTGTGAGTGAGGCTACCAGATCCAAGTTTGACAAAAGAGCAATGACAGTAGATGACATCTCTGATCCGGATGTCAAGTTTGCCTCCATGATCATTAGGTATAAAATGTATCATTCTAGCAGGGAAAATTTTGTACCTGGAACTGCCATCTACACTGCATAGGAAATGCTAAGAAAGGATGCAGACTATGATCTTTGCCAGCTTCTCTTGAACCAACTTATGGAGAATCTGCAGAAAATAAAGAAAGATAAAAAGAATTCATTCAAGTATGGTGGATTGATATTGTGCTTATTCTTCTACTTTATGAATGAGCTTCCCAGATCTAGTGGTTGGGTATGGGAGAATGATAGACCGGTAGCTATCCAAATCAGAGATTATTTACATGGACTTGGTGACAACAAAGCACAAAATACAGCTCTGTGGGGATATTTCAAGAACTTTCAGAACATGATGCAAGCAAGAGAAAGGATTCCCCAGTCTCTTGTTGAGAAATACAAAGACACAATTTGCTTTATGGTAGAGACTGATCAGTGCCTAATGGAGGCAGTAGAACCAAGAACTGTATGGATCATGCCCATGGGGTATGAGGTTGATGAACAAATTGTGGAGCTGCATGTTCAACACATGCTAAGTCAGCCTAAGGATCCAAAGGCAGAAAGGTTTGGAACCTTTGAGGAGGTGAGTATAAAAATTCATGTTGAACTCAGAGAACCAGAGATCAAGAGGAAGGTGAGAAAAAGAAGTTGACAGTACCAAGGTTGTAGAGGAAGAGAAGACCCCAACAGAGAAAACCACAACTGATAGTGGTATGAATGTAGAAGGAGAGAAAGCTCCAAGGGACAGTCCTAAGAATGCAGAAGAGAAGAAGCATCTGTCTCTGGTAAGAGACACTACAAAAACTGTCCAAGAATTCCTAAATAAAGAAACAATGGAGATTGATGAACCGGAGCTTCTACAAGGACCATTTAATTTTGATTCTCTCTCTCCGGTACAGACTATGAAGATTGCTTCATTTGCTAATGCCAAGGTTAAAGAAAAACTCCTAAAGTCTCACATGGAAGATTGTGAGTTGATAGAAGCTACCTCCGGAGTGCTTGAAAAGATTATGCCATCATTTCAGAAAGATCCCACAGCCTCCTCTTCTGGTAATCTCAAAAGCCAGTAGTGTTAGCACACATTTTGATTCACTAGAGAAGTCAGCAGAAGATAAGGTCCAGAAGGAATTTCTTGCAAAAAGATTATCAGAGGTACAAGGGTTGATAAGTAATGATAGGAGAAATATGAGTATAGGGATAAAGAGCTTAGAAAATGCTCTTATAGATGGCAGAAAAATATACAAATTTTGTATTTCATGGTCCAAAGCAACAGTAGAGATTGAGAAGAAAATAAAAGAGCAATCGGATAAACTACTAAGTTTGTCTCAAAGTTTTGATCCTCTCTCTTCCTCCATAGTCAATCAAGAGTGTCAGACTATTGCAATCACAAATGCAATAAAGAATTTTGAGAAGGAAAAGAAGAACATAATTAGCCGGATGGGTGAACTCAGAAGAATCATTATCCCCAAGTGAGAGGCCATGCATGAGGCCATAAGTGATGCTTAGACTACCGCCCAAACCAATGATCTGACAGATCTTAAGAGGGTAGAAGCTTTTGCATTTTTGTTGAGTGGTCACATTTCAATTTTGGATAGAATGAAGCAAAGTTGGGCTACAAAACTCGTCCAATTGAAGACATCCTTTGCAGACATTCTTCAGCTTATGTGAGCATGTAATATGTGGCTAAGTATAGTAAAATTTTTGAAATTTTTGGTGTGCGGACCCTACCCTTTGCCATTGATGTCAAAGAGGGAGTGAGGAGTAGTGAAAAATGAGGAATCCAACTAAGGGGGAGCTCCGAAAAATGTATATAATAACAAAGCATCAGCCAAGGGGGAGCATAGTGTAAACACTTAGTCATTTTTCACTAAGTGTTGCCATCAATGCCAAAGGGGGAGATTGTTGGCAAGAGACACTATATGGATTCATGATTGTTGTCATTGATGGCAACAAAGTTCATCCCACACATCCGCAGGATATGGTATGTCTCTACCGGAAGTCAGAGTGAAGAATGTTGTGGTCCGGTAAACAGGAACAGAGCATGTGGCGAGGTCCGACAGATAGGTCCGGATCTCTTAGAGAAAGTATCTTGGTGTAGAACGGATTTGGGGAAGTAAAGAGTACTACCTTGAGTGATAGATTCCAAGGTTTTAGCCTCCGGTGATAGATGAGGTAAAAGATATGAATACTTGAGTATCGGGTTCCTGAGTGATAGTGTGAACAGAGGAAGAACTGACTGACAGAACATCAGACTATTTTCTGGATGCATTTCTGATGGTGGTAAAGGTTATGAAGACATGAATTATGTTTGGCTGACATGATTAATGATTTCTACAAGTATATGCTTGATCCGCATTACTTGATGTGCAAGGATTCAGCCGACATAACCGAGTTTGTGAGAAGATTGACTGTTCCGGGTGCCGACTAGAAAGATAATGAAATCACTTGGGTGGATATATATATATATATATAAGATGGATTTAGTTGTGAGAGGTGTTGTGGTGATATGTGATGTGCGAATAAAAGTAGAGCAGAGCAGAAACAGTAAGGAAGGTCCGGTATGTGAAAGGAAAGTAGCATAAGAGAAGAGGAAAGATGAAGTGCAACAGATTAGTGTACTGACCCTAATCAGAACTAAACTCCAGCATATGTGGATGCTACCAATCAGTTCAAGTATTGTATAACACTCTTTTGTAGATAGTGTGTCTCTTGTAGGCAGTGTGCCTCCTTGTGAGTAGTGTGCTTGGGCAGTGAGCCCTAATTGGGAAGTGCCATTTTGTATTTCCTTATTCTTCTAACAGAGAATAATCTTTGGGTTAATCACCCCGTGGTTTTCTCCCTTAACATGGTTTCCACGTCAAAAATATTGTGTCATGTGTATCTCCATTTCATGGTTATGTTTGCTTGTTTGAATTAATGCTGCATTGATTAATAAGAAAGTTTAGAAAGAAGAAATAATTAGGATAACTAATTCACCCCCCCTCTTAGTTATCAACAGTAGTTTGGTCCATCATGGTTTAACATTAAAGGCTCTCCTCAATAGATGCCTATGACTGCATAATTAAAATCCATAGTAATTAATCATGAGGTATTACCTCATTCGACTCATAAACATATTATA
This sequence comes from Cunninghamia lanceolata, assembly GCA_027924645.1. Taxonomy (NCBI): domain Eukaryota; kingdom Viridiplantae; phylum Streptophyta; class Pinopsida; order Cupressales; family Cupressaceae; genus Cunninghamia; species Cunninghamia lanceolata. Next base: position 521,266 of record BSBN01000983.1, on the reverse strand, counting down.
TTTGATTATATCAAATATTATTTTTATAGCATTATCTCTATTTGATTATTATGATATAATCAATAAAAGAATAATACTAAATAAAGGATTATGAAAAATGTGATCGGGTTGAGGTAGTCTCCCCATCACGTTCCATTGACAAAAACACGTCATCTTAACTTGACGATAAAGTCTTAACGTTAAGAATCTACTATACACTACAAGTGACTTAATAATAATAAGATGACTATTTTATGACAATAACATCATAATATTTACGTTAAACATAAATAGTCACAATTCATACACAAACAACATTGTTAATGTTATCAACGACTAAGATGACTTACTATGACTTAAAAGGATTGTATAATATCGACTACGTATTGATTTGGTTCAAAAGTAATACAAGACAAGACTTACCTCTTATGACACATTGGTTCACGTTTTCGTTAAACAATTATACTTGATTTGGCAAATAAACCACTCGTAACCCGAGGTCTATATCTCTCTCCTTGAAAGATACTCTCTCTCTCTCTCTTCTTTGAGAGTCATCTAAGAATTTGTATTCCTATTTCAACTTGTAACCAAACAATATATGATCAGTGCATCATTATTCAAACAATTCAAATAATAAATCAAATCTCATAATGCAATTATTAAATTGATAATAATATAATCTTTTCTATAATTTCATAAATGACATTCAATATAATCCATGTTTTTCCTTGTCATTAATCTAATTATCATAATAAATTTACTTATGTCCAAGTAAAAGTAAAAAGTATAGCAAGGCAAAAATTGGGGATGTAACATATCCTTCCCCTAAAGATTCATCGTCCCCGATGATATAAAGTATCAAAAAGTAACTAAAAAGCAAGTTCATTGTTTTCAACTGATAACAACATTAAATAAATGAGGAAACTTTTGATAGAATTCATGATAATCCTCCCATGTAGCATTTTCCTCAGCATATTGGTCCCATTGGACCTTGCATTGCAAGACCTCCCTGTTATGCAAGTGGAGCTTGCACATCTCTAACATCTTGAGTGGCTCGATCATGACCGCCCCTGGATCTTGCATCTGTAAAGAATTCCAATTCAAAATATAATTATCACCTGCAACATATTTCTTCAAATAAGACACATGAAAAACATTGTGCATTCTAGACAAGGCCGGTGGTAGAGCAATTCTATAGGTAACCAGATTGACTACTTCAAGCACTTCAAAGGGTCCCACATATCGAGGGGCTAGCTTAGAAGACTTCCCAAACTTAATAGAACTTTTTTGAGATTTGACCCTCAAAAGAACTTTTTCTCCAACAGAGATTTGCCTTGGAACACGCTTTGCATCCGCATAGCTCTTTTGCCTATCATTGGCTTCTGCCAATCTTTTTCTGATTAGCTTAACTTTCTCTTCCATTTCAACTAGCATTTCTGGTCCAATGCTAATCCTATCTTCTAGCTTATCCCAGCTTATAGGAGTTCAACATCTTCTTCCATACAATGCTTCAAATGGTGCCATCTTAATAGCAGAATGATAGGAATTGTTATAAGCAAATTCCACAAGCGGTAAGTATTCTTCCCACTTATATTGCTAATCCATGCAATACATTCGCAAAAAATCTTGCAAGACTTGGTTAACTCTCTCAGTTTGCCCATCAGTTTCAAATGGTAAGATGTACTCACATTGAGTTTAGTCCCTAGCACAAAAAACAAAGTTTGTCAAAACCTTGATGTTACACGCACATCTCTATTCAAGATAATCTTTTCAAGGAAACCATGCAATCTAAACACTTCTTGCACAAATTTGCAAGCTAACACAGGTGCTCCATCAGTCAAATTCCCTGGTATAAAATGAGCTACCTTTGTGAGTTTATCAACCACAACTAAAATGGCATCATGTCTATTCCTTGACATAGGAAGACCTTGAACAAAATTGATGCTAATAACTTGCCATTTCCACTCTGGCACATCATGTGGGTACAATTGGTGCAGGAGCACCAAGACATCAGGGTTTTGGTTAGATTTTCTAGTAGGTTGTTTTATTTAATAAGGTATTTTTCATCTTTTAATAAGGCTTAATGCCATTCTTATAATGGACTATGTCCAAATTGCTAGTTTCTACTATTGTCATATAGTAAGTCCTAGTTAGGACAGTCTTGTAATTGTTGGTAGTTGAAAGAGTCATTTAGATTTCTATAGGTTAGTCATTAAATTTCCATGTTGAAAGCCTTTTAAAGGCATGTCTTAGGTTAGTACGTGTGATATAACCATACCAAAGGTTAATCCAAGTGTCAAAAAGCATTTAAACCATAAAAAGCTGGAAATACAGTCCAAGAAAAGACAAGTTTCTAAAAATAGTTTTTAGAACAGCAGTTAAAAAATCATGAAAGCATCGATGGTTTGGGAATGCCAAATGTTTTTTGCTTTGTAGAAGGCTTGTTTTAAGCCAAGGAAGGTTTCCAATGTGAAGGGGATTCAAAGGAATAGAAAGAAAGAACAAGAAAGATAACTGTTTTCTATTTTTTCCTGATTTTCTGTGTTTTTGTTATTGTTTTCCTACCAAGCCCGCGACTATATGGATGTATTATTGCCCAAGCTTGTAATGGATGGAAAGAGATTTGAAGTACCTTTGATTTGAGTCTGGTTTGGTGTCCTAACAATGATCTAGGTGAAAGATATCGTTGTTTTCCCAAAGACTATTTTTTTAAGTTGCTGTTCATTTATGAAATTGACTATTTTTCTGCATTATTCCATACCTGTACGGAATTTTCATGGCACAAGGGTATAATGGTTGGATGGGGTGTTGAAAGAGCTTTGCATTGAATCTTGGTTGGGCTCCTATCATCAATCTTGCTAAGAGAAATCACCGATTTACCATAGACTGTCTTAAAACTGCTGTTACAACCATTAATTTGCTGTTTTCTACATATATCCGTACTTGTACAGCGTGGAGGTGGTTGATGTTTGTAATGCATGTTTAGAGTGGAGAGTTAACTTTCATCTGCAAGTGGTTGGAAGTCTTGACACAAGGTTTAGAGTGAGAAATCATTGTTTTGGTGTTAGACTATCATAAACCCTGAATTAGGGTCTTCTGAGCACAACGATGGTTATGTCCTCATTCCACTGATCTTTCCTATTTTTGATCAATGGAATGGACTGTATACTAGCTGTTTCAAGGTCTTGTGAAGGTTGAGGGCAGGAAAATAGTGAAGGGTAGAGTTTTCCATATAAATGGCCCACCAAGATCCATGAATTGGAGGCTGATAGAGGACAACAGTAAGATATGTGATGGCCACCGTCTGAGGAAGTGGAGTTGGTTTGAAACACCAATCATCAGCATTGAGGCAAGTTAACCCTAGATTTAGAAATGATCCATTGACAAGAAATGTGGAGGTAGTCACTACAAGAAGGTGATAGGCCTCTTGATGATAGTCACTGCAGAGAAGGCTTGTAGACTGCCACTATCAAGAAGGTAAGAGATTTGTTTGTCATTGCTTTGCCAATGAAGGCATTAGATGTGAATGCATGTTATAGATGTGCTATGAGGATGAGTTTGTGAGGGAGATCATTCCAAGGAGGCTTGAGTGACTGTCTTGGTGCAACCAAGTTATGACAGTCTATGAATACTATTGTCCTGCTGTCAAGGATGCTCTGCATCATTTTTGGTATCAGAGCTAGCTAGTAGATCCTTGAAGGTGTTGTGGATCTTGTGAAGAAGATAAGGTTTGTGAGAGTTGTGAAGATGCCTCCAAAGAACCAGATAGCAAGAGAGAATGCTGAGTTGAGAGAAGCCTTAGAGGCAAGAGAGAAAGAGCTGAGGGACAGAAGAGAACAGGATGCTGTCAGAGACAGAGAGCTGAGGCAAGTGAGAAGAGAAAATGCAACAATCTTGGCTAGATTGGAAGCATTGGAGAAGAAACCTAGAGGGGATGAACAAGATGATTCAGAAGGAGATGAGGATGCATATGAGAATCCTCCTAAGGATGAGTTAGATGCTGAAGAAAAGAAGTTTGTAAGATTGCTGAAGGCAGTCCAAGGAAGTGGAACCAAGGCAAACATAGAGCTACCTATCTATCAGGGGAAGATGGATAGTGAAGAGGTGTTAGGGTGGATAGATGCCCTGGAAAATTTTTTTGAGTATGAGGAGATGACTGATGAGAAGAAGATCAAGTTTGCTAAGACAAAACTAAGAGGAACAACACTTACCTGGTGGAGTAGTGTGCAGACAGAGAGAATGGCTAGAGGTGCATCAAAAATCACTTCTTGGGGTAGGATGAAGGACATGATGAAGGATCAATTCCTTCCATCTGATTACTCTATTCAGACAAAGAGGATGAGATAGAATCAGAAATAGGACATGGATGTTATGTCCTATACTAAGCAATTTCATAAGCTTAGTATCAGAGGAGGATTGGAAGATGAAGAAGAGAAAGTGGCAAGGTACCTCAATGGGCTTAGGTATAACTTGCAGGATGAGATTGGTTTTTCAGTACCAAAATCAATTGGAGAGTGTTTTCAGTTAGACATCAGGGCTGAAGAGAGAGTGAAGAGGAAGCAAGAAAGGCAAGGAGGTTATGGAAGAGGAAACCGAAGTAGGGGCAAACCTACTAGTGAAGTTCAGAACAACAATGAGAAGGGTAAGGAGATTTCTATAGAATAGAGAGGTGGATATAGAGGTGGAGGTAGATTTGGATTAGGAAGAGGAGTGTTCACAGGTAGATGTTATCACTGCAATGAGGTGGGACACACATCTTTCAGCTGTCCTAAGAAGGATGGTGTTGACAAGAGAAAGGATACAAGAGTTCACTTGGCACAAGAGGAGGAGAAGCCAGAAGAACCAGAAATGTCGTCAGCCTCTCCAATGATGGATGGAGAGATGCTCATGGTGGAAAGAGGCAAGGTGCAGCAACCACCATAGGTATCTATTTTCAGAACTAATTGTTTGAGCCATGGCAAGATATGCAAGTTGATTGTAGATTCAGGTTCTCATGATAACTTAGTTTCTTGGGAAATGGTGAATAAGTTGGGGTTGAAGACTTTTGATCATCCCAGTCCTTACCATGTCACTTGGGTGAGTCAAGAGCAGCAGGTAATGGTCACTAAGAAGGCTTATGTTGATTTCACAATTGGTCCATATCAGGACTATGTTTTGTGTGATATTCCTATGACATGTGGGCATGTAATCTTGGGCAGACCATGGTAGTATTTGAGAAGGACTATTCATGATGGGTATACTAATACTTATGTAGTGTACAAAGATGGTAAGAAGTTCAAATTGATTCCTTTACCTTGTGAAGAGAAGAAGGAACAGGTTACAATTTGCTTTGGAGAGAAATTGAAGTTGAATGTGCACGTTCAAGGTGATTGCACACAGCAGACACAGATGCAACACAAGACGGTGGATGATAGTCCTAGAGAGCAGCAGGCTTGGGACTTGAGTTATGTTAAGGTAGGGGACATTGAGTGTCCTATAAGGAGCTAGAAGAAGGAAGGCAAACAATAGAAGGTACAGGGAGGGGTGAATTAGAACCTCCAGTTGAGAAGAGCTGAAGCATTGCAACAGCAAGGTCCTAGGCAAGGACACCAAAACAAGTTTTATGGTAATAACACTATTTACAGGAGCCATGCAGGTTGGATAAGGAGGAAGATAACTCTGGGAGAGTTCATGTTTCCTAGTTTAAGGAACATTCCAACACGATTGAAGAACATTCAGAGCAGATCCCCTAACTCTTGGGACAAGAGTTTTCATCATGTCGGGGAGTATGGTGCAGGAGCACCAAGACATCAGGGTTTTGGTTATATTTTCTAGTACGTTGTTTTATTTAATAAGGTCTTTTTCATGTTGTAATAAGGCTTAATGCCATTCTTGTAATGGACTATGTCCAAATTGCTAGTTTCTACTATTGTCGTATAGTAAGTCCTAGTTAGGACAGTCTTGTAATTGTTGGTAGTTGAAAGAGTCATTTAGATTTCTATAGGTTAGTCATTAAATTTCCATGTTGAAAGCCTTTTAAAGGCATTTCTTAGGTTATTAGGTGTGATATAACCATACCAAAGGTTAATCCAAGTGTCAAAAAGCATTTAAACCATAAAAAGCTGGAAATACAGTCCAAGAAAAGACAAGTTTCTAAAAACAGTTTTTAGAAGAGCAGTTAAAAAATCATGAAAGCATCGATGGTTTGGGAATGCCAAACATTTTTTGCTTTGTAGAAGGATTGTTTTAAGCCAAGGAAGGTTTCCAATGTGAAGGGGGTTCGAAGGAATAGAAAGAAAGAACAAGAAAGATAACTGTTTTCTATTTTTTCCTGATTTTCTGTGTTTTTGTTACTGTTTTCCTGCCAAACCTGTGACTGTATGGATGTATTATTGCCCAAGCTTGTAATGGATGGAAAGAGATTTGAAGTACCTTTGATTTGAGTCTAGTTTGGTGTCCTAACAATGATCTAGGTGAAGGATATTGTTGTTTTCCCAAAAACTATTTTTTTAAGTTGCTGTTCATTTCTGAAATTGACTATTTTTCTGCATTATTCCGTACCTGTATGGAATTTTCATGGCATAAGGGTATAATGGTTGGATGGGGTGTTGAAATATCTTTGCATTGAATCTTGGTTGGGCTCCTATCATCAATCTTGCTAAGAGAAATCACCGATTTACCACAGACTGTCTTAAAACTGCTGTTACAACCATTAATTTGCTATTTTTTGCATATATCCGTACTTGTATGACCTGGAGGTGGTTGATGTTTGTAATGCATGTTTAGAGTGGAGAGTTAGCTTTCATCTACAAGTGGTTGGAAGTCTTGACACAAGGTTTAGAGTGAGAAATCATTGTTTTGGTGTTAGACTGTCATAAACCCTGAATTAGGGTCTTCTGAGCACAACGATGGTTATGTCCTCATTCCACTGATCTTTCCTATTTTTGATCAGTGGAATGGACTGTATACTAGTTGTTTCAAGGTCTTGTGAAGGTTGCAGGGTAGGAAAATAGTGAAGGGTGGAGTTTTCCATATAAATGGCCCACCAAGATCCATGAATTGGAGGTTGATAGAGGACAATAGTAAGATATGTGATGGCCACTGTTTGAGGAATTGGAGTTGGTTTGAAACACCAATCATCAGCATTGAGGCAAGTTAACCTTGGATTTAGAAATGATCCATTGACAAGAAATGTGGAGGTAGTCACTACAAGAAGGTGATAGGCCTCTTGATGATAGTCACTGTAGAGAAGGCTTGTAGACTGCCACTATCAAGAAGGTAAGAGATTTGTTTATCATTGCTTTGCCAATGAAGGCATTAGATGTGAATGCATGTTATAGATGTGCTATGAGGATGAGTTTGTGAGGGAGATCATTCCAAGGATGCTTGAGTGACTATCTTGGTGCAACCAAGTTATGACAGTCTATGAATACTGCTGTCCTACTGTCAAGGATGCTCTGCATCAACAACAATCCTGCAGGGTGTTGATGCTCTGCTTTTACCTTCTGACATTCTAAACAGCTTGCCATAAATCTTTTAGCATCATTCTTCATTCCTTTCTAGAAATAAAGAGGTTTAACATCCACTAGGAGTTTGGTCACTCTTGGATGTCCCGAGTATGGTGCATTATGAACTTCTTTTGATACTAGATCCCTTAAGCCAGCTGAAACATGAACATACATTCTACCCTTGTACCTCAATAGTCCATCAGACTCTATTAGATAACCATCATATCTTGGATCTCTAGGATTATCTTTTAGAATCTACTTAACCTACTCATAATACTCATCACCAAATAAATTTTGTAACACCAAATCCTTGAAATTTCCACGAATAGAAACAATAGAAGCTATATGTCTTCTATGACTCAAATCATCAGCTACTCTATTCTCTTTTCTTTTGATGTAGCTTATTTCAAAATCATAGTCAGATATCAATTCTAACCTTCCCCTTTGTTGAGCATTCAAGTGCGGTTGAGAGAAAATATACTTAAGACTTTGATGGTCTAACTTAAGTACAAAAGTCTTCCCCAACAAATAGTGTCTCCACATCTGCAAAGCATGAGTTACTACTGCCAATTCCAGATCATGCGGTGCATAATTTTTCTCATAAGGTTTCAATTTCCTTGACTCATATGCTATCACTATTCCATCTTTCATAAGCACTCCTCCTAATCCTTCTCATCAGGCATCTGTAATTACCTCAAATTGTCCTTCGGGATCAGGAAATTTCAAGATTGGAGATATAGTTAACTTTTCCTTTAAGAGATCAAATGCATCTTGATATTTGTTTTTCCATTCAAATCTCTTTCCTTTCCTCTAAAGGGAAGTGATTGGACTAGCAATACTAGAGAAGTTTAGAACAAACTTCCTATAATAGCTAGTTAGGCCCATGAAACTATGCACCTCATGCACATTTGTTGGTACATGCCAATCTAGAATAGCTGTGATTTTTGTAGGATCAACAGATATTCCATCAACAAAATTAATATGACCTAGATATTGAATCTCCTTCTAAAAGAATGTACAATTTGATAGTTTTCCATATAACTTATGTTCTCTTAATCATTGCAGAACTATTTGCAAGTGCCGTTGATGTTCTTCTTCATTCTTAGAATAAATTAGTATATCATCTAGAAAGACTAAAACAAACTTGTCCAAACAATCTCTGAATATATTGTTCATGAGATTCATGAATGCAGCAGGTGCATTTGTTAAACCAAATGGTAACACTGTGAACTCATAGTGTCCATATCTGGTTCTAAAAGCTGTCTTATGAATATCTTCATCCTTCAGTCTTAACTGATGATATCCTGATCACAAATCAATCTTTGAAAACATAGCAGCTTCACACATCTAATCAAAAAGATCATCAATATGTGACAAAGGATATTTGTTCTTTACCTTTGCTTTATTAAGCATATGATAATCTATACACAATTGAAGGGTTCCATCCTTCTTCTTAACAAAAATAACCAGAGAACCCCAAGGTGAAACACTGGGTCTAATCAAACCTTTTGCCAATAATTCTTGTAATTGTGCTTTCAATTATATTAACTTCATATTTGTCATATGGTAGGGTGCTTTTGATATAGGATAAGATCCTGGTTTAATATCAATTGCAAAATAAAAAACTCTCTTGGGAGGCAATCCTGGAAGTTCTTCAGGGAACACATCCCGAAATTCCTAAAGAAAAGGGTACTTTTCTCCAAAAGATGAACTAGGGTTTTCTATCCCTTCCTCCACTTGTTCCATTTTGACTGCAAACAACTGACAACCTTTCCATCTTACCCTTTTCAATTGCTTGGCAGAGATAGGTTTGATTCTAACTTCTCTTAGAATCCCTTGGAATTGGGTTTGATTTCCCAAATCATCTAAGCATTCAACTGTTTTTGAGAAACAATCAACCTTAGCTCTATGCTTCCATAACCAACTCATTCCTAGGATTACATCATAGGAACCTAGGGGAGCTACATACAGGTTTACTTCAGTTGAGAAAACAAACATTGCTCTACTTGAGCCTTAGATTGGTTAGTGCAGACACTGAAAATTATCTAGGTCTTGTTTACACATGACCTTGTATGTCTTTGCCCTAGGTCCTAGTTACACAACACATCGTCGACATGAACTTGTATGTGTTCCCCTAGGTCCTAGTTCATCCTAGTTTATCTAACCTCATCCCACTTAATCCCATTTATCCCTAGGTCCTAGTTCATCCCATCTTAATCATCTTCCTGATTGATTAAATAAACCCACTTTATTTAATTAATCCCACTTGATCACATTTTAATTAACTAAATAAATCCCATTTGTTTAGTTAATAGTCCCCCTTCACATGTCTCACATAAAAATTTGAATTATTCCCTCACCTCTCATCACATTGCGACACATGTCACATGTCTTCATCTTCCACTTAATAGGCCTTCACATGTCAATCTAATTCAAATATTTTGAATTAGATTCCCCTTTATTCTCCATCGCACACTTGTCATGTGACTACAATCCCCCTTTGAGTGGGAAACCCTAATCCAACCCTAATCAATCTTGACCATCCATATCATCCAACATAACTCTCAATCTTATTCATCCATTTGAATTTGCCTTTTTCTATAAAGGTAGCCTCTCTTGAGCGATTTGTAGGAATCTTCTTCTAGTATCCACATGCTATCAAATTTTCCTCTCAATCTCTCATCCATCTATCTATCATTATCCATCCATTCATCTATGAATCTCCATATCATGTTATGCTGCTGAATCGTGACTAATCAACATATCGATCTTTGGGTAAAGCTAGAGTGCTTCGGGTGTGGCATTCTCAACCCTATCAATGGATCGTGAGTTGACATGAGGTTTGCATGCATTTGATTTGCATTTCTTATCATTTCCTTCATGTCAATTTTCCATGGTTTTGTTGTCAAAAATTTTCATTTTCTATCCCTAGTTTTGGCAAGTTTTGCAAAATTTGGGGGTCAGCTATTACAGGTTACCTCCTGGACAAAAATTGACCTCATCATCACGATCAAGATGTTGTTTTTGAGTTTTTTGATTGTAAACTTGATAGGTTTTCGTGACTGAAATTTTTGAAATTTTTTTAGGGCATGTGAATCCGTACCGTACGGACCGACAGACCCCTTTGTGCATACTAATTCCAGTTTGTGTTCTATGATTGAGGAAGGTCGATGATATGGTTTGGGGTGTATTTTGTATGGAATTGAGGATATCTAGTTTTTAAATCTTAGGCTGACTGTTGGTATATTCTTGTTGACTGTGTTTTAAGACCCTCTTCAACTCTATTTCATTCCCTGCTACAAACCCTAATCCGGCCGCCCACGTCCTCTGCCATCTGCATGTAAACCACCATACTACCACTCATTTTCCATCTACCACTGTTGGTGGGAGTTTGCAGCAAAGTTAGGGTTTCAACACCTTTTGGGATCCAGTCGCCACCTCCCATTTCAGCACCACCGCCGCTTCATGCTCCTCCACCTATTTTACCTCCTATCTGCCGCTTCTGTCAGATCCAACCATCTACCATCGACCACCCAATCACTAGTCCCCACCATTTGTGTTTGTTGCTTCCACCACCACTTCAGCATTCAAAATAGCCTGTCGCCACCGCTTCTCAGCTGGTCGCCACTTACTTTTACCTTCCGTGCCTCTATATTCACCCCCATCGATTGTGAGTCTTTTGCCAACCTTTGATAGTAGCCACCCTCTTTAAAGCATCGCCACCAATCATATATGTATCCTCCCTTATCGATCGAGTCCTCTATCACTTCTGTAGACCACAAGAAACCCTAACTACCATGAGGCATTTAACATTAATGTTTTAGGGTAGCATTAACAATGCTATTAGTTAGCATTAATATTTAGCATCTAATATTTAGGTTTTGTGTTTAATTTCTTTTTATTTTTGCATCCATTTAGCTCATGGTCATATGGAAGACCAAGGACCACTTTAACATTAACTACCAGGGAGACCGCTAGACACAATTGCTACATGTGATCAAACTGTGACTAACCGCCAGCAGTCAAACTAAACAGTCAGAGTTAGCCTCTTGTGCTTCCTACATGCCAAATGAGGCTATTTTTTTCAAATTTTCACAACTTTTGCATACGGTAATGAAATTGCACAAAATTTGTGGCATTGGAAAGAGGATTCAGAGTACTTCACAACGGTTGTGATTTTATCAAGTGATTATACCATTTTGCAACATTGTTTCGTAGTCAAAGCTCAACTTGCATTTAAAGTTCAATTGAGCATATCTTTTGCAAATTTCATCCTTTTTCAGCGATTTTTTTTGAAAATTGCATAGAATTTCATGTAGAATCTATTCATGCAATCCATTTTTATGTATTAGTTCTTTTTTCATCAAATTTTATCAGATTCTTGATTTTCGCATAACGGTCTTCTTGGCTACTCTACTGACTTCTTTCTCAATTTTGTGGCTTACAGGTGATCTTAAGGGGTTGGAACAACATCAAGATCAGAATCTATAGTAAATTGGGATAGAAAAACAATCAGGTGTATCCATTTCATCATTCATCTCTTTCATTTGATCAATCAATCTTGTTTGCATTGCACATTTCAATTTGGGCTTAAAATGAATATTGCTTTAGCAATCACATTGAAAAAAAATTGGGCTTAAAACAAACCAGTGTCTTCTATCACATTCTGATTTTGGATTTAAAAAGAACAAGTGCTTGAAGTGTCTTCCTCACATTTTGATTTCTAAGGGTTAATTTACAAGTGCGAGTGTGAATTAGGTGTGTATGCTCTCTCCTCGCACCGCAAGGTGATCTTATAGATTAAAAACAAATCACTTGGTTCGCTTTTGTTTAACCTTCTTAGGAGGCCTACTTGGAGACACACCACTCCAAGGGATGACCTCATTCGAGGCTGAATTGAAAGACACGCTCATTGAGAGTTGGAATCTTGTCACTCTTGGCTAAGCCCAAAAGAACTTTATACCTTTGGGAAGTGAAGGTGAAGGGTGGGTTACCCCTTTCTCCCAGCTATGTGGCAAGATTTCACTTTCAATTCCATAGTCAACCTTGTGCAATAGATAGCCGAAGACCTAATTGGCCATACCCCACTTGACTAGTCATAGGGCTCATTGACGTGTCTTCCACGTGTGCTTGTTTAATCATCATCATATTCTTCAAAGTCAAATTCAAAATTGTTTATGTGTCTTGCATGAGTGATTCATGATTGTACATGTGTGATCATTTGATTGAACATTTCTGAATCAAGCTTAACACCAAACACATAAGACAAGTCATTCAATGATTTCTTCCAACACATTCAAATCCAATCACATCCATCCTAATCACCTATTCTTAGCCACTTCATAACCCTAATCATTTTAAACCACCTTCTTTCTAATCAACCCCTAATCATCTTAGTCATCATCCTAATCAATCCAAATCATACAATCTTGCCATTCTAAATCACATCCAAATCATCCTAGTCATCCTAGTCATTACACATCATCCAATCATTCCAAGCCAAATCACATCCCAACTACTTTCATCCCAATCCCAATCCAAATCAATCCAATCAGAAATCAAGACCTTAGTTGATCATCACCAAACATTATCCAAACTTGCTTGAGATCATTAGTCTATCTTAAGTAAGTCAACCAATCAAATCAATCCAATCAACCCTCTATTACTTAAGTGTCATTAGTCTACCTTAAGTATAGAGAATAAATCCAATCAACCCTCTTACTTGAGATCATTAGTCTATCTCAAGCATAGAGAGCCACCCATCAAAAAACAAAACAAATCAAATCATCCTAAGGTCTTGAAATTTGATCCCAATCACTCCACATCATCACCTACATTTCTCATTTAAACCACTTTCATCCCAATCCATTCATCCTAACCACCTCAATCCTAGTCATCATCCTAAGCATTACACATCATTCAATCATCAAATCTTCATCCAATCAATTCTCCACATCTATCACTTGTAAACATGGGGATGAAATTTCTAAACAAAACCTATGAAAATGATTCTTATGGCACCAAACGAATGCGTAACCAACTTAGGAAACTTAGTTGGATATATAGAAAGGAAGAAGATCCTATGTCACCACAACATCAACAATTCCCACAACATCAAGTCCTAGGCCAATATCAATGATCCCACATTCCATCACAAGCCCAACAAGCACATAATCCAAACACTAATGTTGCCACATCCATACCCCAAATCACCCTCACTATTCCTAGCAACACACCAAACACAAGTACTTCCATAAGTCTACCATCCAACGATCCTAACTCGATTGCCATCATACCACAATTACTTTCTCAACAAACTTCCAACATCACCCAATGTCCACAACAATCCACCTCACAAAACCTTTCACCTACAAATCCTATCATGCCACCTCATCACCAAACCTATCCACATGGCAATCAAATGTCCTTACAAGAACAACAAGAAAGTCCAAATAGCCCTATGTACATAAATCAAGAAAGTCCAAGTCATCTTATGCAAGACCTAAAATCCTTTGACAAAGGAGAAACCAACTTAGCATGTGCCTTCTTTAAGTCACCTTCACCATCCAATCATATTCCAACACATGAGCCAACTAGTCCCATCCCAACACCTTTATCAAGCCCCTCATCGCCTTCATCACGTTCATCCCCATGTTCCACTAATCCTTCATTAAAAGATTCCATGGAGATACTTTTAGAGAAATTGGTCCAAGCAAATTTGATTGAGCTATACCCATTCAAAGCATATTCTCCATTTATGATTAAACCTAGAGGGTATAATGAAAACCATTATTGTGCATACCATAGGTATAGGGGCCATACCATATCCACTTGTGTCCGATTTCAAAGATTGGTCAAGAACCTAGAAGATTGTGGTAAGATTGTCTTGGATAAAACCAATCCCTGTAATTCCATTATCTTTCCATCTAGCCCAAGTCCCAAACCAAACCCTAATCCCATTATCCATCCAACAAATCCCAATCCTAAGCCTTCAACTTCCACTATTATCATCCATCCACTCTATTTTCCATTCACCCATTCGCTTGCAAAGGATGTGATCCATTGGCTACTAGCAAGGAATAAAACATTGCCATGTCATCAAACACCTATTCTTGAGCCTCCCCATGAGTCCTTAAACACTTTGTCTAGTCTTCTAACCCCATAATGTGATCTACGAGCTATCAAGCTTATTAAAGAGCCTTCCATTTCCATTCAAGGAAGTCAAGAGGTATGTCAAGAGCATGATCCGAAACATGAAGAAACAATAGCCCCTAAATCTAATCAAGATCAAATAATCCCCATCCAATCTATCCATAACATGTACTTTCTTTATGATCAAGATGATACCTATGAAGAACCTATCCATGAGTCACTTGATCTTAGTCATAACCCCACAACTATCCATGAACAAGACACCCAAGCCCTACATGCTCCATTTAATGAAAGTCTTGTTGACTTACTTGAGCATTCACCCCGTTTCATGGCCTTCATTCAAAGCAAAGAGACATCTCCACCTAGCCATGATCCTACACCTTCCACTTGTCATGATGAGACACTTGTCCCTCAAGCCAACATAGAAGATCAAACAAATAATTTGGATCCCAATGAACATAAGAAAGATCCCAATGATCCTTCCACATCCACCATTGATCCCATTTCAAATCCACCATATCCTACTAGTCTATCCACATTCATTCATGAGTGTTCCTCCTTAGAACACCAACAACCATTATCCACTTTACCTTCTCCATCCAATAATCAACTCAAGTCTAGTGTCCAACCTACACCTAGTCCTATAGTCAATCACATGCTCCAAAACATGAATTACCAAGGTAAAGGTTTAGGCCTACACGAACAAGACATTTTGGAGCCAATCCATGTCAAGGTCCCTCCTCGCTCATTTGGCCTTGGATACACACCCCAAGGTCAACAATCTAATGATGTTGGTACTTCCTCCACACTTCATAAATCCACCTCCTTCCATCATAAATCCCATCATATTCCTAAAACATACGTTGCCATTCCACCCCCATTATCCTATAAATGTCAAAAGCATGTGACCATTCACCTTCTACCATCCACTTTACCTCCACTTCTTCCAACACCTAACATACCTACCATCCATAAATTCCCTCACATTCCTAATCCTGACCAACAAAAGCACACATTGTCTAAACATAAACCTTCCACTCATTCCATCCATCCCATGGGATTTGAAAATAAACATTTGGATGCCTCCATTCAAAAAGCCACAAACCCTAAGGGTCCTAATACCTTAGGAAATCAATCCAAAAATTCAAAGCAAGGTACATTAAAAAATCCATCCAAACCCATACCTCCAAAAGCAAAATGGTATGGGTACCTAAACAAAAATCAATCAAGTCAAATGAAGCATCCACCTCTCAAAAATCCCAACCATCCCCTTCCATTCAAAAATGCCATTCCATTCCAAAGTTTCAAATTTCTCCATCCCACATGCAAAGCAAAAATCAGAAAAATACTAAGTCCATGTGGGTTCCAAAAGTCCTAAATCATCCATCTCCTAAGAAAACATTGCCATTGATTCCTACACCTCCATCCACTCAAAATATTCCATGTTCATCATGGTGTGTGCAACCGTTGGTCATGATTCCTTTCCATACCTCCATCACCCCATCATTCAATCATTATCCTACATATCTTCCTCATCACCTTCCTATGGTCAATGCTTTTGCATAAGTCCATTATAATCCACATCATAATCCACCTTCACCCCTACATAATCCACATCATAATCCACTTTTTATCCCTCCATAATCCATCTAATAATCCACTATCTACCTTATCCATCTCACTTTCATGCCATCTCCCTACCAACATTGATGAGCATAATGACTTGACATGGTCCATTTGTGATGGCATCCTTCTCTAATGGGACTATAACATTAGATGGAACTAGACACTTGAGTCCCACCCATTCATATCCCTCCCTTTCCCATTCAAAAATTAAAAAATCCAAAAAAGTCAAAAAAAAATTGAAAAATAAAAAAAGTAAAGAGAAATCCCTTCATCCAACGTTGAAAACCTGGTAAACAGGCGCCTTGGATAAGTACCATGATGAAAACCTGGTAAACAAACGTCATGTGTAGGTTGATCTTCTATGCCACTTACACTTGGGGGCACCTTGTCTCATCCTTTCTAAACTATCATACTATTTTCATACCATTCCCATATACACACCTATCACATTGCATCAATTTATCCCCCCTTCCTCTTTTAATCTTGATAAAGATTGGGGGCACAATGTTGACAAATGTTTTAGGTATCTCTTGACATACCTTATCTTGACATTATCCTATGGTCCTTTCCAATCCAATCCTATCATTATCCTCTAGTCATTACCCATTTATCCATCCTATCCAATGTCATCCTATTATCATCCCATTGTCCTAAGCATTGTCATGAAAAAGCCTAAGTCACATCCTTGCTCTTTTACACATACATCCATTCCATTCTATAGCCTATCCTTTTATCTTATCCATTTATCATGATCTTTTCATCCCTCCACTATCGTCCATCCTTTTGTCCAATCCCATTCATTCCCTTGCACCTAGACTTGGTTTCCCTTGTCATTGGTATCTAGCACAAAGGCTACTCAAATTGTAAATCCATTGACGTTCAAAAATACAAAATACAAAAAAAATCAAAACATATCAAAAATCCAAAAAAAATTGAAACATTCAAAATACAAAAAAATCAAAACATTTCAAAAAACCCAAAAAATCAAAACATTTCAAAAAATACAAAAAAATCAAAACATTTCAAAAAACCCCCCAAAAAAATCAAATATTTCCCAAAAGACAAAAAAAAATTAAATATACAAAAAATCAAAATCCAATCATCTATCAAATCATCAAAATCTATCATCAAAATCAATCATCCAATCTATCAAACAATCAAAAGACAATCATCAAACATCATCCAATCAATTCTAATCAATCCAATCCATATCATCCCATCAATAAAACACAAATCAGAACTAAATCTCATCTCTATCGTAAGTGCCTTGATCCCATGGACACAGGTATGTAGGCAATCTAGGATATGAAGGAAGTGCCTAGATTCAAGCATAGACGATAGACTTCTTCCATCATTCTTCTAATCTTCACCAAGGCAATATTCCTCTTTCTTCTTTCATCATTCTTCTATCATCTATCTTCATCACTTCATCAAATCAATCTCCTTCAACTCACTTCTTTCATTTCATCCTTATCAATTACTCCAAGCAATGATCCAAATACAAGTCATCATTAATCCATACCAATCAAGTTAATCAATCTTGCCAAGTTATCCAATTGCATCCTTGGTCTTGATCCTAATCTTGTTGTAAGCCAAATCAATCAATCATCATCATCATCATCATCAACGGGATATATCATTCTTGCATCCTTGTGTTGATCTAGGGATATATCGTTGCCCACAATGACAACACTATCCTCATCATCAATCAATCACTTAATCATTGGTTTACAGCTTGACAGGGGCAATACCTTGTTTTTGTTTGTATCATTTGTGCATGCTTGGTTGCTTTCTTGTGTGTGTTATCATTTTTATCTTGCATTTGTAGCTGAATCCAACCCAGCTAATATTCATATCTTGTATCTAGACAAGGTTGTATTAAACTGGGGCACGAGACACATCGTCACCTTGGTCCTTATACCCTAGTGCATAATGTCTTGTGCTATATCAAACACCATGGTTGCTCACTTTCATTGTAGCATAACGCATCATTCACTTCTTCTGGCCATTCCCTTATCTTTCTTCCTTGACCAATTCATTTCATTTCCAGAGCATACCCGTGTTTGTCCAACCTGCCTATCCTCTCGAGGGGGCATCATCACCCTATCCTTTTTCCTCTATCCATACATTAGTTTCTTTGAAATGATGTTACTCGACTTAAATCTTATCATCTCGCAACATCATCTCAAAGAGGGGCAAATGTAGACACTAAAAATTGTCTAGGTCTTGTTTACACATGACCTTGTATGTCTTTGCCCTAGGTCCTAGTTACACAACACATCGTCGACATGAACCTATATGTGTTCCCCTAGGTCCTAGTTCATCCCATCTTAATCATCTTCCTGATTGATTAAATAAATGCACTTTATTTAATTAATCCCACTTGATCACATTTCAGTTAACTAAATAAATCCCATTTGTTTAGTTAATAATCCCCCTTCACATGTCTCACATAATTCAAATTAAAAATTTGAATTATTCCATCACTTCTCATCACATTGCGACACATGTCACATGTCTTCATCTTCCACTTAATAGGCCTTCACATGTCAATCTAATTCAAATATTTTGAATTAGATTCCCCTTTATTCTCCATCGCACACTTGTCATGTGACTACAATCCCTCTTTGAGTGGGAAACCCTAATCCCATCCTAATCGATCTTGACCGTCCATATCATACAACATAACTCTCAATCTTATCCATCCATTTGAATTTGCCTTTTTCTATAAAGGTAGCCTCTCTTGAGCCATTTGTAGGAATCTTCTTCTAGTATCCACATGCTGTTGAATTTTACTCTCAATCTCTCATCCATCCATCTATCATCATCCATCCATTCATCTATCAATCTCCATATCATGTTAAGCTGTTGAATTGTGAGTAATCAACATATCGATCTTTTGGTAAAGCTAGAGTGCTTCAGGTGCGGCATTCTCAACCTTATTAATGGATTGTGAGTCGACATGACGTTTGCATGCATTTGATTTGCATTTCTTATCATTTCCTTCATGTTGATTTTCCATGATTTCAGTTAGCATATTCTATTGACCAAGGTTTAGACATGTATCCAGCTTTTCTAGGAAACTTATTCAAAATTCTAGGAGAAACAAAATTTTTAATGGCTCTTGTTTCAATCAAAATAGATACAGGGACTCCAAAGAAAGTACCTGTCATCTCAATAGGTGTGATTTGATACTATGCTTGATGACTGTTGAGCAATACATGTATCCTTTGCTAGAATGCTTCTTGTTGAGTAGGTAGTGTAGTACCTCTTTGTTGATCATTTTGATTCTTGTTAGGGCAATGATTTGCATAATGGTCACCCCCACAATTAAAGCATCCTCCAATGGGTCCTTTCTTGTTTGAAGTCTTCCCATCATTATCCTCATTTCTTTTGTAGTTTCCATTCTTCTTATCATTACCAAATCCACCCTTATTCTTTTGAGATCCTTTATCCTTCCTCTTGTTATCATAGCTCTTTTCATATCTCTTCTTGTATGGTTGATTGTTAGGAGTTCCATTAAACCTCTTGTGGTTTCTATCATGATAAGCCGAGATGGATTTCAGCTTTTGCTCTTGCTTGATTGCTTTCTCATACACTTGATCCATTGTTGTGGGACCATGCACATCTACTTCTCCACCGATTTGAGCATTTAGACCCATGATGAATTTCCTGATTCTGAATCTCTCATCCTTTTGATACTGTGGAACATATTTCAGGAGTCAGGTAAATTTTTCTCCATATTCCACCACTATCATATCTCCTTGTCAAAGATTCTTAAAATCAGTCAGTTTCTGATCAAAATAGAGTTGTGGTAACCATGTATTGCGAAAGAGTTCCACAAACTCATCCCAAGTTACCCTTAGAGAGATTAAATTTAATTCCATCTTCTTATTCATCCACCAAGTGGATGCTTCCCCTGCCAGTTGGAATTCTTCCCATACCGCCTTGGTCACCTCCAAGTAATTCCTTATCTTGAAGTATTTTTTCATTTCTATTAACCAAGCTTATGCAGCATCTCCTGTCACTATCCCATCAAATTTTGGTGGAGTGACTTTCATCATGTCTTTAGAGAGCTTCGAGGTCAGTCTATCTCTTGCCTCTTTATGAGGTTCTATACTCTTACTACACTCTTCATGATTTTCTCCACTTTCACCATGAGAGTTTTCACCTCCTCCCTCAGAATTTCCTTTATCATCCACCTTCTTTTCCAAATCACCCAGTCTTTTCTTGGTGTCCTCAAGCATGGTTATGATTTGGTCTAGCTTATTATTTGGTGGGTGGTTTTCCTCTTCACTTTCTCCTTGCTTAGTTCTTGTCCGAACCATGTTTATCAATTTCTCACACCTGAGAATATTGAGTTGTCCATTAGTTCTTGATTATAATGCATCCAATTAAATCAAAACATAATAAACTCAATTTAAACAATAGTTTGGCACGAAAACAACTCTTTTTATTTATTTCATTCCAAAAGTAAAGAGTATTCTTCATTTTTACAAGATCTAACTTCAAAATTCATGCTCAAGAGGAGTATATCCTTCAGACTCATTTTCTGATACATAATCTCAAGGTATGTAACCCTCTGACTCACTATCGGACCTAACTTCTATGATCTCAATAGTTGGGGGTATGCGGGGATCTTGCCTAACCATAATTGTTTCCTCATCTTTAACTTTTTCCAAGTACTCCCTTTTCACTCGCTTGATTTGAGTTAAGGCAGCCGCTAGAGTTTCTGTATCACTTAATGAAATATCACTCTCATCATTGGTTCCCTCAAAGGTTTTGATAATGGCCTCACATTCTCTTTTTGCTTTAAGGAAACATTGACTAGTATTAACAGACTTTCTTTCTGTCTTTTTAAGACATACCATCATACACATAAATTTTTCAAACATTAGCTAACCACATAATGTTGGCTACATGCAAGCATAGTGGTCTCATAAGCCCTAGTGTTGAACCTGGCTCTGATACCATATGTAACATCCAAGTTCTAAAAACATAGTAAAACCAAAAAAAATACCATAGAGTAATTCAACAAGATAAAAATGAGATAGAGAAATTTTTTTTCCTTTTATTTATCTCATAAACAAATATCAATAATTACAAGGTTTTTCCTTTACAAAGAACAATACATCATGAAGTCTTTCTCAAAGACAAAGTTTACAATGTAAATCAATTACATAGACAATTTGGAATAAATACTGTTGCTGAATATCTAACATCTTTATCACAAGTCCTGGCATATCTTTTGGTTGGAGAGAGAGTATCTTTCCAGTGATTTACCTCTAGCCATAGATCGGCAGTCTCCCACACATCTTCCACATAGGAAGTGGCCCTACCCTTCACGAGGGATATAGACCAAAGGTGACCATTGGTAATTTTCCTATCCTGAGTACATAGTGTTGTATCCTACACCTATCCATCAATCATATAACCCTAGATATCCTCTAGCTAAGTATGATTTCTGATAGATTGTGCATTCCAGATATAGTGAATCGATAATGCATGCAGAAGACACTTGCATTACTTTGGCCAAAGCTTTAATATCAATAACGCTTATAATGAATGTGGTCGTTGTGTTCACCCACCCCTACTCGACTTGGATTCTATCATAATCTTGCAATTTATTCATACTGACAATATTTACGTAAATAGTCTAATCACCAAGCCATGATATTGGCTTCCTTGACAAGGATAAGTTTAAATATCATAACTATTTAGCTGGTTCATAATTGTTCTTAGGGTTAACCTATTTCCTTTGGAAAATACAATTTCACTAAATAATCATATATCAACCCTAGGAGATTTAGGTTCTTATTCGACCAATGGTTTAACTCATCCATGGTTAGAAATAATTTAACTCTTGCAAAGATAATAACTCCTATTTAAAGAACATAAATACTATTTAAATCACTTCTAAGTGATGCCATTATCTTCACTTCTCATATACTCATAAAGGAATTTTATGTAAAGTTTGTAGACATTGTCTTTCGACATAAAATAGTTATACTATAAAACTATACTCGCCAAGATTATTTGTATAGATAATATAGAAGATCTTGCGACATTTAGTAAATTTTCTAAACTATCCTTAGTTAATCGATAACTCAATAGGTTTACCATAATTGACATAAGTCACTTAGACTCTAGTTTCTATTGGTAAGGAATCATTCTTGACCATGTATTTAACCAAGAATGGCTTCAAAAGATATTATTTTCTATTTGATATTCAAGATCACACTACTCATAGTTTGGTAAGTTTTCCCTTAATAATTAGCCTCTACTAATTCTTTCGAATTACTTTTCAAGACTAACTTATATCTACACAGTCGGTTGTCCTCAAAAAGAGACTCAATCAAGTATGAGACTAGTTCTCTAGTTTCATAATAACTACGTTATTCTTTGTGAAATAGATACTAATAGAATCATTTGGTTCCTAAACTCATATTATGACAAGCATCATAGTTTTATACAAAGGCATGGAGTCAGCCTAATTAAATCATTAGATAGATTACATTATCAACATAAGAATCGGCCGTACCAGGCTACATTGACTCCCAATCTTTAAACTAAAATAGAATAACAGTTATACAATGACTCACTATACCCTCCATATACAGTCAAATCATCTCATAAAACTACATCGATACTAAGAAGAGAGACACAGTCAGCTCATCTTCATCGAAACATTTATAGTATAAACTTGAGGATTATCAAAAGGAAAATGGATGATTGTCCAAGACAAGAATACATTAAATCTTTCAATGTTTTCTACATGCATAGAAATGCAAAAGCATTTACCTGAAGCGACGCTTTACACAGCAAGGATGGTAGATTGAATACACTGCAATCTTCCTAAGAATCATTCTCTGCTACACATAGTCCCTCTTCTATCCTCCATTACCAGACTCTGCCCTCCCAAAAAAGAATCCCACGACTATCAAAGTTGTGGTTACTTAAGAGCTCCAAACCAACTCATTAATGAGTCGTGCCACTAAGTGCTCCACTCAAGATAGTTAGAAACTCATTCATAACAATAGTTTTTAGTCTCCAGTGAAGACTCAACCATCAACTATAAAGGTGCAATCGACACCATATGTCGATCTTTGCAAAATTTCCTGAGATGAGTGAGTGAATGTGGCTAGTTATACGCCACTCCTCATCAATGAGGCCACCAACTCAATAACAGAAAGAGAGCAATCGATTACTCTTAAAGAGTAGTTCGATCCATCATGGTTTAACATTAAAGGCTCTCCTCAATAGATGCCTATGACTACATAATTAAAAACCATAGTAATTAATCATGAGGTATTACCTCATTTAACTCATAAACATATTATATTTGATTATATCAAATATTATTTTCATATCATTATCTCTATTTGATTATTATGATATAATCAATAAAAGAATAATACTAAATAAAGGATTATGGAAAATGTGATCGGGTTGAGCTAGTCTCCCCATCACATTCTGTTGACAAAAACACGTCATCTTAACTTGACGATAAAGTCTTAACGTTAAGAATCTATTATAACACTACAAGTGACTTAATAATAATAAGATGACTATTTTACAACAATAAAATCGTAATATTTACATTAAATATAAATAGTCACAATTCATACACAAACAATGTCGTTAACATTATCAACGACTCAGATGACTTACCATGACTTAAAAAGATTGTATAATATCAACTACCTGCCAATTTGGTTCAAAAGTAATACAACAAGACAAAACTTGCCTCTTACGACACATTGGTTCAGGTTTTCATTAAACACTTATACTTGATTTGGCAAATAAACCACTCGTAACCCAAGGTCTATATCTATCTCCTTGAAAGATACTCTCTTTCTCTTCTCTGAGAGTCATCTGAAAATTTGTATTCCTATTTCAACTTGTAACCAAACAATATATGATTAGTGCATCATTATTCAAATAATTTAAATAATAAATCAAATCTCATAATGCAATTATTAAATCGATAATAATATAATCTTTTCTATAATTTCATAAATGACATTCAATATAATCCATGTCTTTCCTTATCATTAATCTAATCATCATAATAAATCTACTATTGTCCAAGTAAAAGTAAAATGTATAGCAAGGCAAAAATTGGGGATGTAACAAATATTTTGCTCCACTCAAACAATGCATGATCTTATTTATTGCTCTAGAGTCTATACACATTCTCCATTCTCCATCTTTCTTAGGTGCTAACACTGCAAGTACTGCACAAGGACTCAAACTTTCTCTGATCAAACCTTTCCTCAACAATTCTTGTATATGTCTATTCAATTCTTCATTCTCTGCTAGTGTGATTTTGTGTGCTACTTTGTTAGGCAAACTAGCTCTAGGTATAAGATCCATGTGATGACTGATACTCCTGATTGGTGGGAATCCTTCAAGTACAAATTGTTTGATATGATGTCTTCATACTCTGTTAGCAACTCAACTATCTCCTCCGGTTGTGATTCTTCAATCTCCTTCTTCAATGTTTTAGGCTTCTTAGGAATCAAGGGATAGTTCACATATTCTCATGTCTCAAACCATCCAAAAATCTTCTTCCATCTAGCAAACATATTCTAGCATTCCCACATACTTCACTCTTAGGATCATCTTCCAAAGGAATCAAAGTAATTCTCTTCCCATTTGATGTTACAGTATATGTATTCTTTCTCCCATCATGTATAGGTTTTCTATCATACTGCCAAGGTCTACCAAACAAAATATTACAAACATCCATAGGCATAATATCACACAAGACTTCATAAGATATGATCAAATATGAAATTTCACCAAACATTGTTCACTCACCGGTACCTTATGATCATCCTGAATCCATGCTATCTAATAGGGCTTAGGGTGTTTCAGTCTTTCCAACTTCACCTTAGTCACCATCTCCTCTGAAACTAGGTTATCTGAACTACCACTATCAATTACAACTTTACAACATTTACCTCCTGATTTGCATCTGGTTCTGAACAAACTCTTCCTCTGCGGTGGTTCCTCATTTGCCTCTACTTGAAATAGTGCTCTCCTCATCACAAGTGATTCTCCTTTCTTAGGTTTTCCAACTGAACTCGGTGATCCAACAGTTTCTTTTTCCACTTAGGTTGCTCTTCCACTGTTCTCTATCCTCTTGCTTGTACTCCCCTGATTACATTCAAATGCTTTATGTCCTTCACCTCCACATTTAAAACAGGTCCCTCTAAATGTTCTTCTATTAGGTCCTCTTCCCTCTCTTTTGTATCCTTCACTCCAGTATGGACTAGGGTTTCCTTTGCAGTAGAAATTTCTGATCTCTTCGGTATGCATTATTATCTCTATCTTCTTTCTTGAATGTGTTCTCTTGTCTGTTCTATTCCACATAAGATCTCTCTCCTCCAAAAAATGTACTACCTCTCTAAAATTTACCTCCTCTACCTCTCTATCTTTGATCATGCCTCTTATTTAACTTCTCTTCAACCTTCAGGGCAAACTGATATGCTTCTTCCAGTGTTGTCATCCTCACCAAACTCAGTTCTTCTTGAATGTTCAATCTTAGTCCATTGATGTATCTAGCCACTTTCTCTTTGCTTGCTTCACTATGTCCTATCCTTATGATCATCTTATGAAATTATTTAGTGTATTCCTTCACATATTTCTCCTTTTGTCTCAGGTTATGTAATGTCTTCAATAGCTCCAACTCATAGTCAGCACGTACAAACTGATTCTTTAAATTTTTTGTCACCATCTTGTCCCATTTTGTAATTTTTTCTTTTCCTCTTCTGTTTCTATCCAACTAAACTTCTTTCTAGCATATAGAAGCATGTCCTTTCAACTTTGTCTTTGCAAATTTCACTTTCTTTGGATCTTCAATTTCTTCAAACTCGAAGTACTCTTGCATGTCATTTATCCAGTCAATGAACTCTTCAGGGTTCAAATTGCCAGTGTAGTTTGGTTCATCAACTCGAGGTCTCTTGCCAATCTTTGAAATAGCTCACAACATCTTGACTTGATCTGATTCTTCTTCTTCATCACGTCCTAGAGTTTTGCCAAGTTGTTCAACAGATTGAAATTCCTCTTCATCATCACTTTCAACATTAGGTATAGGTGTCAATCCTCTTTTCCTATCCTCCTTGACAACATCCAATTGAATTATCATTGTTTTCATCATTTTCATCATCTCATCCATTCTTCCAACAATTGTTCCAATAGCAGGGACTCTCATTGGTGGCATCTTCCTTGGATCAAGTGCAAACTGCCTCAATTCGGCGATCAGGCTACAAGGTGACAACTGCCTCGCAATCGGTGATCGGTTGTGACACAAGTAACCTACCTTAGATTTAGTGATTTGTCCACAAAAAGATCTTTCAAAATTCCTTCACCAACTTCACTCAATCTACTCCCAAAGATTCAAAATTTCACTCTGATACCACTTGGTGTAGTCACGATTAGGAGGGTTCACATAATGAACTGTCCTAACCGTGCAGCTAGAGTAAACACAATGGAAATAACTCAAATATGTAAATAAAATGTAGATTCAATCATTCATCACATCATAGAATTCAAATATAGATTAGTCAGCAACATGTGGGCTTACAAATTAGGGCTCACAACCTGATTACAGAATATCAAAATATGCACGAGATATAGCTTTGAATCTCCTATGCTAGAAATCAAGTTATCAATCTTCTAAATCATGAGAACTATTTTCCTAAGGATCTATTACATCAATATATCTCATATCTGGAACATAAGATTCCTCTGCATGGGCTTATTAGTTTCAAGACAGACAGACAACTGAGAGGGGGGGTGAATCAGTTGTCCCAAAACTTTCCTTTTATTAACCACTTAAATCCTTCTTGTAATTCAGTAGCATAATAATAAATCAATCATGGAAACACAATGCAATAATTCAAGAGCAGAAACACATTAACACATATGACACCAAGATTTTAACGTGGAAAACCTGATTAAGGGAAAAACCACGGGGTGACTAACCCAAGATTGTATTCTCTATTAAAAGAATAAAGGAACAAAATGACACATGCCAATTAGGGCTTACTTCCTGAGCACACTGCTCACAAGAGGCCCACTGCCTATAGGAGACACACTATCTACAGAATAATAAATATTAAATACTTGAACTGAAGAATAGCATCTTCACCATGCTTGAGTTTGTCCCATTTAAGCTCAACACTTCTTCTCTACCTTTCACTCTTCTCCTCTCTACCACTTCATCATCTTCACCTCCACCATTTTGAAATGACTTTACAACTCTTATTTATACAAGACATCAACTTTGGGATAATCATCGAAGTCAGCACAATATACACTTTATTTTGTTACAGAGCAAATACATAAATACAACTTGTCTTATTCCAAAAGACTTCATGTGAATCACCACACAGTCAGCCACACATATTTGGGACTTCAATCTTCTTTGAGGAACATGTCATGCTTCACAGAACATCTTCAAGATCATCCACAAGATGTGCAAACCATTTGGTCAGCCATGATTAGGAAGAACTTCATCATCTGGAAGTAAATCTTCAATTACGAGCTCAATCTTCAATGCGGATCACCATAACGAATTAGACACAATCTAGAGACCCCCACAAGCTTACCTGAAATCACCAAGAACATCCACACCACTTCTGTCTACTGAAATCATTCTCATCTTCATCTAGAACCTCAAGAACACATTCTGTCATCACTATCACATTAGAATGAATGCTTGCAGACCTCCAGACCACGAACCAATTGAGTTGTCAATTCACATTGGCTTCCTAAACACTCCATCAAATCTGTAGAACATAATATTGTATTTCTAGATCTTACCGGATCTATTTATGTCACTCTGTCACCTCTGAACACCTGCCAGAACCGGTTTCACTCAAGTGGCCATAACTCTTCAAATTTTCATGCGGACCTCTCAAATCTTGACTGGATCATCTTTAGAGACATATCTACAAATCCTTTGATGCGCATTCCTTGATCTCCATCTT
The DNA here is from genome assembly GCA_027924645.1 of Cunninghamia lanceolata. Classification (NCBI taxonomy): domain Eukaryota; kingdom Viridiplantae; phylum Streptophyta; class Pinopsida; order Cupressales; family Cupressaceae; genus Cunninghamia; species Cunninghamia lanceolata. The sequence goes on along the minus strand of BSBN01000983.1, from coordinate 493,023 downwards.
AGCTGGGATCTTCACTTCATGGAGCTTCACTGTCTTCACTATTCTTGTCTATTTCTGATAGGACTAATTTTCTCAAAATCCTTAGTACACAGCTCATCCAATCCTTGACATCAATTCAATAGGAGTATGTTGACATCAATGACAATACCGATTAGGCCCATATTTGCAACAATCTCCCCCTTTGTCATTGATGGCAACATATGATGTGAAAAACTATTTTAACCATCGAGACAATAACTTCTCCTCACTGACTGACATAGCTTCTATCAACAATAGTCATTCATATGTCTTCTCTTCCTTTACTACTCCCCCTTTGATCAGCAACCACTTTTGTTTTTCACATGTCTTCTCTCCCCCTTTGACATCAATGGCAAAGGGCACATACTTGCATCAATCAGAATCATACAGACTACTCCCCCTGAGTAGCAGCTTCCTATCATCAATCCAGATCACAAGATATGACTATGAGATCCACCGAACTGATGCACATTAGTGCACCTTAATTAAGAACAAGAGGGGTGATAACCCCTAACTTCTCCTTGAGATACTCAAAAGAGTCCTTAGGTAGAGGCTTAGTAAAGATGTCTACAATCTAATCCTTAGAGGGTACAAACTCCAATTTGACTTCATTCTTGTTCACCTGCTCTCTTAGGAAGTGAAACTTGATGGATATATGTTTTGTCTTTGAATGCAACATCGGATTTTTTGAAATGTTTATTGCACTTGAGTTATCACAAAAGATTGTGATAGGTTCCTCATACTCCACTCTGATGTCTTTTAGCATTTGCTTCATCCACAATACTTGAGTGCAACTACCTAATGTTGCAATATATTCTACTTCTGTAGTAGATAGAGATATTGCCTCTTATTTCTTTCTTAGCTAAGAAATCAATCTTCTCCCCAAAAAGAATACACTACCATTGGTACTCTTCCGGTCATCCACATCTCTTGCCCAATCCACATCTATATATGCATGAAGAGAGAAATCATGATCCCTAGGATACCATAAACCAGACTCAATTGTTCCTTTTAGATATCTGAGAATCCTCTTGATTGCCATGACATGAGATTCTCTAGGATCAACTTGGAATTTGGCAACAAGACCAACAACATTCATAATGTTAGGTCTAGTTTGAGTAAGATACAATAGTCCTCCAATCGTTGACCTATACTTTTTCTGATCAGCCTTAGGAGAGTCATCATCTTTACTCAGTTTCCATCCAGTTGCCATGGGAGTATTCATTGGTTTTGAGTGTTCCATTCCAAATTTCTTCAACAATTCTTTCACATACTTAGTCTGAGAAATGGAGATTCCTTTCTTTGTTTGAGTGATTTGTAGAACCAAGAAGAAATTCATTTCCCCAAACATAGACATCTCAAATTCACTTTTCATTTGATTTGCAAAAGTCTTGCACATACTATCTCTTCCTCCAAAAATGATATCATCAACAAACACTTCAACAATTAAGATATTTTCATGATCAATTTTGAAGTACAAGTTACTATCAGCAGTACCTTTGTTGAAATCAATCTTCAAAAGATGTTTATCCAGTCTTTCATACCAGGCTCTTGGGGCTTGTTTGAGTCCATACAGAGCTTTCTTCAACTTGCAGACCATGTCACCCTGATCAGATAATTGAAATCCATCCAGTTGCTCAATGTATACCTCTTCTAAGTCACCATTCAGGAAGGAAGACTTGACATCCATCTGATATACTTTGAAATCTTTGAAGGTAGCAAAGGCAAGAACTAATCTGACTGCTTCAATCCTTGCCACTAGAGCAAAAGTTTCTTCAAAATCAACTCCTTCAACTTGAGAATAACCCTTGCAGACTAATCTAGCTTTATTTCTGACTACTTCACCATCTTCATTCAGTTGAAGACCCATTTGGTTCCAATCACATTTTTGTTTCTAGGTCTGGGAACAAGATCCCAAGTGTGATTTTTCTCAATCTGCATTAACTCTTCCTCCATTGCTTTAGTCTAGCTTTCATCATTGCATGCCTCACTTACTATTTTTGGTTCAATCTTTGAGAGCATACAGTACTTTTCTGAGTCTTGAGAAATCTTTCTTCTTGTTTGAACACCTTTGCTTTTATCACCTATGATCTGATCTTCAGAATGATTCAATCTTACATACCTGGGAGTTTTGGGAACTTCTTGCACTTCTATTTCTTGGATAGGTTCATTCAAACTTGTCTCTTCTTCCTAAATTTCAGGATTCTTTGGATCAGTTTAGATCTGAATTTCAGAAGGGGCTTGAACCAAAACATCATTTTGATCATCTTCTTCATATTCATAAAAACTTGAGGGTTTTTCAATGCCTTCATAACCTTCACATTTGTACTTTCTACAATCTTTCTCAATCTCTTGTTATAACACTGGTATGCTTTGCTTTGAGTAGAATAACCCAAGAATATTCCTTCATCACTTCTAACATCAAATTTGCCAAGGTCTTCATCTCTTTTAATGTAACATTTGCTACCAAAGACTCTAAAATACTTCACAGTAGGAGTGATGCCAAACTAGAGTTCATAGGGAGTCTTGCTAGTATTGCTTCTGATTTGTACTCTATTAAGAGTATAGACAACAGTGCTTACAACTTCTCTCCAGTAGATCTGAGGAACATTTTCTTCCAGCATCATGGTTCTAGATGCTTCCTGGATGGTCTGGTTCTTTCTCTCCACTACTCCATTCTACTGTGGAGTCCTTGGAGCAGATAACTGTCTTTTTATCCCATGTTTCTCATAGAATTCTATGAACTCTCCGGATGTGAATTCTCCACCTCTATCAGACCTGAGACATTTTATGTTTAATCCAGTTTCATTCTCCACCATAGCCTTAAATATTTTGAATTTCTCAAGAGCCTCAGATTTTTCTTTCAGAAAAGTCACCCACATCATCCGAGAGTGGTCATCAATTAATAACATGAAGTATCTATCACCTTACAAACTCTTGATTCTTGCCGGTCCACATAGATCAGTATGTACTAAGTCCAACAATTCGGTAGAAGATTGTTCCTTACTTTTGAATGTGACTCTACTCTGCTTATCCAACTGACATTCTTTGCACAAACTATTAGTAGGTTTCACCAGTCTTGGAAGATCTCTTACAGCCTGAGTGTTGCTTATCTTGATGATATTATCAAAATTCACATGACACATTCTCCTATGCCACAACCAACTCTGATCAATTTGAACAAATAAACAACTTTTTCCAATACCAACCAAGTGGAAGATGTTACCTTTTGTTTGAGTACCAGATGCAATCTCTGTTCCAGAACTTTCAAAGATCTTACATTTTCCATTTTTGAATCAGAGATCATAGCCTTTGTCCACCAACTGTCCAACTGAGAAGATTGTGCTTCAGATCTTCAACATATAGTACATCACTGGTTTTGTTCTTTCCATCAAAAGAAATAGTTCCTCTACCTTTGATTTTGCTAGCAGAATTATCACCAAATTTTACAATTCCTTCATATCTTTCCAAATCTATGAAATTATTTTTGTCACCAGTCATATGGTGGGATCATCCAATGTCAATGACCCAATCATCCTTTTCTTCAACTTGGGCAACCAGAGCTCTTTCTATCATTTTATGATTGACAGATTCAAAGGGCACTGGATCTTCTTCCTTGATGGCGATAAACACCCAGTCACTTCCGAATTTGTTTCCAGTCTCTGATTCATCATCTGTTACTCCATCATCATCATCTTCATGAACATAGTAACATTTGTTTTGGAATCTTGATCTATTTGGATTTTCCCTTAAAAATCTTTCCGAACACTTTGAGGCAAAATGACCAATCTTGTTGCAGTTGAAACATTTGAAGGGCAATTTTCCTTCATACTTACCAGATCCTCTTGGCAGTCTTTTTGCAATAAGGGATTCAATTTGAGCAGCTTTTGCTTCATCTTCTTCTAGATCTTTTCTTGCTTTTTCATACCATGATAGTTTCTTTGAGGAGTTCTCTCCTGGATCAAACTTTTGTTTGCCTTTTACAGAGGCACTAGCTTTAAATGCAGACTCAGTCTTGGGGGGTGCATCTCCAAACTCAGCCAATTCAAATGCAACTAATTTTCCAACCAATTGATCTCTTGTGGTGTTTGAAAAAGATCTGAATTCTTCAATAGCAGCAACCTTGTATTTGTAAGTAGGAGGTAGAGATCTGAGAACTTTGGCAACAATCTCATCTTCATCCAAGATTCCACCAGCACACCTAATGCCACATACAAGCTCATTTACTTTTGGCATAAATGTAGTGATATTCTCATCTTCATTCATCTTCAGGATTTCAAATTTTCCTTTCAGACTGTGTAGCTTGGCACATTTAACATATTTGTTTCCTTCATGCAGAAGTTGTAGTTTTTCCCAAATCTCATATGTAGTATTTAGATCTATAACATTTCTTAGCTCTGAATCAGATAAGGCACTTAATAAAGCTTCTTTAGCCTAAAGATTGTCTTCAGCATCTTTGATTTCATCTACAGTTGTTGGACCATTCTTTGGAGGAACATACTTCTTTGAAGTTATGGTCTAATAATGCATTCCCATACATTGCAAGTGACATTCCATGCGGCTTTTCCAAAGAGTGTAATTGGTTCCATCAAACCTCGGACTATCCTTCTTGTAGGAAGACATCCTGGATCTCCTCAAGCAGTTAAGGTCTTTTAGAGGAACTTAGCTCTGATACCAATTGTTAGTTTCAAGATAGACAACTAAGAAGGGGGGTGAATTAGTTGTCCCAAAACTTTCCTTTTATTAACCACTTAAATCCTTCTTGTAATTCAGTAGCATAATAATAAATCAATCATGGAAACGCAATGCAATAATTCAAGAGCAGAAGCACATTAACACATATGACACCAAGAGTTTTACATGGAAAACCCAGTTAAGGGAAAAACCACGAGGTGACTAACCCAAGATTGTATTCTTTGTTAAAAGAATAAAAGGAACAAAATGGCACATGCCAATTAGGGCTTACTACCCAAGGACATTGCTCACAAGAGGTCCACTGCCTACAGGAGACACACTGTCTACAAAATAATAAATATTACATACTTGAACTGAAGAATAGCATCTTCACCATGCTTGAGTCAGTTCCATTTAAGCTCAACACTTTTGCTCTGCCTTTCACTCTTCTCATCTCAACCACTTCATCATCTTCACCTCCACCATTTTGAAATGACTTTAAAACTCTTCTTTATACAAGACATCAACTTTGGGATAATCATCAAAGTCGGCACAATATACACTTTATTTTGTTACAGAGCAAATACACAAATACAACCTGTCTTATTACAAAAGACTTCATGTGAATCACCACACAGTTGGCCACACATATTTGGGACTTCAATCTTCTTTGAGGAACACACTATGCTTCATAGAACATCTTCAAGATCATCCACAAGGTGTGCAAACCATCTGGTCGATCATGATTAGGAAGAACTTCATCATCCGGAAGTAAATCTTCAATTATGAGCTCAATCTTCAATGCGGATCACCAAGATGAACTAGACACAATCTAGAGACCCCCACAAGCTTACTTGAAATCACCAAGAACATCCACACCACTTCTGTCTACTGAAATCATTCTCATCTTCATCCGAAACCTCAAGAACACATTCCGTCATCACTATCACATTAGAATGAATGCTTGCAAACCTCCAAACCATGAACCAATTGAGTTGTCAATTCACATTGGCTTCCTAAACACTCCATCAAATCCACAGAACATAATATTGCATTTTCAGATCTTACCATATCTATTTGTGTCACTCTGTCACCTTTGAACACTTGCCAGAACTAGTTTCACTCAAGTGGCCATAACTTCTTCATATCTTCATGCAGACCTCTCAAATCTTGACTGGATCCTCTTTAGACACATATCTACAAACCCTTTCATGTGCATTCCCTAATCTCCATCTTAGCTGGGCTATTCACTTCATAGAGCTTCATTGTCTTCACTGTTCTTCTCTATTTCTGATAGGACCAATTTTCTCAAAATCCTCAGCACACAGCTCATCCAATCCTTGACATCAATGCAACAGGAGTACGTTGACATCAATGACAACACCGGTTAGGCCCATACTTGCAACACGGCCAAGGAAGATCACAAACTCCAATGAAGAGCTATAACATGTGTACATGGATAGGTCAAACCTAAATGAACTAAACTCCTTCGCAAATGAATGGAATGATGTGTGGATCTCGGGGAAGCTCAGCCACGAACCAATAAACATTGAATGATGTGTCATCTAGCTTCAAAGGTTGTGAAATGCTCTGCAGGTCTTCTCCTTTAGTTGATTATCTGAGACTGTCAAGATGCTCTGCTGTGAGAAAATAGTTGATCTTCTGATAGTGATAACTTTTCGGTACTTAATACAAATGCTCTAAATTTTGGATATGTTTTGCATGAATGAATCTAGATGCTAAGTTTAGCTCTACAAGATCTGATATGCAACTGCGGTAGAATGTAGACCAAAATATAGAAACTGCTACTGACTGAACTACCTAAACTAAACTGGAAAAAGAAAGGAAACAAACTGAAGTGCAAACAAACTGAAATGCATATGTTTTTGGTTGATGTAAGATTACTCTTGAACCAGGGATGCTCCTGCATTAGACGATAAGAAAATCATGTCAAACATGTAGAAGGTGAAATGAGGATATGAATCATGCCAAATGTGGCTCTCTTGCTGTGTCCCTTTCTCTTCCTCTAAGTGAGTCTTTCTCCCTAAGTCTCTATAATTGTCAAAATAGAATTGGGTGTTGGCATGTACAACTTACATGGAGTATATGATATTGAAACATACTTCCATTTAAAATACACCTATTTACATTTCCAAATGCAATGTTAGGAGAATTTGGGTTGTGCATGACATTTTTTGCATAACTAGATAACGAAATGGGTAAGCATACAAACATGTCTTTTCTCATTAAAACAAAAATAACTAGCTTTTATAATTTAATGAAAAACATTGTAAGTTTCCACTTATTTAACATGTATCTTGCATGTTTAACATGCAAGATGAGAAATTAATTATGATTCTCATATCAAATCGAGTAGTTTCTAAATCATGATTGTTATGAGATGTATACAAAAAGAAGAGCACAACAAATATATTAACACTAAGCATCCATATAATAATTTATCATAAATAAATATTGAACAAATAATGAACAAGTATGTAATAATTTAGCATAAATTTAAATGAAATGTTAAATATAGATTTCATATGATTGTCATTATGCTTCTTTTTTATTAATTCTTACTAATTAGGGTATTCATAGAGAAATATATAGTAACTCATAACATCTACTTATGTATAAATCTTCTTAGGTACAAATCTTTTGGTTTTATGCTAGTAATAAGGCAGTCAATACTATTAAAACAACATGAAGGTCTTCTTAATGGGGTTTGGACAATGCATTATCATTTGATAGAAAAATGGTCACATGTCATTCTAAGACAATCCTATAGCTAGCTACGACTACCATCATGGAAATCAAGATTGTTATGGATTGAGGTAGGTAACTACATATGATCTTTCTACCAAGAAATACAATCATATAATAAGGAATCAATTTATAACATGTCATTGTTCATAAATCATCCATTCTAAAGTGATTATACATTTAAATTTTAATTTTAAAAATAGGAATACATACACACAAGGAATAAATTATATTGTTTATCAAGGTGTATATATAAAATTCTAGGATAATAGTATACATATACAAAAATTTGGCATAAATGCCAACTCAAGACATATTTTACAAAATGTGTCATATGCCATCTCAAAATCTATATAAAATCTATGTGCCAAATAGATACATCAAATCCTAAGGATCCACTTGGCCCTCTATCTCTGGAAAATCCTCAACCTGTGGTGGACCCTCAAAAAGTGGTCATGATGCTTAGTATTTTATGGATGCAAAGTTGACTGCAATAAAAAGTCAAACCACAAATTTGAATAATTAGTTCAATGATAAATACACAATTTAGACTAGTAAACAAAAAATATTATCTACTATAATTTAGAACTTTGAAATTAACATCTAAATTACTATAATCAACTATAATTTCTCTAAACTATTAGTTAAAGTAAAATTCAATTCAATTAAGTTGATTCTTTGTTAAAATTTTGAGTCATTCTGCAAATGATGGTCTCTTAGGATGATGAGGAGTCCTACTAAAGCATGTTGGTAGACGTTCCATGTCACTCACTTTTGGAATAGACTATAAAAGTAAAATAACATTGATATAAATTAATATATAAATACTAACAAAAAATGAAATGCATACAATAAAAAGAGGAACTAGATGTGTAAATAAATAATTTAGACTAATAGATAGAAATGTATCTACTACAAAACAAGCATATACCACCAATGAGGTCTCTCACATTGATTGAGAAGGACTCATCATGAATGAAGCAACTAAGATCTCCTGTATGAAAAATGACAAGAATGTAAGACTGTATGTATACATATAATCATAATAACTTTGGAATTAACATCTACATCACTATAATCAACAATAAGTTCTATAAACTATTAATTAGAATAAAATTCATTTCAATTACCTCAACTCTTTGTTGTCATTTTGAGTCATTATATGAATGACGGTCCCTTAGGATGATCAAGAGTTCTACTATTGCATACTAGTAAAGGTACCACATCATTCACATTTTGGAAAGACTATAAAAGTAAAATAAATCAAGATATATATTAATATATAATTACTCACAAAAAATGAAATGCATACAATAAAAAAGGTTAGATGTGTAGAAATATTTATACCATCAGGTCTATAGGCCAAATTGAATGGTAGAAAGAGTACCATGATGAACTAATGTAAGCTCCTCCTCTATCATGAACTATTATCCCACTTAGAGACATTAGTACTAATCTTGTCTTATATTAAATTCAAATGGAGTACACTATGAAATAATTTTAAATTTTACCTCAAAGAAAAATTGGCCTTGCTCCTATTTTGATCTAGCCCTTGATGCCTTAGCTTGTGTTCTAGTCTTTGATGCCTCAACTTGTGTTCTAGACCTTATCACCTTAGCTTGTGAACGTGACATATGAGGGATATCATATTATGATGTGTCCAAGGATGACTCACTTGTCTCTTTAAGAGAACCTAAGTACAACTAATTGCACATAATGAAATGATGAGGCACACAAGCATGTATGGACAAGGAGGGTCTAACAATCTTAATTGATTCATTATGACCATCAATATCATGTGACTGTGCTAACTGAGAAGTGTGTAATCAAATGCTCAATCAAAGAGTGTATGGTAGAGAGCCTCTAATGTGTTGCATCTACAATAATGACTGGGTGCTAAATTGGAGGTGGAGAAGGGATAGGAGGAGGGGGAACAAATGGACCTTACATATTGTGCTGCCCCAAGTCTGTCTTGAGGCGTTCCTTTACCCACTCCCTATAAATCTCTAAAATCAAAATAGTTCACATGGTGACCTAATAGAAACTCCACATATAGTTTATGAAGTAAATATAAAGGTACATCAAGATTGTTGGGTGGTTTATCAGAAACCATTCACCAATGATCCAAAAAATTATTAGTGATATCCTGATGTGTGCACCATTTGATTGAAAACTTAGGGCTAAGTAGTCTAGTTTTAGGGTTGACAAAATGTTGCGCTATCATGGCTTTGCTAATATCTAATTCTCTCACTTGGTCATATGATAAGCAAATAGAATATTCTACCCTCTTGACTTCTCACCTTTGTTGAAATGAGTCATGTTGGCTTGTGAGGGTTTGAAAATGGGTGACAATTCCCTCTAATGTGGATGTCATTCAAGCAAATCAAGCACGGTGATGATAAATTTCTATAATTCTAATTATTTCATTAATATTCTCAATTTGTTATTGAATTGTTGGAGGATTCGGTGGAGGAGGGTTCAGTGGGGGAGGGTTTGGGTTTTGATCTTGCTCATCCATATTACCTATTTCAAATTTAAAACATACAAATTTAGGACTTAAAACAACATCTTGTTAAACTATATACAATTTAATTTAATGAAAATTACTAAATTACATTCAAAATTAAGTTCAAAACTAATGCTTAGTCTAAAAAATTGAAAACTCTATATCATATAAATAGTTTTGATTTAATTTCAAAAAAATCAAAAACTACCTATAAATAATTCTTGATGCTAGGAGAAATTTAGGTTTCCAAATAACTAATATATGTTTTGCCCTATTTGATATCCATTATTCTCTATTTTTTTGCAATGCTGTGTTTTGGCAAACCTACAAGTCACAACATATAAATCTTTTTGAGAGTTTTGGGAAGTACAAAATGAATATCCATTTTACTATAACAAATATCCATTAGTAATGGATATATGTTAGTAACAGATATCCATTACTAATGGATATCTATTTTAGTTTGGTATTACCAAACCAAAATTATCTTTTTATTCGACCCCTACAAAAAGTAAAGATGTGTTTTTCTACCTATTTCCACTGTTTGGCCCATGATGATCCTACACTCACCCTTAAACAAGTCAATGTTTTTCAAACAATGGATACCTGATATATTCTAGAACACTCTATATGGATGTCGGTTCCTCCCCAAAACTGTGCTGACCTCACATATGAAGTGATTCGTACACCATTCAAGGGCATCATGTGCATCATTTATATGATCTCCCAAATAATTCATTTGATGTTTTCTAAAGTATGTTTCATGCAATCTTCTACACCATCATGTTCGCCCTTTCCATGGCTACTCATAAAGAAATTTTAAACATGAGGTATATTGTCAAATTGATCATATCTACAAAGTACAAAAAATGGTATTGGTGATATGAATTATGAAACACACCCATCTGACCATACAAAATATTTCTCAATTTTCACACTCCTTGCTAGATCTTGAAAAAACTTGTTAAAACAATCCTATACAAAATGTGTGTCATGTGCTTTATCATCACTAGTATAAAAGTGATATTATTTCTTAATGAATCATAGATATATCCTCTCAACACCATCCAAATCTAATTGTGCATGTCAATAACACACATGCACCATAATAGTCACTTTCTTTGAATAATAATATTGTATTTGAATCTCCTTTTGATGGGCAAAAGTGTAATTCTCTGCAAAGTATTTCTCAACAACTTAAACTATTTTTATTTCCATTTAGTGAAAAATGCATGTCGTATGTATGGTTCTTTCGATTTACAAAAAAAGTCTATAAATGTTCCAATAGGTAGTTCCTCTTCTACGTAATCTAACCTTGTGGCTTCTTTCCCAAATTTTGTTTGATACTTTATGTACTCGTAGCTCTTGCAATTTACCATCTTCATCATGTTGGTGTCTCCATTTATCAAACCATTTTCACCAAATTTCCATATGTTTCAAAAGGTCCTTTAATGTATTTCATTGGAACATTTGCATCATCATCAGATTTATCATATAAGATGGATACTATGAACTCATCTATTTAGGAGGTGCATTTTCAACACCATCATTTTTTTGTTTGATCTTTCAAAACACCTGATAGTAAAAGTCAAATTCAATATGGTGATGACAACAAGTTTTAGAGGCTTTTTTTGGCTTCACATACCATGGCCTTAACATTTCAAACATTGGTTGCCCAATCTTGATATTAGGATTGACATCACAAAATGTAACATAAATCTCATGTTGTGTTATGTATAACCAATGTTTTGTATACAATTCATAATCATTTGTCCCAATCTTGTGCTTGAGAACATTTCTACTATTTGATTTAGGATGAGTATGATCGTGCCAAAAATTTAAGATCAACTTCCTAACATCATCTTCAATCTTGTTAGACAAAGGAGCCCTACATATCAATGCCTAATTGCCTTCTACAATATTTTCATCCAAAACCTTTCTCTTTATCACATATATTGTTATTTTTTTTATACTTAAGCCAATTTCACTTGAAAGTGAATAAATTTGATGCTTTCTTGACATTTTTCAGACTTACAATAGAAGTCAACATCACTCTTCTTGAAATTCTCTTATCAATATATTGATATTTTTTTCCAATGGAACTCAAACCTTTTGTGACATTTTGAACTTTTTCTTGATACTTTTTTCTCTTTTTTGTGAATTCTACACCCAACAATTGTAATGGTTCTTTCATCTTTCATGAGTAAGTAAAATTATAATAATTGGGCTTTACTGGAATTGTATCACGATGTTTAAAAGGCTTCTCAAATATTTCCTTTGATGTTATATTCAATGGCCTCTCAATAACTTCACCAAGTTGTTCATCATAAAATTTTAGTTTCTCTATGACAATTCCAACTAAATGATCTATATTTCTCTTCGAAAGTTTTCCCTTGACATCTTTAATTAGATTCATATAGGTATTTGTAGAGGGAAGCAATTTAGATGCCTCTCCAATATCGAATGATCTATGAGCTTCAACATCATCAAGAATATATGGTTGCGCCTCCTCTCCAAAATCAATGTGTGGTTGGGCCTCCTCCTTGACATCAATTATGTGGTTGGGCCTCCTCTACTCTAGTATCTAAGGAATTTCACTCCATTTTCTATGTTGAGCTCGTAGGGTCCAATTAGAGTTGGTATCATTCTACCACTAAAATGGTGCCTTTGTGTGCTTCTACTTGCTCATTTTCCTCCTCATGATCTTCCTCTTGTTCTTCATTGTGCATAATCTCAACCAATCCCATCAATCTAGTTTCTCCTTTTTGCCCTAGTTGCGGTGGGATTTCGGGGTTACTACTCTGAGTTGCTTTGTTTTGATTTGTCGCTTCTATATCTTGGTGTGTGGGGAACGAGTCCTGATAAATTCTCATGTTTGCATTTTGTGGCACTAATGGAGCTTGATTTTGCCTTGTATCTTTGTTATCTAGTGTGACCGCTTGTGGGTTTAAGAACATTTCTATGAACAGCCATTGTTAATCTTCTGGAAGTCTTGTTATGAACCTATTATACTCTATATAAGATTCTGTGCTATGCCCCCTAGTTCTATGAAAAGAGAAAAAATAGTTTAATTCATATGGGGGTCTTTCATATCTTTTGTCATTCTCATTCCCGTTTTCGTTGCGGTTCCAAGTTTGGTAGTTGTCCTGAGGATAGTACCCATTTTTTCTAGGTCGATCTATGGAATTTACGTTAGTAGGATAATAATCTCTCCCATTGTAATCATCTTTTATCCTTTTGACTGGGGGTTGATCCATCACCCCGTCTGTGGTTGCACTCCTATTGTTTTTGAGGATTTTAACGATAGAGGTATTATTTCCTATGTCTTCCTTTATTAGCTTTCCATTTGAACCATAGACTCTTCGACCACTGTCAATGGCAGCTTGATCAATTCTTAAAGCACTTTCCAATGCCTCTTCATAGGACTTAAATGGCAGTTTCTAAACATCTTCTCTCATGTCTTTGTTAAGGGAATGCAATAAGAGGTCGCATAGTTCTCGGTGGTCCATGTTTGAGGCACTGGTTGAAGACTAGAGGACTCACCTCCATCAGGTGATGAAATGTGCTATAGATTCATTCCGTTCTTGTTTCATTGTAAGGAATTCTCTCATCCCTATTTTAACGAGTTTGTTCATGTCGAATGTTATGACAAACTCTTCGATGAGTTGTTTGAATGAATGGATTGAAGCCTCTGGGAGATGATAATACTAATCCAAGACGATGCCTTCAAGTGTTTTCAGGAAAATTTTTGCGACAACCCCATCCCAAGGAAGGAGCTCTCTTATGGCTGTAGAGTAGGCTTTGATGTGCGAATTTGGATCTCCTTCTCCTTTGAACTTTGGGAGATCTAGTAATGGCCAAGGTAGTTTCACATTTCTTATTTTTTGGTCTAAAGGCTCCTTCAAGTATTCAAGATACGTTCCTAGAAAGGCACTTTGGGATTGCGGGGTTGTTAGTAATAACCTTGTGGGTGGGTTTTGGTAACCTGTTGTTGAATTCATTAGATTGTTCTAAATAGGAGGGTTCCCATTCAGAAAGGTGTCATTACTAGCACGTCATGAATAATAATTGAGCTAGGGGGGAATTTTGAGATGCCCCCTGGTCTTGTTTGTGAGACTTGAGTCTTCTTTCTGGAGCAGCTTGCTCTACTTCTAGGATTCTGATTCTTTGCACTAGAGTTGTGACTAAATCTGTAGGAGTCACAGCTCTCGGGGTTTCTTCATTTATAGGATGTTCTCTTTGAATATTTTCATAGTGATGAGCTTCCTCACATGCAATGTTTTCTTTTTGTTCTTCTTCTAAGGCAATCCTCAATGCCTTTTGAGCATCTTTGGTTTCTTGTAGATGTTTTTCCAACCTTTTAACCTCTTCATCAAGGTGGGTATTTGATGTACTTGTGGAAGGTTGTTTGGGTTGATGTATTTATGACCTCACCCTTCTTGCTTTATGTGGCACATTTGATATGGCTAGATTCTTCTCCCAAGCTGGGTTGTTGAACGATAGAGAGAACCTAGATTCTCTTTGATCTTGATCATAGTCAAAATCCTTGTAATCATAATAGTTAGTGACATGCACGTTAGGATGTGGTGGCACATACCTATCAAATGAGGGAGTTTCTGGTTCCCTTGGTTTAAGTCAGGTTTCGTCATATTTAGGGGTGCCATAGACACTGCAGAATAAATGAAACAGATGATGGTGTAGATGATGGAAATCGAAGTAGCTAAAGCGGCTATGAAGAATGGTGTGAAAATGTTGTGAAGTTTTTGTTAAAATTATTTTGAGATGTTTGAAATAGGATCTCAAATAGCATAACCAAGAGGCTCTGCTCTTCATGTTGGGTTCACCAAAATATGTACACTTGAAATTGTGACTCAGGTTGCCTGAGGGCTGTTGGGTCAGATTTTGGCATGCACACGGACCCTTCCCTCCTTGCCACAAGGCGATCTGCCACATCACTCTCACTCATGTGGAATTAGCTAGTCGAGAGGAGGTGAGACATGGCAGGGGTCTGGCTCGTTGGAGAGCTAGACTTCACGGAGAGGGGTCGGCAAGTTTTGCGGCCTTTGTTGTTGTGCATTTTGTTGTATATTTTGTTCAATTGTTGTTGTAGATGAGATAACCCTATGACCTGAAGGGTCACTAGTTTCTCTCCTTCTATTTGGATTTCTAAGATTCCACCTTTGTGTGGGCAAACGATTGTTTTCATTGATGTCCTCTTGTCTTTGTCGGCATTGTAAGAATTCTTGTTGTATCTATCATTGTCTAGTTTCTTCTAACAACAAGAGGACAAATGGGTCTCCTTGTGGTAAGATAATTGTTTCTTGTTGAGGTCTTAGATGAATCTCCTTGATCTCATCACGGATAGCCCTCACCCACTCTCCTCTCACTCCTAAACACATTCGTGAATCAGAAGAGAGGAAGTCATGTGATTACTAACCTTAACCAGATTCAGGGTTTTGACCTAAGGTTTTGTTGACCTAGGGTTTGTGTTTTGACTTTGCTTGTACCTTGTGATGAAATCAAGGGTTTGTTTGGAATTGCTTGAACCATGATTACCTTGTGATGGAATCAAGGGTTTGCAATTTTGTCTATTCTAATGTTTCTATATGCATGCAAACTAAATGATATGCAAAACATCTTTTTGGTGTTTTTTAGAGTATTTGGGAAATAGAAATGGTTCTAACCTATGAAAAGGAAATATGTGTGAAATCCTATGTGACTTTTCCAATGCAATGTTAACCTATGTTTTTTTTTGTGTTTTTGATGTTTTGAATGCAATTTAATCTAAGAAAAGGGAAAATACTTCTTCTAATAATGTAGATCTAGAAATATGAAAGTGATTAATCTAACATGCAAGATCTAATCTATCAAAGAAAAAGCAATGTGTTACTATTCCCAAGAGCAAATATGATTATCTAATTACTATGAAAGAAATGAAAACAATGAAGGAACCTGAGAGAAATGAAGATTTGTTGACTCCACTACCCTCAGTAATCCTTGTGTAGGCAACCTTGAATCCTTCTGTGGCAGCAGGTGATCCTCTTGACAAAAAAATGACTCAAATAAGTAGAAAGAAGCTTTGATAAAGCTTGTATGAGCTTTGTGAGAGCTTGGATTGAGCACAATGGCATAGATTGAAGCAGTGTAGCATTTCTTGGTTGAACAATAAAAGAAAAAGGCACCTTCATCCTGTAAGAGCATTTGAATGCTAACTTGGAGAGTAAAATTGGCAAGAGTTGTGTGCATAGTGAATTTGCCTCCCTTTGTACTTGGGGGAGGGGGGTATTTATAGGTTTAGAGAAAGGAATTGATTGAAGAGTTAACTCATTTGATTGATGAGTTAACAAGAATAGATTGTGGAGTTCACAAGGTTGATTACCGAGTGAACTCAGCTAATTAGAGAGTGATGAAACAATGATAGCTTATCACTGAAGAGGAAATGGAGGTGAGGGAATGCGTGAGATTGATTAGAGAGTTAATTTGAGATCAAATAGAGCTAATTATGCATGTGTGGGTGCATGAAATAGTTAACTCTATATCAAGGATAAAAAATCATGCAAATAGAAAGAAGAACAGGAAAAAATGAAGCAAAAATGAGAGAGAAACTTGAGTTTTTCTGCGGGTCCAAAAATGGCAGGGTTGACCCTTTTACCAGTAGGGTTGCCCAGGGGACAACCCTAGGTTACCCGGGGGAGATCCGGGCTAGACAGGGTCAGATGCAAAAAAATAGGCTTGGAGATGGTAGAAGAGAAGAAAAGGATGAGTTCTGCATCAAGAAATAGGTCAGTCATGTGGAAGAATCCAAATCTCCACTTGTGTCTGTTGGATCTCTAGGGGAGATCTAGAAATAATAGGAGGAGATTTGGATTGGTTGGTTGAAAATGAAAACTATCAGTGGGAGATGGATCAAGGGATGTCTAGAAGGCTTCTAGGAGGTACACAAGAGTAAAAACAAAGGGGAGAGGTGAAAACTCACCGACAAGACTCTCACAAGGCTTAGGATCAAAGTCAAAAGCTAAAAAATGCAAGTTGACAAGTGTCAAAAAGTGTCACAAATGGGGAGGGACAGAAATCGACAAGGAAGAAACAACACAAGACAAGAAAAGAGGACACGTCATCAAGAGGCCTGCTGCTCAAAGGATTTATTTTCATGCTTACATGTATGTGACAAGGATTTGAATCATCATAGGGGTCCTCATGGAGGTAGTGCGTGATTTTTGTGCTTACATATTTGCCCCCTTGGGGATGGTAGTCTACGTGAAAGGTAGGTACCATTCCTGAACTAGGCCTTACCTGTTGTCAATTTTTCCTGCAATTTGTACCTACAATAACTAGTATTAGTCTAACATTTAAGTGTATCAAAATGAATAATAAAAAATGAAATGAGGAACTTACCATGGATCATTCGAGTTTGACTAGTTGCTTGCTTTTGTTGGTTCAGACATGTAGGTATGAGAGCATGCAAAATAATGCATGAAACAAATACATAAAAGTAAAGAACTAATCTATAATGCATAAATGAAACCAAGCTAAGGGCAAACAATGAGAGCCAGATTGTGAGATCGGTGTGAAATAGTGATGGAATAGATCGTGTGAGTAGTCGATAGAGAGGTATCATCGAGGAGATTGCAGAGATGGTTGTCTCTTCTTCAACTGCGAAGAATCAGGTATGTAATTAGTGAAAACTCTTCTCCAAACCCTAGCTTGTATTTTTTGAAAAATCTCTTAAAATTATCTATTTTTGGTGATTTTTCTCGTCGCATTGTGTTTGTCTCATCGTTTAGAGTGAGATTGGTCTTTCTTTTTCCAAAATTGATTAAGAAACAAGGTTTTTAGAGTGATTTTTGCTTGATGGGCTTGCTCCTAGTGTCACCCCTTTTGTCAGGAAGGGTCACCCAGGGAGATCCTATTTGACAACAGGGTCGCTCGGGGAGATCCTAAAAAAAACTTGGGTCGCCCGGGGGGCGACCCTGGTGGACTAATTTCTGACTTCATTTGAAGTTGTTTAATGCTTGTTTTACTCTGATCTAACATGATTTGGTCACTAAATCTGCCTATTTATTACAATTTTGAAGGTTTATATGATTTTTTTGTGTAAGGTTTTCTACAGTTTTA
This sequence comes from Cunninghamia lanceolata, assembly GCA_027924645.1. Classification (NCBI taxonomy): domain Eukaryota; kingdom Viridiplantae; phylum Streptophyta; class Pinopsida; order Cupressales; family Cupressaceae; genus Cunninghamia; species Cunninghamia lanceolata. Next base: position 474,944 of record BSBN01000983.1, on the reverse strand, counting down.
TGATTTTTAGGGATTTTTGCGAGTTTACGAGATCTGATCTAAAATTCTCTTTTAATTTTGTAGGAGATGCACATTCAATGAAATGCCTGCCAAGAGCAAGGGTGGCTCTTAGGGATGTTTACTTCTTTGAGTACAGAGGATCATGCCATACTAAAGAGGGTAGGTCTTGCCAGAGTTTGCCATGTACCTGTGATTCATCCTGTATCCCGTATATGTTGTGATATCTTGACTTACTGGGATGCAGATAGGAACACATTTAGGTTCCCAGAGATTTCAAGAGAGTGGACTATCACTATATATGATGTATATCACATACTTGGGGTTCCTGTGAGGGGACAACCTCTATTTCTTCCTATTAGTGAGTCCTTTGAGGACAAGACTTCTTGGGCTACATTCATGGGGGTTAATCACCCTCGGGACTAGATAGGAGTTTAGTTTACTTCTTTGCCATGACTCCACATCCCACTTCTAAGGAGGTTTCTGATTGGCTTGATTGCTTCAAGGCTGTCAGGAGACAAGGCCCCAGCTCGTATGAGATGGTGTTGGGCACCCGTTATTCGAAGATTAGAGGAAGGTACAGTTTATGCATGGGGACCTGACATCCTAGCGATGGTCTATAGAGATTTTTATCAGATCTCTCAGTGAGGGGCTCTAGCTCTTAGCCACTCTTCTTTGATTATGACATGGATTTTTGAGCATATGAGGCCTTATCAAAAGCTCATTCCTCTTCCAGATAGGCAACTATCGAGAGCAGGGAGGTGGGCACATATTGGTCATTTTGATGCTACTCTTCCCACTATTGATACCCTTACTGACGATGACATGATTTCTAACCCTTATCATGACATGGAGGGGACTTGGGCCCGAGATGACGAGATGAGAGTGTATTGCCATGAGGTTTCAGAGATCACAAACCATAATGGTCAGGTTGAGGCTCATTGAGTGGACCCTATTTTGTAGCAGTTCAGCGAGGATGTCCCTAAGGACTTGCCCCCAGTGTCTACTTGTTACAGGACCATTCAGGAGATGGGGGAGATTAGATAGAGGAACCTTGTTTGGACACCTTTTACTCTAGGCATCTTTGTAATTAGGGTTTCTAGAGGAGGATGGAGGGGAGGGAGAGGGACTCCTTCCCGATCTCTGGTTGTGATAGTTGACTCAGAGTCTACTGATGAGGACTATGTTCCTAATAGTGATGATTCGTCAGATGAGGCCCCTCTCGAGGATGAGGATTTTGATGACATTAGTGTTCCAGATGAGATTCTTGACATCCTCGAGGGTCCTTTTGTTGTTCCTCGACCTCATCATTCAGATGAGGTGATGTGTCAGCTTAAACTTGACTAGCAGCCTAGAGATACATGTAAGTTTTGTCTATTTGTTTTCTCTTAACTTTGTCCTTTCTCTTTTCATGTGGCATTAACTTGGTCTTGTCTTGATTTGACATTTCAAGCAATGTCAAAGAGTGGAGGGACTTGGTTCATGAGATTAATGTTGGAATGACCTTTCCCTTTACTAGGATGACCTGTGATCATCTTTTAGAAGATCTTGGTGTGCCCTCTGTTGTGGGATGACACACTGACATTTTTTCTTCTGTCTACCATGGGTGTCAGATGATTACAGAGTTGAAGACCCAGGTTGACATGCTTCAAGGTGAGAACAAAGTACTTCAAGAGATGACTCGCCTTAATTTTGGGTGTTCTGATACTAGTATGGCAAGGCCTTTACAGTCGCATGCCCGTAGTAGAACAAATTAGTCTCTTAGATCTCATGGAGCGATGAGTGGTACTCATAGACGGAGGAGCCGAAGCCCCGAGGGTTCTATTGGAGGGAACCATCCTTGAATTGATTTTCTTGAAATTTGTACCCCCTTACATGGGGAGCCTCTACTCTCGAAAGAATTTTGTCTTAGCTCTTTGATACCATTGTACATGTAAACTTTAGATGTATCTGTGGAAGTTTATCTTTTTTTATGGTTTTTCTCTTGTTGAATTCTGTACTCATCTCTTGTGCATGTCTGGAAGTTTTTTTAGGAACTTTTTTATTATGTTTGACCTTTTTAACTCTTTTAACTAATGCAAGTATGAAAACGATGATATGTTTTTGTAGTTTTGTGGGATATATATATACAACTTACGATATGATAATGCAAGAACACAAGAAATGCTGCAAATGAAACTATAGCACTTACTAAATGTCATGAGATATGACATTTGACTTTATTTCTTTGAGACTCTTTTTCCTGATTTTGGCATGAATGCAATGTGGAACAAACATGATGACTGCTCTTAAATACGATTTTTGATTTAGGGGATTGTGAGTTGACCTGATATGAGAGATCTATTCAGGTTTGTGAGATAGGATTTAGGGAAGCTCAAGTGGAGAGTGGAAATGAATATGGAGTGTTTCTGATTTCTAGACTTCACTAAAGGCTAAACACTGATCCTTATCTAGATAAGACAAATTGATAAGCTTTCAACTTCAAACAAGTAGCAAATTTTATAGGTGTTTGCTAGACTTAGATCATAGATGGCAAGCAAAGTAGACTTGGGGTAAAGGATAAATGGAAAAGAACAAGGGTCCCTAGATAGAAGATGATCCTCGAGACTTCTAGACTCTTTGATTTTGCTCAGCTAGTGTGTGTGTGTGTGTGTGTGTGTGTGTGCTTAGTACCTTTCATTCTCTATTAGAATGTCACCTTTGAGGCTTTGAGCTTAGACTGATCTCCACCCAAGAGTACGAACATTCAAAAATCTTCTCTTTCACTCTTTTTTTGTATCTCTTTCTTTTTTTTTGCTTTTTTGGTATTTTCCTCATTTGATTTTTCTCATTTTTTTTGGGATTTTTTGACTTTTCAAGAAATGAATGCTTTTGGAACTTTGATATGCAATGATTTGATCTCTCAACTCTCTCTTTTTGACACTCTTATTTTGACCACTCATTTTTTTATTCACTCGTATCTTAGATTGCTTCCTTCAAAGTTTTGATCTTCCTATTGTTTTTGGCCAAGAAATATAAGGGGTTGAGCACCACCTAAAGATTTTGTAATCTGGTTGGACTTCTCTACTACTAGGGAAGAATTGGGAAGGTCTACTTGCAAGCATCCTTTGAACACTATAGGTTTGAATACTAACTTTGTTTAGACCTAACATCTTGACTCATTAAGATTGGGATTAGTGTAAAGCTAAGAGCTAGGTTTCAATTAGAATCACTAGGAATGTAGGGGGATAATGGCAGTTCTGAAAAATGGGGATCTCTAGGTCCTGAAAGGATAATGTATATCTGGGGAACATTAGACTCCTTACTAAAGGGAAAATAGTACAAGAGCAAGTCACAAACTATAATGCAAGATGAACAGAATGATGTAGAAATGCAAGTAACAAATTATTTTTGACATTTTTTATTTTTTTAATTTTTTTGTATTTTTATGTTTTATGATTGTTTTGGTCTTTTAGACATAATATTTCTTGAGGTGAAAGGCATTGACTGTTTTACCAAATTCCTCTCCCTCCTTGTGCACAAGAGATAAGCACAATTTCTGATATCTTCTTTAACCATGTAGGGACCTTTCCAGTCTTCTGAAAAGGCTCTTTTTCGTCTCCTTTTCTTGTTTTTCGTGCTACCTTTTCTTAGGACAAGTTCTCCTATTCTGTAAGGTTTGTCATTTGAATCCATCACTTCCAACTCAGTGGCTTCTGTTGGCATTGTGAGATGTAGTAAGTCCTGAAAGGCATGTTGGTGGGAGAGAGTCCAATACAGGGCTCCGTCACAATTCGGTAATTCTGCCAATAGATCGAATTATTCTTGCATGTAGACTTTTATTTCTGGTCTCTCTTAGATTCTTTGTAAGAATTGGAATAGCTCAAGAGGAGTTTGTGGCTCCCTTTGCTTGTTAGGAGGGACAAAGCTTATTCTTGTACTCCCATTGAGTTCTATTCTTAGAGCCATGGCATACCCAACATAACTTTTTGGTAGTTCCAAAATGATAGTGTCATCGATAACGGCTGTCACTCTCATCTTCCACTCTCTATGGAAGATACCTTCACTTTCTTCGTCTTCATCAGGAAGTCTTTCAACCATTTCTATTTGTACCTAAGGTGCTTCCCAATCATCGAGTTCATTCGACTGAACCAAGGTAGAGGTGGTTAGTTTTTCTTGTGGCTGCGATACTACAAACATCCTCGGTAACATTCTTATAACATTGGTTGATTCATTATCGATAGAATGCGCGCTTCTTCCATGGGTATCACTGGTTGATGTGAATCCTCCATTGGTATGAGAGTTTCATATGACTCTATTTCTTCTAGTGTCTCGGGGACATGTGATTCACTTAGTGGTGATAGCGGTGTGTAACCTTCCGTCATGTCTTCTTCTGTATCTAAGAAAGCATGTGGGTCTACATTTCTCAGATCTAATGTGGTGGTCTAAAAGACTGGTCCTTCCATTCTATGAGGCTTCTCCCCTATGCAAAGAAAGGGTTTGTAGGCCTCTTGGACATTGATCATGAGTATTTCTAATGGGAATTGGAGTGGTCCATCCCATTCGATCAATTCCATGATTTCAATTGTTTTATCCTGGGAAACCATTTTCCTTTGCTTTGGTAGGGGCCCATTCTCTAGAGTTTTGATTTCTATGGTGTTTATGGTCTTTTCTAGAGTTTCCATATCTTTGACGCATATCAACTGAGGTGTAGGATTTGGGATGGTTAACTTGTTGGTAAGGAACTCATAGTCTATGGGAATACCTATGCGTTTGTTTGACGTATTTGACTTTAACATGCTGAAAGGATTTGGATCTCCCTATGCAACATACACTTTCCCTAAGTGTAAAAAGTGGACTTCTTGAAACAGTTTAGACAACATAGCCTTCATCCTGTGTATCCATGGCCTTCCAAGAATCAAGTTATATCCCATGCCCTTATCTAAAACATAGAAAGTGGTTGGAATGGTTTTGGGTCCCAAAGTCACTGGGTGAGTGATTTTACCTATGGTGGCTACCTTTAGATTATCATATCCGCTTAGAGTGTCTCTTGAAGTGGTAATGTTGGTATATCCATAGCCCATTCTCTCTAAGAGGGAGAAAGGAACTATATTCACTGCAGCTCTATCGTAGATTAATGTTAGTTTGATGCACGTGTCATAGATACACACTTGAAGATATAGTGCAGGGTCCCCTTTTTTAGTTAACTCTGCCTCAAAGGGTATCCATTGTAAGTCAAAGAAGAATAGAGGACTTGCCTCCATTGGGTGATGAAATGTGCTATGGATTCATTCGTTCTTGTTTCATTGTAAGGAATTCTCTAATCCCTATTTTAACATGTTTGTTCATGTTCAATGCCATGACAAACTCTACGATGAGTTGTCTGAATGAATGGATTGAAGCCTATGGGAGACAATAATACTGATCCAAGGCGATGCCTTCAAGCATTTTCAAGATAATGGCCAAGGTAGTTTCACATTTCTTATGTTTTGGTCTAGAGGCTCTTTCAAGTATTCGAGATACATTCCTAGAAAGGCACTTTGGGATTGTGGGGTTGTTAGTAATAACTCTATGGGTGGGTTTTGGTAACCCGTTGTTAGATTCGTTAGATTGTTCTGAATAGGAGGGTTCCCATTTAGACAGGTGTCATTACTAGCATGTTGTGAATAATAATTGAGGTAGGGGGATTTTGAGATGCCCCCTGGTCTTGTTCATGAGACTCAAGTCTTCTTTCTAGAGCAGCTTGCTCTGCTTCCAGGATTATGATTCTTTGCACTAGAGTTGTGATTAAATCTGCGGGAGTTGCATCTCTAGGGGTTTCTTCATTTCTAGGATGTTCTCTTCGAATATTTTCATAGTGATGAGCTTCCTCACATGCAGTGTTTTCTTTTTGTTCTTCTTCTAAGGCAATCCTCAATGCCTCCTAAGCATCTTTGGTTTCTTGTACAAATTTTTCCAACCTTTTAACCTCTTCATCAAGGTGGGTATTCAATGTACTTGTGGAAGGTTGTTCAGGTTGATGTATTTCTGACTTCACCCTTCTTTCTTTATGTCGTGCATTTGGTATGGCCAGATTGTTCTCCCAACCTGGGTTGTTGAATGATAGAGAGTGCCTAGATTCCCTTTGATCTTGCTCATAGTCAGAATCCTCGTAATCATAATAGTTGGTGATTGGCGTGTCAGGATGTGGCAGCACATACCCATCAAATGAGGGAGTTTCTGGTTCCCTTGGTTTAGGTTAGGTTTCGTCATATTTGAGGGTGTCATAGACACCATAGAATAAATGGAATGGATGATGGCACAGATGATATAAGTTGAAGCAGCTAAAATGGCTATGAAGAATGGTGTGAAAATGTTGTGAAGATTTTGTTAAACTTGTTTTGAGATGTTTGATATGGGATCTCAAACAACATAACCAAGAGGCTCTACTCTTCATGTCAGGTTCACCAAAATATGTATGCTTGAAATCATGACTTTAGTTGCTTGAGGGTTGTCGAGTCAGATTTCAGCACACACACAGACCCTTCCCTCCTTTCCATAGGGTGATCTGCCATGTCACTCTCACTCACGTGGAATTAGCCAGTCAAGAGGAGGTGAGACACAGTGGGGGTCTGGCTCGTTGGAGAGCTGGACTTCGCGGAGAGGGGTTGGCAAGTTCTGCGGCCTTTTTTGTTATGCATTTTGTTATATGTTTCGCTAAATTACTATTGTAGTTGAGATAACCCTATGACCTGAAGGGTCACTAGTTTTTCTCCTTCTGTTTAAATTTCTAAGATTCTACCTTTGTGTGGGTAAATGATTATTTTCGTTGATGTCCTCTTGTCTTTGTAGGCGTTGTAAGAATTCTTGTTGTATCTGTCATTGTCTAGTTTCTTCTAACAATAAGAGGACAAAAGGGTCTCCTTGTGGTAAGATAATTGTTTCTTGTTGAGGTCTTAGATGAATCTCCTCAATCTCATCACGGATAACCCTCACCCACTCTCCTCTCACTCCTAAGCACATTCATGAATCAGAAGAGAGGAAGTCATGTGATTACTAACCTTAACCAGATCTAGGGTTTTGACCTAGGGTTTGTGTTTTGACTTTGCTTGTCCCTTGTGATGAAATCAAGGGTTTGTTTGGAATCATTTGAACCTTGATTACCTCATGATGGAATTGAGGGTTTGCAATTTTGTTTATTCTAATGTTTCTATATGCATGCAAAATAAATGATATGTAAAACATCTTTTTGGTGTTCTTTAGAGTATTTTGGAAATAGAAATGCTTCTAACCTATGAAAAGGAAATATGTGTGTAATCCTATATGACTTTTCCAATGCAATGTTAACCTATGGTTTTTTTTGTGTTTTCGATGTTTTGAATGCAATTTAATCTAAGAAAAGGGAAAATGCTTCTTTTAACAATGTAGATCTAGAAATATGAAAGTGATTAATCTAACATGCAAGGTCTAATCTATCAAGGAAAAAGCAATGTGTTACTATTCCCAAGAGCAAATATGATTATCTAGTTACTATGAAAGCAATGGAAACAATGAATGAACCTGAGAGAAAAGAAGATTTGTTGACTCCACTACCCTCAGTAATCCCTGTGTAGGCAACCTCAAATCCTTCTGTGGCAGTAGGTGATCCTCTTGACAAGAAAATGACTCAAAGAAGCAGAAAGAAGCTTTGATGAAGCTTGTATGAGCTTAGTGAGAGATTGGATCGAGCACAATGGCATAGATTGAAGTAGCGTAGCATTGCTTGGTTGAACAATTAAAACAAAAGGTACCTTCATCCCATAAGAGCATTTGAATGCTAAGTTGGAGAGGAAAATTGGCAAGAGTTGTGTGCACAATGAATTTGCCTCCCTTTGTACTTGGGGGAGGGGGTATTTATAGGTTTAGAGGAAGGAAATGTTTGAAGAGTTAACTCATTTGATTGATGAGTTAACAAGAATAGATTGGGGAGTTAACAAGGTTGATTACCCATTGAACTCAATTGATTAGAGAGTGATGAAGCAATGATAGCTTATCACTGAAGAGGAAATGGAGGTGAGGGAATGCATGAGATTGATTAGAGAGTTAATTTGAGATCAAATGGAGATAATTATGCATGTGTGGGTGCATGAAATAGTTAACTCTATATCAAGGATCAAAAATCATGCAAACAGAAAGAAAAATGGGTGAAAATGGAGAAAAAACAAGAGAGAAACCCGAGTTTTTCTACGGGTCCTACAATGACAGGGTCGCCCCTTTTGCAAGTAAGGTTGCTTAGGGGAGATCCAGGCTAGACAGGGTCAGATTTAGAAAAAAAGGCTGGGATATGGTAGAAGAGAAGAAAATGATGAGTTCTGCATCAAGAAACAGGTCAGTCATGTGGAAGAATCCAAATCTCCACTTGCGTCTACAGGATCTCCAGGGGAGATCTAGAAATAATAGGTGGAGATTTTGATTGTTGGTTGAAAATAAAAACTGTCAGAGGGAGATGGATTGGGGGACCTCTAGAAGGCTTCTAGGAGGTGCACAAGAGGAAAAACAAAGGGGAGAGGTGAAAACTCACCTACAAGATTCTCACAAGGCTTAGGATCAAAATTGAAAGTTAAAAAATGCAAGTCGACAAGTGTCAAAAAGCATCGCAAATGGGGAGGGAGAGAAATTGACAAGGAAGAAACAACACAAGACAAGAAAAGAGGACACGCCATCAAGAGGCTTGATGTTCGAAGGATTTATTTTCATGCTTACATGTATGTGACAAGGATTTGAATCATCAGATATGTCCTCATGGAGGTAGTGCGTGATTTTTGTGCTTACAGAAATAAGGCAACAACTCTGTGCATTTTATTTTGTGTTTGGGATTTAAAAATCCTTCAATAAAAATATTTTTACGAGGGATATAGGTACATACTTTTAAAGTTATTTCTTGGTTAGTGGAAATTTATTTGTTTGGACTCTAAAGGTAGTTAGTGTTGGATTCAGGACAGACAACTAAGAGTGGGGGTGAATCAGTTGTCTAAAACTTTCTTCCAATTAAACACTTAAATCCACTTTGTAATTCAGTAGCATAATAATAAGTCAATCATTAAAATACAATGCATTAAACCAAGAGCAGAAACACATTAACACATGAGACACCAAGATTTTGACATGGAAAACCCGGTTAAGGGAAAAACCACGGGGTGATTAACCCAAGATTGTATTCTCTATTAGAAGAATAGAAAGAACAAAATGACACATGCCAATTAGGGCTCACTACCCGAGCACACTTCTCACAAGAGGCCCACTGCCTACAAGAGACAGACTACCTACAAAATAATAGGTATCACATACTTGAACTGGAGAATAGCATCTTCACCATGCTTGAATTAGTTCTACTTAAGCCTAATACTTCTGTTCTGCCTTTCGCTCTCCTCCTTGCTACCACACTCTCATCTACACAAGATACACTTTGAAATGACTTCACAATTCCTTATTTATACAAGACATCGACTTAGAAATGATCATCTAAGTCAGCAAACATTACCGAGCAAATACTTAAATACATTATGACTAATTACAAAAAGACTTCACGTAGATCAGCACACTATTGGCCACACAGGTTTGAGACTTCAATCTTCTTCTAGGAATATGCCAAACCTCACATACCATCTTCAAGATCATCTGTAGGATGTGTAACTCATCTGGTCGGCCTGACTTAGGAAGAACACCATCATCCGGAAGTTATTCTTCAATTGCGATCTCAAACTCTAATACAGACTACCAACATGAACTGGACATGATCCAAAGACCTCCACAAGCTAGCCTGAATCACCAAGAACATCTACACTTCATCTGCTTACTGAAATCCTTTTCTCCTTCATCTGGAACCTCAAGAACATAGTCTATCATCACTGTTATAATGAAATAGATGCTTGCGGACCTCTAGATCACAAACCATTTGATTTGTCACTCCACATGGACTTCCTAAAAACTCCACCAAACCTTCAAAACAAGATAATGCATTTCTGGATCTCACCGGACCTATCTGTATCATTCTGTCACCTCTGAACACCTGTCGAAACCGGTTTTACTTGAGTGGCCACAACTTCTTCAGATCTTCATGTGGACCTCTGAAATCTTTATTGGAACACCTTAAGACACATATCTACAAACCCTTTGAACCACATCTTCTGATCTTGTCTTAGATAGGATCTTTAGTTCATTGTCTTCACTGTTCTTCTCTGTTCCTAATTAGAGCTAATTTTCTCAATATCTTCAGCACACAACTCATCCAATCCTTATCATTAATGCAATAGGAGTATGTTGACATCAATGAAAATACCAGTTAACCCCATACTTGCAACAATCTCCCCCTTTGTCATTGATGGCAACATATGATGTGAAAAACTATTTTAACCATCAAGATAAGAACTTTTCTTTACTGACTCAACTCCCCCTATCACCAACAACCATTAACATATCTTCTCTTCCTTTGCTGCTCCCCCTTTGATCAACAACCACTTGTTTTTCACATGTCTTCTCTTCCCCTTTGATATCAATGGCAAAGGGCACATACTTGCAACTTTAACTCTTTAGAATCATACCAGCTACTCCCCCTGAGTAGCAGCTCCCCATCATCAATCTAGACCATAAGATATGACTATGATATCCACTAGACTGATGCACATCAGTGCACCTTAGTTTATCACTAGAGGGGTAATAACCCCTAACTTCTCCCTAAGATACTCAAAAGAGTCCTTAGGTAGAGGTTTAGTAAAAATATCTACAATCTGATCCTTGGAAGGAACAAACTCCAATCTGACTTCATTCTTGTTCACTTACTCTCTCAAACAGTGAAACTTGATAGATATATGTTTGGTCTTTGAATGCAACACTGGATTCTTTGAAATATTTATTGCACTTGAATTATCACAAAAGATTGTGATAGGTTCTTCATATTCCACTCCCATGTCTCTTAGCATTTGCTTCATCCACAAAACTTGAGTACAACTACCTGCTGCTGTAATATATTTTGCTTCTGCAGTAGAGATAGATATTGCCTCTTGTTTCTTGCTTAGCCAGGAAGTCAATCTCTTTCCCAAAAAGAATGCTCCACCACTGGTACTCTTCCGGTCATCCACATCTCCTGCCCAATCTGTATCTGTATATGCATGAAGAGAGAAATCATGATCTCTGGGATACCACAATCCATACTCAACTGTCGCTTTTAGATATCTAAAAATCCTCTTGATTGCCATGACATGAGATTCTCTAGGATTAGCTTGAAATCTAGCAACAAGACCTACAACATTCATAATGTCAGATCTAGTTTGAGTGAGATACAACAATTCTCCAATCATTGACCTGTACTTTTTCTGATTAGCCTTAGGAGAGTCATCATCTTTGCTCAATTTACATCTGGTTGCCATGGGAGTATTCATTGGTTTTGAGTCTTCCATCCCAAATTTCTTCAACAATTCTTTCACATATTTGGTCTGAGAAATGAAGATTCCTTTCTTTGTTTGAGTGATTTGCAGACCCAAGAAGAAATTCATTTCCCCAAGCATGGACATGTCAAATTCACTTTTCATTTGATTTGCAAAAGTTTTACACATACTATCTCTTCCTCCAAAAATGATATCATCAACAAACACTTCAACAATCAAGATGTTTTCATGATCAATTTTGAAATACAAATTACTGTCAGCAGTACCTTTGTTGAAACCAATCTTCAGAAGATGTTTATCCAATCTTTCATACTAGGCTCTTGGGGCTTGCTTTAGTCCATATAGTGCTTTCTTCAACTTGCAGACCATATCACCATGATCAGATAATTGAAATCCATCCGGTTGCTCAATGTATACTTCTTCCAAGTCACCATTCAGGAAGGCAGACTTGACATCCATCTGATATACTTTGAAATCCTTGAAAGCAGCAAAAGAAAGAAATAGTCTGACTGCTTCAATTCTTGCCATTGGAGCAAAAGTTTCTTCAAAATCAACTCCTTCTATATGAGAGTAACCTTTGCAGACCAATCTAGCTTTATTTCTGATTACTTCACCAATTTCATTTAGCTTGTTTCGGAAGACCCATTTGGTTCCAATCACATTCTTGTTTCTAGGTCTGGGAACAAGATCCCATGTCTGATTCTTTTCAATTTGCATTAGCTCTTCCTCCATTGCTTTAGTCTAGTTTTCATCATTACAAGCTTCATTCACTGTCTTAGGTTCAATCTTTGAAATCAGACAATACTCTTCTTAATCTTGAGCAATCCTTCTTCTTGTTTGTACTCCTTTGCTTTTATCACCTATGATCTGATCTTCAGAGTGGTTCAGTCTTACATACCTGGAAACTTTAGGAGTTTCTTGCACTTTTGATTCTTGATCAGGCTCATTAAAACTCATCTATTCTTCCTAATTTACCGGATTAGTTTGAATCTAAATTTTAGAAGGGACTTGGGCTCCTTGAATCAGAACACCATTCTGATCATCTTCATCATACTCATAAAACCTTGAGGGTTTTTCGATTCCTTCATCAACCTTCATATTAGTACTTTCTATAATCTTTCTCAGTCTCTTGTTATAACACCGGTATGCTTTGCTTTGAGTAGAGTAACCCAAGAATATTCCTTCATCACTTTTAGCATCAAACTTGCTTAGATCTTCATCTCTTTTGATGTAACATTTGCTACCAAAAACTCTAAAATACCTCACAGTGGGAGTGATGCCAAAGCAAAGTTCATAAGGAGTCTTACCAATATTGCTTATGATTTGTACTCGATTGAGAGTATAGACTGCAGTACTGACAACTTCTCTCAAATAGATCTGAGGAACATTTGCTTCCATCATCATTGTCCTAGAGGCTTCCTAAATGGTCCGGTTCTTTCTCTCCATAACTCCATTCTGTTGTGGTGTCCTAGGGGTAGACAGCTATTTCCTTATTCCATGTTTCTCACAGAATTCTATGAACTCATCGAATGTGAATTCTCCACCTCTATCAGACCTTAGACATTTTAGTTTTAATCCGGTTTCATTCTCTACCATAGCCTTGAATATTTTGAATTTCTCAAGAGCTTCTGATTTCTCTTTTAGAAAGGTTACCCACATCATCCAGGAGTAGTCATCAATTAATAACATGAAGTATCTATCACCTTGCACACTTCTGATTCTTGCCGGACCACATAAATTAGTGTGAACTAAGTCTAATAATCCGGTAGAGGATTGTTCCTTGCTTTTGAATGAGACTCTACTTTGTTTACCCAACTGACATTCTTTGCATAAACTATTTGTAGGTTTTACCTATTTTGGAAGATCTCTTACAGCCTGAGTATTGCTTATCTTGATTATATTATCAAAATTAACATGACACATCCTCATATGCCATAACCAACTCTGATCAATTTGCACAAATAGACAACTTTTACCAGTACCAACTAAATAGAAGATATTACCTTTTGTTTGAGTACCAGATGCAATCTCTATTCTGGAACTTTCAAAGATCTTGCATTTTCCATTCTTGAATCGGAGATCATAGCCTTTGTCCACCAACTGTCCAACACTGAGAATATTGTGCTTCAATCCTTCAACATATAGTACATTACCAGTTTTGTTCCTTCCATCAAAAGAAATAGTTCCTCCACCTTTGATTCTACTAGCAGAATTATCACCAAACTTTACCAGTCCTCCTTCATACCTTTCCAAATCTATGAACTTATTTTTGTCACCTGTCATATGGTGAGAGCATCCACTGTCAATGACCCAATCATCCTTTTCTTCAACTTGAGCAGCCAGAGCTCTTTCCACAGTCCTATGATTGACAGATACAGAGGACATTGGATCTTCTTCCTTGATGGCAATGAACACCCAGTCATTTCCAAATTTGTTTCCTGTCTTTGATTCATCATCTGTTATCCTTCATTATCATCATCTTCATGAACATAGTAACAATTCTTTTGGAACCTTGGTTTGTTAGGATTTGGCCTTGAAAATCTTTCCGGACACTTTGAGGCAAAATGACCAATCTTATTGCAGTTAAAACACTTAAAAGGTAATTTCCCTTCATACTTACCAGATCCTCTTGCCAGTCTTTTTGCAATAAGGGCTTTAAGTTGTGCAGTTTCTGCTTCTTCTTCTTCCAGGTCTTTTCTTGCTTTTTCATACCATGATAGTTTCCTTGAAGAGTTTTCTCCCAGATCAAACCTTTGTTTACCTTTTACAGAGGCACTAGCTTTGAACGCAGATTCAGTCTTGGGGGGTTCATCTCCAAACTCAGTCAATTCAAATGTAGCCAATTTACCAACCAATTGATCTCTTGTGATACCTGTATGGGCTCTGAATTCTTCAATGGCAGCAACCTTGATTTTATAAGAAGCGGGAAGGGATCTGAGAACTTTGCCAACAATCTCATCTTCATCCAAGACTCCACCAACACATCTAATGCCACATACAAGCTCATTTACTCTTGGAATAAATGTAGTGATATTTTCATCTTCTCTCATCTTCAGGTTTTCAAATTTTCCTTTCAAACTCTGTAGCCTTGCACATTTAACATACTTGTCTCCATACAGAAGTTCCAATTTTTCCCAAATCTCAAAAGTAGTTTATAGGTCAACAACATTTGTAAGCTCTGAATTAGACAATGCACTTAGAAGAGCTTCTTTAGTCTGCAAATTGTTTTCAGTATCTGTGATTTCTTTTGTGGTTTCCAGGGCATTCTGTGGAGGAGTATACTTTGTTGTAGCCATGGTCCAATACTGCATTCCCATACATTGCAAGTGACATTTCATGTGGCTTTTCCAAAGATTAAAATTGGTTCCTTCAAACTTCAGACTATCCTTCTTGTAGGACGACATCGTGGATCTCCTCAAGCTGTTAAGCTCTTTAGAGGAACATGGCTCTGATACCAATTGTTAGATTCAGGATAGACAACTGAGAGGGGGGGTGAATCAGTTGTCTAAAACTTTCTTCCAATTAAACACTTAAATCCACTTTGTAATTCAGTAGCATAATAATAAGTCAATCATGAAAACACAATGCATTAAACCAAGAGCAGAAACACATTAACACATGAGACACCAAGATTTTGACGTGGAAAACCCAGTTAAGGGAAAAACCACGGGGTGATTAACCCAAGATTGTATTCTCTATTAGAAGAATAGAAAGAACAAAATGGCACATGCCAATTAGGGCTCACTGCCCGAGCACACTACTCACAAGAGGCCCACTGCCTACAAGAGACACACTGCTTACAAAATAATAGGTATCACATACTTGAACTAGAGAATAGCATCTTCACCATGCTTGAATCAATTCCATTTAAGCCCAATACTTCTGTTCTACCTTTTGCTCTCCTCCTTGCTACCACACTCTCATCTACACAAGATACAATTTGGAATGACTTCACAATTCCTTATTTATACAAGACATCAACTTAGAAACGATCATCTAAGTCGGCAAACATTACCGATCAAATACTTAAATACATCATGACTAATTACAAAAAGACTTCATGCGGATCAGCACACTGTCAGCCACATAGGTCTGAGACTTCAATCTTCTTCTAGGAATATGCGAAACCTCACATAACATCTTCAAGATCATCCGTAGGATGTGTAACTCATCCAGTCGGCTTGACTTAGGAAGAACACCATCATCCAGAAGTTATTCTTCAATTGTGAGCTCAAACTCCAATGCGGACTACCAACACAAACTGGACATGATCCAAAGACCTCCACAAGCTAGCTTGAATCACCAAGAACATCCACACTACATCTTCTTACTGAAATCCTTTTCTCCTTCATCTGGAACCTCAAGAACACAGTCTGTCATCACTGTTATAATGACATAGATGCTTGCGGACCTCCAAATCATGAACCATTTGATTTTTCACTCCACATGGACTTCCTAAACACTCCACCAAATCCACAGAATAGGATAATGCATTTCCAGATCTCACTAGACCTATCTGTATCATTTTGTCACCTCTGAACACCTGCTGGAACCAGTTTTACTTGAGTGGCCACAACTTCTTTAGATCTTCATGCAGACCTCTGAAATCTTTACTGGAACACCTTAAGACACATATCTACAAACCCTTTGAACCGCATCTTCTGATCTTGTCTTATCTAGGATCTTTAGCTCATTGTCTTCACTGTTCTTCTATGTTCCTGATTAGACCTAATTTTCTCAATATCCTCAGCACACAGCTCATCCAATCCTTATCATTAATGCAATAGGAGTATGTTGACATCAATGAAAATATCGGTTAACCCCATACTTGCAACAGTTATCCATGTCTATTTTTCTAAATATAAATCATATAGTTTCACTACTACTCACCAAAGTGCAAAGAAAGGTAGGAGAAATAGAAAAATGCTGCTACTCACATTGAACCTCAATAATATTGTAGGATCCCATTCTACCTATTCTTGTGAAAGATGGGGCAAAACCATTTATACCAAATAGGAAAAAGTAATGGAACGAGTTGTTTTGTCCACTGGTGGTAGCCTGCAGTGACTATTGATGATTAAATTGCTACCATTGTAGTTGTTTCACCTGAGGCTAGAGTTGTAGTTGTTGTAACTACTGGTGAGTTTGCAAAGGATGCTACATATGTTGTTGTATCTATTGATGTTGATGCTACTCTTGCTCTTCATTCTATTATTGTTGTATTACTTGAAGGGTTTCCAACCACAGTTGCTCACTTTGCTCAACATAACAATCAAAGAAAAAAATGATTCCCAATTTATTTTAAAACATGAACACATAATTTTGTTTTAAAGCTCTAAGAAAATGCTCACAACAACAGGAAAAGCAGAGCTAAAAAATACATCCTGAGTTTATTTAACACCATAGGCATTCTACAGTGGCATCAAGGAGTCTTATATCTTGCTGTGTACATAAAAACCAAAACACACCTAGCATATATTTAAAAAAAATTAACTAGAAAATAACTTTAAAGGTAAATAAAATAAAATAACTCTTTAAGTAAAATAAAAATAGCTCTTCAAATAAAAATAAAGTATAAAATAATTTTTAAATAGTTTTAAAGTAAAATAATATAGCTCTTAAGTAAATAAAATAACTGAAGACTATATCTCTAGTTATTTTTGTTTTAGATAGATGTATTTAAGATAGCTATACTAGGTTACAACAATCAAACAAGTTTTGTTGAGTGATCTAAAAACAATATCACATCCATTTGGCATTGAAAAGGCATGTTAGATGTCATTTTGTACACATACAAATTTTTGTGACTTCATTTCCAAGGTTTGTAGATATTATGCTAAAACTCATTAATTTTCTAATTGATTTGATGATAATAACCTAACCACTTCGAGGGGCAATCCTCCAAAAGTCTCCAATAAGAACAAAATTCACAATATGATGATAATAACCTCACCCTGCCCCTATTGTAGAACCACTTGATGAGATAGTGGTGGACAATAAGATTATAGATTTGGTTACATAACTTTTAGAAAGTTTGTTGGTCTTTAATTTATCAAGACTGTGCTCTGCATAGTATTGAAGCATTACAAGATTTTGAGCACCAAACCCAACCTCCTTTTTTGTTCAATGGTTGTTCAAAACAAGAATTGTGGATGAATAAAATGGGGAACTGATAAACATAAAGCCAATATTTTATAGAAATCAGTTTGCGGTTAGTTTTGGTGGGATGCGGTTAGTTTTAGTGGGATGGATCCTCTAAAAAAGGTGATTTTAAGCAAAAATTAGGATGGCCCAATAGTGGTGTTGCTGCCTGCATAAACATTCAGGTTTCAGGCATTTAAATCTGTAGGCCCCTTCACAAAAAATCCAAAAATTTTAAGTCTTTCGGCCTTCTCAGTTGAAAAATGCAAAAAATAGTTTTAAATGCATGTATCTTTGTATATACAAAGGGGTTTGTATGTACAAATGCAAATATACATTGGCGGGTTTGCAAAAATTTCATTCGGCCTTTGAAAATGGTGAAAAAATTGTTGTATGAATCTTTGTATGCATACCAGGTTTACATGTACATTGAGGAATCTATCGCAGATTCCCAGAATATTCAGTTCTTGTATATCGGGTTTGCTTGTATATCAGGTATGTATGTTTAGATATACAATGGCTAGGTACATTCGCCACATACAAAGGAAAAATATGCATTTCTGGGCATACAAGAGGGAGTGTATATCGCATATTCTAGGAAAGATTCCTTGCTTGTATGTAAAAGGGTTGTATGTTCACGTTTGTATATTCGACATACAAAGGAAATGTACATTGCAAAGATACAAGGATGACGCATGCAAAGTCAACATACGAAGGGGGAGATACATTTGGTGGGACCTATAGGTATACAAAGGAGATTGTATGTGTTCGACATACAATGAGAACATACAAGGTGGAGTGTATGTTAGAAGATGCAAGGGTGATATACAAGGAGTAAAGATACAAGCCGGACTCGAAAGCATTTGCAATATGTTTCATAAGGATTTGATTTCCGCAGCTTGTATGTATGTTGCGTTTGTATATGCAATATTCAACGCGATATACAAAGAGAAAAAACATGCAAATGCCAGATTTAAAATTTGTTCTAATCTAATTGATATAGTGGCCGGCGTCCGCAAAATGTATATTGTGCATTGTATATGCCAATATACAATGAAAAGTGCAATGGAATAGATACATGCCGAATTTCAAGGTAATTCCAACCTATTTCATAATATTTTGAAATCCACGAGTTGTATGTTGTGCTTGTATATGTGCAATATATAAAGCAATATACAAGAATGGAGATACAAAGCGGAACCCAATAGTGACTTCAAAGTGTTCTATAAAGTTTTGGGGTCCGCCTTGTATATGGGTAGTTGTATGTATATGCGTTCTGCATATGCAAGGGATTTAACAGCTAATTGTATATTTCTTTTGCATATATGAAGGCGAAAAAGGCAAAATGAAGGGCAGAAAAAGTCAGTGATAGGGAGATAAAGCACCTACGTGGCAGGATTCTACTAGCCAATGGATTCTAGCATGATTAGGAGCTGAAGATCTTGGAGATAAGTGGGAAATCGACTACCTATTTCAAATTTCCAAAGCAGAAGGGTTTTCCTATGTATCTATAGTAGCATTCTTGGTGGGAAAACTACAGAGTACACAATTAACTGCGTTTCCAGAGGCCGCAAGTTGGTATGCCATTAATGGTAGGTTTGCAAAGAGGTATGGGTCGAGTTGACATGTCAACCACCCGATTTAGGAAGAAGATCTCCATGCGGTGGTGCAGATCCCGATCCCACTTGCTCTTTCCTCTGTTTCTGCCGACAGCATTGAATATTTTGAGCACCAATCTGAAGATGCAATGTGTTTGGCAGATTTTGAAATGCCATTGTACTGAATGCTGAGTACATAGTCTTGCTATAAAATACAAACGGTGTTATTCATTTGGGTTGTTGAAGACCTGGGCATTTTTTGGGAAAAATAATGAAGAACAAAGTATTTCTTGGCTGTTTTATCTCTGTTGGAGTTTATGAGTTGCATTTTGAGTGTACATTGCACATATTTTCAGTTTCATTATCTTTTTATATGAAATATGCTTCATTGCATGTGCTTATCTGTCTGTCTCCATTTGTTGTATGCATTTTCTTCTTTTGAATCTAGTTGCTAAGTGTTTCTTAGATTATAGGATATAGATTACTATATCACATGCTTAATCTTTAACTTCCATTCAAGGAGTGGATTAAATTGTTTTAGGTTGAGTACGGAGAAGATTGTATGTTAGCTAGGATGTATGTAAGTAGAGATAGTTAAATACTTATCCTTAGGTGGTGTTTGTAAGGCAAGCACCAATCTGACCCCTTGAAACTTGAATGCCAGTGCAAACCATTCACTTGTATACGTCTATTGACTCTGAGCCCTGGATAGGCACCAGTCTGGTCTTGTATTGAGGTTACAACCCAAGGTCCCAGTCTTGCATCCAAATACAAAGACAAACTCAAACTTCAAATACAGACCTTTAGGATATTAGAAGTAGTTTTAGGACCAAAATCCTTTGATTCACAACTGAACATAGGCCCAAAGCTAGCCCCTTTGCACTTATTTCACAGTTTTGGTCTGCATAAGAGAGGATTTATCTACTTTGTATCAACATCTGAGTAAGTTCACATGCATATGTTATAGATGTTGAATAGGGAATACCCCCCTTGGTTTTGCAGAGCCTAAAGAAGAAGAGGAGATATTTATAGAGTCTATCTCCTATACTGTTGGCCCCTGGCCTAGAAATCCTGTTGATCAATGATGGCTACCTTGTAGGGATAATTGGGAAGCATCCAGTTGAAAAAAAACTCCAACAAGTGGAACTCCCTATTGTGCTTTCAACCATCCAATTTTTTAAACTAATCCTATAAACCATTAGATGTTGAAGAAATAAGAACAAAATCATTAGAAAATAACAATAATGGGATAAGTGTACTATGTAATAACCTACCAATGCAAAGAAGCTACTATAGAAAAGCTCTTCCAACTCATCAATGTAGACCAAAATGAGTGGGGAAGAGTGTGCAACCCTTTTTCTAACTCCAATAGTGGTGTAGATGCTGGAAGAAGTACCATGTGTTGTATGGAAATGACCTTTGACTATTTGAACAACAATATCCCTTAATGCCATAGCTCTCAACCTCTCAAAGAGGAGATGTCTAGGAACAATATCAAAGGCTCTCTAGAAATCAGCAAGTAAGTAATATAGAGGCTCAGCTTTATCATAGAGAAAAGGCTCAATAATTTATAAAATAGGCTCCCTTCTCATGTATTTTGTGTTGAGTAAACTTGCCAATGGAATTTGCATGCTTAAGGGTAAGTGAAATTATCTATTCTAGGTACAATTTCACATGCCAAGTTATGGGTGATGAATAGACAAAGATGTGTGTAAATAAAAATATACCTTATTATTATAGGTTTTTCATATAGAAGCAAATGACCAAATGACTAATGGGGAGAGAGAATGATTGATATGTTGACCAAAATTGTAAAACGACACTTCATTAGTTAACATTCTTAATGAATGAAAAAAATAGAAGATTAAAGTTAAATCAACACTCAATATAAAAGAAAAAAAAAATTAGAATGAAGAAAATAACATCAAAATATTTAAGACATTTAAACCATATTATATACAAGTGAGGAAAATAAAGGCTTCCTAAACAAATTATCTAGGGTAAATTAATTAATTGACAATAATAGGACAATAAACCTAAATAAAGAGTTGATATAGAAACACTACACAAACATGATTTTCAACATTGACGAAGAATGTGTAAGTACTAATCTTCATTTTTGACTTGTATATATTATTTTGTAGACTATGTTAAGTGATCAATTCAATTTTCTACTATCATATGTGAGATGTAGTTATAAAACTCTAACAAATAACTAATCTATTTTATTCAATTTTTTCTTCTAGTTTCAATCTTGCAACTACAAAACTAACCTCCACATATCTGAATTTGATACCAAATATACATATTTGACCTTCTATTGTGGTTTTGACATATGCACCTTCGACTGACAAATAATTGTTTACCTCTGATATCTATACCTGGTGGTATCTAAAGATGTAATTGGAGTTTGTTTTGCTATAATTTTTGCCCTAGTCAAACCCTTGGAATCAATTTAATGATTTTAACAAGTTCAGAAACAAGTCAAGAAACCATACAATATGCATAACTATTCTAGGTATTAATACATATGTTGATGCTAGTTGATGGTGTAATGAGGTTATGATTATGCAATGAATGTATAGATGAATGGATTAATCAAATAGGATAGTATAATAGATTAGGATTTTCCTTTTATACAACACTCTACTATGTAAATTAAATGTTTTGTGCTCAAGTCAAAAAGTAAGGAATAGTTGTAAGGGGGCTAGCTTAGGTCCATAGCTAAGTTTGAATTTGAAAGTTTGGGGATCAAAATTGTAGCTAGAATTTTGAATCAAGTTTAGAGTTGTACCTTCAAAATCAACAGGCCAGGTCAAGGAATGATGGATATATAAATTAGATCTAGATCCTTAGGATTATGGAGTCAAATTTAATCAAGACTAGATCGTTAACTACCAAATCTTATTGAAAAACATTCCATTTGTATGCTAGTCATTGCACATGGGACAAATAGGTCAAAGTGAGTCTAAAATGGAGGGGGAAAGTGCAAGGTATGCAATTTTCACCCTTAAATTTTTCCCCCACATTGAATTGCATATTATATATGAACTATTATAAATCATGTATGTCAAAGTAAAAAGCAATCAGTAGAAAATAGTAAATAACAAGCACTCATGTTATATGGATATTGTGTATGAGGAAACTTGACTAAATCAAAACTAAATAAATCAAAAGCCCAATAACATAAAGAGAACCGATCTAAATAAAAGCCATTGCAAATAAATCAATAAAGCATGAAAGCTTTTACCGAGATTTGTATTGTTCCCTTTGGATGAATGTGGATTGCTCAATTATTGTTACGAAACCATGGTTGCAACAAGCAAGTAGTGTGCTCAAAGATTAATGTTAAGAGATCGTGAAGTTGCTCAATCGATGCGATGTATGCTCAAAGCGTTGTTAAGTATGCTTGAGAATAAGTGATCGAAGAGGATTTGTGAAGGAGATGAGGGGGGCTAATATAGATTTCAACAGAGATCGATCAACGGTTCAGATAATTCAAAAGAATCAATGGAGGAGATAAAACAAATAACCATGATGAATGTGCACATGACATGTGTCAATCCATAAGGATATTTTTAGTAAAATATGATGAAAACAAGATTGATAGAATAGATAACTCAACTTGTAATTTTGTCTTTTTTAGAGTTTTAAAAATAAGACTGATTGTGCACATGAGTTAACAAGATATTTTAAGAGGAATTGGAAGATAACTGAAATTAAATAAATAAATTTATTTAATTAATTGTGCATGATTGAGGAATAGAAGATTATAAATAAAATACTTGATTTTATTTATTTTTAGAGGATTGAGATAATTTAAATAAATTTGCATGATTTATTTAAATTTAAAAGAACAAGTGATTTAATTAAATAATGTAAATTATTTAATTGTAGATAAGAGGGAATTTGTGATGAATTAATTAAATAATTAATTAATTTAATTAATGGAGACTTGAAATTTGAAAGAGGACAATGATTTAATTAAATAATAAATTATTTAATTAATGGAGACTTGAAATTCGGAAGGTGATAATGATTTAATTAAATAATAATTTATTTAATTTTGGAGACTTGAAATTTGAAAGAGGATAATGATTTAATTAAATAATTAAAATTATGTAATTTTGGAAGAATATAGAGGAATTTAATTTAATTAATTAAATAAAGAGGATTTATTTAATTAATGTCGATTTTAGGAGATTTAGAAGAATTAGATGAAATTAATTAAATAATTAGATTATTTAATTAACACTGAATGCAGGTGATTAGAAGAATTGATGAGTTAACAAGATATTTTAAGAGGAATTGGAAGATAACTGAAATTAAATAAATAAATTTATTTAATTAATTCTGCATGATTGAGGAACAGAAGATTATAAATAAAATACTTGATTTTATTTATTTTTAGAGGATTGAGATAATTTAAATAAATTTGCATGATTTATTTAAATTTAAAAGAACAAGTGATTTAATTAAATAATGTAAATTATTTAATTATAGATAAGAGGGAATTTGTGATGAATTAATTAATTTAATTAATTAAATAATTAATTAATTTAATTAATGGAGACTTAAAATTTGAAAGAGGATAATGATTTAATTAAATAATAATTTATTTAATTAATGGAGACTTGAAATTTGGAAGGTGATAATGATTTAATTAAATAATAATTTATTTAATTTTGGAGACTTGAAATTTGAAAGAGGATAATGATTTAATTAAATAATTAAAATTATTTAATTTTAGAAGAATATAGAGGAATTTAATTTAATTAATTAAATAAAGAGGATTTATTTAATTAATGTCAATTTTAGGAGATTTAGAGGAATTAGATGAAATTGATTAAATAATTAGATTATTTAATTAACGCTGAATGTAGGTGATTAGAAGAATTGATGAAATGCAAGTCGTGTGATGACATGGTCATTTTAGGGTGTCTACATTTTGCCCCTCTTTGATGCAATGCAGTTTATAGCGTTGCATTAGAGAAAACGATTGTTGAAGACATGATACAATTTTTGATGCCCCAGTGTAGGTAGCTGCCCCCAGTGTAGTTGGCATAGGATGCCCCCTCGAGAGGAAAGACAGGGAAGCGACAAAAGAACTGTGTTGACACTCGACTAGAAGATTTTGTTGGAGACAGACGAGGTTGGGTTGATGATAGATAGAAGAAAGGAGATAGGAGAGAACATGAGAGAAAGACTATTGATCGATCATTGCTGGAAAACTATATAAGGCCATGGGTAAATGGATGGGTAAATGATGAGCTTGTTGCATTGGTTTCACAATTGTATATAAAGAGCAATCCTTATTTTTGATGTAGCACATGGATAGTTCGCCACCAAGGTATAAAAGACCAAGGTGCTGTAATATCTGAGTGCATGGACGTTGACTCTACAAGCAAACGGTTTGAACTTAGATCCCTTAGACATAATATGACCTTGTTGGTACATGTGAATGAGCCATAGTCTTGAACATAAAATAAACTTCAATACATGTGAATGCAAGAAGAATATTAATATGTAAGATGCTAGGTTGTAACACACACAAGATAAATATGTTGCTAAGAAAGATGCTAAAGATCATTCCTCAAACACGGCGTACAACAGCAATGACTATGCCCCCAATCCGTACTGCATTGCAACATACCAAGATTATAGATGAATCAAGGTAGCCTTGAATAGGTAATGGACAAAGGGGCAAAAGATAAACTAAAAAGCAAATTGATTGACGTACAAAGTAAACATACAACCAACATATTCTCTTGCCAAAGAGGTTGCTCAGGTTAGATTGGATAGGAAAGATAACAGCCTTATCGTAGGAACTCTGTGTCCGTTAAAGGGGGCTATCTACCTAAAAAGACAATGTCTTGCTGCAGGAAATGCCACATGTCGTAGGAGACGAATGTGTTGGTCTCGATAATGGAACACTCTGTAGAAGACAAGCTTGTGGACTGGTGCTTTGGTTAAGCTGGATTTAGCTGATGCTGGCAAATAGAATAGTAGGGCAATATATGACTTTGGAAGAAAGCCGCTTTGCTTCAGGTTTGTTAAGGACTTGTGCTTTGAAAGGATGCGCTAGCTTGCTGCTTGAGTTAGCCAAGTCGAGGCGAATGGATTTTGGTACGCGGAAGACTAGAAGGATGACATAGTAATAGATTGGGGTGGATGAAGAATGATGGATTGTGTGTGCTTGAGTACTGGATACATCCTTCGTATTCCAAACTACCTACATACCCTGTATCCACGGGATCAAGGCACATGACGAGGAAAGATGAAAATGATAATATGTAGTTCTGGATAGAGTGATGAGATGGGTCAAGGTGGTGAGGGGGAGATCTTATGTACCTGAGTATTGGATACTTCCTTCGTATTCCAAACTACCTACATACCCATATCCATGGGATCAAGGTACTTTAAGATTGAAAAGATGATAATATGTAGTTCTGGTTGATGTGATGATGTAGAAAAAGCATTGAGAAAATAATAGCCTTATCGTGGGAGCGATGTGTCCATTAAAGGGTGTTATCTGCAGAAAGGAGAAAGATTAAAGTGCTTTGTGAACCATGAACAAGGATCCATTCCTAGACCTAGGTTAAGGAAAGAGTTTCCCCCATTCTAGTAGAGGAAACTGCATAGGTGACCAATGAAGAAGACACAGAAATCTTTGTCCTAGGACAAGATAGTGTTAACTGTAGACATAGATCAAGACGTGGGATGACAATGGTGGACACTGACAAATTTCCAAGCTATACTAGATAGGGAGATGGAAATGCAAACAAGGTCAATGGTTTTATTATGGATGGATGGATGAAGCTGCGTTGTGAAATGGGATGAACAAGACTCGATAGACGATGGGTGCTGACTCTACACATAGCGCTTGTTTGCCAGGTTTTCACTATGGTACTTATCCAAGGTGCCTGTTTACCAAGTTTTCACCAGAGGACGGATGTTTTTTGGATTTTTTATTTTTTATTTTTTTATTTTTTTATTTTTTTGGAATACTCTAAGGATCAGGCATAGAACTTCTTGAGATGAACACTGTTAAGTGGCTCATCTAGAGGAATGCCGTCAGGTGTAGCTAAAGTGTAAGCTCCTGATCCATATCTTGCTATCACAATAAAGGGACCTAACCAGTTAGGCTCAAACTTGCCCTTCTTTTCTCAATCTGCTTGATTTCTCTAATTTTCTTTGAGTACAAGATCACCAACTTGAAACTGTCTTTCTTTGATCTTTTTGTTGTAATTACGCCAGAGGCGGTTTTGATAGACATGGAGATGATTAAGCGCGGCAAGGCACCTTTCATCTAATAGTTCTAGCTCAACTAATCTGGAAGTGCGATACTTATCTCCGCCGATCAGGTCCTGCATGGACACTCTGAGGGATGGGATCTCGACCTCTATAGGTAGGATGGCTTCAGAGCCATAGACCAAAGCATATGGTGTGGCGCCAGTGGGTGTTCTAATACTGGTGCGGTAGGCCCATAGGGTAGGATTGAGTTGCAAGTTCCAATCGTGACCAGCTTCATTGACTATTTTCTTGAGGATCTTGAGAATGGTTTTATTTGAAGCCTCAGCTTGGCTGTTACTCTACGGATAGTAGGGAGTGGAAAAGTGATGTTGGATATTGTATTGTGTGCATAAGGCACGGACATCTTGATTCTTGAATGGTCTCCCATTATCAGTGACAATGGCTTGGGGGATACCATACCGGCAAATGAGGTAGTTAAGGATAAACTTGGCTATTTGCTTACCGGTGATATAAGTCATGGGAATGGCTTCAACCCTCTTTGTGAAGTACTCAGTGGTGGTAATAATGAATTTGTGGCCGTTGGAAGAGGATGGGTGGATTTGTCCTACGAGGTCGAGACCCCATTAAGAAAAAGGCCAAGGAGTTGTCATAGGTTGTAATTCATGAGTTGGTGTGTGAATCAAATCTCCATGCTGCTGGCATTGTAGACATTTCTTAGCAAATTGCATAGCATCTTGTTCTACTGTAGACCAGTAATAACCTGTTCTGAGTATCTTTTTAGTGAGATTAGGACTAGTAGAATGTGCGCCACAGACACCTTCATGTATGTCTTGTAAGGTAGCTTCGACTTCTTCCACGTTAAGACATCGTAAGAGGATACCATCAAGACTCCAGCGATAAAGCGCACCCAGAATGGTGTAACAGGAGGATCAACGAATAAAGGTTTTGCGTTGGGTGGATGATAGGTCAGGGGGAAAGGTATTGTGTTTAAGGTATTCATAGATATCTTCATACCATGGGGAATTGGGACCAACAAGTTCGCAGATGATTTCAGTAACTGGAATGTCGATGGCTGGTATCAACAATTGCTCAATCAAGAATTTACATTTCTGTGTGTTAGCAGGCATGTCAATCAGTGACCCTACAGAAGCCATAGAATCTACAGCCTTGTTATGCTCTCTTGGAATTTGCTCAAATGTGATGCTAGAAAAGTGTGGTTTGTAGGCATCCACTAGTTGCTTGTAGGGGACCAACTTTTCATCTTTCGTTTGGTACTCATCTGTGACTTGGTGAATGACTAGTTGTGAGTCTCCATATACCTGTAACTCTATGATGTCCCATTGAACTGTTGTATTGAGACCTATGAGAAGTGCTTCATACTCGGCGATGTTGTTGGTGCAAGGGAATGCAAGTCGATATGACTTAGGAATATAGTCATTTTGAGGTGTGATGAATAGGATGCCGGCCCCTAATCCATGTTGTATTTAGGAACCATCAAAGTACAACTTCCACATTATTGAGTTGGAAAGAGTGAAGAGATTCTCGTCTGGAAAGTCTGCTACCATGGGGTGTGTATTTGTCATGGGTGCTTCTGCTAGTTGATCTGCTAGGGCTTGTCCTTTGATTGCTTTATGATCCATATACTCAATGTCAAACTCACTAAGGATCATGACCCATTTAGCTAGTCTACCTATAAGAGCTGCTTTTGCTAGTAGATACTTCAAGGGATCAATTTTGGCTATAAGATTTGTGTGTTGGTTCAATATGTAATGCCACAACTTTTGGGAAGTGAACACGACTTCTAAACAAGCTCTTTCCATGGGTGAATAATTGAGTTCATATCCCACCAAGGTTCTACTGATATAGTAAATTGCATGCTCTTTTCCTATTTCATCATTTTGTGCTAGAAGGGCCCTTAGGGCCGAAGTTGTAGTTGAGATGTATAATATCAAAGGTTTATCAGCAACTGGTGGAACCAATATAGGAGGTGTAGCTAGATACTCTTTGAGCTGATCAAATGTTGCTTGACACTTATCGTCCCATTGAAATGAGACATCCTTTCGGAGCAAGTGTTGAAATGGTTGACATTTATCTGCTAGCTGTGAGATGAAATGCCTAATGGATTACAACCTTCCCTGAAGGCTCCTTAATGCTTTGAGGTTTTTTGGTGGAGGCATCTCCACTATAGCTTTTACTTTTGTGGGGTCTACTTCAATACCTCTGCGAGATACAATGTATCCCAATAGTTTTCCTGATGTTACACCGAAGATACACTTCTTTGGATTGAGGCGCACTTGATATTTCTTGAGCCTATCAAAGATCTGTCCTAGAACTTGTATGTGATCTGCCCTAGAAGATTTAGCTAGTAAGTCATCCACATAGTCCTCCATGATATGATGAAAGAGATCATGGAATATCACTGTCATTGCTCTCTGATAGGTTGCTCCTGCATTCTTTAGACCAAACGGCATGACACACCAATAATAATTACCCCAAGGACAAGTAAAAGTTGTTTTATGTTGATCTTCTTCTGCTATCCTTATCTGATTGTAGCCTGAGAATCCATTCATGAGAGAAAGCATTTCATGACCTGCTGTCAAGTCTACTATAATATCAATGTTTGGTAGTGGAAAGTCATCTTTGGGACATGCTTTGTTAAGATCTCTAAAATTATTACACATGCGGATGCGCCCATTGGGTTTAGACACCGGTACAATGTTTGAGACCCAATCTGAATAGTCAATAGGTCGTATGAACTTTGCATCTAACAATTTCTGTATTTCCACTTTTACCAAGAGAGCTATTTGTGGGTGCATCTTTCTTAGCTTTTGCTTGACTAGTTTCACTTTTGGATCAATGGTGAGATAGTGAACAACTAGCTTAGGGTCTAACCCTAGCATATCAGCATATGTCCATGCAAAATTGATGGTTCTCTGTAAGAAGAATGTGTTAATATTTCTGTGCTTTGTTTCTGATAATGATACTGCTAGGAATGTGGTCTTTGGATTTTGCTCTGTGCCAAGTTTTATCTTTGTAGAATCTTCCACTAGGAGAGCTGACTTCTCTTGATACTTATATGGTAGGGGAAGGTCAAATCCTCCATCCTCAAGTGCCACAGTTGGGTTTTCACCTTTGGATACGTCCTTTGTTTTTACTATTTTGTGATCAGGAGGTGCCACAGTGTGGTTTTCACCTAGAGATCTTTCTTTATTTTTACTTTTGCGACTGGAGGATTTGGCATTCTCACCAAAATAAGTTGTTGGCTCTAGTTCCATTACCAAACCTGCTTTATGATCGCCAAGAGGGATACCTTCCCGAAGTCCCATGAACTCAGCTAAAGCCTCGTCATTCTAAAATACATCTATAACGGGGGACCCTTATTGATCCCAATTGATAAGTTCAGGGTAGACAAGTTTTACATTCTGAGTGTTTGTGGTGGAGGTTAGGGATATAGAGGATAGCATGAAAATGGAGGATTCTGCAAATAGGTTGGTCATATGGAGGGAAGAGTCATCGATGATATCCTCATTAGACGTCGAATTGGCGGGAAAAGTTTCGGCCACCTCGTCGAGAATATACTCGATGTCCAAGGCACGTGGTAGCATTCTACCAAATCCCAATCCCTTCTTGTCTAGTTTCTTTGTCACAATAATGGGTTCCATAGTTCCTTGATTTTGTTTCCCAAGGCCACCTTTGCCTTTATAGCCCATGTTTTTTACTATCCTTAAGCCATTGCCATATTGCTTGACTAGTATTGTGACTGGTTCCTTCTCCTTATAGAGCCAAGAAGAGATGTCCTCAATAGTTTCCTCTTCCAATAATTTTCCCTGTTGGAATTGGGTTAGAAATGCTAGGGGAGGAATAGCTACTTTTTTAGTTACTTTGGCAATGGGTGGTTGGCCGTAAGATTTAGGGGACAAAGGCATCTACCCTACACAACAAGATTTTGAGATATCATAAGATCCAAAGCCTATGTCACAGATGTGAGCTTTGATTGCAGGAAGAGGATTAGGTTCACTTGCAGAGGCTTGTGTCAGATTTTTAGGATCGACATATAGTGGGGATTCAAGGGCTTTGTCATTTTTAGGCACTTGGTTGCAATTCTTGTAACTGCCTTGCAAGACACGGAAAAATTTAAAAGGATTGGGGTCTCTTGGGATAGTGATCTCTGTACCATTGAATGAGAACTTTAGAGATTGATGGTACGTGGAGGGGACAACCTTCATTACATGGATCCATGGGCAGCCTGGGATAATGTTGTAAGGTAGCTCAATATCAAGGACTTGACACCTGGTTTCAAGCATGACAGGGCTGAGTTGTATAGGCAAGTGGATAACACCTTCTGAATAGCGTTCAACATCATCATATCCCTTGATTGTAATACTGTGATCAATGTTGACATGATCCTCAGAGTATCCCAATTGCTTAAGTAACTTTAAAGAACAGATGTTGAGACCAGCACCACCATCTATGAGTATGTGTTTGATTTTGTGCTTGTGGATGAGAACCTCAATATGAAGGGCATCATTGTGACATGGATCATGGGAAGGGAGGTCCTTTTCAGAGAAGACCACATTTTAGGGCGAGGCACTGTTACCTACTATAGCTCAAAAATCTGTGACTGCTATGTTGTTAGGAACCGAAGACTCTTGGAGGGCTTTTTCAAGCACGACTCTATGTACAGGTGATGACCAGAGGAGGTCCAAGATAGAGATCTGTGCTGGCGTTTTCCCTAGATGTTCGACAAGATTATAATTAGATTGAGATGGGAGACTGGGTGTAGGACCACGAATGGTGACACGACCACAACGAGTTGTAACAACGCAATCCATAGATTTGCCTTTGATTGTGAGGGTAGACACTCGACTTTCTTCAAAATGACCACGATGGAGTCAAAGGAAGTGGAAGCATGATTGACACCTTTACCTTTATCCTAAGGAGGAGGCAGACCATGGTGAGGGAAAGGTTCTTTGTACATGTTGAGATCCTTGTTTGTGTGTTGAGCTGGTGGGTCATCTTCAACAGTGATTTGGTTGCCTTCGATGAGATTTTGGATTAGGTGCTTGAGTTTCATGCATGATGCAGTTCTATGCCCTTTACTCCTATGGAATTCACAATATTCATTTTCTCTATAATGCACAGTTTTGTAAACAGGTTCACCATATGGGGGAGCATTTGGTAAGGTGATGAGCCCTTTGTGTAAAATTTGTTGTAGGACTGACTCTATAGGCACTCCCAAGGGAGTGAATTGACATCGTGGAGGGTAATCTTGTTGAGGTCGCTCCTGTTGTCGTTGTTGTTGGTTTGGATAAAGTTGTCTTTGTTGTTTCTGCTATTGAGGTGGAGCTTGACTTGGCTTGGAAAGTTGCAGCGGTGTTTGCAGTGTTGGGACATATTTAGAATCAACCACACCATCGTTGACCACGTTTTTGCTTTTGTTCCAATATTTGGGTTTATCGTTCGACTATTGATGAGTAGCATTGTCTTTAGTTTCTTTGAAGATCTTGACCACACCCTTAGCAATGAGGGCCTTTTCAATGTTGATACCCTTGTATGTGATTTCATCGAAGGTTGTAGCACTAAGAATTTGCAAATGAAAACCTAACTCTTGGTTGAGGTTCTATACAAATATGCTAACCAGCTGTTTCTCAGGAATCTTGAAAGGGAATTTGCTAGCCATTTGTCTCCATCATTGAAGGAAAGAAATGAAAGTTTCACCATTTTTCTGTTTATTGTTGCATAGATCTGTCATGGAGATCTCATGCTCTACGTTGTAGGAGAAATGGGTGGCAAATTTCTATGCTAGTTCGTTAAAAGACCTGATGCCTGTGGGTAAGTGTGAGAACCATTCTATAGCTTGACCTCTAAGACTGCGAGGGAAGAGATGCATAAGATATGTGTCGTTATGTGAGACCTCAAAGCAAGCAAGATAGAATTCCCTAAGATGGTCTTTTGGGTCACCTTTTCCTTTGTATTTATCAAATTTTAGAATGGTAAAATTTTGAGGAAAAGGGATCATGGGTAACGACCGATCAAAAGGATAAGGACACACTTCTTCTAAAGAGGTCTTCTTAGTGTGGCCAAACGTAAGATCAGACAGCTATTGTTGAACTTTCGCAATTTTTAGCTCCATCATTGTGGGAGGGGTTGGAAACATCTCCTGTTGTCCTAGAAGTGGTTGTTGTTGCCCATACGGAAGATTGTAGTGTAAGCCATGGGCGTTGATGTTATAAGGGTCGTATGATTGGTTGGGATCGTATGCATTGTACATTGGGTTGAGATTGGTTTGGATTTGGACGTTTTGATTTGGAAGAGGTGGGGGTGGCGCTAGGTAAGAATGTTGGCTTTGAGATGGTTGGAGAAAAGAATTTGGTGGAGGAAAGCTAAAGTTTGTTGGGTTAGGTTGCGACTGCAGAACATAGCTTTGAGAAAATTGATGTTGGGAATGTTGAGGGTAGATAGGCAAGGTGTTGAAGAAATTTAGTGTGGATGAACATTGTGGAGGAGGGACATAGGTAGAAGTGTTTTGAGATGGTTGAGGTTGATTGATGATGAGCGTAGAATAATGTTGTGGTTGGGATTGCATAACTCTAGTTGGTTGAGAGAAATGAAGGTTTGATGATATAGGAGGTGGTATTTGTTGAGACCCTTGTTGCATGGCTACATAGTTGTTCCCCAGATTGTAATTTGGTGGGAAACCTATTCATGAAGGGGTAACCAAGATTCCACTTGCGATTGGTGTGGACACTTTATGAGCTTGTTGTATATTTGATCAAGCTAAGGTGGCTTGCTTAGCTAGCTCCGCTTGACGTTGGAGATTTTCTTGTTGATTTTTGTAGATCTCCATAGGAGTCAGAAGCGGTGATATGGGTCTCTCTCTTCTTGGATTTTGATAAAGGGGGTTCTTCTATTGCACAATTGATATCCCTT
Organism: Cunninghamia lanceolata; assembly: GCA_027924645.1. Lineage (NCBI taxonomy): Eukaryota > Viridiplantae > Streptophyta > Pinopsida > Cupressales > Cupressaceae > Cunninghamia > Cunninghamia lanceolata. The sequence goes on along the minus strand of BSBN01000983.1, from coordinate 441,643 downwards.
GTGAGCCCTGTTCGGGTAGAGGCGTGGTCACTGTTCACATGGTTTGCACCTCTTGTATGGTGTCTTGGGTGTTGTTAGGCTCACTAAGCGTGGATAGATCAAAACCTTTGAGTAATTTAGCTCCTTGCTCTGCTAGCAAGCGAAAGAAATGATCTTAGTTCTCACTAAGGATTTTGTCAATGGCGGCTATGGCCCTAGGATCTTGCATGAATTCATCAAGATCTTCCCCATCTTCTTGAGAGGATTGACCTATTTGAAAGTGTCGCTCTTCTTGAGATGGGGCCAAATCTACAATATAACCTTGAGGGACAAAATCTGACGGCAAGCCGGTGGTATAGTGAGGTGTGTTTTCCAAAGGGACCCTACCTTCTTGAAATGGGACTTGATCAATAGTAAATCCTTGGGGTACAAAATTTGGAGGCATGCTGGTGGTATAATGAGGTGTACTTACCGAAGGGACCCTACCCTCTTGAGGAGAGTTAGGGTGGTCTAGCTACGACATGTTGGGAGAATTGGTAGATCTTTCTGTGGGTGTCCTAGGAGAAACCTTGGGAGTAATGTTGAGCTGACCCGATTGTGGTGTGTGAGGAGGTGATTTGCGCTTCCTAGGGACAACTTGCTTGGACTTCATAGTTTGCTGGAGCCTAGTGGTTACCATGGAATACACTAGGAAACAAAGTAATGCTGAGATTCTACTTGTGCTTTGAGAAAGACAAAATCTGATGCACAATTTACTGGACCAAAGGCACTATACTGTTTGACCAAAGGCGCAGGATTGTGCAACCAAAAGCGTGCTACTATAATACCAAAGGCAATGGACTGAGCTACCAAAGGTGAGGTATTGCTATACCAAAGGTGAGCTACTGTGACCAAAAGTGAGCTACTGTACCACCAAGGGCGAGCTACTGTAATACCAAAGGCACTGAAGTAGTGTTTGATGTTTTGCAAGGTAAAATTTTGATAGATTTGGTTATGGTTCTGATTGGATTTGTCTTTGGTAAGAGAAAACACAGAAAACAAGTGGTAAAAAAAAGGATTGACACAACAGATAGTGTATGTTCGATGCTCACGAAAAAGCCCAATGTTTCCACAAGTATACGACAATTGCAATCAATAGCAAGCACTTTTTATTCCTAGAGATAAGGTTTCATTGCAGTAGATTAGCTCACAGCTTAATACTCCGTCGATAAAAATATCATTCCATAAAGGTGTCAGATATTTTGTATCTTTGCGAGAGACGATAGATAGGGATATCTCACCCTCCCCTTGGAAAAGCTCAAGTAGATCACAAGAGCTTTATGGCCAAGAGAATACTATCTCTTCTCAAGGGAGCCAATGGTGAGTGTCTTAAGGGCTTAAATCGATTCCCCTTGCACGGATGATTACCGCAATGTTCGGAGGTAGATCAGGTAGTCTCTATCTAGAATGGTTCTTAGTAACTTTGAGGGACCAACGCCTTACGAGCAATGTGACAAGCTACTAAAAGATTTAACCAATCATACTAAAAGTATCAAACACTTCGCTCGATGTGAAAATCGTTTCCACAAAGAGCTAGTACACCTCCTTTCAGTTTGGCACCACAAGGTAAGGGTGACGTCGGTTAGGACCTGGCTTTCACCTTATCCCTCTTATATAACAATTCAAAGGAAAACTCCACTTAGGGTCGTCCCTTTTGGATGAAGCGCAATCCAAAAGAAGGCCCTTCTAAAGGAAGTACTGAAATGTAAGAGCAAGCACGTCAAACAAAGGTTCAATTGTCCCGTTATAAGAAAAATAAGGTGCAACTAAACTAGGCACACACACGTTTGTAGTTGTCAATTGTCCCTTATGAAATTGAAGTGTTTGGCATTCATGTCCATTGTCCCTTAGAAAATTGAAGTGTTTTTCCATACATCTCCATTGTCCCTTAAGAAAAGCAATATGTTCCTAAGACTTAGATTGCTGAAATGATTTGTTCAATTATCTTTTAAGAAGGCAATGTGTTTCTAAGACTTAGTGAGATAAATCAAGATTTCTTCAACGCTCGTCCTATATGAACATGTTAGAAAAACCTTTTTTCTCTGTTTGAGTGATAAGAAGCTGCAACAAGTGATATTAGGTCCACACAAACTCAAAGGTTAGCAAGTGTTTAAAGTCATAGATTGAAGATGGGCCAATGAGTGGACTTAAAAAATAGAACTCAACAAATCCTTGAAACAATATTACCACTGTGTAGAGGACAGAAAAATATCAACTTTCAAAAAAACATCACCTGAATCCGAGTCCGTTTGCAAAAGTTATGAAGCTTGGAAGGTCTAAAAACTGTAACGAGACAAAGACAGCAATGAGAAAATTAATTTTATAAAAAAATAGAGAATATTGAGAAAAAAATTTCACCATGATGTAGATCACGAAATTTTAGCCTATTTCAAAAAAAAAGTACTAAAATACGTGTCCATATGACAAAGATAATGAGGTTTGAAAGTCGCCTATTGAATCAAAATGCTCATTGAAGAGGGGTCTATCCTAGCCCCCTATGACTGGCTCCTGGTCACTGATGTGACCTGCTGCTGGGCTAAAATAATATTTTATTTTAAAATAAAATAAAATAATGTTATCCCCTTTTTAAAACATAAAAGAAAAAACAAATAACATATTCTAAAGAAAGACTTTTTCTTTTTAAAAGGAATCTTTTAAGAATAAAGAAACCATTTTAAAGAAATTTTAAATCTAAAGGTATGTACCTGCAGCAGCAGAGGTACAACCCTGCAAGAAGTACCAACATGCACGGATTTCTTGTTGGGGTTTTGTTTTTGTTTTTTTTTTGCTTTTTGCCTTTTTATTTTTGTCTTTTTTTTTTTGCTTTTTTATTTTTGGATTCTTTTTTTTTTTTTCTTTTTTTTCAAAAAAAGAAAGCTTTAACAAAAAAATTAAAAAATATATTTTTTTACTGTACCTCACAGTGATTGTATGGCCTTAGGTTGCGTGCCCGAGGTAAAAAGTTTTTTACCTTCACCGAAATATGCCAAATTATATATTTTTCTTCACCTCTCGACCCTTCCAAACGCAACCATGACCTCTGTTTTTGCCCAACAAGTTTCTTTTAATTTTTTTTTTTCGGATCTCTCCTAAAAAAGTGTTAAAAACCTGTGAAATCAAACTAAAAATTCCACAAATTTTATATTAGATCAAGACCAATGGGTCCCACCAGGTGTGCCAGAATGTGTATGAGAAAATTTGACTAAATCAAAACTAAATAAATCAAAAGCCCAATAACTTAAAGAGAACCGATCTAAATAAAAGCCATTGCAAATAAATCAATAAAATATAAAAGCTTTTACTGAGATTTGTATTGTTCCCTTTGGATGAATGTGGATTGCTCAATAACGCTGCGAAACCATGTTTGCAACAAGCAAGTAAAGTGCTCAAAGATCAATGTCAAAAGATTATGAAGTTGCTCAATCGATGCGATGTATGCTCAAAGCGCTATTAAGTATGCCTAAGAATAAGTGATTGAAGAGGATTTGTGAAGGAAATGAGGGGGGTTTATATAGATTCCAATAGAGATCGATCAATGGTTTAGATAATTCAAAAGAATCAACGGAGGAGATAAAACAAATAACCATGATGAATGTGCACACGACATGTGTCAATCTATAAGGATATTTTTAGTAAAATATGATGAAAACAAGATTGATTGAATAGATAACTCAACTTGTAATTTTGTTTTTTTTAGAGTTTTAAAAATAAGACTGATTGTGCACATGAGTTAACAATATATTTTAAGAGGAATTGGAAGATAACTGAAATTAATTAAATAAATTTATTTAATTAATTGTGTATGATTGAGGAATAGAAGATTATAAATAAAATACTTGATTTTAATTATTTTTAGAGGATTGAGATAATTTAAATAAATTTACATGATTTATTTAAATTTAGAAGAACAAGTGATTTAATTAAATAATGTAAATTATTTAATTGTAGATAAGAGGGAATTTGTGATGAATTAATTAATTAATTAATTAATTAAATTAATGGAGACTTGAAATTTCAAAGAGGATAATGATTTAATTAAATAATAGTTTATTTAATTAATGGAGACTTGAAATTTGGAAGGTGATAATGATTTAATTAAATAATAATTTATTTAATTTTGAAGACTTGAAATTTGAAAGAGGATAATGATTTAATTAAATAATTAAAATTATTTAATTTTGGAAGAATATAGAGGAATTTAATTTAGTTAATTAATTAAAGAGGATTTATTTAATTAATGTCAATTTTAGGAGATTTAGAGGAATTAGATGAAATTAATTAAATAATTAGATTATTTAATTAACACTGAATGCAGGTGATTAGAAGAATTGATGAAATGCAAGTCGTGTGATGACATGGTCATTTTAGGGTGTCTACAGATATAGATATGGATGATGATACCATGCATGCTCCATTTAATGAATGCTTCATCTTGGTACGTTTAATCACAAAATTGTAAGAGTACCATCCAATAGAAATCTAAAATAAGAATTAAAACAACTACTAATTGACAATGTTAACAAAAAATGTAAAAGTAGAAAATAAGATATAAGGCTGTAAAGGAGACATCAATAAAAATATTATATTTCTATGAAATATAGCTTACATAAAATTTGATAAATGTGGTTATGAAGGAGACTATACAATAAATTTACAATGTTGGGTTATGAATAAGCCATCATACCCATGAGATAGTCATTGTAATCATAATCATCAAATAATGTTAGTGATATTAAATGCCCCCTCCAATTGGTTGCATACAAAGGATGCAAGGACTTCGAGGAGAGGAGAAAAGATATGATCATATAAAAACCCAATAATCATAGGACAAGTATCAAAGATATCGTCATGTGACAATCATGAGATAAGATAATCAAGATATAATTGTAAAATTATATGTGGTAAGAGACAACAATGTGTCCCCAATGTTGAGTACAATAAACAAGTGATAATAACCAAAGTGCTAGATAATATCATGTAATCATGTGTCATATAAGAATTTGAAATGTAAACATGTAATCTTAGCCATTCATTTTGTACTAAGTGTGCTACCCTCTCCTATAAAAGGCAAACACTTCTCTTTGTATTAGGGTTGGAATTTGTTGATACCAGTCAAACTTTTGTAATTAATACAAAGTTTTCTTCATGTCCTTTGCACTCATTTCAATGAATTTTCTATTTTTTATGCATGAATTATGATAATTATTTGATGGATCTTGTGTTCACACTATTGGTTGCTAATTGTAAGTCACTTTGTCTGGTTGGCATGAACACTTTATTTTTACCTTTCTCATTGTGTAATATCTTGTTAGACTATGTGAGAAATTGGGTGTTTGATATAGATTATTTCATGGTTTAAAAAATTATTTCCATTGAAGAATTCTTGTCTTTGTAGCGATGTGAATTATTTCATTAAGAAAAGTGGTTTTGTTTTAGATCTATCTACTTACACATCATGTCATGGCTATAGAAGTTTATAGTTAGAATTTTCTAAACCCTTTTTCTTTCTTATTTATCTTTTGACATTTTTTACCAACTAGTTAGTTTAGGAGTAGATTGAGGAAAAAGCATAATAAGTATTGAAGATCAAATGATAAAGAACTATTTCTAGCAATAAGTCATTTTAAGATTGTAGATCAAGGAAATATTTCATGGTTAGAAGTTAAATCAAATCTTGTTGTTTTCAGATCTAACCCTATCGTTTGATTCTAAAAGAACATTGTGTAAATACCCTTATTGAAAAAAACACATCAAACTATTGAGTTATCTTGTAAGGCCAAGACCTAGTTGGGAGAGACCTTAGGGAAGTCATTTTTTAATTGTGGGATTTGATTCCTTTCAGGAGAGGTGAGATACCTAGTATTTCATCAAAGTTGAGCAATATGTTAAAACACCCATCAATAATAATGAAATGTATCATCATTGATTTGAGGTCATCAAGTACCACCACTACCTGATCAATTCTTGATTGATGACATCTCTATCTAATCAAGGGCCACCTTTATTTCACTTGACTAAGTTAACTCTATTATGTAGAAAAGGAGGGTTTATCGATTAGGTTGATAGTTTAATTAGATCCTCCATTCACTACATACATTCAAGGACATTAAACCAAGTTTAATCACAACTTTTGCAAGAGGACTCAGCTATAGGTTTGGTGCCACTTGGAATGATAAGGAAATTTGGAATTTGTTGATTAATTTGTTAACTTTAGTTTGATTAAGCTTAAAACCCTAATTATACAAAATTGTAAACAAACATATGAAACCCAACAAATGCTTGCATAGGAAAACACTAAATGTAGATTAGAGACATACCAGATTTTGGGTTTTAGAAGATAGAAAATTCAGGGACAAAAGAGTGAGTGTGCTTGTCCAATGCTGTGCTTTTTTGAGGGCTTCCTGATATTTTCTGCTATAGATTACAACCACTTCAGAGATTCCTAATAGTGCAGAAATGAGAGACAAAAGAGTGGGCACCCTTGTCCTTTTAGGGTTCTTTTCCATCATTTTCTTCATAACTAGATTCTTCTTGCTCAACACTAACCTCTTGCAACTTCTCTCCACAGAATTTGACACCTATAACCTACAATCACAAGAGAGGGGTTGGGGTTTGTGGTGTTTAAGAGCTTGCCTCAGTCAAGCCCTAGAATGACATTCAATCAGAGAGTGTGTATCCTTGCAGGACAAAGGCAAAAGAAAATGATTGATAAATGATTGAAAACATAATGTAGATGTCACCTCAGAGGTGAACCTCTCACGGGGAGATGAAGATCTTTTGTGCCATGAGGAGATGGATTGATGAAGACAAATCTGCAACAAACATGAACAAACACAATACAATACTACTCTGCAACACAATGAAAGCCTTGAGTATCCTTAGCACAAGATCACAAGTTTGCATTATCCATCTAGTTCTAAAATGAAGTCAGGTAAATGTGATTATATACGCATTCCCACTAAGATTTCATAATTCAAACTTAAGATGCCGACAAGGAAACCTTTTTAACAGTCACAAGCTGACATACAAATTTGGGACCCTGACAAAATAGGGCAGGACAAGGGTGTAGGCGCCCAAGTCCAGAGGCCTATTTTGGGTCCAGATTATGATTAAGGTTCACCCATAGGTCCCATTTGTCATGGGTTTCAGGGGATTTTGCTCCAAGATTCATTTTTAACTTGCATGATTAAATCTAAGAGACCCAGGTGCTAAACTTAGGAGGGAAAAGTCCTAGGGGGGACATTTTATGACAACATTTAGCCCCCACTTTAATGTATGTATGATCTTACGACCCATACATACATTAAAGTATGGTTGAAAACACATCAAACATGCCAGACACTTAAAGCTAAGGCATACGCAAAGATTGAGGAACTATTTCTAGCCCCTAGTCTCAGGTAAGCACTATAAAACACATTGCAGACACACAAAACATAATGAAGATAGTAGGAAGCATGAAAGACATAGAGAAGACAATATTGAAAACATGCAAAACATGATGAAGATATGAGAGCAGTCACACAAAACATAATGAATACACTGATATAACATTTTCATTTTCATAACATATGCATGGAAATAAAAATTGCTGTACACAAAACCCCAAAATGTAGGAGGAGCTCATCACTACATCCTTGAAACTACACCAGGGGGAAAACATGCCATACAAAACTTGAGTGTGGGAGGATCTCATTGCTACACCCTTGAAACCACACAGAAAGGAAAACACACCATACAAAACTTGAGTGTGGGAGGATCTCATCACTACACCCTTGAAACCACACAGGGGAAAACATGCCAAACAAAGCATGAGTGTGGGATGAGCTTATCACTACATCCTTGAAACCACACATGGGGGAAAACACACAGAAGACACATGGAAAACATGAGCACCATATAGCATGCCATAAATATACTATACATCTTAAACATGACAAACAAGGTGATGGAAGGAGCTTATTGTGAAGTCCCACCATCTCAAACACGTTGTAGCCACACCTAATGGTTGAGCTTATGCCACAACAACCACCAAAGACATGCTTAAGGGTGGATAGTCTCAAGATCCAACCCCACCTCCACAGAGGACTTTTGAAATAAAAGGATGTGCACTAGCTCAAGAGATACACCATCCCGCCTCTGCACAGGACTTTTGAATAAAAGGATATGCACTAGCTCAAGAGATACATTATCTTCGCCTCTGCAGAGGGCTTCTTTGATAAAAGGATATGCTATCCTGCCTCATAGAGAGGGGTTTTTTCTTGCAATATAAATAAAGATGTGTACTCACGCTGGAGATACAACATCTCACCTCACAAAGGGGGCTTATAAACATGCTTCGTTAGTACCAAAATCATCAGATAGATAACCTTATATATGCCCCCACCTTAAGGTGGTTGATGTCATGTACATATATCAAGTATGTTAAGGTAGAGAGAAAACATGCAAGGGAAAAGGAGCTCTTACAAAGCCCATGTCCCCAAGGTGACATGTGCTCACGATCGCCGAATGTTCCCATAAACACATTGATAAGATATGATAAGATAAGATAACAAGATGGTTAGAAAATCTTACTCTAAGATAAAAAACACATCACATGATAAAATCTATGCATGAAAATAATCACATCAAGGACCAAGGCTATACTATGGGTTTGGTACCAAGTATAACCATTGGGCTATACTGTAGATACCTCATAACTAAGTGTAGCAACAAGGTGAGATACCAATCAAAGTGTACAAGAGCAGATTGAGTGGATTGTAAAATGTTTAGTCACAAGAAATGCCACAAGATGAAACATCACATGGAGTGATTCTACTGGTCAAGCATTAGATATATATATATATATATAAATCCACCCCATCGTCATATATGGACTAGGTTCATTTTTGCTTTGCTTGTTGAAGGGACACATGGTCTGTATCAGTAAATGTTTGTTTTCATCATCTGCTGACTAGGTAGAATCACTAGAAGAAGGTAAACAATAAAATAAGAGGAGAACAAGTGCCTTAGGAACACCACATAGGAGGATGCCCCTAGGTCATCAACCACAACACTACGCCCCTAAGGCATGACACACAACAATAAAATAGAGGGGAAGAACAATAGAAGAATGATGATACAAATATAAGAATGGTCACAATAGAGGCGGTCTTTTGGTATCCTTGACCTTACAAGAGTATCAAGGGTCATCCTAGGAGGCCTAAACAACACATAACACATCATGGGGGAACACAACACATGAGAGAAGGTCACGTAAGTGAGCACAGGCATGTTATGACAAAGGTGACCAACAGGGTTAGAAATACTTACCTGTGTACACAACCGAACTAGCAATTGTCATTGAGCAAATAATCCTCCTCCCAATTCTAAATGCTAGAGGAGAGAGGTACATAGATGATAGGGACAAGTGCCCATTCAGACTCCTTATCCTTTGTCTTATCAACCTTGGGCTCTTCCTTGTTTATTTTGGTGTTAGGTTCAATGTTTTCTTGTTGAGGTGATGCGTTGTTTCGAGACAAGGCTTGTCTTCTCCTCCTTTCTCTAGCTTGTCAATTTCTTTTTGTTTTATTGCTTATGTCTCCAAGAGGAATCTCATGTTTTTCCATAGGTTTTTGTGTCTCATAGGAGGAGGTGGATGTGTGATTATCTTGTGGTAATACATGATATTATTTTCTATAGTTTTCTCTCAATCCTTGTAGTGATGACGAAGGAGGAACCTCAACATATATCCCTTTTCCTTTTGGTCTAGGGTGTTCTTGTAATACAGGTTGCTCTTTAGGTACCGCTTGTTGAATAGGGGACCAACCAATCTAGATAGTAATTGTGCTTTGTAAGGCCGATATCCCAAGAAGGTGTGGTCTGTTCTAGGCTCAGGTTCTTCTCTAGGTTTCGGTCAAAAGTAGTCAAGGATAATGTTTTTCTAAGTCACCTCAGGTTGCCATAGACTATGGGAAACAATTTGGGTGGACCCACAGTGAGGAAATTTTAAGCATTGGTGAAGTGTTGAAGGGACACATTTCATAGCCTTGAGCCACGGATGGCCTAGTTTCACAACCTGAAGAGGTTGGATGTTGGAATAATCTCAAATTTTTGCTCTAAAGCCTTATCAAGGATTCAAATCATCAAAGAAATCTTCCCTATGGTCTTGATGAAAGTTTCATTATGTTTTTTTATCATCATGTTGGTAGGTTCATAAGTTTCTTGTATAGGTTTGTGTGTGTAAAGGAACTCTTCCGTAGCAATGTTAGTTATGCAATTTGGAACAACAAGGGCTCCTCTTTCCAGATTTCCCATAATGTTAATGGTAATATAAAGAGGACCTTCAATATCTTTTTGTGTTCTACTGTTTGGTGAAAATCTTATTCCCGGTTCAGGAGTCTTCCTTTTCCTATTAGGACGAGGAGGGATCATAGCATTGTTTTTATGATGAAAAGCCATAGATGAGAGACTATTTCACACCTAAAACCCTTGTTTGAGGGAAACGGGTAGCTATACACACAAAGTCCACAACAAACAAAGCAGATAGGATGAAGAGTACAATACGACAAGGCTCAATTGATGGTTTTAAATGTTTTTGATCAAGAAGATGTGAACAGAGTGTATAAACACCTAGTGTTGAAATACACAATGTGTATTTTAACAAATGTGCCAATTTTCACAAAATGCTATGAAATGAAGCAAAATTTTCAAATGACCAATGAATGTATTTTTGAATATGAGTGCAAGATCTGAATTGCAGCATGTTTAAGATGAATGCAATGAAACAATGCTAATCTATGCTTATTTATGCTTCTAAAATGCTCAATTTTTTTCACTTTTTTCAATGCAAATGTACAAAATATGTGATGAAATTATGAGAATTATGACGGGCAGAAAATTAAAACCTTTTAATCAGTCCAATAGTGCAAAAAACGTTGTCACAACACACCAATCTTGCAATGTTAGATGAAATATTAGCCAAAATGTAGTAAAAATGTAAGGATTTTCAAAACCCTAATAGTGAAATTAAGGCATGAAAGTATGCAAAATGATGAACTGATGGAATCTAATCAAATTTAATATGCAAAATAACTCAGATCAGATTTGAAAATGATTCCAAAAACCTATGATGCTCAATGCAAGTCAAATTTTAAGGAAATATGAATGAATATGCCTTTTTTTAAAAATACGCAAAGTGTAAATGCAAAATTTGAAATGTAGGTGCAAACACACACAAAGATGAAAAACTATAGTAAAAAATCAGATTTGAATGAGTCTTAAAATGATTAGTAAAATAAGAGACAAGATTTTAACTACAAACCCTAGCTTTTGGAATTACTAGGTTATATGAAAAATACAAAATTTCAAGCAAACCCTAGCAAATAAAGTATGTAAATGCAAGGTAAACAATGATGAAATGATGAATTGCTACAATTTATGTTAGGTCTGATGTAAATATTAGAAATTTAAATGATTTAGATGAAACACAATTAAAATAGTGCAAACTATGCCTAAATGCAAGCCTAGGATGCTTGATTTTTTTCAAAATTTTCAATTTTTTTGTAAGATGATGAAAATGAAATGTATGAATGCAAATCTGATATACAATAATCAACAAGATGCAATGTTCAAAGAAACATGGGTTCACCAAAAATGTTATGTAGAAAAAGAGGGTTTATTGATTAGGTTGATAGTTTAATTAGAGGGTGCTGCCACAATAATGGGTTACATTTTCTGGGACATCCTAATTTTTGCTAAAATCGCATATTTTTAGAAAATATAATGATTTAAGCCTTGAAAATTTCCATTTAAAGGATTTTAATTGAAGAGGGTTTGATCAAACCCCCTTAGATTCAAACTCCCTTGGATATAACCCCGCTAGTTTTAAACCATACCTATAATGGAGTCTCCTCTACACCTATCAAAATGCTGATAAAAAACCACTTTTGATTTACCTTTTAGGGGATCAAATGAATTCATTTAAAATTTATGTTTTGTAAGTATGCAGTCCTTATTATAAGCTTCCCAAAAAGTATACTTTTACATATATTTAATTTGATTATTATATTTATTTTTTATTTCTTGTGAATGTAGGTTTTTCACCGAACATCGATTTCTCTATTCTACACACATGGAAAATTAGTAAATTAGTGAAAAAAATTCTAAAAAATATCTATGCCCTAGGTATTGATGTCCTTGTTTCAACAAAAAAAGAAAAATTAAATTTTGATACATACAGAAAAAGTTATATTTTACGGAATACACCTATATCTAAATTATAATTGGTTTGACTTCATAACTTAATTAAAAAAATATTCAACAAAACATTATGAAACCAAATGCATGCCCTATATATCAGTGTTGCCAATCTAAATTCAAAAGAATTAGAATTTTATCCTTTGTAGAAAGAAAGTTATGTGCTACAGAATACACATCACTTTAAAAAAATGTTGTTTACTATTAAAAACTAGTTATCAAAGGAGATGCAAAATTTTTTATAATTTAACTCCAAACCTTTTTAAGAAAATATATTTAGAATCTACAAACAAAATCTCATGAATCACTAGTTTGCATCATCTTCAAGTTCCTAACGGTTTAGTGGCTATGGTGTCAGAAAGTGAAGATTTAGTTCAAAATGTTGATTTCAATGTCAAGTTTGGTCAAAAAGTGTAACCCATTATTGTAGGATAACCCTAGATCCTCCTTTCACTACATACATTCAAGGACATTAAAGTGAGTTGAATCACAACTTTTGCAAAAGGACTCAGTTACAAGTTTGGTGTCACTTGGAATGATAAGAAAATTTGGAATTTGTTGATTAATTTTTTAACTTTAGTCTAATTAAGCTTAAAACACTAATTATGCAAAATTGTAAACAAACAGACGAAATCTAACAAATGCTTGCATAGGAAGACACTAAATGTAGATTAGAGACATACCAGATTTTAGGTTTTGGAAGATGGAAAATTCAGGGACAAAAGAGTGAGCATCGTTGTCTAATTCTATGTTTTTTTTGCTACAGACTGCAACCACTTCAGAGATTCATGACAGTGCAGAAGTGAGACAAAAGAGCAAGTGCCCTTGTGCTTTTAGGGTTCTTTTCTATCATTTTCTTTAGATTTGGATTCTTCTTGCTCTGCACTAACCTCCTATAACTTCTCTCCATAGAATCTAACACCTATAACCTGCAATCACTATAGAGGGGTTGGGGGTTGTGGTGTTTAGGAGCTTGCCTCGGTCAAGCCCTAGAATGGCATTCAAGCCTTCCAACACTATTGTTAAATAACGAGTGTGTGTCCTTGCAGGACAGGAAAAAGAAAATGATTGATAAATAATTGAAAACACAAATTACATGTCACCTCAGAGGTGAAGCTCTCATGGGGAGATGCATATTTTTCATGCCATGAGGAGATGGATTGATGAAGACAAAACTGCAACAAACATGAACAAACACAACACAATATTGCTCTGCAACACAATCAAAGCCTTGAGTAACCTTAGCACAAGATCACAAGTTTGCATTATCCATCTAGTCCTAAAATGAAGTCCTAAACATGATTATATATGCATTCCTGCTAAGATTTCATAATTCAAACTTAAGATGTCGACAAGGAAACCTTTTTAATGGTCACAAGCCGACATACAAATTTGGGACCCTGACAAAATAGGGCAAGACAAGGGTGCGGCCGCCCAAGTCCAGAGGCCTATTTTGGGTCCAGATTATGATTAAGGTTCACCCCTAGGTCCCATTCTTCATGGGTTTCTGGGGATTTTGCTCCAGAATTCATTATTAACTTGCATGATTAAATCTAAGGGACCTGGGTGCTAAACTTAGGAGGAAAAATTCCTAGGGGGACATTTTACGACATAAAAAACTCATCTCTTGATTGAGAGTTAACTTATAACCTCTTGGACATGTGTCATCTAAACCCACTCATCTAAGAAGCATATATATTTGTATGCTGAATTCTTTAGATGCTCACTCAATGAATCAAGTAATGAACATAATAAAATTATTATATCTTTCTAATTCTATTACTAATTCATATGAACTATGTCCTTAGTTTTTGTTTATCACAATATATGACATGGTATCAAGGCCATCATGTCCTAAAATTAGTCTCCTTTTAGTGTTTTGAGTGTACACTAGGGTACGAATGATTTTGAGTGGAGCTAATTTTTAGTGAATGTTGGATCATTTTTATCTCACCATTGTGTCTAAAAGGCTTGAGATAGTTAAGGTAGCCCTTTGTTTTGGCTAGATTAGACATCTAGAGGCTAAAAAATGTGGGTTTTAGTGTCGATTCTTTGTGGTCTTTGCTTGTAGATATCACACCTTTTCAAGCAATTTGGTGTGATTCTAAGCCTACCATTACATCCTAAATGGCCAAAATTCCTAAGATTGACTTTTGAATCATGAAAATATAAGCACTCTACAAAACACCCTAGTCAAATCTTCCATGTTGGTATTATTGCACATAGAATGAGAAGGTATGTCAAGTATAACATAGTTACAGGTCTAAAAAGTATAGTTTGTTGGTATAAAAGGGTAGGGCATGATTTATAGAGTTTAATGTTTCATACCCCTATAAATGCTCTATATAGGGTATTTTGTAGTGTTTAAGGTCAATGATGTATGATTTTCTAGTAAATTTGCTATGTACCTAGGAATATGATATTATAATGTATATTTTGATGGAGATGCCAACATGCGACACACATCCCTTAAGTTAGATATATTAGATCATGTGAATAATTTTATAATTAATTAATTATATAATTACTAAAAATGTGGCAATGTTATTAAAACCATTAGGGTTCAAACCCTCATTGGGCTATTGAGCTCAAGGCCTTGTGCCTTTGATGGCTATTGAGCTTGCTGGTTTGGACCTCCTATGTTAATGTAGTTGGGGTGATAATGCCATTGGGAAGAGGTCCCCTAGGTAAGTGGCCTCTCTAGCTCGAGCTAGGCAAAAAATTCTTGAGTTTATATATATATATATATATATATATATATATATATATATATATATATATATATATATATATATATATATATATATATATATATATATATATAAAGTAATGAGTAGGCCTAAATGCATTTAGTGGTTTACCCCTCCATTATGTTATTAGGAGGAGGTCTATGTAAATAAGATAAATATCATTGTAAGGACATGTGAGGAGTATATTATGTATTTGGGATTTCTTGGAGATATGGCATGGAGTGGCTCCTTCCATAAGGAGTATTATATGGTTTTACCCTACCTCAAGGGTTTATTCTATTTTTGCATATATTGGATATTAGAGCATATTGGGTATATTCTTCTTAGAGGAAATTTATCTCCAAGGAAGAAAGATTCAATCCTTCAATTTCATGGATGTATTCAAATGGAAAATGTTATTATTTTTGTAAACCATAGCAACAAATATAATTTCACTAGTATTGAACTAGCTAAGAAACTATAGGTACAAGTAAAGAAAATCAAGGATAATCAAATAGAGGGTAAGGATAGTGTATGTGCATGGAAATGGGGGACCAAAAGAGGGTCAAAAGTGATCACATTTTTTTTGAAATCAATACAAATTGATCTTGGATGAGAAATTAAAGATAGCTATGCTCAAAATTTAAAAATATGACAAGAATAAGATTTATAGTGCTTAGAATCTAGTTTTTAAACTAATTTTTTAAAAAATGGTGGAGATTAAGATGTTCAAATAGGGGGAGCACACAGTGCTCCTATTTTTGTAAGAAAAATATAACATAGTGTCTAGTGTGATCCCCCTAAAATATTCACTTTTTAAAATTATTTCACAAATCACTTCAGTAGAAAATTAGCTAACATCATGTAGTTTATGCTTGATTTTTTTGCTAATTTTTTAATTAATATATGATTTTTCATGAATTTTGAAAATGGACACATCTTAACAAAGGAAAATTTGAGTGTGCCCCCCCTAATTTTTTTGAAAAATAATTGAAAATCATTTTTTTTTAATGTGTATAGTGTTAGAAATGAAAGCAACACTACTTCAATGGAAATCTGATTCGAATAAATTTCAGCAATCTTTTAAGTGTGCATTAACAATGGAGATTGTAACAAAACATAAACCCGCAATACATAAATATACCAGAAGCAGAATGAAGCACATAACACAAGTGTTTAGCATGGAGAAAACCCTTTCAGGTAAAAAACTCCACCAAGAAAAGAGTCCAAATTGTATTATCTTCACAAAAAGAGATTACAAATACATTCACTTCCTCTGTCCTTCAACCTTCACTCCAACAGAACCTGGGTACCTGTAAACTATTTTATGCATCTCATCTACTATGCTATGGTTTATATAGAATTTACACAACCTCAAGACATTAAATGACTTCTTATAAGCCCATAACACTTGTCAAGAGTCAACAATACAATCTTGGGCGTCCATGGCCAATAATAGGCTCTTACGGGGTCATAAATGCTATCATACATGCATCCTACACTTGGAAAAATGTGCCCATGCAAACTTGAACACCTTGGGGCCAAAAATAGCTACTTACAACATCTTATGACACGTCATATGCTATTATAAGTGTCATAGATTCTTATGACAACTTACAGTTGTCATAGAATCTCTTACACCTTCTTACAGCATCTATGACATACGTCATAACACTAAAAATAGATTATTCCTCCACATGTGTACCCCACTTTGACCAATTACCATTTACCATAGTAAATGACATCCCGTAACTACCACCGGTAACTTCAGGACTTACCATGCAATAACTCCGTAATTATCGTGGACAGTAATAATTTTTACTTCTGCCAGTGAAACTTGTATATCCCTTATGGGTAATTACAAATAATAAATGGAATAATACAATAATGGGATTTACAAGGTTAATGGCACCTTATCCCAACATTCTCCCATTTGACATTATACAATGTAAATCAACCCATAGGAAATCAAATGAAAAATAATCAGGCACTAGAAACAAGGCCCATGGCATCTTTGCACCACATTGGTCAATGAATTTGCAACATTCTCCTAAGTGTCCATCTTCTTCAGCTCAATCTCTCCATTTGCAATCAACTCTTGAAGAAAGTGATACTGAACATCAACATGCTTAGTTTGAGCATGATACATGGGATTCTTAGTCAAACAAATAGCACTCTAGCTATCACAACCAATTTGAATGTTACTGCAATCAAAACCAATACCTGTACACAATCTCCTCAACCAAACTGCCTCCTTAGAGACATGAGTTCCAGCCATATACTCTGCTTCTGTGGTGGACATAACAACTGTGGGCTGCCTCTTACTCATGCAACTCACTGCACCTCCAAATAGATTAAACACATAGCCACTAGTGGACTTTGACTATCGAAGTCACCTGCCCAATCTGCATCAACAAAACCTTGTATGTCCAAAGATTTATTAGCACCATCAGTACCAGAATAAACCAAACAATGATTAGGAGTACCTGCAAGATATTTAAACACCTTTTTTGCATAGTTCCAATGTTGTCTACCAAGGTTAGACATAAATCTGCTCAAAACTCCTACTGCTTGGGCAATATTTGGTCTAGTGCAAACCATTGCATACATCAAACTCCCTACAGCACTAGCATATGGCACATTAGACATATCCTCAAGATCATCTTTAGTCTTTGGGCACATATCTAATGAAAGCTTAGTACCAATGGGTAAAGGAACTCTAACTGGGTTACAATCCTGCAAACTAAACCTCTGCAAAATAGTATTCACATACTTAATTTGTGACAACCAAAGCTTTCTATTAACTCTATCCCTTCTGATCTCCATTCCCAAAATATACCTTGCAGCACCAAGACCCTTCATCTCAAATGCACCTGAAAGTTGGGCTTTAAGCTCACTAATCATACCCTTAGTATTGCTGAAAAATATGTCATCAACATACAAAGCAATAACCAGTATAGAATCATCAACACAATAAATGTAAACACAATGATCCTCCTTGCTTCTAACAAAACCCAATTTCAAAACAAATGAGTCAAACTTTTGATACCACATTCTGGGGGACCGTTTAAGACCATAAAGAGACCTCTTTAACTTGCAAACCCAATGTTTTTTTCTTTTTACCTCAAAACCTGTAGGCTATTTCATATAAATTTCTTCTTCAAGATCTCCATGCAAGAACGCAGTCTTAACATCCATTTGGTCAATTTCCCAATCATAAGTTGCAGCAATGGATAAGAGAAATCTAATAGAAGTCAATTTAGCAACAGGAGAGAATATCTCACCAAAATCAACTCCCTCTCTCTGGGAGTAGCCCTTGGCTACCAGTCTAGCCTTGTACTTCTCCAATGACCTGCCTGCTCCAAATTTCTTTTTGAAGACCCACTTACATCCTATGGCCTTTCTTCCTTTAGGCAAACGAACAAGATCCCAGGTGTTACAAGAGTCTAAAGCCATCATCTCCTCCTGCATGGCTAACTGCTAAGACTCACTATCATCTACAAAAATAACTTCCCTATAGGATCTAGGTTCATCGTTAGTACTCAATAAAGCATATACACAATAGAAATCTAGTGGGCTATACCTGTCAATTAGATTTTGTTGTCTTGTGGATCTCCTCAAGAGTGGAGTAAGAGACTCTACTTGTTCTTCTGCATGATCATCTGCACGAACTTCTTTTGTAACAATAGACTCATCTTCATCAAAACTATTTGAATCTTCTTCTTCTTCTTCTTCTTCACCCCCAATCCATCATTCTGTTCTTCTTGAGGTGCATCTTGTTGCTCTAAATCAAAGTGCACCTTCCTTACCTTTTCTTCTTTCTCTTTTGGCTGCCCAGGTTTACAAATGGCTCGAAATTCCCTAAAAATAACATCTCTAGAAAAGATAATCTTGCGGGTTAGTGGATTCCAAAGCTTATAACCTTTGACATTATCACAATATCTAATGAATGTACACTTTTTAGCATTTGGATCCAACTTAGATTGCTTTTCCTTAGGCACATGAACAAAAGCCTCACAGCTAAAAACCCTTAAATGTGAAACAAAAGGTTTCTTACCTATCCACACTTCATAAGGTGTCAAATCAAGAGTCTTACAAGGAGATCTGTTTATCAAGTAGCACAAAATACACACAGCCTTTGCCCAAAAGCATCTTTAGTATTTGGACACATATCTAATGAAAGCTTAGTACCAATGGGTAAAGGAACTCTAACTGAGTTACAATCCTGCAAACTAAACCTCTGCAAAATAGTATTCACATACTTACTTTGTGACAACCAAAGCTTTCTGTTAACTCTATCCCTTCTGATCTCCATTCCCAAAATATACCTTGTAGCACCAAGACCCTTCATCTCAAATGCACCTGAAAGTTGGGCGTTAAGCTCACTGATCATACCCTTAGTATTGCTGAAAAACATGTCATCAACATACAAAGCAATAACCAGTATAGAATCATCAACATAATAAATGTAAACACAATGATCCTCCTCGCTTCTAACAAAACCCAATTTCAAAACAAATGAGTCAAACTTTTTATACCACATTCTAGGGGACCGTTTAAGACCATAAAGAGACCTCTTTAACTTGCAAACCCAATGTTCTTTTCCTTTTACCTCAAAACCTGTAGGCTATTTCAAATAAATTTCTTCTTCAAGATCTCCATGCAAGAATGCAGTCTTAACATCCATTTGGTCAATTTCTCAATCATAAGCTGCAATAATGGATAAGAGAAATCTAATAGAAGTCAATTTAGCAACAGGAGAGAATATCTCACCAAAATCAACTCCCTCTCTCTGGGAGTAGCCCTTGGCTACCAGTCTAGCCCTGTACTTCTCCAATGACCCGCCTGCTCCAAATTTATTTTTGAAGACCCACTTACATCCTATGGCCTTTCTTTCTTTAGGCAAATGAACAAGATCCTAGGTGTTACAAGAGTCTAAAGCCATCATCTCCCCCTGCATGGCTAACTGCCAAGACTCACTATCATATACAAAAATAGCTTCCCTATAGGATCTAGGTTCATCGTTAGTACTCAATAAAGCATATACACAACAGAAATCTGGTGGGCTATACCTATCAATTGGATTTTGTTGTCTTGTGGATCTCCTCAAGAGTGGAGTAAGAGACTCTACTTGTTCTTCTGCATGATCATCTGCACCAACTTCTTCTGTAATAACAAACTCATCTTCATCAGAACTATTTGAGTCTTCTTCTTCTTCACCCCCTAATCCATCATTCTTTTCTTCCTGAGGTGCATCTTGCTGCTCTAAATCAAAGTGCACCTTCCTTACCTTTTCTTCTTTCTCTTTTGGCTACCCAGGTTTAGAAATAGCTCTAAATTCCCTAAAAATAAAATCTCTAGAAAAGATAACTTTGCAGGTTAGTGGATTCCAAAGCTTATAACCTTTGACATTATCACAATATCTAATGAATGTACACTTTTTAGCCTTTGGATCCAACTTAGATCGCTTTTCCTTAGGCACATGAACAAAAGCCTCACAGCTAAAAACCCTTAAATGTGAAACAGAAGGTTTCTTACCAGTCCACACTTCATAAGGTGTCAAATCAAGAGCCTTACAAGGAGATTTGTTTATCAAGTAGCAAGAAGTACACACGGCCTTTGCCCAAAAGCATTTATCCAACTGTGCATCACTAAGCATACTTCTGGCTCTTTCCATAATTGTTCAGTTTATCCTTTCTGCAACACCATTCTATTGTGGTGTATATGGAGTTGTCTTCTATCTGATTATACCTGCATGCTTGCAAAACTCATCAAATTCCTTAGAGCAATATTCCCCTCCATTGTCAGATCTTAATATTTTTATCTGTAAACCTGATTGGTTCTCTACTAAGACTTTGAATTCCTTAAACTTAGTGAAAACTTCAGATTTAAGCTTCATAAAATAAATCCATGTAAATCTAGATACATCATCAATGAAGGTTACAAAATAATGATATTTTCCAATAGATTCATTATCCACAGGCCCAAACACATTTGTATGAATAATTTCTAACTTCTCTTTTGCTCTATTGCTTCCTAAAGGAAATGATTTTATGTTTTGTTTACCAAACACACAATGCTCACATAAATCAAAGTGCTCATCAGAATAGGAGAAACCATCCAACAAATTTTTATTCTTAATAGTTTTTAATACATTACTGCTTGTGTGACCCAATCTACGGTGCCACAACATACATGTATTTTCAGTAGTGGCCTCAGATACATAGGAGGCATTACAAACTGTAGTGGCTTCAAGGTTAAACAAGTTCCTGAATCTCTTCCCTTTTGCTACCACCAAGTTCCCTCTCACCAATCTGCAGCCATGCTTGTCAAATGTCACATGCATTCCAAAATCATTCAACTTTGAAACTGAAATCAGATTTCTAGCTAATCTAGGAACATGCAAAACACCATGGAGGGTTTTAATCCTCCCATCATTGAAACACAACAATACCTTTCCTTTCCTAACAATCAGATATGAAGAGTTGTCACCAAGGTACATATTACCTCCATCATATTCTTCATATGAAGAGAACCATTCCTTATTAGGGGTCATATGAAATGAGCATCCTGAGTCAACTGACTAGTGATCATTAGAAACAAGATTACATGCAGAAAGTAAAACTTCTTCACTTGCATTCGAGGACTTATCCGAATCACTCTCCCACTATTTCTTGGGATTTTTGCACTCCTTCACATGTCCCATTTTACTGCAGTTCCAACACTTAACTCTATTCTTTTTAACAAGAATCTTAGACCGGCCCTTGGACTTGTCCTTAGCCCCTTTTGATCTCCTTTAGGTCCCCTTTCCTTAGACCTTCCCCTGATACTGAGAGCATCCCCTAAACTATCTAAACTCGTCTTCCTTAATTCCTGTGACAGTAGCACTAAAACAAGAGCATCCAACTTTGGATCTACAAGGTTAGCAGTGATAGCAAGGATAACATTCTCCCAAGACTCAAGTAAAGAACAAAGAAGTAAGATACATTTATCTTCCTCACTAACCTCAACATCTACTGAATCAAGCTGACTCACCAATAAATTAAAAGAATTTAAATGCTCTGCAACTGACTCACCCTCTTTCATTTTCAAAGAAAACAACTTCCTTTTAAAAAAAAGTTAATTTACCATATTCTAGGCTTGGTAGATCTCACCCAATTGATTCCACAATTTGTATGTGGTCTCTTCCTTTGCGACATTTAGTAGCATAGAATCTAAAAGACACAAACAAATGGTTCTCCGTGCCTTCTTATCCAATCTAGCCCACTCATTTAGAGAGACATCATCAGGTTTCTTCTCTTTTTGAACAGCCAACCATTGGTTTCTTTCTTCCAATAAATCTTCCATTTTCAGTTTCCACAACTCATACCCCGTTTCATTGAACTTTTCAATGTCCAATCGAGAGGTTGATGCAATGGTGGATGCAACCATAATAAAAACACAAGATCTGCAAAACAAACACAACTAAATCTCCCACTGTAGCTATAGCTTCCACACTACCACCCAAGAATCAAAGCTAGCTAGGCTCTGAGACCAAATGTTAGAAATGAAAGCAACACTACTTGAATGGAAATCTGATTCAAATAAATTTCAGCAATCTTTTAAGTGTGCATTAACAATGGAGATTGTAACAAAACATAAACCCACAATACAAAAATATACCATAAGCAGAATGAAGCACATAACACAAGTGTTTAACATGGAGGAAACCCTTTCAGATAAAAAACTTCACCAAGAAAAGAGGCCAAGTTGTATTATCTTCACAAAAGGAGATTACAAATACATTCACTTCCTCTGTCCTTCAACCTTCACTTCGGCAAAACTTGGGTACCTGTAAACTGTTATATGCATCTCATCTACTATGCTATGGTTTATATAGAATTTACACAACCTCAAGACATTAAATGACTTCTTACAAGCCCATAACATTTGTCAAGAGTCAACAATACAATCTTGGGCATCCATGGCCAAGAATAGGCTCTTACGAGAATATAAATGTTGTCATACATGCATCCTACACTTGGAAAAATGTGACCATGCAAGCTTGAACACATTGGGGCCAAAAATGGCCACTTATAGCATCTTATGACGTGTCATATGCTATTATAAGTGTCATAGATTCTTATGACAACTTACAGTTGTCATAGAATCTCTTACACCTTCTTATACCATTTATGACGTGCGTCATAACACTAAAAATAGATTATTCCTCCACATGTGTACCCCACTTTGACCAATTACCATTTACCATAGTAAATGATATCCTGTAACTATCGCCGGTAACTTCAGGACTTACCGTGCAGTAACTCTGTAATTACCGTGGACAGTAAATAATTTTTACTTCTGCTGGTGAAACTTGTACATCCCTTATGGGTAATTACAAATAATAAATGGAATAATACAATAATGGGATTTACAAGGTTAATGGCACCTTATGCCAACATATAGAATAGAATCTAGAATATAAAAATGTAATTTGTATCAAATTTGGATGAATGGATAAAAAAGGACACCAAAAATACTATACATTTTTTTTGGAAAAAAAAAGAAGACACTAGTAAAAAAAATTGAAGATAGAAACCTTAATGTTTTCAGATTTTGAAAAAAATTACATGGTTAGAAAGCTAATAAAAAACTTGAAGTCATCCTAGCATTTTTTAAAATTAACATTGAAAAACATGTAAACCTAATGGAGAACACACTTGAGATTTAGTTGATTTTCTATGTTTTCTTGGAAACACGTCTTTGGGCACCTTACATGCAGGCCCAACCCTTTAGATAAGATATCTAAGACAAATCCAATCCTAAGGGTGGGATTCCAAAGCAAATTTAAATGAAATGTGTTCACATTATAATGCATGCACATTATAACATGCATGCATTATAAGTTAAAAAAGATGACATTTTCTTTGTTTTTACTAAAGAAATAATATGAGCATGTTATAATGCTAGCAACATTATAATGTACTTGTGTTATGGCTTAGGATTTCTAAGCCATCCCAATCCATAATTCTAACACATTATAACATGAGAACATTATAACACACTCATTATGCCATATTTTTCTTTAAATTGATCTAAGGCCTCTTTTTGGTCCCCCATCTTGGTGTACATACTTGATATTCAAATTTTTGAAGATTTGAAGCTCTTGTTGGATAAATATGTTTTGCATTCAAAATTTTATGCTTTAGATATGAATGAGTTGGCTATTGTTCTTGGTTATCCTTGATTAGAATCTTTGGGGATGATAAAATTAATGTGCAAAAGAAGTTCATGAATCTTTGGTATAGAAAGAAAAATTACATTGTAGGATATTAAACATAATGAAGACCATTTGAAAGTCAAGGTAGATCAAGTTTAGGAATCTAATGAAGATTGTGTTGAAGAATTAGAGAACAAACAAGAGGTGGAAGATGCAGAGAAAAAAGAGGAAAATATTATTTTCCTTCATGAGCCAATAAAACAAGTGGCAATGAATGGCGAAGAATCAAAGAAGGATCTAAAGATAGAAACAGGTGTAATATATAGGCATCCACATCATTGTGAGACACAATAATCATGGATCCATGACACTAAATGAATATAGTAGGCCAATCACTATGGATCTACATGGAATTAAAGAAGAAATTACAAAAATTAGTGGAACATAGAAGAAATGGCTAATTGTGGTAGAAAAGGAGGACTTACTATGATGAGGAATGTAATCAAATATATGCAAAAAATTTAGATCAAGGATGGGATCTAGGTAATGTCAAGTTAAAACCACTATGAAGATCACCTATGGATGGTTGGATGATATGGCATGGCATCATATTTACAATCTATAGTGGTCTTAGTATTCACTTCTTCTCATGTTTAAGAGACAAAAATGTCAAGGATGTATGGCATGTTTTTTATTATGTATCTATGGATATGATATTATAATGTATATAAGTTGATGGAGATGTCAACATGTGGTACACACCCCTTAAGCTAGTTATATTGGATCATGTGGACAACTTGTGTGGTTAATTATATAAATTAGGTAATAAGTAGGCCTACATGTGTTTAATGGTTCACACCTCTATTATGTTATTAGGAGGAGGTCTATATAAAGAAGGTGAATACCATTGTAACGATATGTGAGTAGTATGCTATGTATTTGGGATCTCTTGGAGATATAGTATGGAGTGGCTTATTCCATAAGGAGTATTGTATAGTGTTATCCTATCTCAAGGGTTTATTCTATTCCTAAATATATTAGATATTAGGGAATCTTGGCCCATGGACATCTCTTGTGTTGTGTGTGATCTCTCTTATATATTATCATATTGCAATTATTACATGCATGGATCTTACCAACTATCAACTTTACCAATTGCAATGTCCAACATACTTTGTGTCCTTTAATGCCTATCATTTACTTCTTTTTAGAAAGGATATCTATTTACCCCCATATCAATTTCTAATTTCATTCTCCCACTAGACACTAGTTCTATGGTCTACCACCACTCACTAGCTATAACAATCTCTCATCAATGAATTTCACATCAATGAACCAATTGCCTATCATTTTAAGGACATGTGAGGATTATGTTATCTATTTGGGATCTCTTCCAGAGATATTGTGTAGAGTGGATTATTCCATAAGGATTACTACATGGTGTTACCATACCTCAAGGGTTCATTTTATTTTATTATATATTGGATATTAGGGCATCTTGGATGATACTATAATGAATATAAGTTGATGCATATGCCAACATGTGGAACACATCCATTAAGTTAGTTATATTAGATCGTGTGGACAATTTGTGTAATGAATTATATATTGGGTAATGAGTAGGCCTACATGGGTTTAGTGATTTACACCTTCATTATGTTATTAGGAGGAGGTCTATATAAAGAAGGCGAATATGATTGTAAGGACATATTAGGAGTATGTTATGTATTTTGGATCTCTTAGAGATATAGTATGGAGTGGCTTATTCCATAAGGATTATTGTATGGTGTTATCCTATCTCAAGAGTTTATTCTATTTCTAAATATATTAGATATTAAGGCACCTTGGTCCATGGACATCTATTGTATTTGTGTGTGGTATCTCTTATATATTATCATATTTCAATTATTATATGCACGGATCTTACCAACTACCAAATTTACCAATTGTAATGACCAACATACTTTGTTCCCTTTAATTCCTATCATTTAATTATTTTTGAAAAGGATATCTGTTGACCCTCATATCAACTACCAATGTCATTTTTCCACTAGCCACTACTTTTATGGTATACCACCACTCACTAGCTATACCAATCTCTCACCAACGACTTTCACATCATTGACCCCATTTCCTATCACATCATCATGGTACTTGAAACTGATCAACACTATGTAGTCAATGTTGGATTTGTTGCAAATATGTGCATATGATGTGTTGTCATTGATGTCAACATATGTCTTTGTCAGAGACAGTGAAGACAGTGCAGTTCAGTAAAGTAGATTTCTCCACATTTCCAGTGAGAAGAAGATCAAAGTCTGCGGACTAAAGGGTTTTGTAGAGGATTGTCTAAAGTTTCTCTAGTTAAGACTTGAGAGGTCTGCATAGAGGATTGGTGATGTTATGGCCATCTGAATAGAACCAGGTTTTGCAGTTGTTCAAAGGTGACAGAGTGATAGGAATTTGGCCTGGATTGCTCCGCATTGGAATATTATGGTGTGCAGATCTAGAGCTATGTTTGGGGTGTTGGTGTGTGTCCTCAACGCAAATGGTTCATGGTTTGGAGGTCCACAAACAATCTTTCTAGTGTGACAATCATGATAGTTAGTGTTCTTAAGTTCTTGGATGAAGATGCAAGTGTTTCTGGTGATTTGAGGTGATGCGGTTGTTTTTGTTGATTTCATTGTGCTTGTGGCGGTCTCTGGATTGTGTGCATATTGTGTTGGTGGTCCACATTGAGGATTGATCTTGTGATTGAAGATTTCTCCTTGGGTGTTACTATTCTTTCCAGTCTTGGCTGACCTGATGCTTGGTACATGTTGCAGATGATCTAAGTGTTGGATTCAGGACAGACAACTGAGAGGGGAGGTGAATCAGTTGTCCAAAACTTTCTTCCAAATTAAACACTTAAACCCACTTTGTGATTTAGCAGCATAATAATAATTTAATCATGAAAGCACAATACATTAAACCACGACCAAAAACACATCAACACATAAGACACCAAGATTTTGACGTGGAAAACCTGGTTAAGGGAAAAACCATAGCGTGATTAACCCAAGATTGTATTCTCTGTTAGAAGAATAGAAAGAATAAAATGGCACATGCCAATTAGGGCTTACTGCCCGAGCACACTGCTCACAAGAGGCCCACTGCCTACAAGAGACACACTATCTACAAAAGAATAAGTATCACATACTTGAACTGGAAAATAACATCTTCACCATGCTTGAGTCAGTTCCATTTAAGCCCAATACTTCTACTCTGCCTTTCTCTTTCCTCCTCACTACCACACTCTCATCTCCACAAGACACACTTTGAACTAACTTAACAATCCCTTATTTATACAAGACATCGACTTAGGAGTAATCGTCTAAGTTGGAAAACATCTACAAGAACATCTGTAGGATGTGTAACTCATCTGGTCAGCCAGTCTCAGGAAGAACACCATCATCCGAAGGTTCTTCTTCAATTGCGAGGTCCAACTCCAATGCGGACCACCAACATGCACTGGACACAATCCAAAGACCTTCACAAGATTGCCTGAATCACTAAGAACATCCGCACTTCATCTGATTACTGAAATCCTTCTCCTTCATCCAAAACCTCAAGAACATAGTCTGTCACCACTATCACAAAGGAATAGATGCTTGTGGACCTTCAAACCATGAACCAATCGAGTTGACGCTTCACAAAGACTTTCTCAACATTCCCTCAAATCCCCAGAATAGGATAATGCATTTTCGGATCTCATCAGACCTATCTGTGTCACTCTGTCACCTTTGGACACCTACCGGAACTAATTTTACTTAAACGACCACAACTTCTTCAGATCTTCATGCGGATCTCTGAAATCTTTACTGGATCACCTTAAGACACATATCTATAAACCCTTTAAATCGCATCCTCTAATCCTCATCTTATCTTGGACTTTTACCTTATTGTCTTCACTGTTCTTCTTTGTTCTTGATTAGGACTAATTTTCTCAATATCCTCAGCACTCAGATCATCCAATCCTTTTCATCAATGCAACAGGAGTATGTTGACATCAATGATAACACCAATTAGGCCCATACTTGCAACAATCTCCCCCTTTGTCATTAATGGCAACATGTGAGATGTGAAAAACTGTTTTGACCATCAAGACAAGAACTTTTCTTTACTGACACAACTCCCCCTATCACCAACAACCATTCACTTGTCTTCTCTTTCTTTCCTGCTCCCCCTTTGATCAGCAACTACTTGTTTTTCACATGTCTTCTCTCCCCCTTTGACATCAATGGCAAAGGGCACATACTTGCAATTCCACCATTTCAGACTCATACCAGCTGCTCCCCCTGAGTAGCAGCTTCCCATCATCAATCCAGACCACAAGATATGACTGTGATATCCACCGGACTGATGCACATCAGTGCACCTTAGTTCATCACCGAAGGGGTAATAACTCCTAACTTCTCCTTGAGATACTAAAAAGAGTCCTTAGGTAGAGGTTTAGTAAAGATGTCTGCAATCTGATCCTTGGAAGGCACAAACTCCAATCTGACTTCATTCTTGTTTACTTGCTCTCTCAAAAAGTGAAACTTGATGGATATATGTTTAGTCTTTGAATGCAACACTAGATTCTTAGATATATTTATTGCACTTGAATTATCACAGAAGATTGTGATAGGCTCCTCATACTCCACTCTTATGTCTCTTAGCATTTGCTTCATCCACAAGACTTGAGTGCAACTACCTGCTGCTGCAATGTATTCTGCTTCTGCAGTGGACAAAGATATTGCTTCTTGTTTCTTACTTATCCAAGAAACCAATCTCTTTCCCAAAAAGAATGCTCCACCACTAGTACTCTTCCGGTCATCCACATCTCCTGCCCAATCTGCATCTGTATATTCATGAAGAGAGAAATCATGATCTCTAGGATACCACAGACCATATTCAACTGTCCCTTTTAGATATCTAAAAATCCTCTTGATTGCCATGACATGAGATTCTCTAGGATCAACTTGGAATCTAGCAACAAAACCAACAGCATTCATAATGTCAGGTCTAGTTTGGGTGAGATACAACAATCCTCCAATCATTGATCTGTACTTTTTCTGATCAGCCTTAGGAGAGTCATTATCTTTGCTCAAT
This sequence comes from Cunninghamia lanceolata, assembly GCA_027924645.1. NCBI lineage: Eukaryota > Viridiplantae > Streptophyta > Pinopsida > Cupressales > Cupressaceae > Cunninghamia > Cunninghamia lanceolata. Next base: position 412,327 of record BSBN01000983.1, on the reverse strand, counting down.
TTACATCCAGTTGCCATGGGAGTATTCATTGGTTTTGAATCTTCCATCCCAAATTTCTTCAACAATTCTTTCACATATTTGGTTTGAGAAATGAAGATTCCTTTCCTTGTTTGAATGATTTGCAGACCCAAGAAGAAATTCATTTCCCCAAGCATGGACATCTCAAATTCACTTTTCATTTGATTTGCAAAGGTTTTACACATACTATCTCTTCCTCCAAAGATGATATCATCAACAAACACCTCAACAATCAAGATGTTTTCATGATCAATTTTGAAATACAAATTACTGTCAGCAGTACCTTTGTTGAAACCAATATTTAAAAGATGCTTATCCAATCTTTCATACCAAGCTCTTGGAGCTTGCTTCAATCCATACAATTCTTTCTTCAACTTGCAGACCATATCACCATGATCAGACAATTGAAATCCATCCAGTTGCTCAATGTAAACTTCTTCTTCCAAGTGACCATTCAAGAAGGCAGACTTGACATCCATCTGATACACTTTGAAGTCTTTGAAAGCAGCAAAAGCAAGAAATAGTCTGACTGCTTTAATTCTTGCCATCGAAGCAAAAGTTTATTCAAAAACAACTCCTTCTATTTGAGAATAGCCCTTGTAGACCAATCTGACTTTATTTTTGATTACTTCACCAACTTCATTTAGTTTGTTCCGGAAGACCCATTTTGTTCCAATTACATTCTTGTTTCTAGGTCTGGGAACAAGATCCCAAGTGTGATTTTTCTCAATTTGCATCAACTCTTCCTCCATTGCTTTAGTCCAGTTTTCATCATTGCAAGCTTCAATCATAGTCTTAGGTTCAATCTTTGAAATTAGACAATACTTAGCTAAATCTTGAGCAATCCTCCTTCTTGTTTGTACACATTTGCTTTTATCACCTATGATTTGATCTTCAAAGTGGTTTAGTCTTACATACTTGGGAACTTTAGGAGTTTCTTGCACTTCTAATTCTTGATCAGGCTCATTGAAACTCATCTCTTTTTCCTGATTTACTGGATCAGTTTGAATCTAAATTTTAGAAGGGACTTGGGCTCCTTGAGTTAGAGCACCATTCTGATCATCTTCATCATATTCATAAAACCTTGAGGGTTTTTCAATTCCTTCATCAACCTTCACATTTGTACTTTTTATAATCTTTCTCAGTCTCTTGTTATAACACCAATATGCTTTGCTTTGAGTAGAGTATCCCAAGAATATTCCTTCATCACTTCTAGCATCAAACTTGCCTAGATCTTCGTCTCTTTTAATGTAACACTTGCTACCAAAGACTCTGAAATACCTTATAGTAGGGGTGATACCAAACCAAAGTTCATAAGGAGTCTTACCGGTATTGCTTCTGATTTGAACTCGATTGAGAGTATAGACTGCAGTGCTGACAGCTTCTCTCCAATAGATCTGAAGAACATTTGCTTCCATCATCATGGTCCTAGATGCTTCCTGGATGGTCCAGTTCTTTCTCTCAACAACTCCATTCTACTGTGGAGTCCTAGGAGCAGACAGCTGTCTCTTTATTCCATGTTTCTCATAGAAATCTATGAACTCACCAGATGTGAATTCTCCACCTCTATCAGACCTTAGAGATTTTAATTTTAATCCGGTTTCATTTTTTACCATAGCCTTGAATATTTTAAATTTCTCAAGAGCTTCTGATTTCTCTTTCAGAAAAGTTATCCACATCATCCAGGAATAGTCATCAATTAGTAACATGAAGTATCTATCACCTTGCACACTCCTGATTCTTGCCAGACCACAAAGATCAATATGAACTACGTCTAATAATCCTGTAGAAGATTGTTCCTTTCTTTTAAATGAGACTCTGCTTTGTTTTCCCAACTAACATTCTTTGCACAAACTATTTGTAGGTTTCACCAGTTTTGGAAGATCTCTTATAGCCTGAGTATTGCTTATCTTGATGATATTATCAAAATTCACATGACACATTCTCCTATGCCACAACCAACTCTGATCAACTTGAACAAATAAGCAACTTTTACCAGTACCAACCAAGTGGAAGATATTACTTTTAGTTTGAGTACCGGATGCAATCTCTGTTCTAGAACTTTCAAAGATCTTGCATTTTCCATTCTTGAATCTGAGATCATAGCCTTTGTCCACCAACTATCCAACACTGAGAAGATTGTGCTTCAATCCTTCAACATATAGTACATTACCGGTTTTGTTCCTTCCATCAAAAGAAATAGTTCCTCTACCTCTGATTCTACCAGTAGAATTATCACCAAATTTTACCACTCCTCCTTCATACCTTTCCAAATCTATGAACTTGTTTTTGTCACCTGTCATATGGTGAGAGAATCCACTGTCAATGACCCAGTCATCCTTTTCTTCAACTTGGGCAGCCAGAGCTCTTTCTACAACTTTATGATTGACAGATTCAGAGGGCGTTGGATCTTCTTCCTTGATGGCAATGAACACCCAGTCACTTCCAGATTTGTCTCCTATCTCTGATTCATCATCTGTTACTCCTTCATCATCTCCTTCATGAACATAATAACAGTTCTTTTGGAAACTTGATCTGTTAAGATTTGGCCTTGAAAATATTTCTGGACATCTTGAGGCAAAATGACCAATCTTATTGCAGTTAAAACACTTAAAAGACAATTTTCCTTCATACTTACCAGATCCACTTGGCAGCCTTTTTGCAATAAGAGCTTCAAGTTGAGCAGTTTCTGCTTCTTCTTCTAGGTCTTTTCTTGCTTTTTCATACCATGATAGTTTCCTTGAAGAGTTCTCTCCCGGATCAAACCTTTGTTTACCTTTTACAGAGGCACTGGCTTTGAATGCTGATTCAGTCTTTGGGGGGGAATCTCCAAACTTGGTCATTTCAAATGCAGCCAGTTTACCAACCAATTGATCTCTTGTGACAGTTGTATGGGCTTTGAATTCTTCAATAGCAGCAGCTTTGATCTTATAAGAAGCAGGAAGGGATCTAAGAACTTTGCCAACAATTTCATCTTCATCCAAGACTCCATCGACACATCTAAAGCCACAAACAATCTCATTTACTCTTGGCATAAAAGTAGAGATATTTTCATCATCTCTCATCTTCAGATTTTCAAATTTCCCTTTTAGGCTCTGTAACCTTGCACATTTAGCATACTTATCTCCTTCATGCAGAAGTTCCAGTTTTTGCCAAATCTCAAAAGTAGTTGGTAGATCAACAACATTTGAAAGCTCTAAATCAGATAATGTGCTTAGAAGAGCCTCTATAGTCTGCAGATTATTTTCAGCATCTGTGATTTCATTTTGGGTTTTCGGGCCACCCTTTGGAGGAGTATACTTTGTTGAAGCCATGTTCCAGTACTGCATTCCCATACATTGCAAGTGACATTTCATGCGACTTTTCCAAAGATTAAAATTGGTTCCATCAAACTTTGGGCTATCCTTCTTGTAGGATGACATCCTGGATCTCCTCAAGCGGTTAAGCTCCTTTTAGAGGAACTTGGCTCTGATACCAATTGTTGGATTCAGGACAGACAACTGAGAGGGGCATGAATCAGTTGTCCAAAACTTTCTTCCAAATTAAACACTTAAATCCACTTTGTGATTTAGTAGCATAATAATAATTTAATCATGAAAGCACAATACAACTAACCACGAGCATAAACACATCAACACATAAGACACCAAGATTTTGATGTGGAAAACCCGGTTAAGGGAAAAATCACGGGGTGATTAACCCAAGATTGTATTCTCTGTTAGAAGAATAGAAAGAATAAAATGGCACATGCCAATTAGGGCTCACTGCCTGAGCACACTGCTCACAGGAGGCCCACTACCTACAAGAGACACACTGTCTACAAAAGAATAAGTATCACATACTTGAACTGGAAAATAGCATCTTCACCATGCTTGAGTCAGTTCCATTTAAGCCCAATACTTCTGCTCTGCCTTTCACTTTCCTCCTCGCTACCACACTCTCATCTCCACAAGACACACTTTGAAATGACTTAACAATCCCTTATTTATACAAGACATCAACTTCGGAATAATCATCTAAGTTGGCAAACATTTGCAAGAACACCCGTAGGATGTGTAACACATCCGGTCGGCCAGTCTCAGGAAGAACACCATCATCCGGAGGTTCTTCTTCAATTGTGAGCTCCAACTACAATGCAAACCACCAACACACACTGGACATGATCTAAAGACCTCCACAAGATTGCTTGAATCACCAAGAACATCTGCACTTCATCTGATTATTGAAATCCTTCTCTCCTTCATCTGGAACCTCAAGAACACAGTCTGTCACCACTGTCACAAAGGAATAGATGCTTGTGGACCTTCAAACCATGAACCAATCGAGTTAACACTTCACAAAGACTTCCTCAACACTCCCTCAAATCCACAGAATAGGATAATGCATTTCTGGATCTCACCGGACCTATCTGTGTCAATCTGTCACCTTTGGACACCTGCTGGAACCAGTTTTACTTAAACGGCCACAACTTCTTTAGATCTGCATGCGGATCTCTGAAATCTTTATTGGATCACCTTAAGACACATATCTATAAACCCTTTAAACTGCATCCTCTGATCCTCATCTTATCTTGGACTTTTACCTTACTGTCTTCACTGTTCTTCTCTATTCCTGATTAGGACTAATTTTCTCAATATCCTCAGCATTTAGATCATCCAATCATTTTCATCAATGCAACAGGAGTATGTTGACATCAATGACAACACTAGTTAGGCCCATACTTGCAACATTAAGAAGAGTTCTATGAAGCATGGTATGTTGTTTGAGGAAGATTTGAGTCCCAGCTATGTTTTTCCAATAGTGTAATGGTTTGCATGAAACATTTTAAGTCTTGTGATTGTAATTTCTTGTAATGCCTATATCTTGGAGAATGTTCTAGATAGATGATTGTAAGGTTGACTTTGATGTTCATTCCAAAGACAATGTCATGTATAAATAAGTGTTCTGAAGTTATGAAAATGTGTGGGTGTGAGCGAAGATGTGGATGTAGTGAGAAAGTAAGTGGGGGCAAAGCAGAGGTGTTGTGTGCTTCAATGGAACTGAACCTTGGCATGGAGAAGATGTTGATTCTTAATTCAACCTTTCAGTGTTAATCATGTGAATTTTTTTTAGGTAGTGAGCCTCCTTTGAGCAGTGAGCTCTGGATAGTGCGCTTGAAGGCAAGTGCCTTCCCATTTTTCTATTCTTTTAACAAAGAATAAATATTGTGGGTTAACCCCCACTGTGGTTTTTCCCCTACCGGGTTTCCACGTAAAAATCCTAGTGTTATGTGTGTTGATTATGTTTCTGCTCATGTGTTGTTGATTCATTCTTTCATGGTTATATCATTAATCTGTTAATAAGTGGTAAATAAGATTAAATGCAACAAAAGATTAAAGTTTTGTGACAACTAATTCACCCACCTCTCTTAGTTGTCTATCCTAATTTCAATAATTGGTATCAGAGCCGGTTCCTCTAAAAGAAGCTTGACCGCTTGAGGAGATCCAAAATGACGACATACAAGAAGGATAGTATGAGATTGGATGGAACAAAATTATTCTCTTTGGAAGAATCACATGGAGTGTCATTTGCAATGCATGGGTGATCCTTATTGGTTGATAACTAAGAATGAGTATACTCCTCTAGAGAATGGTCCTACAACTCGAGATCAAATCACAGAAGCTGAATACAACATTTGGGCTAAGGAAGCATTGTTGAGTGCCCTGACTGCTACAGAAATGACAAATGTCTTGGAATTGAAAACTGCTCATGGAATCTAGAAGAAGTTGGAAACTCTGTATGAAGGTGATGCATATGTCAAATGTGCTAAGCTACAAAGCCTGAAGGGTAGATTCAAAATTTTGAGGATGAGTGAAGATGAAAAATAACTTCCTACATGGAGAAGGTGAATGAACTTGTGTGCAGTATCAGGTGTGCTGGTGGAAAACTAGAAGAATTAGAGATTGTTGGCAAAGTGCTCAGATCCTTACCTACTTCATACAACACAGAGTTGCTGCTATTGAGGAGATTAGGATTGTGACAGATGTTACAAGGGATCAGTTGGTTGGTAAGCTTTCAGCATTTGAAATGAGTGAGTTTGGTGATTCTCTTCCTAAATTAGAATCTACTTTTAAGGCTAGTGTTTCTAGGAAGCAAAGATTTGATCCAGGTGACATCTCTTCAAGAAGACTAACCAGATATGAGAAGGCAAGGAAGGAACTTGAAAAAGATGAATCAGATCTTGAAGAACTTGAATCCCTTATTGCCAAAAAATTACCAAGAGGATCTGATAAGTATGAAGGAATGTTGCCTTTCAAATGTTTTGCTTGCAATAAGATTGGTTATTTTGCTTCAAGATGTCCAGAGAGGGTTTCAAAGCTAAACCCTAATAGACCTAGGGTTCAGAAGAAATGCTACTATGTCCAAGAAGCTGATGATGAAGGAGTCACAGATGAAGAATCTGATATGGGAAGTACCTCTGTAAATGAATGGGTGTCCATTGCTATCAAAGAAGAAGATCCAGTGCTTACTAAATCTGCTAGCTGTGTGAATGTGGAAAGTGCCTTGGCTTCTCAGGTTAAAGAAAAGGATGAATGGGTGATTGACAATGGATGTTGTCATCATATGACAGGTGATAAAAGTAAGTTTGTAAGTATGGAAATATATGAAGGTGGAATTGTGAAGTTTGGAGATAATTCAGCTAGTAGAATCCATGGCAAAGGATCCATTTCTCTTGATGGTAAGCATAACACTAATGATGTTTTGTATGTAGAAGGGTTGAAGCATAATCTTCTCAGTGTTGGATAGTTGGTTGACAAAGGGTGATCTCCAATTCAAGGATGGAAAATGCAAAATTTTGGAAAGCTGTGGAATTGAGATTGCATCTGGTACACAGACTAGAGGTAATATCTTTCATTTAAGTGGTACTGGTAAGAGTTTTTTGATTGCTCAGATTAATCAGAGTTGGTTATGACATAGGAGAATGTGTCACATAACCTTTGATAATATTGTTAAGATAAGTACTACTCATGCTATGAGAGATCTTCCAAATCTTGTGAAGCCTACTAATAGCATGTGCAAGGAATGTTTGTTGGGCAAATAGAATAGAGCTACATTCAAAAGTAAAGAAAAATTTTCAAGTGGATGTTGGAACTTGTGCACACTGATTTGTATGGTCCTGCCAGAGTTAGGAGTTTGCAAGGAGACAAATACTTTATTTTGCTAATTGATGATTACTCCTAGATGATGTGGGTCACTTTATTGAGAGAGAAATTAGAGGCTCTTGATAGATTCAAGGTGTTCAAGGCTAGGCTGGAGAATGAGATTGGTGTGAAGATAAAGTGTCTGAGATCTGACAGAGGTGGAGAGTTTACCTCTTGTGAGTTTAATGCATTCTATGAAAAGCATGGAATAAGAAGATAGTTATCTGCTCCTAGGACTCTTCAGTAGAATAGAGTTGTGGAAAGGAAGAACTGAACCATTCAAGAGGTTGCTAGAACCACAATGATAGAGGCAAATGTTCCACATGTCTATTGGAGAGAGTTTGTGAGTACTGCTGTCTACACTCTTAACCAGGTGCAGATTAAAGGTAATACTGGTAAAACACCTTATGAACTGTGGTTTGGTCATACTCCTATTGTGAAATACTTCAAAAATTCTGGTAGTAAATGCTATATCAAGAGAGATGAAGATCTAGGCAAGTTTGATGCAAGATGTGATGAAGGAATATTTCTAGGTTACTCTAACCAAAGCAAGGCATACTGGTGCTTGGATTGTTGAAAGTGCTAATGTCAAGGTTGATGAAAGCAAGGAGATGCCTACCAAGTCTTGTGGATATGAATTAGATGATCAAAATGAAAGTCCAAATGAAGGAAAGATTCAGATTGCTCCGGATAATCCAGTGACTCAAGAAGCTAGTGCAAATGTTGAAGAACATGTTCAAGAAGTTCAAGAAAATCCCAAAACTCCCAGGTATGTAAGGTTGAATCATTCTGAAGATCAGATTATAGGAGATAGAAATAAAGGTGTTCAAACTAGAAGAAAAATTGTTGAAGAACAAGAAGAGTATTGTTTGATTTCAAAGATTGAACCAAGATCAGTGAATGAAGCTTTTAATGATGAAAGTTGGGTAAAAGCAATGGAAGAAGAATTAATGCAAATTAAAAAGAATCATACTTGGGATCTTGTTCCTAGACCTAAAAAGAAAAATGTAATTAGAATTAAATGGGTCTTTAGGAATAAATTGAATGAAGATGGTGAAGTTGTGAGAAACAAAGCAAGATTGGTGTGAAAAGGATATTCTTAGGTAGAGGGAATTGATTTTGAAGAAACTTTTTCTCTGGTGGCAATAATCGAAGAAGTCAGATTATTTCTTCATTTTCTACTTACAAAGATTTCAAAGTTTATCAAATGGATGTCAAATCAGTATTCCTGAATGGAGAGTTGGAAGAAGTCTACATTGAGCAACCGGAAGGTTTCCAGTTGTCTGATCAAGGAGATAAGGTCTGCCGATTGAGGAAAGCATTGTATGGACTTAAACAAGCCCCAAGAGCTTGGTATGCAAGATTAGATAAGTATCTGCTAAAGTTAGGTTTTAGCAAAGGCACAACTAATAGTAATCTTTATATCAAAATTGATCATGAACACATCTTGATTGTTGAGGTATTTGTTGATGATATCATCTTTGGTGGAAATGAGAGCATGTGTAAAAAATTTGTTGATCAGATGCAAAGTGAATTTGAGATGTCCATGCTTGGTAAAATGAATTTCTTCTTGGGTCTACAAATCATTTAGTCAGATAAGGACATCTTCATATCTCAGTCTAAGTATGTAAAAGAGTTGTTGAAAAAGTTTAGAATGGAGGATCCAAAACTAGTGAGTACTCCTATGATAACCAAATGCAAGTTGAGTAAAGATGATGTTTCTCCTAAGGTAGATCAGAAAAGGTTCATATCAATGATTGGAGGATTGCTTTATCTAACTCATACCAGACCTAATATTATGAATGCAATTGGCCTTGTTGCTAGATTTCAAGCTAATCCTAGAGAATCTCATGTTGTAGCAGTCAAAAGAATTTTTTAGATATCTGAAGGGTACAACTAATTATAGCTTATGGTATCCTAAGTATGATGACTTCACTCTTCATGCATATATAGATGCTGATTGGGCAGGAGATGTGGATGACAGGAAGAGTACTAGTCGTGGTTCATTTTTCTTGGGAAAGAGATTGGTTTCTTGGTTGAGCAAAAAACAGGAGGTAATATCTCTGTCTACTACAGAGGCAGAGTATATAGCAACAACAAGTAATTGTACTCAAGTCTTGTGGATGAAGCAAATGTTGAAGGATAGCAGAATTATGTTTGAAGAGCCTGTTACAATGTTATGTGATAATTCAAGTGCAATAAACATCTCCAAGAATTTGGTGTTGCATTAAAAAACAAAGCACATATCCATCAAGTTTCACTTTTTGAGAGAGAAAGTAAATGAGAATGAAGTCAGATTGGAGTTTGTTTCTTCAAAGGATCAGATTGCAGATATCTTCACTAAGCCTCTACCTAAGGATACTTTTGAGTATCTTAGAGTGAAGCTAGGGGTTGTTATCCCTCCTATTTAAAACTAAGGTGCACTAGTGTGCATTAGTTTGGTGGAACTCACAGTCATATCTTGTGAGCTGGATTGGTGTTAAGAGAATACTACTCAGGGGAGTAGTCAGTATGTTAATTCTAGAGTTTAGTTTAAAACTAAAAGGGGGAGAGAGGGTTAGTGATTGCAAATATGTGCATATGATGTGTTGTCATTGATGTCAACATATCTCTTTGTCAAAGCGGTGCAGGAGCACCAAGGAGATCATATATGTCTTGTTTTCATGTTTGTCTTCATGTTTGTCTTCATGTTTGTCTTCATGTGGTTCACGTTGTCTTGCTTCAATAAGGTCTTAGAAGACCATTCACTTGATTGTAATAAGGACTATGTCCAAATTTCCTCATATTGCTATCATGTAGGAGGCAGTCACATTTGTAAGCCTTTCTAAGGCATGTAGGAGGTAGTCATGAGTTCCATGCCTTGTCAAAGGCTTGTCATTCTTGGACAAAAATAGTATACACATCCCAAACAGAGGTAATACATTTGTAATCACAACACAAACCATGACAAATGCTAAACATGTAATTAGTTGCAGTCAATGGTTGAAGGACAATTACAAACCTTCCCATCGACCAAAACTGCATCCAAGTGGTTTGTCAAAGGATATGCAAGATTAAAAGGCCTTGGACATTGAGCATTGAGGATTAGAAGAGAAGTTTTAAGTGTGGAAGGAGTTTCAAACAATGAAATAACTGATTCTCTGTAATTTTCTGTGTATTTTATGTGTTTGCTACTAGAACAGTCCGTACCATTCACATGTACAGAATAGCCATGAGCCCCAAGTGTGTGGGATGAGTAGGGTAATGTCTTAGCTTTCAATTTAATCCATTTTGGTGTCTTGACATTAACTAGGAAGTGTTTTATATCCATTTTTTTGGGACTGCTCACTAAAAACTCTATTTCCGTGAAGTATAACGCTGCTATAGGCCATACATTTCTCAGGTACCGTACTGTCTGCATCTCTTCATGATCTGATTTATTGAAGAATGGATTTGTCTTTCATTTGAAGTGGATTAGGTGTTTTGACATTTCTATTGTAGGGATATTTTTTCCAAAAACTATCCTCACAAAACCTAATCTAGAGTTTGCTTCAAACGATGGAAAAGTGACCATCCCACTATCTCTCAAGGCCATAAGACCAGTGGGATGGATGTATGCACTTGTATTTCAATTGATTTGGGTGTTTGCAGAGGAGAGGGAGTTGGTATTTGCAATATTTGATGGAGAAGGCTTAATATGTCCATGTATTAAGCCAATTTGAGGAACCATAGATGCATTTGAGGGAACAGTTGATTGTAGGAGGTCAAAACCTAGAAAAGTCTTGGTTTGGGCATGGGATTGAGATGTCCAATTGATTGGTTAAGTTTTGTGAGTCTTTGAAAGGGTGGTTGCTTCACAAAATAGGCCTAATTGGGGCTCTAGGTCACTAGGAGGGGTTATAAGTTGGACCATACTATCCAAAACAACCCATACCCATTTTTAAATATGTCATGGGGAATCCAAATGGGTATCTCTAGATTGTCTAATATCTAAGTTTGATGGTCTGTATAAGAAATTCTTGTTGACTGTTCATGTTTGGAGGGCTACAAGGGATTTGGAGGCCTAAAGAAGGAAGTACTAAAACCTAGTTTGTTCTGGCTTTGCCAATGGTTTCGATGGGTCCCATGGCATGCCAAATCAACCTTTTGATGAAGAGTTCAAATCCACTAACTCTTGTTCCCACTTTTGCAAGTTGATCCTTGAATTTGGGTTTTAGAGCGTAATGAAAACCTTGTCAATTTGTGCTATCCTCCATCTATCCTAGTGCCTCTACATCACAAAGATAGTGAAGATAGTGTAGTTCAGTAAAGTAGATTGCTCTGCATTTCTGGTGAGAAGAAGATCAAAGTCTGCAGACTAAAGGGTTTTGTAGAGGATTGTCTTAAGTTGCTCTAGTTAAGATTTGAGAGGTCCGCGTGGAGGATTGGTGAAGTTATGTCCATCTAAGTAGAACCAGGCTTTGTAGTTGTTTAGAGGTGACAGAGTGACAGGAATTTGGTCTGGATTTCTCCACATTGGAATATTATGGTTTGCGGATCTAGAGGTATGTTTGAGATGTTGGTGTGTGTCATCAACGCAAGTGGTTTGTGGTTTGGAGGTCCGCAAACAATATTTCTAGTGTGACAGTCATGATAGTTAGTGTTCTTAAGTTCCCGGATGAAGATGCAAGTGTTTCTGGTGATTTGAGGTAATGCAGTTGTTTTTGTTGATTTCATTGTGCTTGTGGTGGTCTTTGGATCGTGTGCCTATTGTTTTGGTGGTCCGCATTAAGGATTGAGCTCGTGATTGAAGATTTCTCCTTGGGTGTAACTGTTCCTTCCAGTCTTGGCCAACCGGATGTTTGGTACTTGTTGCAGATGATCTAAGAAGAGTTCTATGGAGCATGGCGTGTTGTTTGAGGAAGATTTGAGTCCCAGCTATGTTTGGCTGACAATGTAATGGTTCGCATGAAACATTTTAAGTCTTGTGATTGTAATTGCTTATAATGCCTATCTTGGAGAATGTTCCAGATAGATGATTGTAAGGCTAACTTTGATGTTCATTCCAAAGTCGATGTCATGTATAAATAAGTGTTGTGAAGTCGTGAAAATGAGTGGGTGTGAGCGAAGATGTGATGTAGTGAGGAAGTAAGTGGGGGCAGAGAAAAGGTGTTGTGCACTTCAATGGAATTGAACCTTGGCATGGAGAAGATGTCGATTCTTAGTTTAACCTTTCAGTGTTAATCATGTGAATGTTTCTGTAGGTAGTGAGCCTCCTTTGAGCAGTGAGCTCTGGGCAGTGCACCCGAAGGCAAGTGCCTTCCCATTTTTCTATTCTTTTAACAAAGAATAAATCTTGTGGGTTAACCCCCATCGTGGTTTTTCCCTTAACTGGGTTTCCACGTAAAAATCTTAGTGTTATGTGTGTTGATTATGTTTCTGCTCATGTGTTGTGGATTCATTCTTTCATGGTTATATCATTAATCTGTTAATAATTGGTAAAGAAGATCAAATGCTGCAAAAGTTAAAAGTCTTGTGACAACTAATTCACCCCCCTCTCAGTTGTCTACCCTAATTTCAACAGTATTGAGCAACCTCATACATGGTGCATTCCATGCCATTCAACCAACCTTATATATGTGTACCTTTCACTAATAGCTCCACCACATATCACACATAAATTACACCTCTTACCACATATGTACCTAACATGTGGGATTGATGCAGAGGTAGGAGGACCAAAACTATCCTCAATAACATTAACAAATAAAAGAACTAATCCAATTGCTTTGGTTAGGTTGAAGAGAACATTAATACATATTTTTTCTCCAATTTTCATGAAGATCCAATGGTAGGATAGAAAGTTATGACTCTTTTCCCAAAACTACAAACCCTAGGCAACGTTCAGACCTGCCCTCACCAAAATTGCAATATCTCTCACAAAACTTAATGAAATTATACCAAACCAAAAGAATTGTAAACTAGAAACACATATATTTCCATCCATCTATTATATACATCAATGTGAGGCCATACCAGGCCGTACCATGCATATTTTCAGACTGCATTTTCAAAAAATTAAACTCTGCAGACCTACCCTCAATAAAAATGCCATAACTTATTCAAATCTTAATGAAATTTGATGCAAAAAAAATAAATGGAAAGTAGACTCAATACTCTTTTTATCCATACCACATTATAGTCATATAAAATCTATACAAATCTGTACCAATCTCTGCAACAGGACTGTTATAGGAGAATTCTGGAAATTGCAGTCACTAAAACGGTCATAACTTCCTCAATATTGTACCAAATTCGATGAGACAAAAAGGAAAGGGAGGGTGATTGGATATAATTTCATTTTAAATCAAAAAAATGTCCTCCTACCCTTACTAGGCCATACCATGCAAGAAAACAGCAAATTTCTGAAGTATAATACAGAAAACATTGCTTTTTACCATTCCATTCTCAATCTTCAATCACCTCCAAGTTTTCAAAGGTATACAAGGCCTTTTTAAAGGTATTACAAATGAACTTTTAGTTTCCAACTACTTGGAATGAACCAAGAGCCAAATGACTCTTCACCTTCCCTCATTCTTTATTTTTTTTCCAACTTTACATTGACAACCTTTACATGGTTTGCAATATTTTGCATATTTGAACTTCCTAGTGACCTCTAATACATAACAATGACTTGATTAACCTTATAAAATGATGAATCATTAAAATATTAGATCATTTTAATCAAACTCCTATGGAAGTCAAGGTGCTCCTGCACCATACAACCAACCAACAAAGATTTCCAAGTCCCTTGGAAATGTATCTACAAAACAAAACTATCTTTTTCTGCATTTCCTCTGTCTGTCTCTTCATCTTTAGCTTCAATCTTCTCAGCTTCAGGCTTCCAATCTTCACATCCGTAGCTAGTGACCAACCAACCAACAAAATCAAACAACTATCAACTTTAGAGCTTCTTCAGGCTCCTTCTACTCCCATCAGTGGAGTACTCTTCAGGCTGCAACATCAAGTGCTTCTTCAGTCAGGTATCCATCTCTCTGCTACTTCACAACACCAACTCACCAAACCATTCATCTCACCCAACAACAGATCTTGGTGATGTACCTACCACTCTCTCCTCAGTGGTTTCTCTCTGCACCCTTATCCAGCCTAATCTCCATTGGAGAATGGTCATGACAGACCTCATCTTGTCTGCCCACACACACAACCTCAGAAAACATCCTTCTATAGCTAGATGGACCAAGCACCTGCAACCAAACAACTTAGAAAACAAATAATGGTCATCAACACAATCTTTACTTTAGTTCTTCACCTGCCTTCTCAGTGATAGGAACAAATACAACACCCAAATCTTTCGCCAACTCTGATACCAATTTGATGCAGAGGTAGGAGGACCAAAACTATCCTCAATAACATTAACAAATAAAAGAACTAATCCAATTGCTTTGTTTAGGTTAAAGAGAACATTAATACATATTTTTTCTCCAATTTTCATGAAGATCCAATGGTAGGAGAGAAAGTTATGACTCTTTTCCCAAAACTACAAACCCTAGGCAGCATTCAGACCTGCCCTCACCAAAATTGTAATATCTCTCACAAAACTTAATGAAATTATACCAAACCAAAAGAATTATAAACTAGAAACACATATCTTTCCAGCCATCTATTATATACATCAATGTGAGGCCGTACCATGCATATTTTCAGACTGCATTTTTAGAAAATTAAACTCTACAGACCTACCCTCAATAAAAATGCCATAACTTATTCAAATCTTAATGAAATTTGATGCAACAAAAATAAATGGAAAGTAGACTCAATACTATTTCCATCCATACCACATTCTGGTCATATAAAATCCATACAAATCTGTACCAATCTCTGCAACAGGACTGTTATAGGAGAATTCTAGAAATTGCAGTCACTAAAACGATCATAACTTTCTCAATATTGTACCAAATTCGATGAGACAAAAAGGAAAGGGATGGTGATTGGATATAATTTCATTTGAAATCAAAAAGAAATATCGTCCTACCCTTACTAGGCCATACCATGCAAGAAAATAGCAAATTTCTGAAGTATAATACAGAAAACATTGCTTTTTACCATTCCATTCTCAATCTTCAATCACCTCCAAGTTTTCAAAGGTATACAAGGCCTTTTTAAAGGTATTACAAATGACCTTTCAGTTTCCAACTACTTGGAATGAACCAAGAGCCAAATGACTCTTCACCTTCCCTCATTCTTCATTTTTTTTCTAACTTTACATTGACAACCTTTACATGGTTTGCAATATTTTGCATATTTGAACTTCCTAGTGACCTCTAATACATAACAATGACTTGATTAACCTTATACAATGATGAATCATTAAAATATTGGATCATTTTAATCAAACTCCTATGGAAGTCAAGGTGCTCCTGAACCAGGGATCCATGTTATTCTTTCAATTGAAATGTCACGTGGATCCCTCTATATGAACTATAAACCTTACCTACTACCTTGCTCTACCACATGGTTTTATGACCCTACCACATAACCCAATGTTCCACTTACCAAAACATGTTAGCATGCTGACATCATTTTTCCCTTAGAGGGAAGCCCACCCCTCACCATTGCCATATTTATTTTTGAAGATCAACTTTATATATCCATAAAATGGATGTATAAACTATAAATGGGATCATTTTCATAACTTTCCTATTTTTTTGAAAACTACAAAGTGACATGATCTATTTCTATAATTAATACCCCTATTTTTATAAATCAAGACTATTTTAAAACAATCTCGTTTCATTCTCATTCTATTCTAAAACTTTACTTTCATCATTTTTTCTTTTTGGGGATTATTAAATCCGATGAAACTATAAAGATGTATTATAAGCACACTAAGTATAAAGTACTATAATGTAGAGTTTAACCTAGAATCTTTATTGTTTTCTAAGTTGAATATTTTCAATGCACTACTCTAGGATAAAACTAGTTTTATGAAAGGAATATTTTGTTGTTGTTCTAAATATAGAAAGAAAAAATAATACTAGAATATCCTAGAATGTTTTAAACTTAGAAAATCAAACCTTTCACTAAGATAAAATATAATGCTTAATGATAAAATGTTGATTTATAGAAATCTGAAGTATAGAATCAACAAACTAAGTTTAGAACAATGACAAACATAAAGGAACTTGGAGCTGAATTGTAGAAGTCATTAGCTAAGATGTTGGCATGACCCGTGGACGTATGTGTGCAGTATCATCCATATGGAACACAATAACTCAATCTATTGGTAAAATGTGTCTTTTTGCTCAAATCTAGTGCCCAACTAGGGGATACCAAATGTAATAGAAATGTAGAAAGGAACTCTTTCTAATCTATCTATTTTAGGAGAAAATAGAAATGACAAGAAAGAGGAAGATACAAGAAAGCTTCCATGTAGTTGAATATCTTTCAAATAACTATAGATAAGGATAAGAAAAGTGGTTGGGTTTTCTTGGGAGCTTTCCAAGAGTGATCAAGCCCCTATTTTGGTATTTTGACCTCTATGGGTAGATAATAGAGGAAATAGATAAAAGAGTGTGTGCTCTTAGACTAAGTGTGTTGAATGCACAAGAAAACTAAGAGAGGGAGTGAATTAGTTGTATCATAAACTTCAAACCCTCTCAAACATTCAGATTCACAATAACATTTTAACTTGTTATGATGATTAAGAATGAAAATCAAATAACATAAATTGAATCATAATAACACCAAACACAAGACAACACCAGATTTTATGTGGAAAACCCAAGAAGGGAAAAACCACAGTGAGGATTAGCTCACAATATAAAGTAGTAGCAACACCAAATTACAAAAGGCTCACTGCCCAGAAGAAAGAAAGAGAGGCTTACTGCCAAAGGACTCACTGTCTAGAAGAAAGAGATAGAAGAGGAGTCTCACTGCTAGGGATGAATTGATATAATTACATCTAACATATGCATGGAGTACAGTTCTAAGGAAGCTCAATATTCACCACAACACCAACATCACTTTCATAGCAACACTAAAAAATAGTAGACACCTTCTGTTCACTACATCCAGTAGCCTAACACATGAAAGCTTTCATTGCATTGATCAAATTCGCATCATAGACATCATATTCATCACACATACTTCCAGTCATGAATCATTGACACTTATTTATACCATCATCACCCTTGAAACTATTCTCCAAAGTTGGCAACACATCTTAACCCAGAAAATTCAAACTAGGTCTAGAACAAAACATTCCTGTGGAGGAAAGGTTGAATGCAAACCACATCACACCTTAGCATAGACCTAAATCTACTCTTACACATTATTTCACACTTTCATAATCAATGAAGCACAACCACAATTAGTGTACAAACAACCAAGTCGACCAAACTTGTGTTAACACTAAGAATTTTTAATTGCGTGCTTCCTCAAGACCAAAAGATGGCATGTTGACCATCCTCCAAGCTTGAACATGATCTAGAAACATCCACAAGAACCTAAAAACCAACAAAATCCTTTGCAACATCTTTCACCTAAAGAAAATTCACACCAGAGCACTTAGATTACTCTGTCATCAACTGCAACTCAAGAAATGAACTTGTGGAGGACCAAACCATGAACCACTTGAACTAAAGAAAGATATAGACCTTATAAGCATAAATCTAGAACCACAAATCCAGAAACAAATTTGTGGAGAAATGTAGGGCAAAATGGTTTCTCCCAAACACCTCTACACAACTTAGAAACACAGTCCACACACTGGTGAACACAACTTTCTCTGCACAACTAATTGGAGCACCAAATTTGGAATATAACATCTCCAAACACCTCTTAACAACATATATTCAAATCGTAAAAGCAGATTTTCAATAAGGAAGAAATGTAGAGCAAAACTAGAACACTACTCTGTTAAGTCAGATAGTCTCTTCAACACACTGTTACCTTTATCAAAAGCACTTGGAAACCAACCAATAGAAGAATATTACTAACATCTTCATCACTTCTACAAAGAAACCAAATCACCTAAGGCAACTTAATCAAATAGCTCATATTATTGCAACATCCTCAACTCTACTCAACCTTATCTCTAATCTCTACTCAACACAAACACTTCATGCACTTACAACAATCTCACCTCTACTCATCCAGTAGATACAGTTGACACCAATGACAACACAAGCTTGTTGACATCAATGACAACACTGATAGCACATACTTGCAACAAAGTGCATCTAGGAGCTAAGAATAGTGATAAAATTTATGAATAACAAATCCTAAGTCTATAATGATTGATAAACTAGTGTGTATGAAATTAGACAAGAGGAGGTGATGATCACCAAGAGATATGCAAAGAGAAATAGAAAGAAGTATGCTAAAGAAAGTTACAACAATATTCCAATTCTAATTTACCTTGTACATCCATACAAAAAGGGGCTCTAGGGTTGTGCCAAACATGATGGCCCTCCTTTGAGGTACACCTTTTGCTCCCCCCTTGTATACCTTGCTAGAACATGTGGTTCAAGTCATCCCTAAGGTGATGAAATCATTAGGCATGCCTACTAAAGAGAAATAAAATCAAGTACTTTTGATTCCTAAGATTACCTTGTGGTGTGAAGGAAGACGACACACAACTTAATTGCTTTGGATTAACACAACAAAAAAGAGAACTAGAAAGTGTTTATGATCTCCAAGATCACCTTTTGGCGAGAGGAGAGAGCATGCACAATTAAAATTCCTCACAAGAATGATAAACAATGGTCATTCCCAATTAAGAAAATAAAATATGCAACTAAACTAGTGAGTAAAAATATGGCCTTTGACATACATAACTACACAAAATGAGTTAGCAGTTTCAGAAATGATCTTTGACAAGTGATTTTTCTACAAGAAATGTTTTATAAATGATAATAAATCACTTATAAAAATTTAAAAATAATGCTATGCCAACAAATTAGAGGTTACCATAATATTATTTAGGATTTTATATGCAATTTTTTAAAAAATCACTAAATGATGCTTCCATATGTAGAAGATATGAGCGTTTGAAGATTGAAAACAAAAATAAAGGTTCGAGAAATTATACCTGAAAATTGGGCCATATTTTGCAAGATTCACCTTCTCCACAATGTAGTGCTCTAAATCAACTTTTTAACACCTACAAAAACACATAAATCTGATGCAGAGGGAAAAAGATATGCCATTTTGAAATAAAGTGCTATTTAGGCCTTAAAAAAGGAGGTGGATTCAAAATTGGCTGTTAAGTTTGTCACTAGTCATCAAAACTACGTGGTCACATGCTAGTAGCATGTAGATAGTCAGTATTAAGTGTCAGCATTGGTGGTTAATGTTAAGGCTAACTACTAACTATTAGCAGTTAAATCTAGGTGCTAGGTGTTAGTGCTAAATATAACTATTAAAGGTTAAGTTTAATGGTAATGTCTGTGGCTAAGGCTATAGTTGATGTTAACTATTAAGGTTAATGTTATAGCTAGTGTTAAATGCTATAGTTAATATCAAAAACTAATGCTAATCTAGCAGATTAATGTTATAACTAATGCTAAAAGCTAATGCTAAGGGATAATTTTAAAATCTAAAACTAAAATTAACAACTATTGTCAAGATGAAAAGATTATGACTAGAACATTAACAACTATTGTTAATATTAAAATCTAACAACTAATATTAACAAATACTATTAATATTAAATGCTAATGACTAACATTAAGAACTACTATTTGATGGTGACAGGTTGTCATTGATGACAAAAAGGTGTTTGGTCCTCATGTCATATATTAGGATGTCTTCAGATGCAAAGAAAGGTTTGTTCTTGCATTATCAGGAGTACATCATCTTGTGTGTTGTTGCAGGAGTGCATCATCAGGAAGTTGCAGGAATACATCATCAAGAGTACATCATCTTGTGTGTTCTTTACAGATGACTTGCAGTGGTAGTGACTTGGTAATTTGATCTCAGTAGCCTTCATCATGTTGTCTGGCATACTCTATATCAAGGATTGATAGAAGTGATCACAGGTTAAGTTGTCATACCACTGAGTTTACAGATGCAGATATCAGTTGGATTTCATGCAAGTTTCTTCAAGGTGATGTCATTAGGTACTATGTGCTCTGATATAAGGTTTCTCAATTGGATCTCAGTTGAACAATATTTGATGTCATAGTTATCAGTGATGTGTTGAGGATAGTCTTGTGCTTCAACAAGAGGATGATGACTTGCAAATGCATAGAAGGTAACATTCATGGTAGATAAGTTTGCAGGACTAGATTGATCTATTGATGTCTATCTATGTGGATGTTGGCACTGATCGTCAATTTAAGGTGATATCATATCTTATGTTGAGACCAGGTATAAAGTGATCAAAAGAGTGCTCAAAATTCTATACCTTCAAAATCCTAAATACCTTCTAAAATCCTATATTCTACTCTTCACTGTTTTTATTTACATTTTTGTCTTAATTAAACAGTGACTTTCTATTGAAGGTAAGGGTCACTTAAAGTGACCTGTTAGAGGGCTACCATCACATGATGGTGACCGGCCCTTCCTTAAAGCATCGGTCCTTATATGATATGTGGAGCACGTGGGGGATATGCTTTAAGCATAGAAAATTCAAAAGTCAAATGGGAGCGCAGTTTAGGGAGTTGTATTTGAAGTTTTTTTTTAAAAAAGAAACTAGTATGAGATAAATATAATATGGGGATAAATGTGTATTATTTATAAAAGGAAGAAAGCCCGATGGCTTTAAGCTTTTTAGAAACTTTGTTTAATTTCTAAAGTGGTCAGCCATACCACGTTTAGATTTTAAAAATGGAGATTTTTTTTTTAGTTTTAAAAGAAAGCTATCAATTGTTTAAGGTGATAAGTTTTTTTAAAATTAGAAATTATTTTTTAAGAGAAGATTTTTTAAGGAGTATTCTATTTGCATACAAGAAGTTGGAAAGATATTATTATTGAAAGAGAATGTTTTTTTAAGAGGATGAAGATTTTGAAGAATAATTTTTGAGGAGATTTTTTTTGAAGATTGGAGATTGTTTGTGAAAGATTGTTTTGAGAGAATATGAAAAAAATATAATGCAGAATGATTATATTTTTATGAGATCTTAAAAAATATATCAGATGATTCTATTGGAATTTGGTGAAGATGTTTGCAGAGTCTTGTGAAGGAGAAGATAAAGATTTTTTATTTGCAGAGAAGATAATCAGATTGAAGGAGAATATGAAACATCATGCAGAGATTGTAAATATGAGCAGAGAATATGAAAAGTTTTTAAATAGGGTTTGATATTATATGATCCTATTTTTTTGGTTTTTGCAGGCATTCATGAAAAAGATTTGTCTTGTAAGAAAATAAAGAATTCTATTTTATGAATCAGGGAGGAAATAACGTATTGAAGTTGTTTGTTAATATTTTTGTGAAGATAAAGAGTTTATTTGCAGGGAGATGAAGAAAAGGAAATTAAAAGGTCTCAAACATAAATCATTTTCTTCAGATCATAGAATATGAAAGGATAGAGATGAAACATACAGGAGATGAAGAGCAAAAAGACTTTCAACTGCATTATATAAAGGTTGTGAAAGACATAAATGAATAACACAGATGATGAGAGATTGATTACATATAGTTGTGAAGTGTTGTTGAAGAATCAAGCAGTGTTGGTGTTGTAGAGTGGATCATGATACAAGAGTGAAATATCTGGTTTTGTATATGATTTGGAATGATCATTTGACAGGCACATGAGAGAGAAGAAATGTTATGTATTGAAACAGAGAAACCCTCTGAATTTGTGTTTTCAGTTTGTTCTGTAATAGAGGTTGGTGCTCCTTGAAGTTGGTGCTTCTAAACAGTATGCCAGTGAGGCTTGTAGGTCAGTGAGACCTTAACATTTGTCAGTGAGACACATATTGTAGCCAGTGAGGCTTCTTTGTAGCCAGTGAGGCATGTTTGATCAGTTAAGCCAGTGAGGCAGTTTAGAGTGGTTTTTCTACTCCTGGAGGGTTTTCCACTCGTGCAATTCTTGTGTCTTGATTCATATTGATCATCTCTCTATGCTTGTATGTTTTACTCATGAGTTTTGTTTATATGTTTGACAAAGTTATGTGCATACGTATTTGACAATTCAATGATAACTTTCTCATCTTTATGCTTTGCAAGTTAAAGTTTGAAAAAAGATTTAAAAATTCACACAACACTGATTCACCCCCCCTCTCAGTGTTGTCCCTGACTCCTACACTATTAAGATTAAAAGCTAACAACTAAGATTAACAACTATTTCTAGAACTAACAACTAACAATAAATCTAATGCTAACACTAACAATGATAGTTAGAGAGTAAGTGGGTATTTGGGGTTAAAATAGATGGTTAGGGTTAATAGTTAAGGAAATAGTTAGAAAAAAATTATGGAGTGGTTTCATTGGCAATTATGTTGGTGTTTAGGAAGAAACTAATAGAAAAAATATGAATGATCGATGAATAATAACCAAAATGAAACATTTGACCCCGTGATTGTCAGACAATACTAGTGACCTGCGGAGATAGAGAAACCTTTCAAGTAGTGGATGATACCATTACCCTGTAGATAGAGCTAATAGCTAGAGGATAGAGTGATTAACCAAAGGACAAAAGATTTACATAGTGGACAAAAGTGGTGATAGATCCTATGTGATGGTATGATACATGTCATCTATTATAGATTATGTATGATTGTATGGTCTGACAAAGGGGGAAACCCTAGAAAACAATAAAATTGCAATGTTTTTTCTCATCAAAATACTAAGAGTTATATGTTGATTTTAGTTTCGCATGCCTTTCAAACGTAACCATGAGCTTCATTTTATGCTACAAGACTCCCTATGAAATTGGACCCCTAAATTTTTCTAAGAAACAAATGAAAACCTATAAAATTAGGTTAGACACACCTACAACACAAGGGTTAAAGAGGGACAACGTCCCACTGGGTGTGCTAGAAATGTATACAAATAAGTGTGAACAAAATGAAGGATTAAAACATTCAAATCAAAACCCTATTCTACACCTAATGCAACCTCACTTTAAGCAAAGAAACCATAAAATGTTAATGAAAGAAACTATAAAACCTCACCCACACATGATTCCTATTGTGCTAAAGGTAGATGTGCTCAAATATTAATGGTTGAATCAATGCTCATTGCAGTAGCATAATGTTTCATTCACAACTGATCCAAATGACTTATGGAAGGGTGCATTTATAGGTTTTCTGATGGAAAAATTGATAGTCAAGATTAGTTAAGAGATCAACGATTGAGATTGAGTTGGTTAATTGGTTGTGAAATGGGTGGTGGAGAAAAAATGAGATTTAAAATAATTGTTTTGATGATTCTTAGGTGTAAATCATTAATTAATGATTAATTAAGACCTTTTAGGGATTCAGAAGGGAAAAGAGGAATTTAATAATAAAATCAAGGCATAATCAAGGCATTTCTACACATTACTTTCACATGTAGCGTTCATTTCCACAAGATTACTTTTACATGTAGGGTTCATTTCCACACATGGATATAAACAAGGCATTTACATACTTGCAAATTTGATCTAGCCAAAATTTGAGAATGACTCAATTCGAATTTCATTATTTTGCTTCTCACACATCTAAAAAGTTGTGATTTTAAGTTACAACTCAAAAGTTATAATCAAAATAGTGCATAATTAACTATCAACTACCAAAATCAATTAAATATTTTTATTTCTATTTATTTCCAAACTTCCAAATTCTATTATGTAATTTATCACAACTCTAAATTAAATTAATTAAATTACATTAAAAAATTATTTTATTTCTTTACATTGTTGTTGAACTTAAATGATCCATATCTATAGACAAGAACCTTACATAGTTTGAAGACCAAAGTAATAGCTTCTTGAGAACTTTTAAACACTTGAAAAACCAAATATATCTTAGAATATTTCTTCATGAGATGTCTAATTCATTTTTTTAAAATAAAACAACTCTTGGATTCCCCAAACTTGTCACAAATTACGAAACATCTTTTGATATAAATCTTTTACTTTTCGTTATTTGGTTTGACTGATTTGATTTAAATAAAACACTAAACACAAGCTATTTTTTGCTTACACAAAATTGTTCGAAAGCTTTTGGTAAAAGTCTTTGTATTTATCCTTTGGACACTAAATGAGATTTGCATTTCTTAATTGTTTGTTGTACACTATACTAAATAAAAGTATCTATCAACGTGCCCATGGCATATCAGGTGAGATTATTATTTTTATATAAGAATTCTCAACTTTTTGTAACGCTCAATGGTAAAGTTTAAGTCTTGGTATGTTGTAGTCAATGTGTTGATTATTTATGTTCAAGGTGGACTCCCACATAAATAACCAAAATGTTAACTACAACATACCAATAATTTACATTGAAAAGAAAACAATAGTTAAAATAAAAATTTCTTATCTTAAAATATAATTATTGTTTAATATTTTCAAAATGATTAAAATAATTAATAGAATTAAATAATTAATTTAATAATTAAAAGTAATTTCTTCCTATTTTAAAATAAAATGACTATTTAACACTTTTAAAAATAAATCAACATGAGTTTCCAATATCAAATCTCACCATTTTGACTACTACCAATGTTTAGCAACATGTCTAGCTGGTCTGCCGAAACGTGAGGGCAAATAAATCCTTCCTGCCATGTTCGTCAACGTCAACATCAATTTACAATCTTCGGCTGATTTGGTGGTATTAACATTTTAGATCCTCTTTTGAATAAAAGGATAAGCCAAAATTTTTATACAATTCTTAAAGACTTTAGAGCTTGAGAAAATGATAGACGTAGAAAAACTTGGACCCGAAATAAATATGAATTCTAACTGGAGGTAATATATATGTAATTGCACAACAATAAAGGTTTAAATGTATAAGATAGGCGATGTAAAAATTTCCATCAATTCTAAGACTATTCATTACTTCATTCTTCTTTTGTTCAACTATGTTAGTCTCTTTTCTTTTCAGTAGTTTTTTCTCCAAATCAACTACCACGTCTCCACTTCAACTCTATTCAGGCATTAGCATATGTTGACAGATCTACAGTCTTCTTTATGTTAACTCTGAGGTCACTTCCTCTTCCCACGCCATTCCCACACATGTTGATGTTTTCGCCTCATTCTGACACCAGGAAATGCTTGGGCATGAATGTGAAAGGGGAATGCCAGATGGTGGTGTCATGCGTCACATAAGTTTAGAATTGTTTGCATTTTTATATTGATAAATTTTGAATTGAGTAAACAATTTTACAAATGGTGTTTGAATATTTAGTTGAAGATTTCAAACATCATTAGATTGATGAGATTTCGTAATTGTATTTCAACAACATTGCAAAGACATTTCTACTTAGAGACAACCATCAACCATGGAGAATATATTTTTACGGCAACAACAATAACAAAAATCAATATTGTTTTGCCATAGGGGTTGGAACTGAAAGGAAATCTGTTACTAGTATCAAAATCATAAACAAATTTTGTTACTAGTATCAAAATTATAAACAAATTTTGATAGTACATTCATAGCAAATATAACAAAATATAGAGTTCCTACATTAACCATACTATAAATTATTCCACATTAATCATATGAGGAAAGATGTCATAGCAATATCATTGATTTATATAAATTCCAACAACATTCTAGTATAAACCACATATAACAAGAATAAAAGAAAGAACACCTATAGAAAAGAGAGAGATCCTGATACACCCTCGGAAAAACCCAACCTCCAAAACACCAAAACCAGTGTAATTCTAGTTAAAAAAATAGCCACAATATATAATATCAAGCTTCAAGCCTTAACATGGAGATCAACACTCTCAACCAAGGAAGAAACCATGCAAGATGCAATATTTCCGTATAGCATTAAGCAACCATTGTTGCTATCCCATGAGATTGATCAATCTACGAACAAATGAGAGCTAAACACCTCACTCTATCCTCTTCAAGATCTACTCAACAAGCAACTCAATCCATTCCAAGCCTCCTATTTATAGGAAAGAGAGCAACAATCAAAAGGGAACTCACTAGAAGATTCCTAGCCAACTTTACCCACACTATTTAATGTTCCAAGAAAAAATAATTATTACTCAAGAATCTCCATGGTGGCCCCTTTCCTCCCTCAAACGAAGTTGGCTTGCAACATGTGCCCCAAGCATTAAGTGCTTTTACAATATTGAATGAATTTTACAATTAACCAAAAACATTAAATGCATTCCTCTAATGAGTTCAATTGACCATGCACTCACTAAACCATGAAGCCCCCCTATTGGCCTCCTCCCATTAATACCCAAAAAAGTTTTTCACATGTTCTTGGAAATATGTTGCAAGCAATATTTAATCCTTCATGTCTTAAAAATCTTGCTAAATCCCTAAAATCCCTCATCTTTGGATATGTTTATAAGGGCTTTTATTTTGTTTGAATTTGTTGATGTCTCTTTATAGCTAGTTGGGTTATAACTTGATGTATGTGATAAATTTGCTATCCTTGTTGTTTATTGGCTTAATATATTATATTTTCCACATGCTCTTGTTACCTTAATTCACACTTTACAAGGCTTTGTGTTATGTGGCATTCTCCCATTCAATAGAAGGCAAACATTTCCTAGCAACAAAAATTATATCATGCAAGTTTTCTTTCCCCGTTGAACACCCTTTATCTGGTCTAATATCTCGTACAGTCACCATTGATAATATGCTTATTGTTTATAATTTATCCTTGAGTGTTATGTGTTAGCACATTTTATTTGTCCAAATCATCTCCATGGTGGACCCTTTGTGTTATATCTGCTCTTGTTGTTGAATGCCATGCATCATCTCCTAACTAGTTGGTGGCTAATTATTACACAACTACTAATAAAAGATGAGTAAGTTGTTAATGCCTGTAATGCATCCTCTGTTGATCTTATATTTACTTGAACATTGGCCATCAATGTAAACCAAAACTTATGCCCTATAAGGCTTGGTGCCAACAAAGTCTAATAAGCAAACTAGATGATCATTCCTCATTGCTCAAGGCACTCTCAAAGGGTGACACCATGGTTCAAAAGTGATGAATTGCATAATGACATAAGTTTTAAAGGCAACATTAGCAATGGAGCTCTTTGTAAGGTCCAAGGTGTTTGCAATTGCTTATATGGCTAATACCATAACTCCTATCTTTGTAATGATTTTTAATTTCATTGAAAACAATTATTAAATATAAAAAAGAGTGGATGAAATTAATTAGTTTAGATGCTTAGTATTAATTAACTAAATTGTGATATTCATCTTAATATTAGGTTTATAAAATAATAGTAAAGGAAAATTAAAATTGAATTTTCTATTGCATAATTAAATATAAATAAATAAATTATTGGGTTATTTGATAAATGAGCATGTTTTATTATATGTGTGTACACATGTTAGAAAATGGTTTTTTAGTAAAAGTGATGTTTAATAGCTAGTGTAATTCATTAATTATTTTTGAATAAATTGGAATATAGGTGAAATTTTAGAACCATGTCCCACCTTTATAAAGGAATGGCCAACACAAGTATAGTTTCCCAACTTGAAACACCTAAAAGTAACATACATGTTTTGAATGTTCAAATTTCAAACTCATATTATTTACTTTAGGGGAAGATTCAAAAAGGAAATGCACAACATGTGGGGACCCTTCTCACCCCTAAGGTTGATAGAGGGGTCCTACGGGTGACAGAAGGGATTCTATGTCTAGCGAGGGCTTGGTTTTCAAGGATGGGGAGGTTTTGATGGGATGTGAGGACCAAAGCAACATGAGCCCCATTAAAATGTGGAGGACTACTAGCCAAAAGATTGGTCAACTCTATTTAAAAAATAACCTTTTCAATGTAAGGACAAAGGAGATTGCCTAAATCCTCCAGTTACCCTGATCTCACAAGTGGGTCACAGTGAGTTCTATTTCTAGATTCCTGATTCTATTTTCGATAGGGAAGTTACAAAAACGGAGTCCACTTTGATTGGAAAGTTCATAGGCCCCCAAATGAATGTGGACCTAGTTAGATCTTGGGCTAAGAAACAATAGAGTTTAAAAGGGCAGATTGACATCACTGCTATGGTGAAAGGATTCGTCTCCTTTAGTTTTTCTTGTGATGAAGACTTGGTGAATGCCCTATTGGGGGACATTGTTTACTTGGTAAAGCCAACTTGGTCCTAAGAAAATGACACTCAACTTTTGATCCTAACAAAGAAACCTTCAGGTTTATGCCTTTTTGGATCCATTTGCCTAGTTGAACAAGTTCTTTAAGGATAGTGGATGTGTTTGATGGGATGCTAATAGTGCTTCGAGGGTAATTGTTTCTTTTTAGAACCCTACCTACATTAAAGGTATGCTACTAATGGATAATTCAAATCATGTTTCTATCCTTTTCCACCATAAGTAGGAGGACTTCTCCTAGATTATATTAAACATCTATGCCCCTAAATTTAGGAGTGTTAGGAGGAATCTTTGGCTAAGATTATTGCCTTTAGAAGAATGCATAAAATAACCACTTGGCTTGTTATGGGAGATTTTAACACCCCTCTAAAGGATAATGAAGGATAGGAGTCTCCTAGATTCCCTTACAGACCAAGGAGGATCTAGCTTAGTTCATTAGCCAAAATGCACTTATGGACCTAGACCTTGAAGGTGTTGACTTCACCTAGTCTGATAGAAGAATTGTGTAAAGCTACTTTTCCCCAGAGTTATTTATCTATTTGCAGCCGATTTATTACATGGTTAATATTTAGAGTTAGGATAAGATAGAATATTAAATAATATGTAAATCATAAAATTAAATTACAACATCAATAATTTAGTAAGATCTCTAATGTAAATCATTAAGAAGACAAATTGGATAACATAATCATATATATAATATTCCCAATATCTAAGTTATTAATAATAAGTTCAATACTTATTTGAATCATTGACCACTTAGATTTTCCACTCTCACCCTAGGAAGATTTTAGTGGTCTTGGTCTTGGATATCGCATACTCTAGGAAGAAACAATTCCTTTCAAAACATAGTGTGCTATTACGCTCTCATACAAGTGTTGGTTCTAGAAGAACAATGCTCAACATAGTGC
Organism: Cunninghamia lanceolata; assembly: GCA_027924645.1. Lineage (NCBI taxonomy): Eukaryota > Viridiplantae > Streptophyta > Pinopsida > Cupressales > Cupressaceae > Cunninghamia > Cunninghamia lanceolata. Next base: position 382,994 of record BSBN01000983.1, on the reverse strand, counting down.
TGGTTCTAAAAGAACAATGCTAAACATGTAGTGTTGGTGCTAAAAGAACAATGCTCAACACAAGTGCAAACCAAGCCCTAGCCAAGACTATCCCAGGTTGTACGTTGTAACCTAGGTTAGGACACACTCTATGTCCCCCTTCTCCTAATACCCATATCCCTCCAAGCCACTTCCTTCTTCCTTGAGTTTTCTCCATGCTTCTTCTTTCTTTGAATGATGCTTCATGCCCATTCCAAGTCTCACACAAATGCCTTATATAACCTTTTAAGGGGTGGTTTCTAAACCATCACACCCTTTCACAAAGGTTGTCATTAACAATTAGTTAATAAACTTAATAATTCCTCCCTTTTAAAAGGGGTTTTCACAATTATTCTTTATTTATGTCTATTTTAACCAAAGGATCATAATATCCTTTTTTTTTCATCTCCCTTTTAATTATAAAGGGTAAATAAAATTTATCCTCTTATAATTTCAAAGTCTTATTCATAAAACAACCTTCTTTTCCATTTTGGGGGAAAAGTCCCATAACATTTCTCGCCATGTAAATCAGTGGTTGTCCTCGGTAGCTCAAGTGGAATCTACAACATATTTCAGAAAAATAATTAGTCAAGTAACATTATTGATATCACAATGAATCTACTTCATTTATAGTCATATTTCTCAAATTTTAGATCTTCCCAATAACTCTTCTGCTTTAACTAAAACCACAATTAAATCCCACAGAAATACTTTGTTAATCAATAACATGGTTAGACCTATAAGTACATTTTCACATGAAATAGATCATGAATTTTATACAAGTGGATAGAATAAATCTCGTATCAAATAATATTTTAAATTTGGTCATTAATGTGTAACCTTATCTTTAATACAAATATTTTAATCTTTTAGGTGTCACTTCAACATAAAATATATAAAAGTACTATCATGTGAATGACATGCTTATCCCATACATGTAGTCGCTCATCATTGAGTATTATATACTCAAAATATATTCAAAGATGATAGTCATGCATTCCAAACTACATGAATATCCTATTTTCATATACCAAATACAATTGAATGGAAACAAGTACACAATAAGCTTTAAACAAAGTTCATATTATTTCACCTACTTCGCCTTGTCATAGGTTCACAAATAATGGACAAAAGCATATGTACAAAGTTATTGGGTTGATCAAGTCCAATAACAAAGTACAATCTTATTAGGTAAATTAAGCAACAAAACATCAACAACTATTACCATCATAAAGTACTTTATAGAGAAACACTAGGTCTAATATTTCCTTTAAGTAATTAGGTTAATTGAATATCTTTCATCTTAAATTCCATCCTCTTTGATCTCTCACAACCATCTAATTATGACTTCCTAAAATAATTAAAGAGAAAATTCACGGTATTTTGATTGATCTACTAAACCCAAATCCCCAAACAATGTTTAAAAACTCAATATTTCAGAAGATGGGTTACCAATACCTCTATGCCCTTGGAGTCTTTAAATTATAGTAGCTATGATCATGGATTTTTTCATCTTGTGCCTTTCCTTGGGGTTATATTTTAATCTTATATATAGGAATTCACAAAAAATTTCTATAAAATATAAAACATGTTTGAAGATTTAAACATTACATAAACTAGCTCTTTTCCAAATAGCTTCTTGGGGAACTTGCATATCACAAAAAGGTTTTATTTAATCTAAGAATGGATTGAGTTTGGGATTGGATCTCCTCCTGTAAATTCCAACATGTCCTCATGACAGATGCTAAGATAATCATCTTAGTTTCAAAGCATTGTTTCATTTCACCTAAACAACACCATATTTTCCAAAGTTTAAGATGTGAAAATGATCTTGGGACCTATGAGTTATGGGCCCACAAGTATCTTATGTTAAACAAATATAAGTATTAATTTTCAACTATATATAACCCTCAAGGTCTATTATTTTTTCTTGATTGTTGTAGGATCCCTTGTTGTCATAATAATTTTTATGATGTTGCTTGTATAAGGTCATCTCAACTATAAAGTTTGTTGGCAATAAGTTATTAAAATAACACACTAATGAACTAACAAATGGAGGAGCCGGTCAAATCCAATAATCTAACACCAAAACATCAACCTCAATCCTAAATTGAAAACTTGAATTGGAGAGAGCTAAATCTAGTAAGTATTTTATCACCCATGAAAAATAGGTGACCAATGATTATTATAGAACTATCCACTCTTGATGAAGAAACTATAGACCTTTCTCATCAATCTATTTAAAAAAACCTTGCAAAGGAGTCAAGGATTAATAATAACCCCCCTTGACAAAAAGGAAGTCCTCATCTTGATATAGAAATTTACATTTTCATCATGGGCGAGGAGAGAAATGCATATATGGATACATGAGGCATACTAACTAATCAAAAAATGGAGTTTGAGAACATTTAGAGGTCAAGTTTCTTGATAGAAGGAAAGTTTAAAGGTCAAAGTATATTGGAAAGTGCTAAGATAGAATAGGGATGTTCACAACACACACGTAAAAAATACAAAGTCTAGTGACTCATACAAAGGAACAAGAAAGTCTAAAAGTGATGGCTAATCTGTTGAGTCCTATCTAGAAGAGGCAACTGTTATTCATGTTTACATGGGTGATGAGACAAAATAACATATTAGACACTATAGAATGTGCATATAATTTTAGACATCTATTAGATGGACAAGTGCATATCATTAGTTGTAGTAATCTCCAACTATCCTTATGAGAAATAACAATTTGTATACGAACACATCATTAGATGAATGTAATACCTTAAAACTACAAAATGATTTTGAGAAAGAATTTAGATTGATTGGAGGCAAAATGATTCTACAATTACACTTTCCAACAAAGGAAACATGAATCTATTAGGGTCTTCAAGAAAAGGTTCGACGAGTTACTAAGATAGCTTAAGAAAGAATCGAATGTTGGACTATTTATATTTTTACTAATTTTCCTATGATTATATGTCATTCCCATAGCTACTTGGTTAAGGATGTACCCCCTTTGAACTATAATTTTATTAAGTTGACAAACCCTCTCAATCATAAAAGAGCCATATGTAACATCCAATAGGACAACATCACGAAGGGTTATAATATGTATATATCTCAAGTGAGGTTAACATTGTGAGTGTGGATACAAATTTGTTGCAATTTATAGGAGAGATATTTTTCCCAATAAAATGTTAAACTTTTAAGTTGTATTTCAAATGGAACAAGATAAACATGACTCTCTAAATAAAACCTTAATTTCTATGATATGAAAGTGATTAAGAAAGCATCTTCTTTATAATAGAGAGGTGATGAGGGCATCCTTCATGATAGTGAAAATATTTATGGTGATAGAGATGCCACATTTATTATGAGGACCCAATTTGAGAGTTTTAAATTGTATGAGATGAGTTGTTAGAATGGATGCTTTGTATTATTTATAGACATCAATTTTTAACATGAGATAACTCAAATAAATATTAATCATGTTTAATCATCATCACAAAGAAATAAATATAATTGGATCCCCAACTATATATTAATTAATCCAACTATAAATAATATCACCATAATTTTCAAAGTTTGGTAGTTAATAAATATAAAACATTTAGGATTATTTATCCTAACCCCAAAGTCTAGAGTTTTAATGATAGCCTTGGAAAATATTCCTAATTCTAATAGTAAATACTTGATCTAAATCAAGTGTGACATACCTATCCTTAAATAGTACTCCATATAGTCTTTCCCTTAGGACTTAGTCTCTTAAGAAATCTTCATTGTATAATCCATGTTGTATGCTTTCCTTCGAAACTTCAACAAGGCTCGCACATACTTTAACGCATGCTTTTTATGCTTTTGTTTTTTTTATGTTATCTTAACTAATGTGCTATGAAGAGAGGGATACAACCTTTTAAAATGAAACTAGGTCGAATGCCTTCATATCATGAAGGCTGGTCGAATAAACGAGCAAGACAAATTTTTTTTTTTTAAAGGGCATCAAGTATATGGGTAGTCTAGCTTTGATTTGATCCGGTCGAATGGTTAGATGTCCGAGTGCCTATACATCTACTCCCTTAAAACGTTTTGGTTAAGGATTCAAATCTCTGGTAAAAGTTCCTCTTTTATTTAATCGCTAGTTCGGTAAAAGAATTTTTTGATTTTTTTTCTACGACGAATGACATCCTTTAAATAGGATGCGACCCTGCAAGCATAGCTTGGTCGAATGGCTATATGATGTAGGTGGCATGAATTGATTAAAGAAAAAAAAAAACAATAATATTCTTTTAATTTCAAAAGTACATGGGTAATGAAGCATAGGGAGGGAGAATTATAGAGAAGTATATATGGGAAAAAAATTTATTGGCATAGTATAATAATTAGATATAAGGTAGTGTTTTATTTTGTTTTATATTTCAATAAAAAATATATGTATAAAATTGTAAATTTTGATTATAAGGTTTTTAAATTTATATATTTTTAAAAATGTTAGGAATCAATTTTATGATTGCAAGTTATAAGAAGTAAGGTAAATAATTGAGGAATTAGTCACATGCCTTAGTAAAATTGAGGGCATATTGCTATGAATTGATCTCATAACCACATGTCGTAAAATAAAAGGCTCTTATAGGCACAAGATTGTTTAGGGCTTATATAGCCTTAGCAAAATTGACTAAAAACATGTTACAATTTAATTCATATATTTAGAAAGTAAAAAAGTAATGCTAACTGTTAGTAAACAGATTTGTCGCTGCAAGTGCATTCTCAAGAATGACTCTGTTTCACCCGGAAAGCAGCGACAACTGACCAACAGTTGGAGCGATAGAACAACGATCTTCCTCTGCATTTGAGAGGGGCAGCTCCCTCGTATGATCAAAATAGGGGTTTTTATGGTATTTTAACCAAAAATACCAAAGGTAAAGGAAAACTAAAGGAAAATGAATAATAGAAACCCTAGTGGCAGACACACGAATACCAACTTGGATTTCACAGATTTATAACAGATTAAAAGGGGGTTTCACCATAAGAGTTAGAAACTACGTTCCTAGATCTATATGATGGATTGGACAACAATGTATATGATATTATAACAATGATGAAAGAATGATGTACTATCCCACACACTATGAGATAGGTTACATCAACAACATTCGAATCAAGATACCAAGATAAGATTGCATTTCTTTACACTAATTGCATAGTTAAAATGTTTAAATGGACAACCTATGATTTACACAGTGACACAAAAGTATTACCAATCTAACATACGAGAAATTAGTAACAATAACTCAGAAATACCATTGGAACATACGAACCAAAGCACTCTCCATTATTCTTTGTGAAATTATACAATTTCAAAGGCTTTTCATGTACAAAATGTTAGACCAAAGGTCTCTGAAAAGCTTCTCCATAAGTCCCCCTCAAAGTCTCTTCTGAATATGTCCCCCCTTTTACATATCAAATAGCCTTGTATTTATAGGCTTGTTCCCAATAACTACCTGGTAACTACTTGATAACCACTTCCTAACTACCTTTTTGGAAAAATAATAAAATATTAAACCTTATTTTTTGGTTACTTTTTATATCACTTTTCTAGAAATAAAGTTCATTTTCTAACTTTTAGTTACAAAGAGTGACTTAAGTCACTTTCACAAAAAGGTAACTAGGACTTGCAACTTTCAAGTTGTGGATTAGGCTAAGTTACTCTCCATCTTCATCTACTCTATTCGGTGGTCAAACTACATTGAATGTTGATAACTCCTCTTGATGAATCTATTGTTCCTCCCTAAAGCATCAATGATAGACTTATAAGTGACAACATTTGGCATCATGCCTCCCTTTGTCATATGATCAAACAAAGCAAGAGCTTCTTCTACAGAGCTATTCTTACATAATGCATCAACAAGTGCACTATAAAGTGCACCACACCGAGCTTCAAATTAGAGATTTTAACTATATTAGAATTTGCAAAACCTCAACTTGTAGTTCTCCTATAGAGCATGCATCAATTAGAGTGGAGTAAGTGAGCACATTAGGAGAGATGAAGTGCAACCTAATGTCTTGAAATAGATCCTTTACTTTATCATATATCCCTTGTTTTATGTACCCACCCAAGAGAGCATTGTATTTTACACTAACCTTGTTAATACCAGCCCTTTCTACTTCCTGGCACACAGCAAGAGCCTCTTCAAACCTACCAAACTTGGTATAGATAGACAAGAGTGTATTGTAAGAAACTCTATCAAGATTAATACTCCCATATTTCATTTCATGGTACAAGTCCAAGGCCTAGCCAAACTATTCACGAGCCTTGTCTATGCATACAGATTTAAAAATATGTTTACCAGTGCATTTCCGACTATGCATTTGCTTAAAAGTCTATTTGAATCTATTTTCAAAACCTTTTCAACAACCAATCATTGTATATTTCTGTAAACCAAATCCTTTCATTCTTTAGGTTTTTATGCCACAAGTGGATGAGAATGCTGGTAGAGGTTAAGAATCATGGCTCTTTGTAGCATTTTCTTAAAAGTTTTGAAAGTTTTTTCACCAAACTCATTTTGTGCACATTCTTCTAATCATTTCATTATAGAAGAGTTCACACATCCCACTGAGGTATTTTGTAAAATAGTTCACGTGCTCTGTCCATGCTTTGGCATTCCATATACACGTCTATCCAAGTATTTTGACCCATAACTCTTGACATAAATCCACTTTCTATTATGCTTTCCTAGACGTTCATACCCTGATTTCAACACTTCTATTGAAGGTGCATTTGCATGAAATATTTCAAAGACCTTTCAATGAATTCATTTTGGTGCATACCACAATATCTACAATGATAATATCTAATAAAAACCCTTATTCTATTATGCTTTGATGAAACTCTATCCCTGTTTGAAAGGTCTCATTTTGTCACGAGTTGTAGGGAAGATGCTGGCGAAGGTCATGGAGCCTGGTTTTGCATCTGTCAGGTTCATTCATTTTGAAATTTTTTAAACCCTTTTCAATGAATCCAATTTTTTAGTATGTTGCAATTCGTGCATTCCATGAGACGACATTTATTTGAGATATTATGTCAAATAGTTCATGGGCCTTGTCTATGCATCTAAACTTTGCATACATATGTGCCAGCACATTTTAGATTGTAATATCTGACAGGAATCTACATTCCATTATGCTTTGAGGGAGGACCATACCCTGTTTAAAATATTCATTTTGGATAGCATTTAATTGAAAGTTTCTAAAGTCTTTTCAACAAAGCCATTTTGTATGTATCATGCAATTGTCGAGTTCCATGGGACCACATTTCTTTAAGAAGCATTTGTTAAACAATGTGTTGGGTATGCTTCCACATTTTGCATTACTGTCTATCAGATAATTTCAAATGATGATATCTGACAAATATCTCCATTTTATTATGCTTTGATGGATGTCTATATCCATTTCAGAAGCTACACGGGATGGGCAGGAATGCCACATGTTGCTCTATGTAGAAAATGATCAAGAAACTGAAAACAATGTAACAAAATGAAGCCTCCGGTCAAGAGCAGTGAGCATCAAACGCTCTATTCTTTGAATAGTCTAAACTTTGAAAATGAGTTTAACATAAGCTACAAGTCTTGAGTTTGAGTAGTTATAATAACTACCTTTTTCTTTTAATCATCGGCTATTCTACATCACTTCACAACCTTCTTGGGTGATTTAATAGGTTTTGAAACTTACTAAGACTACCCATAACTTTGATTACTTTCTTCATCAGCATCTTAAATGGCTTTCACAACTTAATCTGTAGTAAAAACTACTTTCAAAACTAACTTGAATCTTCGATAATAAATGCATGAATTTCCTTTGTCGGCATTTTTAGAAGTTTTGGCAACTTCATCAGGGAAAGTTGGTAACTTTCAAAACATAACACTTTTACTGATGGAAAAGTTGTCCCTTATCGACACTTTAGATGGTTTTCAAAACCTTGGCGGAGCTAAACAATACGTTTGAAACTAAACACAACCTCTGATTATGCATTTGAAGTGATGTTCTTAAGCTCGTTGGTGCCTTTGTTTTACTTCGCTGAAAGTACAAGTAGAGTTTCTCTTTGCGAAACTTGAAAATCATGCCTTTTGTTTTGGTTAGCCAGAAGTGAAAGTAGACCTCTAGTTTGCCAACTTAGCCAAAACTAAAAGTAGACTCCGACTTTATGAAAACTAAAAGTGACTTTTTATTTGTGCTTAGCGAAAAGTGAAAGTGCATTCAACGCGTGTTTTCACTTAGCCAAAGGTGAAAGTGAACACCAACTTAGGAAAAATCAAAAGTAGACTCCCGCTTAGTAAATAAATAAATAAATGAAAGCAAACCCGCACTTAGTCAATTCTGAAAGTAGACAAGCTCCATTGTGTGAACTTTAACTTCTTCAATCATGCAAGTGCGAAAAATAGTAAAATTTGCATAACTTTTGACAAATTTGATATTTTTGCATGAAATCTTGTCATGTTGCTAATAATGACCCCATGAGACCTCCTTGCCATACTATTTCACCTTGGACCTTATAAAACTCATAATTTAATCATTTTTACAAATTATCGATGGAAAATTGAAAGCTTAAAATCTCCCAAACTGTGAGACATCTTGATCTATAAATTTTCCACATCAAGTAAAATAGAGTTGTGAACACTACCATAAAAATAATTTTACCCCATCTATCACCAATCTTGAGATTTAATTATTTTCACAAAACACCGCGAGCTAGATAGGTGCCCTTGAGAAACTGACTAAAATAATGAGTGTCCCTCCTCTGAAAGATGTTGTACAACGTTCAATGCATGGAAACAATGTGAACAAAGCAAAATGGGACATCTTGGCATTAAGTTATCTCAATGACTCACGTAGAAAAAATGTGACACTGACATCTTGCAATCGAAAGGTGACTTAGTGAAAATGGTTTAATGCATGGTTAGGCTTGTCATTTTGACACAAAAAGTTTAAATTTTGAAGTGCAAAAATAGGGTCAACACTAACTATAGACAACATTTTAAAAATGGATATGTATACACAAATATTTTAAGATTTTTAATAATGCAAATGAAGAACCAAAGATTCGTATATGGACAAAGTATATAGGTTATAACTTGTAAAATTGGGTTTGATGTCTTAGAGGTTAAGGTGAATGTATAATGTTGGATCTACACAAGGAGTATATTATAGATTTGTCAATAATAAATTTGAAAGCATATAGAACATTTTTAGATAGGAAGGCTTGATTATTAGGCTCAAATACCAAATGTAACAGTACTTTTCCCCATAATATTTAAAGTACATTCATCTATCAGTGAAATATCAGCTCTACAACTTTCCCAGCTTTACATTGTTTGAACCTGCTTCGCTTATGGAGGTCTTCAGCCCTGGGGGGCCCCTTGCCCCCCCTACGGGACCTCAGGAGGTTCTCACCGATGATGATACTATTCCGGGCAGTACGCCCGAGCTCATATCTCTAGCTTCGGGGTTGGATCCCAAGGCTTGGAAATAAGCACTGCTAGGGGAAACTAGTAGGCCTGTCAAAGACTTTACAACCTCAGTATAGTCAGAGCATGTGAATGGAATAGACTTCTAGATCCCAGATCAGATGATGGACAAAATAACCTCTACCTTGGAATTATCCTTGGTTGGTAGATTCCAAGCCTTTAGATCCAACATTAACATGGTCCAACACTGGGTGGCCTCGAGATGGCACCTTAAAGGTAGCGTGGTTACTAGCACCATGATAGATTGTCTCTTCCTCTTTAAGTTCACCACTAGAGAGGACTTGGTTGAGGTTTTGGATGGAATTCCCTGGATGTATGGCAAACACAACCTCTGTTTAGGGCGCTGGAAACCAAGGTTTGATGTGGCTATGGAGCTCAGTAGGTCGGCTCTAGTCTAGTCAGACTCCCTGGACTTCTGCTAGAATTCTGGGATGAGGAGATTTTCACATGGATACAAAACTCCTTTGGGTGTTTCATCACCCTGGACAGCACCACTAAGCATAAAACCATGTTAGTGTTTGCTAGATTTTGTGTTAGCGTAGACATTCATAAAACTCTACCTACTACTATTAACTTAAAGTCTAAATATGGTTGCTGGGAGCAACACCTGGAGTATGAAAATGCTACCACCTTTTGCCAAAACTATTCCAAAAAAGGGCATCTCATTAACGAATGTAAAAAATTAAAGCCACAAAAAGGCAAGGAGGTCTCGGAGGAGGAAAATATTGTGGAGGACTACGCATTTAAAGAGGACCTTCTTGATATCATCAAGTCTCCTCTCATGGCAAAGAAACTAGAGAAGGCCTAGGCTCAGGGAGATCCTAAGGTTGAACTCCCAACTTCAACCAAGGAGACCACACCTATACCTCTGGTTCAAATTCAGAGGGACTCTGATGTTGAACAACCAACTCAGAAGAAGGGTACTTCCTTGGGCTCGGTTGAGACAGAAGATGGGAAAATTTTATCCCCTAATGAAAAGACTCCCTTGCGTAGGAATGATGCTCCTAGGATAGGGGTTTTGGGTGGAGAATAGTCTTTTGATGTTGTGGCTGGTGGTCTACTGATGGTAGGCTCGACAAGCTTTCAGATATCCACTTTTCCTCCCACTAAGATTCTTTCTCCTGGGGCAGGCCCTAGTAACCAGGAGGGGTGGATCACTTCCAAGAAGAAGGGGAAAGGAAAGAAGTCAGCAGATGCAGGGACAAAAGGAAAGGCAGACAAATTGTCACAGAGAGAAATAAGAAATAGAGAAGCAACCAAGGAAATAGCCATTGGGAGATAGAGCACATTGGAGGATATCTCCAAAAGACATCGTAAATGAAGATCATCACTTGGAATGTGAGAGGGATAAATAGTCCTCAGAAACAACTCATGATCAGGAGGTACATTTTTGAAAATAAGGTGGATATCATCCTTCTCCAAGAAGTTAAGATGTCTGAAGAGAACTTCAAAAAGATTGCCAATAATATATGGCCCATGGTTGATTACATTATCAGACCTTCCACGAGAGCTTCTGGGGGCTTGGTTACTATGTGGAACAAGTATAACATTTCAGGTAGCTACTGCTCACATAGCAAAAATAGTCTAGAAATAAAATGCACTATGAATAAGAAAAACTGGAAACTGATCAATGTATATGCCCCCAACACCAAGAACACCAGAAAGGAACTGTGGGATGGTCTGATCCCTAAAATTAATGCTAAAAGATTGACTTTATAGTTACTGGGGGAGACTTCAACACCCCACTTTTCCCTTTAGAAAAGTTAGGTGGAAACATGGACTACTCGGACATCATGGTTGACCTGCAGACTTTCTAAGTCAAACTGAGCTAATGGATGTAGAGATGAACAACCAACTCTATTATTAGTCCAACAGAAGAAGGGGAGATCAACTGATTCAGGTGAAGATGGATAGGTTTTTGGCCTCTTCTAACTAGGATAGGGTGCAAGATTCTATCCTTTCAACCCTTCCTTGCACCATCTTTGACCATAATTCCCTCCTCCTCTCCTGGACTGATGGTGCTCCTAAAGGGCCTTTCCCGTTTAGATACGAAATCATGTGGGACTCCCACCCTGATTTTAGAAATCAAATTACTGATTGGTGGAGGATCTTGGTACACAGTTCTCCCATGTTTAGACTCACCTAGAAGCTCATCCATGTTAAGCACAAAGTCAAAGGATGGAATAAATTCTATTTTGGTAATGTGATGAACCAAAAGAAGCACATCACGAAGAGATTAATGGAAGTCCAAGACAACATGTCTAGGGGGGATGTGAGTGAGAACACTCATAATATGGAAGAGGCCTTGCTCAAAAATCTCAAGGGTATCACCAGAAAGGAGGAAATATTCTGGAAACAAAAATCTAGAGTGCAATGGTTGAAGGAGGTTGATAGGAACTCAGCTTTCTTCCACTAGTCAGCCATGAAGCATAGGAAGAGGAACAGAATCACCAAGCTGCTTGATGAGAACAATAGGAAAATTGTCGAGGACAAGGAACTAGGAGACCTTGCCTCCAATTACTTTAGAAACTTCTTGGCGAAGCACAGAAATAAGCCTAACAAAGGCAGGGAAGACAAACTATTGGACAACATTCCCTCTATCCTTTCAGAGGAAGATAACTATAGACTGCTAAAGCCTGTTACTGAGGAGGAAGTTAGGGTGGTTGTGTTCTCTATGGGGGCCTTCAAAGCTCTGGGTCCAAACATGTTTCCACTGGCCTTCTTCCAAGACATTTGGGATATAGTGGGTTATGATGTCACGACTGCTGTCGGGGACTTCTTCAAGACTAGAAAAATCCTCAAATAGATCAATGCCACGTTCATTGCGCTTATCCCCAAGAAGAGCATCACAGTTTCCATGGCTGACTTCCATCCCATTAGCCTATGTAATACCATTTATAAAATCATTATGAAGACTCTAGTCCTTAGACTTCAATCGTTGTTGGACAGCATTATCTCAAACTGCCAGAAAGGCTTTATCCCCAGCAGACAGATTATGGATGCTGCTATTTCCACCCATGAGATCATTCACTCAATGGATAGAAGTAATAATCTAAGCATGGCTCTCAAACTGGATATATATAAAGCTTATGACGGAGTCTCTTAGGATTTCCTATTCAAAGTCCTGGGAAAGTTTGGTTTCAAAGATAGAATGCTTACCCTAATAAAAGAATGTGTCACCACTGTGAAGTACTCCATCCTGGTCAATGGCACTCCTTAAGGGTTTTTCAATGCTGGGAGAGGCATCAGATAGGGAGACCCCCTTTCCCCCTACCTATTTATATTTCTGGTTGAGGTCCTGGGTAGAAATATTCTTTCCTACTTGGATAGTCAGTCCCTCAGGGGTGTGAAAGTGGCGTCTACCTTGGGCCCATCTGTTGTCCAACAGTTCATGGATGATACTATGCTCTTTGAGGCAGCTTCGGTGATTGAGGCCAGAAGATGGAAAAACATGTTGAATGCCTATGTGGAGGCTTCTGGCCAGTGCATTAATTATGAAAAGAGTAATGTCTTCTTCTTCAACACTGATTTGAAACTACAAGTTAGGGTGAGAAACATCCTTGAATGCAACATGGCTAATCTCTCGACTACCTACCTGGGTCTACCCCTCACATTCAAGGAGGTGATCCTGGCTTTCTGGAACACTGTTCTAGAAATAATCCAAAAGAAAATGGAGGGTTGTAAAGGAAAGCTCCTAAGTCAAGCTGGAAAGCATCAATTGTTGAAGGCCTCTTTGTAGGGTATCCCCACCTATTTCCTATCCCTCTTTAAAATGCCTGGGTATATGGAAGAGAAACTGAAGAGGATCTAGAGGACCTTTCTCTAGACTAGAGTTGAGGAAAAGAAGTGTATCTCACTGGTTGGATGGGACAAAGTTTGTCTTCCCAATAATCAAAGGGGATCAGGAATCAGAAAAATTCAAGTGATGAATAAAGCACTATTGGCCAAAATTGGGTGGACCTTCCTTAAGGAGGAGAAAGATTGGGTTCAGATTATGAAAGCCAAAAACCTGCATAATGGGGATAAACTTGGAGTTCTTGACAGAGAGAACCACCCCAAAGGCTCTATTATCTAGAATAAAATGATCAAAACCAGAAGCACTCTGGCCAAAGGCATCAAATGGAAGCTAGGGAAGGGAAATAAAATTAGATTCTGGGAGGAAAATTGGATTGGGGAGGGGCCCTTGGCTAGAAAGAAGAACAATATCATCAAGGAAAGAGTTGTCAACCATTTTGGGAGTTGGGTCAGCAATTTCATCACTACTCATTCCCACAGCCAAAGATAGTGGAAGAACCTTTCGAACTGTTGGAACAATAGTCATCTGGAGAATCAGGAGTGTTAGGATCTGCAGATGGAATTGAACAAATATAGAATTCTAATTTTTCCTAGGGAGGATGAAATGCTCTGAGGACATGACCAAAAGGGGAACTTTTTGGTTCAATATGCTTACATACTGCTAACAAACAGTGGTCAGGGGAATTGGTTTTTAAAGAATGTCTGGAATAACAAGATGACACCTAAAATTAACTTCTTCTGGTGGGTTTTTGCTCATAAAAAAAATCCTTACTACTAATAATCTCAAAAAAGGGGGTTCTAATTGGTTAATAGATGCATGCTTTTCCTTAAAGAAAAAGAGTCCATCCAGCATCTTCTTTTCCACTGTGATTTCTCCAAAGAGATCTGGGGAGGAACTATAGAGAAACTTAACGTGGAGTGGGTTTTCCTAGAAAAGCTAATGGACTTCACCCAAAGATGGATTTCTCCCTTCCCACACCCCAGGATCAGAGAGCTATGGAGACAAATTCCCCCACATCTGGGGTGGAGTGTGTGGAAGGAAAGAAACAATAGAATTTTTAGAGATAAAGCTCGTACTACGAATGAGGTCTTTTACTCCTTCTACAAATTGGTCTCTGAGAACACATCAACCAGCATTATTCATGTGGTTGAAAAACCCCCCACTCTGGTGGAAGTGCGAACAACCATGAATTGGGGATTGATAGCGGACATAACCAAGACTAACAATTCCAAAAAATTGGCTAGACAAAACACCCTCTGGAGACCCCCTCCAAGGGAGTGGATCAAACTAAATTTTGATGGAGCTGAAAAAAAGAATACTGGGATGCCTAGTGGGGGAGGGATACTCAGAGATAGTCAGGGACGCTTCATTGCAGCTTATGCCTGGTACATCAGCATCCAATCCAATAATGTGGTGGAGGGTTTGGCCTTGCTGTGGGGTCTCAAAATTGCTCTCTCTATGGGGTTGGATAAATTACAAGTGGAAGGAGATTCAAAAATCATCATTGAGGCGGTTCTTGGTAGGTCTAATAGCATCTGGAAGTTGAAGGATATTACAGAGGACATTGTCTGCTTATTGACTAGGTTCAAACATATAGAAATTGGGCATGTTTACCATGGAGTTAATAAAGTGGTGGATGGGATGGCTAACCTTGGGCAGAGCTTAGACACTTGGAGATGTTGGAGAAGAAAGAATAATTTACCTAGCCAAATACAAAACCTTCTTGAGAAGGAGCATAGCCCCGTTCTTGACCTCTCATGACTGATTTAATTAAACCTTCGACCTCCTGGCCTAGGGAGTATTTTTGGCACCATATGGGATCCAGTTTTGACTTCCATCTAGATATGAGGACTTATGTTTTGAGGAATGTGATGTTTGCTTTCCAACTCAGATATGTTAGAGTTGGGATCCGCCATAGTACGAAGGATTGCTTGGCCTTTAGACAGACATGGAGGCATAAGGTGGGGTTTCACATGACTAGGCACGTGATTTACTCGACACCTCTAAGCAACACCTCTAATTATGACCAATTAATGCCTTGTAATTATAGCAAGAAAGTGAGTGATAGTTTGTTATTGCAAATTTAAGTAAGTATGCCACCCCCGGCGGCTAAAAAGACATTATACTCATTAATTTGAGTATGAATATTGGCATTTGGGATATTTTCTGCAATCTAAAAGTTTCTAAGTCCTCTGTCATTTCTTACATTACTAGCTTTTCTATTTGGTGCCATCTCACTATGGGGGGATAGGTCTCACACTAAGCCAGAGTCCTGTGAAGAGATAAAATGTAACAAGACCATCTAGCACATTTGCCAAGAGGACGGGGTTGCTTCCTATCTTGAATGCTTGTAGGGCCATGATGAAAGGCTCTCAATGTAGTTCCTGTGCTCTTAGGAGGATAGCCATCTGAAGGTGGGAAGTGTGGGTTTCAACATTTTAGAGGTAGTGATAGGCATGGTGACGAGAATGCCTACTGATAGCATCAAGTACCAAAAAAAGAGCAAAGTCAGGCGAGGTGTTACACAGCCTTTAGGGGGGGTTTAATCGCGAGATGTTGCCAAAACCCTGGGACGAGGTGTGTTATATGATTATTAAGTACTTCACTCTTGAAGGTAGATTCAAATGTTTCTTCCATTATCATTTTGTTGTGCTCAATCATTTTTGTCGTAGTAAGGTGATAAGCTTCCCCTTTTATTTGCTTATGTCTCTGGAAGAGTCGATTGCATCTGCCATTGAGAAAAATGCCATAGACCCCAGCAAACCTCTCATCCCGCTCCATCAGGGGCTTATCCTCAGACTGTATAAATTCCATTTAGCTCTCTCCCCCCCTAAAGTCCTCATGGATTATAGGGTTGTTTCTCCCCTGTTGTCATGTTCCATTCCTGTGAAGACTAGCCCGGTGATTATCACAAAAATCACTCTGGAGAAGTATGCCAAATCCATTAAGTCGGCTAAGAAAAAAACTATTGTTGGTAAAAGCCCTGAGCCTAAGGCCTGTGACCAAACTACCATGACCTCTGTGAAGACCCCTGTTAAAAGAAAAATCCTTCTCAGTGATCCTGCCCAGGTGACCCCTCAGAAAAATAAAAAGGGAAATGTGGAGGAAGAAATTGGTACGGAGAGTGGGAAGAAGGTCAAAAATGTGTCTGTGGTGGTGGAGGAGGTTACCTCTGAGGAAAGGATTGGTGGTAGTGACAGCACTGCAGATGTGGATTTCACTATAACTGATAGTAAAGCCCGGGTGTCGTCGACTAGGAGGTCGACAAGGCTTGCTGCTAAGCCTAGTCCTGGTCTCTAAAAGGAGGAGGTTACTGAGATGGAGGAGGATATTATGGACCTGGAGGGTGATGGTATTTTTGATAACGAGAATAATAAAGTGGACACTATTGTTCCTGAGACCAGGAACATTTAGGGGTGAATTTTCTATCAACAAGGAAACTAAAAATGAAAATATGGAGGGTGAAATGGAGGACGGGCCTAGTAATTTCCCTAAACTCAATGTTAAGGGGGTTGGTGCTGTGAGCTCAAAGAAAGTGCTGAAGGAAACTGATAAGAAGAAGAAGGGTGGCAAGGTTGTTGTCAAAGATAAGGAGATTGAAACCCTCTCGACTATGGTCAACATGCTGGAGGGCAAGTTCAAGACGCTGGCAAAGTTCTTTGTGAAAGTGATGCACTAGTCGGCCATGACTCTTGCTGTTATCTAGGACGTCGAGCTTTCCAGCCAGGGTATGAAGGAGAAGGAGCTCAAGGAGTACAGGGATCTCTACCAGTTCCTAGCCAATGAATAGGACCAAATGTTTAATTATCCGTTGGGGGCTTTTTCTATGCTTTTGGTTTTATCTGTTGTTGGTTTGTTGTCTGTCCCCTGTCTAGGTCTTTGGTCTTTTTTTAGCTATTTCTAGTTGGTTCGTTTAGTTTCTGTCTTTTGGTTCTTTGATGGAACTCTAGTGTGCCTTTTTAGCTAATATGTAATGGGATCGACACCCTTTTTTGCCGCTTATCATATCAAAAATACTACTTTTTCCCAGAGTTATTTATCTATTTGCATCAAATTTATTATGGTTAATATTTAGAGTTAGGATAAGATAGAATATTAAATAATGTGTAAACAAAAAAAGTAAATTACAACATTGATAATTTAATAAGATCTCTAATGTAAATCATTAACAAGACAAATTGGATAACATATATATATCTTTATTAATAATAAGTTCAATACTTATCTGAATCATTGAGCACTTGGATCAACCACTCTCACCCTAGGAAGATTTCAGTGGTCTTGGCCTTGGCTATGGCATATCCTAGGAGGAAACAGTTCCTTTCAGAACACGTTGTGCTATTACACTCTCATACAAGTGTTGTTCTAGAAGAACAATGCTCAACACAATGTTGGTTCTAAAAGAACAATGCTCAACACTAGTACACTAGTGTTGGTTCTAAAAGAACAATGCTTAACACAAGTACTCTTACACAAGTGTTGGTTCTTAAAAGAACAATGCTCAACACAACTGCAAACCAAACCCTGGCCAAGACCATCTCGAGTTGTACGGTGTACCCCAGGTTAGGGCACACTCTGTGTGCCCCCTTCTCCTAATGCCCATAGCCCTCCAAACCACTTCCTTCTTCCTTGAGTGTTCTCCATGGTTCTTCTTTCTTTGAGTGATGCATCATGCCCATTCCAAATCTCACACAAATGCCTTATATAACCTTTTAAGGGGTGGTTTCTAAACTATCGCACCCTTTCACAAAGGATGTCATTAACAATTAGTTAATAAACTTAATAATTCCTCCCTTTTAAAAGGGGTTTTCATAATTATTCTTCATTTATCTCTATTTTAACCAAAGGATCATAATATCCTTTATTTTTCCATCTCCCTTTTAATTATAAAGAGTAAATAAACTTTATCCTCTTATAATTTCAAATTCTTATTCATAAAATAACCTTCTTTTCCATTTTGGGGAAAAAGTCCCATAACAAATTAATAAAGATCTTATCTAGGTCAAACTAGATCAAGCCCTTATAGACCTAGTTTGGATAAAAGATTACAACTGCTCCTTGTCAACATTGACTAGAATTGGATTAGACAATTCCCATATCATGATGAATGCGGATAAGCTAATAAAGAATGAAGGCATCCCTTTCTGCTTTGAGAAAATGTGGACTAGGCACCCTCAACTAGAGGACCTTATCTCTAAATGGTGGGACATCTCGGTGGGGGCACTGCAATGTTAAAAAGTTGCTAAAAAAATAACAATGTCAAGGTTAAAATTATAAAATGGAACTCTAAATCCTTTGAAAATATCTTCAAGAAAAAAGATAAAACCAATGCCAAGTTGGATGCAATTTAGAAAGAAATCTAGGAGACATGTTTGAACTAGTAGAACCTGTTTCTAGAAAAGTCTCTTCTATGTGATCTCCATAACATCATTGCTAAAGAGGAAGATTTTTAGAGACAAAGGTATTGGGCCATCTAGTTGAAAGAGGGATCTACCGTAATACAAAGTTCTTCCATATGACCACTTTAAAACATAGGATGAATAATAGAATCAAAGAAATTAAAGTGGACAATGTCAGCTATATGGAAGATAATGTCATGAGAGAGAAAGCAGTTGAGTTTTACATCACTCTTCTTAGGGAAACTTGTACCCTAAATTTCTAGAAACAAAATGAAATTCTTAGATGGATTCCATCCTTGGTAGATGAGTTTGACAATAAGGATCTTCTCAAGTCTGTTACTGAGGAGAAAATTAGATAGGTCATCTTCTCCTTTGATGGTAATAAATCCCTTGGACTAGATTGCTTCCCTCATCTCTTCTTTCAATTATACTAGAATATTGTGGCCAAAGAATTAGTTGCTAAGGTTAGAGAATTCTTTGGGAAAGGTAAAATTCTTAAAAAGTTGAACTCCACATTTTCAGTCCTCATTCCCAAGAAAGTTGGGGTATATTGCTTTGTGGATTTTTGATTGACCAGTTTGTGCAATTCTACCTATAAAATTTTTACCAAAATCATCACCTTTGGAATGTTCTAGTTGTTACCCAAGATCATCTCCATGCAACAAAGTAGATTTATGCGAGGAAGATAGATACTCAACTCCATAATATCTATCCATGAAGTAGTGCACTCATTGGAGGTCAACAAGAAGGATGATTTTGTCTTTAAACTTGATCTGGTGAAATCCTATGACCATGTCTCCTAGGATTTCCTCGTGAAAATTCTACAAAAAATTGCTTTGTAAAGAGGTTTAGGGACCTCATCTTGGAATGTATCTCTACTCCTAAGTTTCTGGTCATTATTAATGGAGTCCCTTTAGGATTCTTCAAAGCTCCAGAGGCATCCAACAAGGTGATCCTATCTTTCCCTTCCTCTTTATTATCTTTGTGAAGGCTCTTGGAAGAATATTTCAACATTTAGTTATGCTTTGTAGATTGAAAGGAGTGAAACTTTCTTCTGATGGAGACCTGATTACACATCAAAAAGTTATTGATACACTTGTTATGGGGGAAGGCTCAGTTTTAGAAACAAGAGAGATAAAATGCATCTTATTTAATTATGAAGAAGCTTATGGCCAGAAAGTCAACTTGATCATTTGAAAGTGTTATTTTCTTCCTCAACACTCCTCTTCAAAGTTAATTGAGGATTGCTTCTATTCTGGGATGTCAAATTATTGTTCTTCCCTCTATGTGTCTAGGTTTATCCCTTTTCATGGGAACTATCCCTGAAGTTTTTTGGAATAGCCTAGTGGATTGATTTAATTATAAATTGTTTAGGTGGAAAAGATCCATTTTAATTCAGGATGGTAAGTTACAGCTCATAAAGGACACTCTGCAAAACTTGCATGTGTATAGCTTGAGCCTATTTATAATGCCTACAAAATTTGTTGATAAAATTGAAAATATCAAGAAGAGGTTTCTTTGAACTAGCACAAAAGAGCATAAATGCCTTCCCTTGTTAGCTTGAGACCTTGTTTACAAGCCTAAAGTGAAGGGAGGACTGGGACTTAGAAAAATTAATGAGTTTAATTTAGCCTTGAATGCTAAAATTTCCTGGAGATTGATCAGTGAAAATAAGGAGTGGACTATAATTACTAGAAGAAAATACTTATAGGGAACTCCAAGAAATTTACTAGGGAATTATGATCACCCCTAGGGTTCAACCATATGGAAGAGTGCTCTACAAAGCAAATTTCTTATCAATAAGGGAACTAAGTGGAAATTGGGGTATGGTGTCTCAATTAGATTTTGGGAAGACATTTGACTAGGTAACATTCCTCTAAGCGATCTTGGTTTGACTACTTCTATTATGGATTTGTGCAAAGACTATTGGTTTTAAATTTTTAGACTATATCCAGCTTGTTGAGGGTTTTAGACATTGAAAAACTTTGGCCTCTTTTTTAGAAACCTTTAGAGATCCCCTCTCTTAGTTGGAATCATTACTTCTCTTAGTGCATATTCCTCAGTTGCTTTGTAGATATGAATTGATCTAGTGTACTTCCTCTTCATGTGCTTTCTCCGTTGCCTCTAAATTCATACTCGTTTTAGAACATGGTCCTCCCCTTTTTGGGCCAGCCTTTGGAAACCCCATCTTATTCCCAAAATTAATATTTTCTTTTGGCTCTTAGCCCAAAACAAGATCCTTACCATGGATAATCTTGTGAAAAGAGGCTTTTCCCTCCTGAATAGGTGCTTCTTATGTGAATGTGTGGAAGAGTCTTTTGGTCATTTGCTACTTGGGTGTTCCTTCTCTTGGGATGTCTGGAGTTAGATCCTTTCTCTTTTCCACCTTCTTTGGGTCTTCCCTTGGACTTATGTGAGTTTATTTCCCAATGGTCTCCCCCCTTTTGTAAGCCTACCTTGAAATCCTTGTGGGACTTGGTTGGTTATTCCACATGTTGCCTGGGGCATATGGAAAGAGCGTAATAACCAAACTTTTAGAAATTTGAAGTGTTCTTTAGAAAGGTTCATCTTCAAAATCTCTTCTTACATCAAAGAAAACTAGGTAGAGATTATTAGATCAAAAGGGACTTCAACTTCCATGACCCCTCTTTCTAACTTAGATCGTGACATAGATAGGAGTTAGAATCTTAACTATAATATCTCTTCAATCTTCAAAGGTAAAAAGACCCATAGGCTAAACATTTCATGGTCTCCACTTATTTTTAACTAGGTCAAACTAAACTTTGATGGTGTAGCAAAGGCAATCTAGGAGCTACAAGCGGTGGAGGTGTCTTAAGAGATATTAAAGGTAAGCCTATAGTTACATGTGCTATATTTCTTGGAACCCAAACTAGCTAGTATGCAAAAGCTTCTACAACTTACAATGCCCTCAAGTTGGTGCATCAGCTAGGGGTTCAAAATTTAATTATGGAGGGAGACTCCCTTAACATTATAAATTGCCTTCTTAAAAAATTCCCCCTAGTTGATCTATTGAGAGAATTATCAATGAATCATGGGATATTATCAATATATTATAGTTGGTTTCCCTCAAACATGTGTTCAGAGAAGCGAACGATGTGGTTGATAACTTGGCTAATTGGGGTGTGTTTGAGCAAAGTTTTACATTTTGGTCAACAAGTCCCTTCCCCAAGGAAATTGAGGCATTATATCAAAATGACATTCCTAATCATTCATGTAAAGGGGCTTGTGGAGAACCAATGATAAGTACCTTGCAATGATGACTTACAATTCTTATCTCAAGTGGGAGTCTACCATATTGATGAGTGGTCTTATCAATAGGATTTCTAAAAGTGGAGAAGATTTTTATCAACTATTTATAGCCAAAAGCCTCATAAAACTAAAAGAGAAGTCTAAGATTTGGTGGGGCTAGATTGCTAGAAAACTCATGTGGAAAAATTAGAATGACAAAAGAATAATGGGTATTGATAGGAATAGGGTGGAACTCATCAATTTTGGGAAATGGAAAAGTGACAATAGAATTTAGAAGATTCTCAAGAAAGCAGGGTTTTTAACCTTCATAGAATGATAGAGAGGAAATGACATTGTTCTTACTAAAGAGTTTGCCAAGAGTTATAATAACAGAAGGGTGAAGGTTAAGGGTTTGGAGTTCAAGGTCATGGAAGAACTAGTGGCTAAAGAAATTGGAATCTCACTCGAGGGAGCTAAATTCTTCAAGGACAGGAGATTGAGTGAGGAGGTGATGGCTACTTTCCTCAATAAAGACACTAAACTAGAGAATTTGCACTTAGGGTATGCAAGCAACACCATCTATTCTCCATGGAATGAGATAGCCATGTGCATAATGAGGTATGCCACCCTTGAAGGGCATTTTAAATCTATTTATTCTTACGATTTTTATCTTCTCAATCACTTTAGAAGGGATAGGCCCATCTCCTTCCCCTACTATTTGATTCCCTCCATAGACTAGTCAATGAAAGACTGTAAAAAATCCTCAGAGGCTATTCCCATACACAAGGGGTTGATGCTCTTGATTGTGAGCCATATTAAGACTCTCTACCCCTTATCCATCAACTAATTCACAAGAAAAAAAGAAAGAAATGGGTGGTGGAGAACTCTATTTTATCTTCTCAAGAGACAGAGGAGGAGGAAAGTAGCTAGAACAAAAATGGGTTAGATTCTGATTTGGATTCTAGCTACCAAAATTCCTTGGATACCAAAGTTACTAGTAAAAGAAAAAGAGGTGATGAGTAGTTCTCAAAGGGGATCCTTCTTGACACACCTCTAAAAAGGAGTGATAGTCCTAGTATCCTTGAGAAAGGAAAAAGATAAATCCTTCCTCGAACCTACCATGAGAGTCCCCTTTCCTAGTATAGATAACCCATGCCCCCAAATCCTTAAGGAACCTAGCATCCCTCACCCCAACCCTTCAACCTTGAAGGAGGTTGCAAACGATTTACATGTGCTCAGCCAAAATGTGTCCACTCTACACTAGACCTTCAACATGTAGCACAAATGGATGAAATAGTTCTACATTGAAATTAAAAAGCTAAATTTAAAAATGGAAACCATTACCAAGAAATAGAGTGGGAAAACTTAGCTGCTTTTGGATGAGGAGAGGAAACTATTTTAAATTTGGGAGGAAATCCCTTATGTGAACAAATTATAGGTAGAGGTCTCTAATAAAAAAGAGAAGATATCCATCCTTGAGGAGGAATTCACTAAGGAATAGGAAAACCAACATGCTAGGATTATTGTTGTAGAAGAGATCATCAAAATCAGTGAAAATATCAACAAACTTGTGAAGGCTAACTCTAGGGAAAATTTGGGGAATCAGAGTGCTAGTCTAACTATTCAGGGGAAGAAAATTGAAGACACCGAGCCTAGTTTGAGGACCAAAAGAATTAAAAATAAGATCAATGAGGGAAACAAGAAGGACCAAGCACTTCAAGGCATCAATATCTACATGGAGGACCTAGAAGCTACCAACACCCTTAAGGAGCTCAAACTATCCTTTGTTGTTGTTTGTTTTCCTATCTTTCTCTATTCTATTGTAGTCTACGTGTTGTTTGTTGTTGGGTTTGTGATGTGAGTCAGTTGCGGCTTAGCTAACATTTTTTTGTTTGTAAAGGGTTTCCAGGGCCCCTTCAAAACCTATCTTTTACCCCTATTTTATAAAAAAAAACATGTTTTGAATTTTAAAATGGTATAACTAGTAGAATATAGAACTTTTGGTATAGTTTATGTTTATAAATTTATATTTTAAATCAAATTAGTTGGATATAGTTTTTTAATAAATTTAAGAGAATAATTTAACCGCTCAAAAACAGTCTTAAAAATAAGGTCGATAGGCCTCCACTTTTACTATAGTAAATTAATTTTTTATTTATTTATTTTTTCCACTTAGTTAACTTGAATATCTAGTGCATGGAAAAAAAAATTATTTTTGATAAGTATTTATATTTTAATAAATTTTAAAGTCAAATTTATTGAAAATGTAATAGTTTCATTGAGCCTCCACTTCATGTCTAAACTATTTATCATAAACAAAAAAGTTACACCTTTGTAGAGAGGATTCTCTCCTCTACTATGCCATATTTCTCTTAAATTTTTAAAATAAAATTTACTATACTTTTTTGAATTTCCAATTAGCCTTATGCTTTATTATAATGACCTAGTTGTAGTAAATTAAAAATAATAATAATAAAACTAGCTAAAATATTAAAAAATATATTCTTAGATTCTAGGCTCAAAGTCCAATCAAGCAATATTTTAAGTTTTTTTTTAATATAAATACCTAGTTGAAGAAATCTACATTAGAAATTGTAGTTTGATTAAATTTGAAAAAAAGTGGGACCTAAGCTACCACATAAGCTACCAAAGTTTTGAGTGAACCTATTTCAACTAAAACCCTTTCAATCGAAATTGGTTTAGCTGAAACCCATGCTTAAGGTTTCATGTTTAGTACTTAAGGTTGATATGATCAATCAAATTTATTTATGTCAAGTGATATGAAGAAATTAGTTGGGATAACCAATTTATTTATATCAATAGATATAAATTAATCTAGTATGTATTGATTTCAAGAACTATGTATATTTATGATAGACATTGATATATAAAATCAATTTATATTGATTGGTATAAAGATTTTATTTATATCAATTGGTATAAACCATTTGACTAAAATCTTTTTAAGAAAAAGGTTTTTTTCCCAAAGCACATGGCACTATAAGAACTAAGAAAGTGTATGGGCCTAGATGACAAACTGATGATATGATGTAGATCTATCTCATGGCCCATAAAGGCATGAATTACAATCCTCTCAACAATCTCACACTTGATGATATGTTCCCTAGTGTTTTTACACCCTTGACAATCTTTGTTAGCCTCCAAACTAAGTTCTAGATCTTTACAATTGCAAGACAACCCTTTTCATATCTGCAATAGTAGAGTTGCTCAACAGACCCTATAGTTGCCCAAGAAATTTGTCCTTAACTTCCAAGGTCACCTAGGCAACTTTCCCTAGCAAAAGAGGTGACCTTGTTGTGTTTTGGCATGCATTAATTCTTTCAGTTTGACTCAATTTACTTCCATTTTTAGTTTTTGATTGAGATACCCTTCATGTACAATTGATCCATCACTTTCACTAACTATTTGTTAACTTCCAATCACCATTTTCTTAACTCCTAATCAATATGTTGTAATCTTTAATTCAGTCTCTTGTCCTCTCCTCTTTAGCTTCTATAATCTTCCAATCAACTCTCCAATTCACTCCCCAATCACCCCCACCATTGGTGTTGATTTTCTACCTATAAATATCCCCCCTCCTCTCTTGTTTTAGGGGAGGCTGAGAATTATTCATGCATTCTTGTTTTTATTTGTTAGGATCTAATTCATCTCTAGAGGATTCAAGCTTATTCATAGCAACCCCCATAGCATTTTTATGATCGTATAGGACTTTGTGAGACTTATTCTTATATTTTTCTTCTTATAAGCCACATTCAATTCAATTTCCCTCATATCCCTTTATTTATCCTTGTCATCAAGGGAAGGATCCCATTGTTGCAAATGAGGAGATAATTGGTAATGGATCTCTTAGGACACAAGCCTGACACCTATGCCCTTCATATATTCACAAGTTCTTTTCAATTATTTCAATTATAATTAGTACATTCTCTGACCCTTGGAAAATTAAATTTTTCATTTTTATCTTCTCTTAGTTAGTTTAGAATTTATTGCTTTCTAGATCTAGATTTACTTTTTATTGCACTTAGAGTAATTGAATTTCACTTTCTTAGAATAATTCGCATTAAAAAATTGAAGCACAAAACAAAAAATAACATAGCAAAACTACATTTAGGTAAAAGTCATTTAGATTTGCATTGAGGAAAGACTGTCATTTTCATTTTTAATTATAATTAGATCATACTTAAAAACTGGGAAAAAGAACAAAAAGAAGCTTGCATTCATTTAGAGTAATTACATTTAGAAATTCATATAATTTTTTAAAAAGAACATTAAAAACAAGAAGAAAATCCCTATATCCCATCACAAGGCACACAACATTTTAAATAATCAAACAAAGGAAATGCCTCAATCCCATCACAAGGAATGAAACACAAAACACCCTCAAATGAAAACAAAATATCCATTTCCTCAACTTAACACTCGTTGTACCTTGGAGTGAAGGAAGATTGGATCAAAACAATCTTAGAAGAGATAAGAAAAAAATTGGCTAGTTTAGGAAAACCCTACTAAGGAAACTACCCAAGAACAAATAGAAATCTTGAGGTTGATAGAACAAAAAAATGATCGAGAAGACAAATAGAGGAGCTTCACAATAGAGAACTTGAACAATGGAGACTAGACACAATTCACTTCTTTGCAACAAGCAAACTAAATAGACTAAGAGAAAGTGACCCTTTAGGTCACATACTGAATAATGATAACCACACCAATTCAATGATTTCATCAACAACATCCAAACCATAATAATTAAAAACCATGCACATAAACAAACAACACAATCAACACAACTTCCATCCATGACATTCTACTTCCCCATGAATAGAACAATGACTGAATCACACCAGGCTCAACTAGCTCCTACCATGAGAGGAGTTACTAGGTGAGTTCCATCCTCAAGGGTTTGGTTCATGTGCTGCATTAGGGTTTGAATCACTCATGTTGTGGGTATGTACACAAAGATGGGGGACAAAAAAGTGGCCAAAAATATTTTTAGTTGAAATAAGTAATAATGTAATCACATTACAAAAACCATAACATACTTGCACTATATGCTCTTACATTATGACTTGGTAGTGATCAATCTTAAGGCTTAGTCACTACCAAGCTAGAGAATGAGCATTTTATAATGTGCTGACATCTTAAACTAGTTAAAAGGAAAAACAACACACCCACAAGTTCATTCTGCCAATTTCCCCAAAACATGAATGTGTTTTTCTATGAGCATATTTCTAGCCTCTTAGAGCTATTTAGATGAAGGAATCATGTTTCCATGATGTGAAAGAGGTAATTTCATTAGACTTTTTAGCAATTTAAATTAAAATGAAACATTTTTATTTTTCATTTGTGTTGATTCATTTCTTCAAAATTTTCAACAAATCAAAACCCCTCAACACCTCCAAACCCTCATTCACCTAATGAAACACATGAGGAAACTATTTCTAATGAGAAGGCATAGAATCCCCACCCCCTCAAAATCCTCCATCCATTATGATGCATCCTTGTGAGACCCAAGAAAATATATTAGTGAAAATTGAACAAACTAAAAGAGCTACAAACATTAGTAGAAACATTAAAAAATCCAAATGTAATGAACACACATTAGAGAGCTCTTGTAACATCCTTGGAAGATATAATTTATCACATAGATTCAGTTAGTAGCCAAATAAACACATGGGAAAATTGTAGGGAGAATCCTCAGCAATATTATTCTTTAAAACTATCATATAAACAAGTAAAAGAGAAGAAAATAATGAAAAACAATTTATGTGTATTATTTTTCAACCCTAGAACTAATGATCCCATGCACACAAGTCACAAAAAATTTCCTATTCATTGGTGCCAACACCAAGGAATAAAGGATAGTTTTTGGGATAGGTGGTGGATGGTTTTTAACCATCCCCCCTGCAACAACAATAAACTACCTCAATATTTCTTGAGGAAACTCTATTGCAAGTTTTTCCTTAATAAAATTTTAAATTAGTTTGATGTGCATGATTTTTAGGGTAGAGGTAAAGGATCTACACAAGATAGAGATGGGGCACATCATTCCTAGGACCAACTAGTGAGACCCCTTTTCCCACCCATCTATTCAACATATCACAATCCTTTTTGTTGTGAAGGAGAGTGTTAAATGGAGACCCTACAGTTCATTAGTTCTCTCACACAAACCTTGTTACAACATATAAGACATCTTTCATAGGGTGATGAGGGTGATCCTTCTAAGCGTCGACTCTCACCACATATTTGTCATGCTTGTGGATCAACATGTGATTATGGGTTTTAGGATTTTTTGATGAGGAATACAACACATGATGTACATGGTCATTATGTTTGTACACATACCAAAGAGTATGCTCCACATTTTGAGGAGTATGCTATCACAAGGCCGAGCACATGATACATCTATAGTATGGTCTTGATAGATGAGTTTCTAGGTGTGACCTTTGGTATTGATCGACAGGTAATTTTCAATAAGGTTGTGCAATTTAGTATATTTCCTATTGAAATATATAATTAACTATATTAATCCATTATGAATGAAAATTAATATAAAAAATTGTGTGTATTATAAAATTCTAGGGTCAAAGTATTCATCATGCATCTAGTATCCATTCATCACATGGTTATGTGGGAATGTCAAGTTCACAGGTATGTAATTTGTAACAAAATAATAAATATAATACATGTGGATTTTTTCGTCATATATCAATGGTAATCTTAAATGACAATTTGATGATGAACAGGTGGATGTTAGACCTCCGACATCAGGACATGTCGGTGGAAGTAGTTAGATATCAACTTTTATTGAGGTAAGTTTTACTATTATTTAATCATTATGTATGTAAATAATGTTGTTCCTATTTTTAGTTGATGACATTAGTATAGAATCCTGTTGTATATTCATGGAACAATGAAGATGGGTCATGCTACAACAATGTTTTCCTTAATGCCTTTGATAGAGGTATGAGCCAGTAATGCAAATGTCATTATGTATTTATTGTTTTATCTCACATCATTTAGTGTAAACAAATGATATTTATCTTTATTCTAATTTACTTCTTCATGCTTGTCACAGGAGGTCACAAATCCACTTCATGTACCTACCCCTTAGATGGATGAAAAGAAGAAATATATGGTTGAGGAGGATAATTGGCTTGCAGTAAGTGATTATTTACTTATGTCATCTTATATTTCATGTTTTCTATATTAATGTGTATATTATTTAATTTTATTAATAGGTGGATCTACAAAAAATTTTGAGAGGAGGTACAATTGATGGAGGAGAGATTAAATTATGATATTGGTTCTCCATCTTCCCAACATAGCAAGAGTTGTTGATTATTCCATGACACTCCATAGGTTCTATGTTTGGACCTTTTTTTGTATGCCTTCACAACATGTAGGTGTAGACTTGCATTTTGCCAATGTATATCATTGTAAACCTATATGGATTTGTATGCATACATTTTTTTTACCAATATATATCATTGAATGCATATATGGCTAGGTTTATACATTCATTGTGTTCCTATTTGGCATTATAGGCCTTATGATATTATATACCTTAATGGCCTTATTGAGATCAATGTATATTAGTATTTTGCCTGAATTGACGACTTAAATGGTTTAAATTATTTAAGTGGTTTGAATAATAAGGCTTAAGATTACAATTATTGTTGGGAGTGATCATAAGTGTTTTATATAGTTTTAACAATTACTTGAAACTTAAGATTGTTGCATTCATCTAACAACACTAAAACATAGTGGTAGCTAAGTAGACATGCATGGAGTTAGGTTTCTTGTGATTTGTGAGTTGGATGTATCATTATGTGTATTGTCAAATAATTGTCATAACTACCTTAAAAGATAAAGATCATGTGGAAAATAAGTACTAAATTAACACAAATTATTGCTTGATTTCAAGGATTAACACAAACTATGTCAATTTACATAGTTTAATTTTGGTTTGGGATTTTGATTTGAGCACTTATTGTGTTAAATGAAATTTATGACATAAAGAACTTGATGGAACTTAGTAATTTCCTCTTTGGTAGGCTCATCATCTTCATTATCTTCCTTCATGATTACGTTTCTCTATATCAGAAGATTTATTAGATAATCCTCTCCTCCAATGCAATGCCATCAAGGTAGTAGATTAGAGTCATGGAGCTCTTAGGACAACAAATGATCAAATCTTCACTTCATATCAGAAACACATCTTGATAAAAATGACCTAAACATTAGGAAAAATTAGGGTGTTCCATTAGTCAAATAGTTGTGCAATCAAAGCACAAAAATCATAAAATTCTTCACGAAAACAATTTGTTTTAATCACTAAATTGAAACAATAGAAACACATTTAGAACCTTAAGTTTTGTTAACATTGGAATTATGTTCCATGAGACCACATAAACATGCTTGGATTTCAATAATATTCTTCTCACTAGTCTCTTAGTCATGCTTTCTAAGACTACACGACCTCTCAACCTTAAGACTCAAACCATGACCAATTTGCTATGCAAACTAGGGAAGATCTTAATTACAATGTATCACCTATAGCCTCTACCCTACTTTATTTTCAAAGTTAGATTTGATATCATTTCTTTAATAACAACCAAATAGGGTGTATCCATTGGCAGTCCCACCTAATTTGGCATCTTACTTTTTGACCATTCTCCCAAAACTAATCTCAATAAACCCCTAGATTACACTCTTCATGTTGATAATTGTGATTTTTGTGCAACCAAGAATTATCTCCATGGATTACCAATCATAGGTTTTCATAAGTTATCTAAGAGTTTCCTTTCCCAACCACAAGTTGTATATGAGGTTCTTCTACAACTATACAACTCCATATGTTCTCTATTTTCCTACATATTTATATCATCACACAAAATATATCCTTCTAAACTTTAGGCTTACAATCATTTTTTAAGTTCAAATGACATTAATTTCATCTTTCATGGTAGGTGTAAAGACAATACTACAAGGCTAATCACAATCAAAGGCATATAATTATGTTTGATAGAGAAATTTGATCACATGAAAGGGAGATCTTTGCCAATAAGAGAGGGGTTTCCTGACTATCATCTCAATCATAGTCCCAATAGACCCACCTTATCAAATCTCAGATTGTCCAAGGTGTATCTAATATCACAAGATCCAAAAGAAGGCAATAACATGCTTGAAATCACAAAACCAAGGTTCTAGATGCTTTATGTCAATTAACTAGGCAATCTATGAATCTTTCAAAATACGTTTCTTCTTCATACTTAACCATGGATTTTTCTAATATCAATGTGGTGATCTCAAGACACTATACATAATCACATACAAGTCAAATTTCATATATATTATAGCTAGGACAAATTTGATCTTGTGTTAGGGTAAAGTCTTGAGTGAAGATTAAGAGATAAACCATTGAAAACCAACATGTTCTTATCTCTTCATGTCTTCAAAAGTAACTTTGATAGATCTAAGAGACTTGGCTTTAGGTGGCAAGAGTAGTCATTCTAAATAGGTTTTCTTGATGAATCTTGTAAATGGACAAATGATTTAGACCTCTCTTTTCCCTCTCATGAAGATTTAATGAGTTTCCCATTAGCAACCAAATCTTCAATTTAACATAAAATCCTTGATTTTGTAACATGATTTCCATAATAATAATTTGAGCCTCTAAAATCTATAGGAATCCCTCTTATTATTGTCCTCTCTCTGCATCAAAAATAATAAGAAAAAAGTGTTAAATCCATAAAGATATACATGTATGAACAATAATAAATCTATCTCAAAATGTCCAACACTTGCCTATTAAACCAAAAAAGACTAAAACCATCACATACATCAATGTTGTTGTAACTAGGTCTTCAACATGCCCCAATTTATTAAATCTCTTCTCAAGTATATGAATATATTTTTAGCCTATGGAAATTGTTAACATTAAGACTAGCATTAATGACAAAGTAAGGACATAGAGTGCTTGCATCTTGTTTTTGCACTTTATTGGTCTATAATCTTGTTAAGAGTTAAAACAATAATTTTTCATTTTTTTGGATTGTCAAGTTGAACCTATGACAAGAATTAAAGATCAATTTTTTATTTAGAGAGTAAGTAGCTTGTCATTTATTTTACTAATATTATGAGATGTAGTAATTCATAGTTATTGTCATCCTACTTGTTGTGTAGTCAAGTTCATGCATGTGGCTATGAGAATGGAGTTAGGCATTTCTTATGGGGGGCCCTGCCTAACCTATATGCTCCTAATTATCATGTGCATGCTATGATAACCATAATTGTAATGGGTTGTGCAAGGAAGAGT
The DNA here is from genome assembly GCA_027924645.1 of Cunninghamia lanceolata. Taxonomy (NCBI): domain Eukaryota; kingdom Viridiplantae; phylum Streptophyta; class Pinopsida; order Cupressales; family Cupressaceae; genus Cunninghamia; species Cunninghamia lanceolata. The sequence goes on along the minus strand of BSBN01000983.1, from coordinate 350,684 downwards.
TTAGTGATTTAAGTTAAGGGGTACTCTTAATGAAGAACTTGAGGTATTATGTGAGTTTTGTCTTTACCCAAGTACAATTGTATTGTACTTAGTACTATGTAGGTAAGTTGTGCCCATAATACACAATAGTATTGTGTCATTCCAGCTGCCAAGTTTAATGATACATAGTTAGTGTCTTAACTCCAATACCTTGCCTAAGGTTAATTCTTATGGGATTATTTAGTTGTAAGATACTAGGCCTCTAGTAGCATTCACCAGCCACCATGATGTGTTGGCAATATTGGTTTGGCCTCATGAGGTGTAGAAGAAAAAATATGGCTATTGGAACCTTTACATTGAATGTAATTAAGGTATTTTGCAAGAATGTATTCACTGTCGAAACAGTCAAATGGTTTGGAGTTGACATAAACTAATATAAGATATTGTAGATGAACTCAACATCCACCTATAGGTGCAAATGAAAATTTTCTACGTGCCACAAATTTTAAGAATCTCTGTGTCAAAGTGTGACACCTTTTTGCTCTTAGGGCCCTTAAGAGACTTTCTTAATGCAATGTAGCTCAGATGGATTGGGAGGCCTAGGGAATAAAATAAGACCTCCACTAGAATTCACCCACCCACCCCAATGTGTTGGCACTATCAATTCAGTTCCATGAGGTGCAAAATAAAAATATGGTTATTTCCACATTTACATTGAAGGTAAATGAGGAATTTTGTAATGCATTCATTGTCGGCATAGTCAAATAGTCTAGATTTGGTAGAAGCTAAGATAGGCTATTGTAGACAAACCTTGCATACACCCATAGGTGTGAACAAAACATTTCTAGGTATCATGGATGTTGAGGATCACTGCGTCAAATTTTAACACCATTTTGCTCTTAGGGCTCTTAAGAGACTCTCTCAATCCAATATAGCCTAGAAGGATTAAGATACCTAGGGAATGTAATGAAGACTCTAATAGCATTAACCTACCCACCTTAATATGTTGGCCCTATCATTATAGTCCCATGAGGTGTGGAAGAAAAAATATGGCTATTGGAACCTTTATACTGAACATAATTGAGGCATTTTGCAAGAATGCATTCATTGTTAACATGATCAAATGGTCTAGAGTTGATAGAAACTAAGATATCCTATTGTAGATGGACGTAACATCCACCTATCGGTGTGCACAAAACATTTCTAGGTGCCATGAATTCTAAGAATCATTGTGTTAAAGTTTGATAACTTTTTCCTCTTAGGGTTCTTAAGAGACTCTCTCAGTCCAATGTAGACCGAAAGGATCAGGAGACCTATGGAATGAATGAGGTCTCCACTAGCATTCACCTATCCAGCCCAATGTGTTGTTACTATTAGTTTAGACCCACGAGGTGTGGAAGAAAAAATATGTCTATTTGTGATGCAGGAGCATCTGGGTCCACAAGTAATCAACATCAACTAAAAACATTTCAGGTTTTCAGTTTCAGTTCAGTTTTAGTTGTGTTTTGTCTTCTTTTGTGTTGGTTTTGGGTAGTTTGCTTCAAGAAGATTTTTTAGTCTCAAATTGGCCAAGTGAAGGGAATCATCTTGTAGAGACCCAATTGGGTATCTCCAATTCAATTTTGGTGAAGTTTGGGTGAAAATTGGCTAAGTTAGAGCCAGTCAGAGAATTTCTTAGTTCGCAAACTGTTCAGTTCACTGATCCATCAATTTGTCGTCAACCCAGTTAGCTGATGAGCACTTTTGCTAAAAACTCTTTAACACAAGTTTCATTTTCCAAGTTTGACTAAGGGGAGATTTTGGTTGGTAAAGTTTCTAGTTCAAAAACTATTTAATTCGCCGATGGCTTGGTTTGCCAACAGGCAATGTAGCTGATAAGCTTTGGAGTGTGATCACATTTTTCATCAAAAATGAACTTTAAGAAAATCTTCTTCAATATCAAAAATGTTTGAAGAACTTGAAAACTTCACTTTTTGCCAACAACTTTTAGTATCATAAAAAAATCTCCAGTTTACAAACCCTTAGGTTCACTGATGCCCTACTTTCCCGATAAAAGCTTTAAGGTTGGAATCAAAGTTCACTTCGTTCATTCTTCGACTAGTTTGTTTTTTCCAAAAAATTACTGACATGCTGACAAAGAGTTCATGAAAGATGAGTTTTGCCGATAAAGGGAGTTTAGTGACTTAAGGTAGTATATCGGAAAACTTCCTAGTTTGCAAACCAAATAATTCAATGATAAAGTGGTCACTGCAACCCTAAGTTGTGAAGTGTTGCCTTTGCTGACAACTTCCTCATAACACCGATAATGATGGTTCTTGAAAAGGGAACTTTGTTGGGAGGACTCCATGGTTCATGGAGAGAGTATTTTTCTGATGATTTTCCTAAATTTTGCATATGTGTACAAGATCTGAAATATATATTGGAGGATTTGTCGATAGGATGTATACACCGAAGCCTTGTGGGTTCTAATGAAATCTGGTTGTTCAGTGGATCTTTGATTTCCTATTATGGATGTTGGAATTACAATGACTATTTAGTTCTTTAACCGATTGATGATGGTTCAACTTCTTTTTTGGAGCATATAAATGCTTTCATTTGATCAGAATGGGGGTTGGCCATTGAGAGAAGGAAGAGAGGCTCATCTAGAGAGTAGGAGAAAACTTGCAGAGAATGCAAGATAAGGTGCATGAGGGTGCAAAGTGAAGGGAGAGGTTGGAAGCCTTGCGAGGCTACGAGACTGTGGGAGATTATGCAGATCTAGAGGAAAGTATGCAAATGTGTAGAGGATGGCTATTGAGAGCCAAGAGTTGTAAATTTTATTATGCAAACTTTATTCTTGCCGTGTTAGATAAATTTTGTAATTGTGCAACATTGTTGAATATAATTTTTAGATTTGAATGCATAAATTATTCTCTGTATATTTTAGTTTTGTGTATTTGTCAACTGTGTCAAATGGTATCAGAGTCAGAGGTCTTGAGTTTGTGGGTAGAGCATCAAACGTGAGGCAGTCTGCACCAGGACCTGCAGGTGGTAGTGGAAGTGGTTGTGTTGTCTGAGGAGCTCGAGAGAATTGTTACAAGTATGCGAGGAGTCCTGAGCAATTGAGAGATAAGAGAAGACATTGAAGCTACAAGAGAGTTGATTGTGAGAGTACATAACTAGAAAGAGTTTTTTGAATTGATGTGTACCTGTAAGTGTGTGCAGGTTACAGAGAGTTGGTTTTGTGAGTGTGCTTGAAAAATTGCAAGCAACATTGGATTCAAAACTTGCAAGAAACATTGGATTGTATTCAAACCAAAAGTCTTGAGCTACTGATTTAAGTGTTGCACGTAGAGAATTGATGACTGTAATTTCTAGTAAAAACATTATCACATAGAAGACAAGTTCAAGCAATTACCGAATTAATAAATGTATCTAGGAGAATTATTCAAAGATATATCAAGAAGAGAAACATATTAGATGAAAACATTGAAAATAGCTGGGTAAATATTTGTCGAGTCCCTCGAAAAGATAGAATTTTAGAAAATGTAAAACAAAAGGTAATTGGATATTGGACCAACCAATCCCATGTTTCTTCCAATACAAGGGACACTATACAAATAAAAGGTGAAGATGGCACAAAAATTTGTCATCCAAAAGATTTTATAGATACAACACAAAGTGAACTTTTTGAAGCATTCAAGAAAGAATTTTCATAGGTGAAGATTTATCAAAGGATGTTTGAGAGTTTACAATCATGTTTCATATGTATAAATAAGTACGTGAAACTTGTTGTCGAAATCATGTTGAACTTCATCTACACTTACAATCATATAAAACATTATAGTAATAGTTAATCCAAATATAGCCATCCCTGAAAGTACAACACAATATGTGAAGTCTATCATATGTGAAAAATTAGAAGATTCAGATGAATTTAGTGTATAGTGTATAAAAAATATATGTGTAGATTGTGAAAATTTATAGGAACTTTTACAATTTGAGAATATTGATCATTCAATGCAAGTTATGTGGAAGATATTTGAATGTGAGAAATACTCAACGAAGTCAGGAGTTGAGTCCAAATTTTTTTTTGAAAGAGAGTGAATTTCCCTAAAGTGGAGGTTGTCTATTAAAGATCATGAAAATATTTTAGAGATAATACAAATAAAGAGGATCTGAATTATATGTACCAAGAGCTTTAAGCTATTTACATATTTTCTAGTCATATATACATGTTGTAATATTCAAGGACCTACTTAAATATTTTATAAGAATTAATTTAATTTCATTCCATTTAATGTAGTTTGTTTTTTTTTATGTATTTTATGTTTATAATTTACATATATACATGTACATGTATGTTTCTAAATGTTCACATGTTTACTTAAATATTAAAATTCATGTGTCACCTAGATTTATGATCAATGTACATGTCTTGACTTTAAGATATATTGTACAAATTAACTATAATACATCTAAGTTTGTACATGATATGACCTCTAAGATCAATTTGGAATGTTTGTATTTAGTTACTTGTAACAAGTACCCTATGATTTGGAGAGGATTTCAAGGTAAAGTTGTCACTTGGAATTTTGGTAGGAATTCTATAATGGTTTGATTAAATTATATATATTATTGTTTGAAACATAGTTTCAAGGCATATATATCTTCCTCTACTTGGTGCAACATGTGTGCTATGAGATTTAAGGCCTTCATCAAGGTTTATAACTGCAACTGGACATCATACCTACAAGGTACATATTAGACGTGGATTTAAAGGCCTTAGTGACCTTTGATAAGCTAGAGACTAATGACAAGAAGGTGACAACATTAAAGGGGGTATGCTTATCACAAGTATGCTTCACCTATTGTCTTTGGATGTTTTCATAGCCCTTTCCTTTTTAGCCTTTTCTTCCAATTTAGTGCCTTGTCCTTGCTTATCATTTTACACCCTTTTTCTACATATCCATTATTGACATTGGATTCATGCTCATAAATTGAGTTTGACATGGTTTAAGTCACCATGTAATTTAGGTGACTTAGGAAAGCTTTATCATTGCAAGCTTAAAAATTGGATGATTGTGAATTGATATCTAAGCTCAAGATGAAATGGTTGAGTGTTTGGTCTTAATTCTTGAAGTGATTTTAATTTTTTAAAATAACATAATCTCCTAATTTGTTTATGCCCATGTGTTTCCCTAAATTAAAGTTCAATAAATGTTGTATGCCCACATGAAATAAATTCATGGGGTGAACTTGAAGCCATGCAAACCTCAGTACTCTACTCCATAATATTGAGAATAGTGTCTATCATGATGCAAACCATATGTATTCAGATAACTATGGTGCCATCTATATTTTCAAAAATGAATCCCCTTATCAAGTATGCACCTTGTAATGTCCTACCATGAAACCCTAGAGATAAGTTTAACTAAGAAATAAAAAGGGATTTTTTTTTTTAAATAGAAGAAACGATAATGAAACATAACATAAACTAATAGCAACAAAGTTAAATTATCATCTCCAAGGATTACATAGCTACATTATAGCAATTTAACAATAATCAACAACATGCATAGCTCATTCAAGTAAACCAAATGATTCAAACTAACATTTTTCATAACAACATCTGATAAATACATCAAAATTTGCAATGAAGATTACATGTACAATATAGTTTATCTTACAAGAGGAAATACATAATTCATTGATACCAAAGCTCTTTTTCTAAATACATCAAATTACATAATGAATTCTACTGATACAAAGATCTAGATGCAAATAGTACAAATATCTGTCTTCAAATACAGGTGCAGAACTGGAATCCACTATGAGAGATACATATTTCATACATATGAACCATGGCACCAGAATACCAATGGAAGAATGCACAACCACCCAACCATGTGGAACCCTGAGGTCCACCCCGCATGCTAGGAGATAACAATGAGGTCCCACAATTACAACCGTCAAGATGGCAAATACAAACAGGTAAAAGACTAACACGGGTTCCAACAACACAATCAAAATAAATAACACAAGTAGCTCAATCAATGCTCCCAGAGGCAAGTATGAATAATGAGGAAAGAACACAAAGAGGGAAAACTAATCTGTAGTAGGTAGAGTGTCATCACATGGTCCTAACATGAGTTATCCTGGCCGTATCTCACTAGACGTCGGCCCCCATCTATGGTTATCCTGGCAGTCTCTCACTAGACGTCGACCCCATAGGGTGACACATGCGGAACCAACTTTCCTTTCATGAAGACAAGGAAGTCAATCATGCCAACCAGGCCTTCTCATCCCATCCTTAGCCTAAATGAGCGCTACAGGCATGGGTGAGGCATCCAATTATCTTATTTAGTGAGGTAACTACCCATCCCCCTAGGTTAATTATTAGGTTATCACTTGATTAACAACTTTTAAAGGGTTATCCTGGCAGCCACTTTGGGCACTGACCCCACAATGAAAGCCACTCCCCTACATGCATCTAGTATCCCTATCCATCCAACAAAAAAAACTAAGTGACCACTTAGACGGTATGAATTAACACAGTTCTCAACGTGATGCATTTACAATGCAAAATACACATAATTTCACGTCTCATAGAGCAAGGTAATACCCATCTTGCATAATCATCATATCCTAATGAATAAAGACACTGAGCAAGGCATTATCCATCTTGCATATGTATCATACCAACATGAATAGGAGACAATATTTCAATAATGCATTTCATTCAACTCACATGATGCACACATGGCCAACCCCCACACAAACACACTCTCCTAGGTCTCTAGAATCAACCTATTAAACTCATCTCCCCATGTCACAAAAATCTTACATAAGCTTACATAGATGACATTCATCTAAACAGTTCCATAAACACTTAAGCCATAAAACAAGACATATTGTCTAATATAAGCAAATACTTGTCACTTAACAACCAAGAAGACATTTCTTAGATAAGACATTATCCACTACAATAATCATAATTAAGAAACCATCATCTCTAGAGAACTAGTTTCTATGAATTCATTAAGTAACAAAATGCTAAATAATTGATTCATCTGGCAAAATATTGAAATTACCACTTACACAAGATTAAAAGATAAACAAGTCATCTTAAATTGAAATCATATATCTAACGAAGGGGTTTATCTAACAACTATAATATTCTAACCTTTAACTCATACCGACTCAATACCCTCAATCCAAGCTAGACATGCTACTATGCATTCCATATCCTAGCATGACTTTACTTTAAGTTATTAATGGCATTTAATATATATTAGATTATAAGGAATTCCAAGAGTATCTAGACTATCATATATTTATTTAGTTCTTAAACAAATCATCTTAATCCAACATTAAGTGAATCAATCTCATCAACTTTGCACAAATATACTAATTATTAACTTAGTCCTTTACATAGGAAAGTAGTCATCACAAAAATAACATTATTTATAAGCCCAGTCAATTTACCTCTAATGGATTCTATAATAGCATTAAAATTCTATGAACAAAAGGAACATAATCTCCAAACAAAGGTTAAAATTAAATTCTATTACACTACGTCATTCACCCTTGACTTGCTATTTATACATAACATGATCCTTCATTATCTTAACTATGAATTATGTTGGCAACAAGGCAGATAACTGAGAGGGGGGGTGAATTAGTTGTCTTAAAACTTATCTTACTTTCACTTTCTTAACATTCAGTGCTATATCAAAACATGAAAGCATAAGCAACTATAAGAATTGAAATGAAATTAACACACATAACACAAGGATTTTTACATGGAAACCCTGTTAAGGGAAAAACCACGGGATGACTAACCCAAGATTGTATTCTCTGTTAAAAGAATAGAAGAGTACAAAATGGCACTTGCTAGTTAGGGCTCACTGCCTGAGCACACTGCTCACAAGAGGCTCACTGCCTACTAGAGACTTACAGATAATACCAATGTGTTTGAACTGATGAACAACATCTACATATGTAGAAATTTAGTTCCGGTTAGGCTCAGTATACTGATCTAGCACATTGCATTCTTCTTCTGCTTAGTATCACTTTTCTGTCACATTCTAAGCTTGGATTACTATCTTCTCACTTTTCTCTGCTTTTCTTCACACTTCTACCAAATATCCATCACTATTACACCTATACAAGCTTGAATTCATCGGGTATATATATCAACATCAAGGATTTCCAACAACTTTCTAGTCGGCAACAAAAACACTTAGGATATTTGCAAGTTACTATCCTGTCGGCTGAATCCATACTTGATTGATGATGTACACCAAAAACTTAGGTATAGAAGTCATTAATCATGTCGGCCAACAATGTATAATGCCACAAATTGCTTGATCAACACCTTTTACACATCCGGATTGAAGTCTAATACTTTGTCAGTCAGTTCTTCCTCTGTCTGCTCTGCCTGACTGGGACCCAACACTCAGATGCTCATAACTTTTTCGTGCTTTATCACTGGAGGCTAAATCTCTGGAATACAATAGTCATGATACCCCTTTTGACTTGTCCGATTCCGCAACTTACTGAGTTACACCATCTGAGAGATCCAGACCTAATTGTCGGACCATGTTACATACTCTGTTCTTGTCCACCGGACCAAAACAATCTTCGATCTGACTTCTGGTAAAGACATATTATGTATTGTGGATGTATGGGATAGACTTTATTGCCATCAATGACAACACTTATGAAGCCACACACTATCTCTTGCCAACAATCTCCCCCTTTGGCATTAATGGCAACACTTAGTGAAAAATGGCTAAGTGTTGTAGTAACTCCCCCTTTGCTTGTGCTCTTACCAGAGCTCCCCCTTTGTTGGATTCCTCATTTTTCACTACTCTTCACTCCCCCTTTGACATCAATGGCAAAGGGTGGAATCCGCATACCAAAATTGTGAAAAAACTATTATATACATGGCCGCATATGTATATACAAATCATATGTTATACTTACATATACTTAAGTATATCCGCAAAGGTTGTCTTCAACTGTACAATCTCTGTGGCTCAACTCCTCTTCATTCTATCCAAAATGGAGATGTGTTCACTTAACAAAAATGCATATGCTTCTGCCCTCTTCAAATCTGTCAGATTATTGGTCTGGGCTGTACTTTGAGCATCTGTTAAAGCATCATGTAATACCTCTAACTTAGGGAGGATTATTCCCCTAAGTTCACCCATTCTATCCATTAGATGCCTCTTCTCCTTAACCAATTTCTTTACTTCATTTATGATAACAACAACTTGACATTCTTGGTTTACCAGAGAGATAGTAAGAGGATCAAACTTCTGAGATAGGTTTGTCAATTTTTCTTCTTGTTCTTTTATCTTCTTCTCAATGTCCTCTGTAACTCTAGGCCAAGATAAACAAAATTAATATATATCTCCTCCATCTTTAAGAGTGTTTTCAATGCTCTTTATACCAATGTCTAAGGTTCTTCTGTCATTGTTAATTAGTCCTTGTACTTCATTGAATCTTTTTCCAAAGAACTCTTTCCGGACCTTAGTTTCTACCAATTTTTCTAAAGATTCAAAATGAGAATTGACAGAGTTAACCAAGTTTTTCAAATAACTAGATGGAGAGGCAGATGCATCCTTCTGATATGTGGGCATGATCTTCTCTAGTATTCCAGATGCAATATTTAGTAGTTCACTATCCTCTATATGATATTTTAGAAGTTTTTCTTTTGCTTTGGCCTGAGCAAAAGATGCTATCTTCATTATCTGAACCAGAGAGAGAGAGTCCAAATTCAGTGGCCCTTAAATCAACTCAGGTTCATCTAGCTCCATCATTTCTTTGTTCAAGAAATTCTGCACTATCTCTGCAGTGTCTCTTATTGTGGATTCAGACCTCTTCCCTTTAGAGGTGTCCGGACTAGCTAGTATGGATGTGTACACACCATCCTTTACTACTTGTTCTTCTTCCTCTTTTGCCTTATCTTCTTGATTCTCCTTCTCTTCTTTTCTTCTTTCCTTTGCTTCTCCAGTGACCGAAAGATTTGTCTTGGCAATAGTGGGATCCGGAGGAGTCACATCCTTTTCTTTGTGAACTTCTTCTTCCAGAACCGAAGAGTCTAATGCCTCAAATGGCTCTTCATAAATTTTCTTTAATCCTTTGACATCCTTGTCAGAGAATTCTTCATTGATTTATTTTAATCCTTCAACATCCATGGTAGAAGCCTCTTCATCTGCTTCCTCTACAATGGGGAGATTAAACCTGTTCAGGGCTTTTCGGAGAATTTATTTTGTTTCATAAGCTATTTGATCAGTTTCTCCAAGCATGAGTTTATTCATTCGGGACTTGCTCTGGAAATCATCTTTACAATCCTTGAAAACCATGTCCATTTGTTTTGGAGTGATAGAAGGACATAGTTGTAGCACTATCTGCTCCCGGATCTCTAAGTCTTTTGCCTTTGCATTCTCGTTTCTTAGCTCCAATACTTCTTCTAGGGTCTTAGAAATTAATGAAATTATTTCAATGAATGCTATGTTATAGATATTCAAATACCCGACAGTTGCTTCCTCAAGTATTTTCTTGTCTACATCATTGTATTCATCATAAAATTCTGTCACCGGTTGTAGGTTTCCATCCACAGTGATTGCTTTGATGATGTTTTCAATTGAGAGAGTGGGTTTCTCAACAAATTCCTCTATTTTCTTTTCCTCATTTTTTCTATCAGAGGACTTCTCGAAAGTTCTTTTCTTCTTCATTTTCCTGATTTCCTCATTTGATTCCGTCTCTTTATCATCCTTTTGGCTCACATATGTTCTTGTGGCCTTGGTCTTCATTCTCTTTTCTCCTTTACTGGATGGCTTGACTTCCAGTTTGGTGGTTCTTGAGTTTTTAGGAGTAATAGGAGCAGAACTCCTGGAAGATCTTGTTTGGGAGGAGGCTTCCACCGAAACGCTTTTCTTCTTTGCTTCTTGCCTTTCTTTTTTTGTTTTCTCTAATTTTTCTCTATTAGCATCTACTGCTTCTTTTGTTATGCCAAACCTTTTGGCAAGTTCTTCGACTTCTTTCCTCACTTTTCTCTTGATCTCAGGCTCCCTTAATTCAACATGTATTTTTATGCTTAGCTCATCAAAGGTGCCAAACCTTTTTGCTTCAGTGTCCTTGGGTTGGCTCAGCAAGTACTGAACATGAAACTCCAATATGTTTTCATCAACCTCATATCCCATGGGCATTACCCACAAAATTCTTAGCTCAACTGCCTCCATTAGGCATTGATCTGTGTCAACCATGAAGCAAACTGTGTCTTTGTATTTCTCAACTACTGGCTTTGGTATTCTTTCTTTGGCATGCATCATGCTTTGGAAACTCTTGAAGTAACCCCAAAGAGCTGTGTTTTGGGCTTGAGCATCACCAAGTCCATACATGTAATCTCTAATTTGAATTGCAACATGTTTATCACTTTGCCAGACCCAACCCTTTGGTCCAGGTAGCTCATTCATATAGTAGAAAAATAGACACAATATTAGACTACCATATTTGAAAGAATTTTTCTTATCTTTCTTGATCTTCTGCAAATTTTCCATCAGTTGATTCAATAGAAGCTCACACAGATCATAATCTGCATTTTCCTTCAACATCTGATATGCAGCATAGATTGTTGTACCAGACACAGAATTTTCCCTACTTAAGTGGTAGATTTTGTAACCAATTATCATTGATGCAAACTTGACATACGGATCCATGATGTCATCTATAGTCATTGCTCTCTTGTCATATTTTGATCCAGTGGCTTTATTTACCATTTGGTTCTTTACAGATTTGAGTGCGGCCACCCCACCAGTTGAATGCAGTCCAGTCACAGCCTTGATGGTATCTTTGGTTATCTTGAATGGGCTCATTAGCCACATAAAGTTATCATATATCCTACTCAGAACATACCAGACCCATTCATCTTCTACAAAGGATGGGAAATGTACGCAATGTTCAAAGTGTTTGTCCTTTAGAGTCTTTAATTCAGGTTTGAGGTCAAAATTCTCATCTATTAACTGTTTGTGATAGATATCGATCAATTTCAAGTCTCCAAAATCTTCAATGTTTGCATGAATATAAACCCTAATATCTTCTACATGCAGAACACCGTGTGGAATACTGGAAAACACACCCAAGGGATCAACTTCTAAAGACTTGTAAGGGTGTTTCTTGAATTTTGGTCTCAGCCTTTCAAAGATATTGACAACCATCAAAGTAGCCATTCTAATTGACAAAATTTGAAGAGATTTTGCAGAAAGAAATACCTTGTTACGCCTTAGGGTTTTTTGCAGCTGTCAGATCAAAATTCTGATTGACTACTTGAATGTTCTGCAGGATCTCTTCTTAGAGCTCTTCTCTCTTCTTCATTTTGAATGCAGAGTGTGATAAATGGCGAATGAAGACCCTTTTATTCTTCTGCAAAACCTAATTTTTCATTGTAATAAATGCACAACCTTTTAAGTCATCTAGTTACCCTATTTCTCAAGCAATCTTTTCATGAATCATCTTGCAGATCTTCAACCTAGTATCTTAGTGAGTTAATAAGACATCTACCTTATAAACTTGTCTCTGGATCTGTAGATCAGAATATTGTATTTTCAGATCATACCAGATCAATTTGTATTGCTCTGTTAACACTAGATGGTTGCCAGAACTAGATCTATTCAAGTGATCATAAACTCTTTTGAATCTTCATGCGGACCTCTCACATTCTGACTGAAGGCTCTTTGGAGGATTCTCTAGGAACCCTTTAATCCACAACATCAGATGTTTACTCAATGTGTCAAATTCAGGAACTCACAACGTGGCTAGGGGAATTTTGATCTTCTTTTGCTACTCCCCCTAAGCTAGAGCTCATCATTTTAATTTTCAGAAGGATTATCAGCACCAGATTCTAGTGCAAACCCATCACCAATGTTCATCACATTCTTCTTTGTCCAAATCTTTTTCATTTCCTTCTTAACCTCATCCGCATTCACTTTACCTTTGCCTTTGTCTTATTTCTGATCATGTTTCACTAGACCCTTTCCATTTTGATTTCTACTCCTACAGAATCTGGTTATATGACTGGATCCATTGCAATTGTAACACACAACATTTCTTTGCTTATTTGAATGATATCCTCTTGATCTGTACTCATTAGCCATATGTCCAATTCTATTGCATGCAAAGCATCTACCATTGAAAGAGTTGTTCATTTGCATATTTCTGCATTCATGAGATTTGTGACCATACCTTTTGCAACTAAAACATTGACCGGAAAAGGATGGATTGTTCTGATTCATTTTGTTCCTACACTAAACTGCTTTATGACCAAATTTGTTCCAATTGAAGCAATATCCATTGAAAGATGGATATCTTTGAGCATTTGGTTGCCTTATCGGAGGTCTTCTAGGCCTATTTCTTTGACTTTCTGATCCAAAGTGCTTTTGACCGGATCCAGAGCTTTCACCTTTCTCATATCCCAAGCCACACTTATCATCTACCCTCTTTTGACTTTCAAGAACTTCAAGTTGGGCTAAGCTTATCTTGCATTTTTCTTTGTATTCATTTGTAGATTGAAGATCTTGTTTAAGAGTGTCAATATGGCTCTCAAGTTGTTCTTCATTGTATCTGGCTTCTTCAAGATTAGATTCAAGATGTCTAATTATTCTGTCCATTTTGTGGCAGTCCTCTATTTTCTCCTTGAGGGATTGTTTTAGGTTATCTTCAGTCTTTCTCTTCTCTTCAATTTCTTGGGTGAATTTCATAACCCCTGATTTCATTTCATGTCTTATCATAATAACTTATTTTGATAGCTTCTCACATAGCTTAGTTTTCTCATTCAGATCTTCATCAGTATTATTGGCTTCATTCTGATTTGCTAATTTCTGAAGTAGCTCCTTTCTTTTTTTCACAGAATTACTAAGTTTTTCTTTCAGCTCAATGATGAAATCATCAGCTTCCTTGAGTCGCTCTCTCAAATTATTGACCTCAGAGTGGGATTGTTCAAGATCATCTAGGGCAAACTAAAGTTGTTCTTTCATACCATATGCATCCATTGAGATTCCCATATCCTCCTCAAGCTGTTAGGCTTTTTCTGAGGAACTTGGCTCTGATACCACTTGTTGGAAACAAGGCAGATAACTGAGAAGGGGGGTGAATCAGTTATCTTAAAACTTTTCTTACTTTCACTTTCTTAACATTTAGTGCTATATCAAAACATGAAAGCATAAGCAACTATAAGAACTGAAATGAAATTAACACACATAACACAAGGATTTTTACGTGGAAACCTTGTTAAGGGAAAAACCATGGGGTGACTAACCCAAGATTGTATTCTTTGTTAAAAGAATAGAAGAGTACAAAATGGCACTTGCCAATTAGGGCTCATTTCCTAAGCACACTGCTCACAAGAGGCTCACTGCCTACTAGAGACTTACAAATAATACCAATGTGTTTGAAATGATGAACAGCATCTACATATGCAAAAATTTAGTTTTGGTTAGGTTCAGTATACTGATCTAGCACATTTCATTCTTCTTCTTAGTATCACTTTTCTGTCACATTCCAAACTTGGATTACTATTTTCTCACTTTTCTATGCTTTTCTTCGCACTTCTACCAAATATCCATCACTATTACACCTACACAAGTTTGAATCCATCGGGTATATATATCCGCATCAAGGATTTCCAACAACTTTCTAGTCGGCAACAAAAACACTTAGGATATTTGCAAGTTATTGTTCTGTTGGCTAAATCCGTACTTGATTGATGATGTGCACCAAAATCTTAGGTATAGAAGTCATTAATCATGTCGGCCAACAATGTATAATGCCACAAATTTCTTGATCAACACCTTTTACACACCCAGATTGAAGTCTGATACTCTATCGGTCAGTTCTTCCTCTGTCTACTCTGCCTGACTGGGACCCAACACTCAGATGCTCATAACTTTTTCATGCTTTATCACTGGAGGCTAAATCTCTAGAATACAATAGTCATGATACCCCTTTTGACTTGTCTGAGTCTGCAACTTATTGAGTTACACCATCTAAGGGATCTGGACCTGATTGTTGGACCATGTTACATACTCTGTTCTTGTCCACTGGACCAAAACAATCTTTAATCTGACTTCTGATAAAGGCATATTATGTACTGTGGATGTATGGGATAGACTTTGTTACCATCAATGACAACACTTATGAAGCCACACAGTGTCTCTTGCCAACAAATTCTAGTTCACATTACTAAAAACAATAAAATCTCTTAGCATATCCCCTTTGAGATTCTAACCATTATCCTATGTAATAGAGTATCAACAACATTAAGTTATGACAATATGATATCTAATTTTCATTTAAGGAACTATATCACAAAATAGTTTCATTTCCCTAAGATTCATACTTCCTAACTTAAACCATCTCATCAATCAATTCAAAAAAACTATAAGCATTGTTTTCTTCATATAATTATGGTTGTATAGATTACCTTTTTAGAGTAATAGAGAAAATATTTAAATCAAATTATAGTTATCAAAGAATATACATGTGCTGACTCCCAAGTCATTTACATAAATCTTTAAAAAAATGTATATTAAACAATATATCTACTTCTTCTAACAATACACTAGCATAATGACCATTAAGCCATACATAGATCAAATAATTTAATTTGAATTTAAGACATTATTCCTATATTATTCACTAACAATAACACTATACTACTTATTCAATTAGCTTAATTTGATAAAAGATTTAAAGACAATTGTGGATATTACTTCTTTGTCTAACAAACTCTACCAAAGCTCATAATACTTAGGTCATCAAAAGAGATTAAGTGTAGACTAAGTTTCTAACCAAGAAGCTATTACTTAACTAGGTTTATCATCTCTAATGTGTTGAAAGTAAAACCTTCTATGTTTATCACTACTAAATAATGAACATTAAGTTTATTTGCTAAACCATTGTATTTTCCTAACCAATCCTCTTAACAAGGTTTTTGACAAATACTTCAACAAACTCTAACTTGTCTTAGTTGAACCAATGTGAACTTTAACATAGAGCCTCTAAATATGAAATGAATGTAATCAAATGTTAATACAATATCGAGAATGATGTTACTACTTAAGCAATCTTCAAACAAAAATCATTTTTACCTCCATTCACGTAAAACACATCAAACAATTCCTTTTAAAGAAAACATTCATTCTAAGTCTTTGATGTAACCATTCCTAGAAGAAAACAATATCTTCAACTTTGTTGGAAAGATACATTGTGTGGCTTCATGAGTGTTGTCATTGATGGCAACAAAGTCCATCCCACACATCCGCAGCACATAGTATGTCTATACCGGAAGTCAGATTGAAGAGTGTTTTGGTCTAGTGAACAAGAACAGAGCATGCAGCAAGGTCCGATAGTCAGGTCTGAATCTCTCAGAGGAAGTATCTTGGCAAAGTGTGGACTTCGGGAAGTCAAGAGGAGTACCATGACTACTACATTCCAGAGATTGAGCCTCTGGTGATGAATGAGTGAAAAGATATGAGCACAAAAGTGTTGGGTTCCTATTTGGTAGAGTAGACTAACCGGCAGAGCATCAGACCTTCATCCGGATAAAAAATTGATGGTGATCAAGTTTCTTGAGGAATCATTCATGGTTGGCCAACATGTTTGATGACTCCTATAACTATCTTTTTGATATGCATCACTTAGTATGCATGGATTCATCTGACAGACTAGAGTTTGGGAAAATCTTGAGTATTCCAGATGCCGACTAGAAAGATGTTGAAATCGTTTGTACGGATATATATACCAGATGGATTTCAATGTGAAGGTGTGTGTGGTGTGTTGTGAAGTATGAAGAAAAGTAGAAAGTAGTGTGGAAGTAGCAATACAGGTCTGGTATGTGACAGAACAGCAGCACTAAGGCAGAGGAAGAATGAAGTGCAGTAGATCAGTATATTGAGCCTAACTAGAACCGAACCTCAGCATATGTGGATGCTTCTCATCAGTTCAAGTACCTGGTTTCTTTCTATAAACTATTGTAGGTAGTGAGCCTCTTGTGAGTAGTGTGCTCAGGCAATGAGCTCTAATTGGCAAGTGCCATTTTTGTACTTCTATTCTTTTAACAAAGAATACAATCTTGGGTTAGTCACCTCGTGGTTTTTCCCTTAACAGGGTTTTCCATGTAAAAATCCTTGTGTTATGTGTGTTAATTTCTTTCTGTTCATGTATGCTTATATGTTTTGATACTATACAAATTATTAAAGAAGAAAAGAAAGTCAAATATTGAAGATAACTGATTCACCCCCCCTCTCAGTTATAAACAATTGGTATCAGAGCTAAGTTCCTCCTAACAGAGCCTAATAGCTTGAGGAAGATCTAGGAATCTCAATGGATATGTATGGTATGAGAGAACAACTTCAGTCTGCCTTAGATGATCTTGATCAATCTCACTCTGAAGTCAATAACCTAAGGGAAAGACTCAAACAAGCTGATGATTTCATAAATGAACTCAAAGAAAAACTAAGTATCTCAATGAAGAAAAGAAAGGAACTACTTCAACAATTAGCAAGTCAAAGTGAAGCCAATGATACTAATGAAGATCTGAATGAGAAAACCAAGTTATGTGAAAAGTTATCAAAAGAAGTCATTATGGTAAGACATGAAATGGAATCAGGAGTTATGAAATTCACCCAAGAAATTGAAGAGAAGAGAAAAAGTGAAGATAATCTAAAACAATCTCTCAAGGAGAAGTTAGAAGACTGCCACAAAAATGGATAGAATAATCAGGCATCTAGAATCTGATCTTGAAGAAGCTAGAGACAATGAAGAACAACTTGAGAATCAGCTAGACACTCTTAAAAGGGATCTTCAAACAACAAATGAATACAAAGAGAAATTCAAGATAATCTCTGCTCAACTTGAAGTTCTTCTTGAAAGCCAAAAGAGGGTAGATGACAAGCAAGGCTTGGAGTATGAAAAAGGGGAAAGCTCCGGATCCGGTCAGAAGAACTCTGGATCAGGAAATCCAAGGAACAGGCCTAGAAGACCTCCGTTAAGGAAACCAAATGCTCAAAGATATCCATCCTTCAATGGATACTGCCACAACTACAATAACTTCGGTCATAAAGCAAATCAATGTAGAAGAAGAATGAATCAAACTAATTCATCCTTCTTCAGATAGTGTTTTAACTACAAAAGGTATGGTCACAAATCTCATGAATGTAGAAATATGCAAATGAAGAATTCATTCAATGGTAGATGCTTTGCATGCAATAGAATGGGACATATGGCTAATCAATGTAGATCAAGAGGATATCAGTCAAATATACAAAGAAATGTTGTTTGCTACAATTGTAATAGATCCAGTCATATTGCCAAATTCTGTAGAAGTAAGAATCAGAAGAAAAGGGGTTCGGTGTATCATAATCAAAATCAAGACAAAGGAAAAGGAAAAGTGAATGTGGATGAAGTTCAAAGGGAGATGAACAAGATCTGGGTAAAGAGAAGTACAGAAAATGTTGGGAATGGATCCACACCAGAATCTGGTGTTGATATTCCTTCCAGAAACTAAATAGATGAGCTCTGGCTCAGGGGGAGTCAAAAAGGAAAATAAATTCCCCCAGCCAGTCAATTGGTGCCTAAAATTGGCACATGGAAAGTTGTGGATTAAAGGGTTCTCAGAGAAATATCTAAATAAGCCTTGGTAAAGATATGGAAGATCCGCAAGAAGTTTTCAAGAGGTTAAGCATCCAAGATTGATCTGGTTTAACAGTCATATGGTAAAAGTAGGATTCCCACAGTTAGATCCGGTATGATTTAAAATTCAAATATCTCGATCTGCAGATAAATGGAATGATTGGAAAAAGGTAGATAGATTGTCAATAATCACCGAGAATAACTCTTAGTACATCTCAGTGATCTGGAAAGATCTCTCTGGACAAGGAGAACAAGGCAACCAGAATAACTTAAGTTGTACATTTATTGCAAAATGGAATTAGGGTTTGCACAGAAATAAAAGGGGTTTTTTTGCTCATCATTTACACATTTGCATTCGACAAGAAGGAAGAAAGATCTCTGCAACAAGATTGCTTCAACTCTCTTAAGGATCAACCACAGAATTTAATTCAACTAGCGATCTTTTCAGCTCATTTTGTGAACCCTAGAAGCGTAAAAAGGTATTTCTGCTTTTGAACATCTCTCTCTAAATCTTTTGAAAGATGGCTACTCCGAATGTTGTCAAAATCACTGATAGGCTGCGCCCTAAGTTTAAGAAACACCCTTACAAATCTCTAGAAGTTGATCCTTTAGGCGCCTTCTCTGGCATTCTGCATGGGGTATTACATGTAGAAGATGTTAGGGCATACATTCATGCAAATATTGAGGAATTTGGGGAATCCAAGCTGATGGATATCTATCACAAGCAGTTAATAGATGAATCATTTGAACTCAAACCTCAGTACAAGGCCATCCGAGATAAGCATTTTGGACAGTGCATTCATTTCCCCTATTTTGTAGAAGATGAATGGGTCAGGTATGTTCTGAGTAGAATACATGACAACTTCATGTGGTTGATGAAGCCATTTAAGATCACAAAAGATGCCATTAGGGCAGTAACCAGATTGCACTCATCCGGTGGGTTGCCTACTCTCAAATCAGTTAAAAACCAAACTGTAAGTGAGGCTACTGGATTGAAATTTGATAAGAGGGCAATGATAGTAGAAGACATCATAGATCTGGATATCAAATTTGCCTCTATGATAATTGGTTACAAAATCTATCACTCCAGTAGGGAGAATTCAATATCCGGAACTGCTATATATACTGCATATGAAATGCTAAGGAAAAATGCTGACTATCATCTTTGTGAGCTTCTTCTGAGCCAACTATTGGAAAACTTGCAAAAGATCAAAAAGGACAAGAAGAACTCATTCAAATATGGTGGCCTGATATTATGTCTCTTCTTTTACTACATGAATGAGCTCCAAAAATCCAATGGTTGGGTATGGCAAAATGACAGACCAATTGCCATACAAATCAGAGATTACATATATGGGCTTGGTGATGCCAAGGCTCAATGTACAGCACTTTGGAGTTACTTCAAGAACTTTCAAAGTATGATGCAGGCCAGAGAAAGAATCCCCCAATCATTGGTTGAGAAATACAAGGATACAGTGTGCTTTATGGTAGACATTGATCAATGCCTAATGGAGGCAGTGGAGCCAAGGATAGTCTAGATTATGCCAATGGGGTATGAGATTGATGAAAAAATCCTAGAGCTGCATATCCAACACCTGCTGAGTCAGCCCAAGGACCCTAAGGCAGAAAGGTTTGGAACCTTTCAAGAGTTAAGTGTGAAAATTCATGTTGAGCTAAGACAACCGGAGATAAAAAGAAAAGTGAGAAGAGAAGTAGAGGAAGTTGCCAAAAGATTTGGCATGTCTAAAGAAGCAGTCGATGCAAATAGAGAGAAATTAGAAAGAGCTGAGAAGGAGAGACAAGAAGCAGAGAAAGAAAGTAATCCAGTGCAAGTCCCCTCCCTGACCAGATCCTCCAAAAGCTCTGCACCTGCCACCTCAAAGAGCCAAAAAGCCTCAAAACCAGAAGCCAAGACATCTGGAAAAGGAGAAAAGAGAACAAAAACCAAGGCTACAAGATCCTATAGAAGTCAAAAGGATGATGAAGAGACAGAGACAGATGAGGAGGTTAAGAAAATGAAAAAGAAAAAGAAAACTTCTGTGGAGTCATCTGCCGGCAGGAACAAGGAAGAAGAGGCAGAAGAATTTGTTGAAAGGCCTGCTCTCTTCATTGATGATGTCATCAAATCAGTCACTGTGGATAGGAACCTGCAACCAATGACTAAATTTTATGATGATTATAGTGAAGCTGATCATAAGATCTTGCAAGAAGCTACAGTCAGGAATCTAAACATCTATAACAAAGCATTCATTGAAATCATCTCCTTAATTCCCAAAAGCCTAGAGAAGGAACTTGAAATAAGAAAGAACAATGCTAAGGCAAAGGACCTGGAGATCCGGGAACAGATAGCTATTCATCTCTATCCTTCCATCACTCCAAAACAAATACACATGATCTTCAAGGATTGCAAGGATGAGTTCCGGAGCAAAGCAAGAATGAATCAGCTTATGCTTGGAGAGACTAACAAAGTGGCAAAAGAAACTGAAGACATCCTCCAGAATGCCTTCATGAGATTCAATCTCCCTGTTATAAAGGATATAGATGATGAACCTACTGAGAAAAATGCAGAAGATCCAAAGGAGATAAGTGAGGAGAGGACTAAGGACATGGATTCCTCTATTCCGGAAGAGGAAGTCCATGAAGAAACAAATATCTCTCTTTCGGATCCCCCTGCTGACTCTGGAACTGAAGGAGAAGAAAGAAAAGATGAGAAAATTAGTCAAGAAGAAGAGGTCAAGGGAAGAGAAAAAGACCAAATAGAGAAAACCCCAATGATAGTTCTAAAGCTGCAGAAGGAAAGAAGACTCTGTCTTCGGCAAGAGACACTGCAGAAATAGTTAAATATTTCTTGACCAAAGAAATGATGGAATTAGATGAACCAGAGCTATTTCAAGGACCATTCAATTTTGATTCCCTCTCACTAGTTCAAACAATGAAGATAACATCCTTTGCCTAAGCGAAGGCAAAAGAAAAGTTTCTAAAATCTCACATGGAAGACTGTGAGTTAATAGAGATTGCATCCAGTGTGTTGGAGAAGATCATGCCATCCTTCCAAAAGGATCTTTCGGCCTCTTCATCGGGTAACTTGAAATCTCTTGTTAATTCAATTAGCACACATTTTGATTCTTTGGAGAAGTCAGCAGAAGATAAAGTCTGGAAAGAGTTTTTGGGAAAGAGATTCTCTGAAGTACAAGGGCTAATAACAAATGATAGGAGAAATATGGATATTGGGATAAAGAGCTTAGAAAATGCTCTTAAAGATGGTGGAGAAATATATAAATTTTGTCTATCCTAGTCTAAAGTGACAAAGGATATTGAGAAGAAAGTGAGAGAACAAGAGGGTAAACTGTCAAGTTTATCTTAGAATTTTGATCCTCTCACCACATCCATAATAAACCAAGAATGTTAGACTATTGCCATTCTAAATGAACTAAGGAAACTTGAAAAGGAAAGGAAGAATATAATAAGTAGGATGGGTGAACTTAGAGGGATAGTTATCCCTAAGTTAGAGGCCATGCATGAGGCCCTAACTGCTGCTCAAACCACAGCCCGGACCAGTGATCCGATAGATCTAAAGAGGGCAGAAACTTTTGCATTCCTATTGAGTGGTCACACCTCAATTTTGGACAGGATGAAGCAGAGTTGGGCAACATAATTTGTCTAGTTGAAGACAACTTTTGCAGATATACTTAAGTATATGTAAGTATAAACTTGTATATATACTTATATAGGCTAATTTTTGAAATTTTGGTGTGCGGTTTCTACCCTTTGCCATTGATGTCAAAGGGGGAGTGAGGAGTAGTGAAAAATATGGAATCCAGCTAAGGGGGAGCTCTGGTACAAGTGTACATAAGATAGAGCATCAGCAAAGGGGGAGTTTGTTATAACACTTAGTCATTTTTCAATAAGTGTTGCCATTAATGCCAAAGGGGGAGATTGTTGGCAAGAGACATTGTGTGGCTTCATGAGTGTTGTCATTGATGGAAACAAAGTCCATCCCACACATCCACAGCACATAGTATGTCTATACCAGAAGTCAGATTGAAGAGTGTTTTGGTCCGATGAACAAGAACGGAGCATGCAACAAGGTCCGACAGTCAGGTCTGGATCTCTCAGAGGAAGTATCTCAGCAAAGTGTGGACTTGGGGAAGTCAAGAGGAGTACCATGACAGCTACATTCTAGAGATTGAGCCTCCGGTGATGAAAGAGTGAAAAGATATGAGTACCAAAGTGTTGGGTTCTTGTTTAGCAGAGTAGACTGACCGGCAGAGCATCAAACCTTCATCCGGATAAGAAATTGATGGTGATCAAGTTTCTTGAGGGATCATTCATGGTTGGCCAACATGTTTGATGACTCCTATAACTATCTTTTTGATACGCATCACTTAGTATGCATGGATTCAGCTGACAGACCAGAGTTTGGGAAAATCTTGAGTATTCTGGATGCCGACTAGAAAGATGTTGAAAACCTTTGTGCGGATATATATACTAGATAGATTTCAATGTGAAGGTGTGTGTGGTGTGTTGTGAAGTGCAAAGAAAAGAAGAAAGTAGTGTGGAAGTAGCAATACTGGTCTGGTATGTGATAGAACAACAACACTAAGGCAGAGGAAGAATGAAGTGCAGTAGATCAGTATATTAAGCCTAACCAGAACTGAACCTCAGCATATGTGGATGCTTCTCATCAGTTCAAGTACCTGGTTTCTTTCTATAAACTATTGTAGGCAGTGAGCCTCTTGTGAGTAGTGTGCTCGGGCAGTGAGCCCTAATTGGCAAGTGCCATTTTTGTACTTCTGTTCTTTTAACAGAGAATACAATCTTGGGTTAGTCATCTCATGGTTTTTCCCTTAACAGGGTTTTCCACGTAAAAATCCTTGTGTTATGTGTGTTGATTTCTTTCTGTTCATGTATGCTTATATGTTTTGATACTGTACAAATTATTAAAGAAGAAAAGAAAGTCAAATATTGAAGATAACTTATTCACCCCCCTCTCAGTTATCAACAAACTTAACTAATCATTCCTCTATTTTCCAAAAACCAAGCTACTAATTTACTAAAGCACTAAGCATTGATCGTCTCCTTATAATTCATTCTGGCTTGATTTCAAATTATAAAACAAAAAAAAAACTAAATTTCTATTCCAAATTTATGATGATAAACATCTTCCTATTATAAAAGGAAACTTAAATTCATTAGCATTCAAACTGCACATAAAAATAATAATTTCTAAACTATAAGGCCTTTATGGGGCGTGAAAAGTTCTTGTTCGAGTTAAATGGTAAAAATTCACTTCCAGACAGAGTCTATGAGTAAAAAAGAGGTGCATCCATGAAATTAGTTTTGAGTTATAAGATAAATCAAATGGGTTGACTTGGAGATTGTAACTTCCTCCTGCAGAAGGGTGTCTCTCACACCAAAATATTCTGAATCTTGCATAGGGGTTTATAAAAGCAAAGGCTATTCTAATTATGAAATAGGCATTCCAAAAGACTTTAATTCATAGTTGTTTAATTGTTCTTTTGGCCAGCAAGAAAAATGATGCCTATACTTAGCAATGATTGGCTTGCTTGGAGCAAAAGAGGAGAGAGCAACATAAGGGCTTCTGGGATGCTGGAAAACAAATTTTAGCACTTACGCCCAAAGGTTTAGAAGAATTAAAATTTAGTATGGTTCACATATAATCAAAATGTTAATCAAATCATTGACATAAGTATAGTAATGGTGTAGGGGAGGTGCAATATTCTAACGTTTGTGATAATGCAAATTTTAAAAGTTGGCTGCCTGATTTTGAGGCACCAAAGACTGGATAAGGCAGAGTTAAGATTATAATTTAAACCTTATATCAATTTGGCATAAAACTCTCATGCACAGGAAAAAATTCTCTAAGGTCTACAAGCTTTATAGGGATATAGAAGGAATGCAGGTAGAAGATATCTGAGGGTATATCCTCATATCTGAGGGCACATGAGGATATAACTCTTGGCGCAATTGCTTAGCATAGTTTGATTAACAAAATACTTAGATTCACTTATTGATGGCGTTCCAAGGTGCATACTTCAATCACATTTGTAACCTTTATTGCATTACTCCTACAGTGCATCACTGACATGGGGACGCCATAGCTTGTCATTGCAGGATTAACACAAACGGGTTTAATAATGGGTTATAGAACTTTCAAATGAATGCAAATTAAATCGATATGAAATAACAACTTCAGATCACTAGGAAAAACTCTGGGTGACATGCGTGCATAAACAAAATGCATAGACAAGTACACCAACTGTTTACTGATGCCACAGAGAGGTAATCTCTAGAAATGCAATTAGATTTGTTGAAATGGAAGCTTTGCAATAGTATGGGAAGATCATCAAAAGCATAATGGATGGTGGATTCCTATCAAATATTTACATAGCACAACCAACACGAAGCACATACGAGGCACATGCACTATTTGACAAAATATCTCTAAGCGACACTCGTTCCTGATAGACACAATTCAAACTTGTAGGAAGAGATTTTGTAAAGCTTTAGAATAGAAAGTACAGACAAGGCATAGCTTCTTACAAATTTGATTCATAAAGGAATGATTAATTATTGAAATGCAAATCCATCCTCTTGCATGTGAATCTGCTATTTCCAAAGGTAACATGCAAATGAAATAAATAATTCTAGGTTATTCATTAACTATGAGTCCTAAGTTTTACAACCATACAATACTATATGATCATCATGCAAAAATTGTGCAAATACATGCCATTTCGACTTTCTTGCAGAAACAAGTTATGTCAATGAAATACCTGTAATACAAAGTACACAAAATAATGTTGATTTCCTATTCCCATAGGCAGTGTAAAACCATATGTTCTTCGAACCTGCATCCTTTAGCTTTGATACCCTCGAGAATTTTTTTTGGAAAAATCCTCCTCTGAGAGATATCCCCCAAACATTAAACATATTCTCCTTTTAATTGCACAAATCACCCCCCCCCCCAAAAAAAAAAAAGCCCAAAACTTATCTATTTTAAGAGATAGAAAATCCTCCAAAAGATTCCTCTCCTAAAGGCAATGAATTATGCCTTCATTTTCTCTTACAACATGCTATTTAACTACAACTAGACAATATAACTTCTTTCTATATATATCTTTTGACAACTCACCAAACATTAATATTAATCTTATGAATAATATAAAATAATGACTTATATATCTACACAATAGATTATTTATTCAGTTAATATGATATTGAATATTTATAATTTATTTATTATTATTATTATTATTATCTATTAGAATTTATTAATTTAATTTCTAACAAATACTTAACATACCTAAAAATTAATATTATTTATTCAACAAAAAAGATTAATAATTTCTATTAAATGAAACAATAGACCACAATAATCAACTCAAAGACTACATACTGATCATTTCCCCATGACAACATACCATAGAACAACAGAGACTCACAATCATGCTCCAACTGGTCAAACTGACGAAACCCAAGACTGAGAACTCATCCTCATCGAGGATGATGACAAATTGAGGGACCTCATGTTATCTCCATTCCACAATTTCCATTGGTATGAAGGCATGCTCAGACCTGTCAATTCAAGTGGAGTCGATGCCTGGTACCTGCAACCTACAGCAAACAACATGGTCGAACATGTATATATATGTAATCAAGCAGTCATACACACAGTGAAAGGAAGTCGCAGTGTAGCAGGGTACTCATGCATGACTAATGCGACACTATTCCTTTCATAGAAACACATCAATAAGTAACTACATTACACATAACAACCAATTACGAAACAATCAAGATAAGACAATCAGTTACATAACGATCAATACAGGTAATCATCAACTAACATCATAACAGTGAGCCTACCATCAACATGTCTAACATACCCTAAGTATTCTGAGTATCTTACCTTCATCTTCATGCTCCTTAGCTCGACCACCTACACATCCAAGGTGAGATTGGAGGGGCACTACACATCTAAGTGAAGGCAAGTCAAGAATCAAATGAAGAGATAAGGGCAAGTTCAAGTTTCAAAATACACTCATAGAGGCACACCTATCTATTAGAGGTATTCAAAGTTAAAAAGTTTCTAAGTATAGTGTACAAGGGTGAGCCTCAAAGTGTAACTTTAGAAGTCAATGTGTTGTTGAGGAGTGCAAGCCAAAGAGATGTGCAAATTAAAGTTTCAAACTCAATTATACAAAGGAGTGCACTTGCATGAGAAAATAAAGGGATTGTATAGTAAGGTGCACTCCCTTGATAAGTAGAATATCAAAATCAAAAAGTGGTTAACATATGGAGAAGTGTGTGCCCTTATTGGGAAAATTTTGAATTTGAAATCTAATACAGAGGTGTGCCTTTGTGAGGGACTTGTATGAGCACATGGAGAAATCAAAGTGTATTAAGGTTTTTGACAGTCATAAGGCACAGTGTCAAGTTTGACATATGGAGGTGTGTGCCTAAACACAAGTTCAAAGTGTTGAGTGTGTTCCCAAGGGCACGCTTGATTGAGAGAATTGTTTTCAAATTTTGAAGTCTAATGTTAACTGTGCACCTACTAAGGGTGAAGCTAAAAGTGTAGAATATATTCCCAGGCATGTACTCAATGAAGGAGAATGTTTTCAAAATTTGAATTTAGAATTGCATACACAAGGGCACATCTAAAGGTGTGAATTATTGTATTCAAGTGCATGCATGAGATTATTAATGCAAAGGTATGTCTGAGAAAAAGAGAAAATTAATGTGAAACTAAATAGAAGTGTGTGCTTGATAAAGAGGTTTTCAAACCAAAGACTAAAGGCTTTAGAGAGGTGCATGCCTCCATATAGAAATCAAGAGAAACAAAATTCAAGTGTAGTCACCTTTATAATGTGTGTGTTTGTATAGGCTAACTTCAAAGTGAAAAAATCAAACACGAATTCTTTTAGACAAGTGTGCATGTCATTGAAGAAGTGTAAGTGTGAATTTCTAAAGTTTGAAACCCCTTATCAAGCCTTCACTTAGATGCATACTTGATAACTTGTTGGACATGTGAAATAATATCAATGTTACACAACCTGTCAAAAGAAAGGCTATTAAGCAACATATTAAATCTTGTTTGAGTCATGTTTAGGGTTTGTTAAACAATCTTAATAGAGGATATTAATGACCTATAGAGGTTTGTATTGTTCATTGTAGAACTACTCTCTTTTAAACCACAGTTCTATAAGTAGGCAACTAGGAGGTTTTCACTTGTTCTCAAACTCATATTTGTACCCCTCATATGTTCAGTATGATATTGGGAGTTTGTGGTGTTTAACTATGCAAATACCTATATAAATCCATGATATGTGTATTGTAGTATAGAGATGGCTGATGAATTGGTTAGATTATAGCCATAATGCTCTCCAATAATATATACACATGCACAATCTATAATAAATATAAACAAGTACATTCACACATCATAAATGAATTGGATATATATGTGAGAGATAAAATCTACAATGCAAAGACTAATGAAATAAATCAAATTAAACACAATTTTACCTTCTTTTGCAAGCAAATTCGACCTCATCGATCGAGCGTATTGAAGTGCACCCAACTCCAATGGATTTTCTCCTTTGATATGTGGATTGCTCAATCAAAATAGCATAACCTTGATCTCCCAAAGCGAATGAGTGAATTGCAACAACATAAGTTTATGAAAATGAAGGATGATAGAGAGGTGGAAGATGTTCTATTTATAGATCTTCAAAAATGAAGATTAATGGTGGAAAATGGTCAGAAAAATCAATGGCTAGAATTGGATGAGAGGATTTGAACAAATGAGAGAGTGACAAGTGTCCTTATCCTCTCATAAATTAGGGGATCTAACATACTTAATGGATGAGTTGACTGAATTGATTGATTTGTTAACTGGATTGATTGGATTGTTAACAGAATTAGGAGTCAATTGATTTGATTGATCTATTAACTGTTTTGATTAGAGGAAATTATGGTGAGAGCAAAAAATAGGGAAATTAAAAATAAATTAATTAATTAATTTCATGTGCACATGGATAAATAAATAAAATATTATTTTTTATTCATTCAGAGGAAATGAAATATTTAATTAAATAAATAATTTGAATTTATTTAATTAAATTGTGGAGGGAAATTAGCTTAATTAAATAATTAGAATTATTTAATTAATAACAAGGAATATGATGGAGTTAGATGAAATATTTAATTAATATGGAATAACAAAAATTGAATAATTAAGTGGGAAGTGATGCAAATGTGATGTAGTGACATGAAGAATGCATTGGCGAATATTAAGTGTCTACAATATATATTACTAATAAGAGAAGGTACAATATAAGTTCAGTCCCATATAAGGAGTCATCAACCAATGGACAAAACATTAAATCCTGGTACTGTTATCGTATTACAAACTACAAGCCATCAAGGCATATCATCAAAATGTATACAAAACTATTGTAGCCCTATTACAAACTAATAGCATGAATACAAGACATCATAATGTTGTATCATATGTACTATATAACAGCAAAAAATAAGTCCAATATAGACCATCAACAAGTATCAGAAGATGGACCATCAGATGTGCTTACAAGGATAGGAGACTACAACAAAAGGAAATAGTATTGTAAAACATATCAACTCAACCAGCATCAAAGACTGATTAACAAAACTTAGGAGCCCTGTCCCTTCTGAACACATCATAAATCAATAATGAACTCTATAAAACATATAATGTGCATTTAAAACATGAACTCATAATAAAAACATCTCTATATGTATAATGAACTCATATAACATATATAAGTATTTATAGTTCACATGTGCATAAAATAACTCAGAAATCTAGTCTATGTCTGCGGATGGATTGAGCCTCGCTCTATGTCGAGCCCTGTCCTGAGCCCTAACCTGAGTGGTGTGTCGAACCCTACACATGAAAGTACACATGTATCCAAGTTCACATTAAATTAAATATATATTTTTAAAAAATTAAATGTACATGTGTACATGCATATATATTGTACACAACTTAAATTTGATTTTTAAAATTTATATGTATACTTGACCTAAATTACCTGACATTAAAGGGCTACATCATGTATAGGATGTGTAGGAGTATGAATAGAAGCATGCCCTGATCTTGGAACCTATCTATATATATGACATGCACATATATGCATGTAAAGTTAGAAAACTTGTACTTTCAATGTACACATACATATGCAAAACTACATGTGTACTTAAATGCTAGGTGATTTTAAAATACCTCATGATGATGTATAGGATTGTGAGCACACTCCAAATCTTCAAAGCCTTGAAAAACATCAGCATGATCCTAACACATGATTCATATGTGATTTCAATCAAGAGTTAGAGCTCAAGAACATCCATAATATTTAAAATCAAGTAAAATATATGAATTTCGAGCATAATATAAATTTTTATAGTACCTCAACTGTAGCCTCGAGGACCCTCCCAATCCCACTAATGTTAGAAAAATTCTGTGACACATTGGCGACACTTATACATGGTGCAGTGTTGGTTCCAAAAAGTAGCCTACTATATTCACCTCCTGCAAAATTAGGTACATTAACCTCAACCAAATCTAGAACATGTTGAGGGGGGCTGTAGGATCAACTGGAACATCTTGATGTCCCCCTGAACCCTATGAAGTTGCCTCACCATGGCTCCTAGATCTACCAAACTGTCCTCTGGTATGTGTCGATATTGAATCAAGTGGGATCCCATACTCATCACTAATGTACTAATATGCATCTAATAAATCACTAGTGAGGCATGCACTCAAATTACACAATTCATCAACTCCACTCATCCATGCCACATCAAGTGGCGATAGTATATTCGTATGAATATAAGGATCATAGCTGATCGATGTAGCCTTGATGGGAGGAAGGCTAATCTGCATATGTAACAAATATCTACTAACTATTAGTGTAGGTTTTTATTTCCTAGTTGGGTTATTTATTTTTCCCTATATTCCTAGGTTTTTCCTACACTTCTATTAATCTCGCTTAGGTTAATAAAGCATGTCTTATTAGGTGAGTGGTTGTGAGGTGTCACCTTCCTACATGTGAGTATCCATTAGCTATCTTGGGAAGATACTTTGCTATCTTTAGTCTGATAGATGGTTGCTCCTCATTGGTCGGTGTTGCCACCTCCTCCCTCTTCCTAGTCTATATAAGCATGCTACCTAGCTTGTATTTGGCATCTTTTGTTTTTGCATCCTCTTAATGCTATTTTGCTTCTAGCATTTGCATTACTCTCTTGGAGACTAACTCTGTGTTTCTATTTTGATTTCGTATCATTTGCATTCATAGTTTAGATATCTATTCTTTGCACTAGTTTTCTGAGTTATTAATCTTTTCAAATTCTAACATGGTATTAGAGCTATTCTATGTGAAAGAGTAGATTTTAGTTTCCATATTTGAGAGATTCGAGGGGGGCTAATAAATCTTATTGTAGTTTTTCAAAAAACCCAGTATGCTCTTCTCTTGCATCTTCGGATGATCTTGAGAATCAGAAAAGTTTGACAGAAACTTTTTTAATCTTTGGGGTTTGCACATATGTTTTATGAAATATGGGTGATCGCAGCATTTCTAGTTATATTGGTAGCATTTCCAGCTGTTCCAACACGTCCAGGAGGCTTGAGAAAGTCAAATTTGGCTTTCGTTTCACCGAAATCGGAGATCGTCATACACAATTGCAGAACCAGAGTTTTGAGCTCAAATCTGACAACTAGCTTGCATATTTGGTCTTTTAAATTAATATTGCAGGTTCTAGCATCTGATTCAGCCTTTGCATGTCATTTTTTGATTGCTGGGGTCATTTTTTGTAGCTAAAGGCGTTCTATTTACACTGGAGCAACATCTTCTGTACATCTGCAAGAAAAATGCCTTCTGGGTTTTGTTCGCAGCACAGAAAAACCATCTAGTTATCTTTCCGTTTTTGCATGTAGTCTGTATATTTTGCAGAAACGTGCTCAGAAAGCTATAGCAGGACCCCTCTCCATTGGCAGTTGAAATTTTGAAGGCAGTTTTCAAATGCTTCGTTCTTGCTCATACGGACTCCTTTTCCCACGAAATTTTTTTGATTTTGGCTATTTTTTTGTGCTCTATGTACTAGTGTAGATGTTTTTTTTATTTTGATGCCAATATTTTTTAGAAATTGTAGATTCTCAGTCATGACATTGCACAATTCTCATTTTGGAAACTTCGGAGGATCATAACTTTCACATACGACCTCATATCGAGGCGATTCTTTTTTTGAAAGTGCATGATTTTTCGAGTAGATCGCAGTGGTGCTATTTATTTCTCTAAGTATTGTGTCAAAGTTGTATTTTCAGCATATGCTCTTCATGAGGGTTTTGTAATGCATTGAAATCAAGACCACTTAGTATTTCTTGCTAGTGGCAGTTGTAAACGCACTAATATAAAGTGCCAAATCATATTTTCTTTGGGGGGGTCCTTTGATTGAGTGAAAAGGGGGGTTGTCTTGGTTGGGTTCTCTTCTTTTCAGCACTTCTTCTCTACATTTCTTCATCATGGATCAAACAAATCTGCCCATCCTAACTCCATACAATTACTTTGAGTGGAAATCACGCATGACAATTCACTTAAGGAAAGATGGATTAAATAGGATAACTATGGGACTTGAAACTGAACCTACTAAAGATGAAGATAAGCCTAAGTGGTTTAACAAATGTGATGAGGCAAATGGAACATTGTGTTTGTCTATTTCTCCTGATTTGCTCTTTCACATTGAGTCTTTGAATACACCAAATAAAATCTGGACAAAGCTAGAAACACTATTTGGCACACAAGATTCAATGAGGGGTCATATGTTGGAAAATGAACTAATTAGTTTAAGTCTAGGCAATTTCAACACAATGCAGGATTTCTTCACCAAATTGAAATCACTAAGGCTGCAATTAAAACAATGTAGAATTGAAAAGAAAGATGAACAACTGATTCTTAGTATTCTCTCTAAGCTAAGTTTAGAATATTCTGTGTTTGTTTCTACTTTCTATGCTACTAAGGGTGCACTTGGTACTCAATTCACCATGCCATCTTTAGATGATTTTGCTGTCAATCTCACTTGGGAATAGGACAAGCTAATCCAGATGGGCACTCTTAAGTCCTCTAAGTCACATGCCTTGGCTGCCAACCAAGGTACAAAAGAACAGAAAGGACAAAGTAGTAACAACAATAGTAAGGATAAGAAACAGAAGAATAGCAAGGAGAAGAAGGATCAGATATCGGTTGCTTCAAAAGCAACTAATGAGATCCAATCTTCCAAGGGCGACAAGCCTAAGAAAGAGAGGTTCTAATGTAACTATTGTAAAAGACCCGGTCATGATGAACATAAATGTCTAAAGAAACAAATTGATCACTTGACACACATTCTTGAGAAGAATAATATCAGTGTTCCTGAGTCTATCAAATAGAGTTCTAATGAGAGGTCTAATAAGGCAAAAGAAAACAGTAAGGGGAAAGGAAAGGGCAAGGCCCTTGTTGCAGTTGCTTCTTCACCATCCACTTGGGTTCTTGATTCGGGTGCTTCGCACCACATGGCTTCATCTAAGGAAGAACTTGCATCTTTGGAGCCGTGTACTATGCCTTCTATTTTGATGGGTGATAACACTCCTGTTGAGGTGTGTGGGAGAGGGTCTGTTGATGTGGGGGATGGCACATTCCATGATGTTCTTTGTGTGCCCTCATTATCAACTAATCTCCTATTGATATACCAAATCACTCACACAAGTTCAGGCAAGCGGGTTGAGTTCACTCCTGATTCAGTGGAGATTCATGAGTTGTACAGTGGTTCTACAGTTGCAGTTGGGAGAGCAGATCATCAGTCACGGCTCTATCTATTTTCTCACTTTGTTCCTGATCCTCCTTCGACTGTTTTGCTCACTCATTCTAATAATGTGAGTAGATTATGGCATGAGCGGTTTGGCCATCTTAACTTCCGCTACTTGCAGCAGCTCAACCAGCAGAGCATGGTCACAGGGTTGCCTTCAGTTCAGTTTTTAGGTGGTGTTTGCCAAGGTTGCATTCTTGGCAAGCATCCTAAGGAAAAGTTTGACAAAGGTAAGGCATGGAGAGCTTCACAGATACTAGAGTTAGTTCACAGTGATTTGGCTGGTCCATTTCAGCATCCTTCTTTCAACAGGGCTAGATATGTCCTCACATTCATTGATGACTTTTCTCGATATACTTGGGTGTACTTTCTCAAATAGAAGTGAGAGGTATTTGATCATTTTCAGGACTTCAAAACTTTTGTAGAGAAGCAATTCAGGAAAGCCATCAAAGTTTTGCGCACTAACAATGGTGGTGAGTATGTCAACCATCGGTTTGATAGGTTTTTCACTTCAGAGGGGATTGATTTGCAGCATTCAGTTCCATACAATCCTCAGCAGAACGGTGTTGCAGAACAGAAGAATAGGTCCTTGAAGGAAATGGCAAACTACATGATTCACTCCAGATCTCTTGCACCACAGTATTAGGCAGAGGCCATTAACTGTGCTTGTTATATCCAGAACCGTGTTCCTCACCGAGCCTTGAAGGGAGTCACGTCTTTTGAAGCTTGGAGCAGTCGAAAACCATCAGTTAAGCACTTTCGAGTTTTGGTTCTCCTACATGGGCCCACATTCCTGCAGAGTAGACCTTGCATATTTGTAGGTTATCTTGATGGTGTGAAGGGTTATCGGTTGCTCCACCCTACTACACATGAGTTGTTCATTAAGAGGAGTGTTCAGTTTGAGGAGGGCTCTTCGAGCTCACTTTCTATCACTTCTCCAACTCCTTCTACTTTGACATTGGAGTCACTTGGGATACATGAAAGATCTTCTGATGAGTCAAATTCACCTGAGCAGTCTTCTACCTCCACTTTCGATGCAGAGAGTGATTCAAAGGACTTAGCTCCTTCCTCTCCTAGTCATCATTCAGAGGTTGATGATTCTCCTCTAGATTCTCCATCTTCCGGTCCACTTTGGGCTAGACAGACCTTGCAGTCTACAGGTGATTAGGTTGGGGATCCATCAGACACCAGGCGGACTCGTTCACAGTTCTAGGATGCTCCACATGTCTTCATTGCTACTACCTCAAATCCACAGTCTTTTCATGAGGCTTCTGGTATTCCTGAGTGGGATACAGCTATGCAGGAGAAGTATAGTTCCTTGATGAGGAACCACACTTGGGATCTTGTCCCTCTTCCTAAGGGAAGAAAACTTGTTTGATGTAAGTGGATCTATCAGACAAAATTTACAGTAGATGGGTCAGTTGACAAGCATAAGGCTCGCTTGGTCGCCAAAGGATTCTCCCAGGTTGCTGGGATTGACTACTCTAAGACTTTTATGCCAGTTGCCTGAATGAATTCCATCCGACTTGTTCTTGCCATTGCTGCAGTTAATCGTTGGGAAGTACACCAGATGGATGTGAAGAGTGCTTTTCTTCACGGTGACCTTCAGGAGGAGATATACATGGAGCAGCCACAGGGGTTCCTTCAGGATTCTTCACTTGTGTACCGTCTTCAAAAGTCTCTCTATGGCCTCAAACAGGCTCCTCGGTCCTGGTATGCCAAGATGGACTCCTTCCCTCTATCAGTTGGGTTCACTCGGTGCCATTCTGATCCCAATGTCTACATTCTGCAGCAAGATGATTCACTCCTATTTTTGGTTTTGTATGTTGATGACTTGCTGATCATAGGGAGTTCTTCATCCACCATTGGGGCTACAAAACTACCCTTCATGATAGGTTTTTGATGACTGACTTGGGCTTATTGCATTACTTTCTCAGGATTGAGATCTACGAGTCTACTTCCAGGATCACCATCAACCAGTCCAAGTATGCTCTAGATTTGCTCTCAAGGTTTCATATGGCTGACTGCAAGCTTGCTCCGACTCCCTTTCTTTCTGGAGTCAAACTTGAGGCGCAGTGTTCTTCTCCACTTGTTGATGGCACTTTGTACCGACAGCTTGTTGGGAGTCTCATTTATCTAACTCATACGAGACCTGACATTTCATATGCTATAGGCATGGTCTCTCGATTCATGCAGGAGCCTCATGAGCTGCACTGGAAAGCAGCCAAGCGGATCCTTCACTACATTTAGGGTTCTCACAGTTTTGGGATTCACTATGTAGTGGGCATTGAGCTTGACTTGGTGGGCTACACAGATTTAGATTGGGTGGGCAATTCTGAGGATCGCAAGTCTACTTCAGGTTATAGCTTCTCACTTGGTTCAGGTCCTGTTTGTTGGTCAAGCAAGAAGCAGTCAGCTATTGCTCTATCTTCTACTGAGGCCAAGTATCAGCGGGCTGTGAATGCCTCCACTGAGGCCATTTGGCTTCAGAATCTTCTCACTGAGTTTGGTATCCAAATCAGATAACCATCAGTCATATTTTGTGACAACCAGAGTGCCATTCAGATCT
Source organism: Cunninghamia lanceolata (assembly GCA_027924645.1). NCBI lineage: Eukaryota > Viridiplantae > Streptophyta > Pinopsida > Cupressales > Cupressaceae > Cunninghamia > Cunninghamia lanceolata. The sequence goes on along the minus strand of BSBN01000983.1, from coordinate 314,554 downwards.
CACGGAATCCGGTCCATCATCAACAGACCAAACACATAGAGGTCCACATGCACTACATCCAGGAGCTCATCCATGGCCACGTCATCAGCCTTTGCTACTATCCAACTTCCAAGCAGGTTGTTGATATCTTCACCAAACCCTTCATTGAGAGCAAGTTCCTTCATTTGCAAGCTTTGCTGGCGGAGCGGGATGCTTCATCTTCTGGGGGGGCTTCTTCCTCTCACTCGGAGTCTTGACTCTCTCTACTTTTGGGGGGGGGGGTCTCTTCTCTCTCTCTTTGGGGGGGAATTTTATGTATATGGGTACCTCATCAGGCTTGATTTGTTGGGACTCATTTCTACAACCACCTAAGCTTCGCTTATGGGGGGGTGTTAGTGTAGGTTTTTATTTCCTAGTTGGGTTAATCTCGCTTAGGTTAATAAAGCATGTCTTATTAGGTGAGTGGTTGCGAGGTGTCACCTTCCTACATGTGAGCATCCATTAGCTATCTTGGGAAGATACTTTGCTATCTTTAGTCCGATAGATGGTTGCTCCTCATTGGTTAGTGTTGCCACCTCCTCCCTCTTCCTAGTCTATATAAGCATGCTACCTGGCTTGTATTTGGCATCTTTTGCTTTTGCATCCTCTTAATGCTATTTTGCTTCTAGCATTTGCATTACTCTCTTGGAGACTAACTCTGTGTTGCTATTTTGATTTCGTATCATTTGCATTCATAGTTTAGATATCTATTATTTGCACTAGTTTTTTGGGTTATTAATCTTTTCAGATTCTAACACTAACATGATCAGATGACATCTAATCAACCTCACTAGCAATAGTGGCAATGCTCTAAAAAATGCCACATCTAGAAGGGGTGGTTGTTGTCTTTGCAGCTTCTGCTAGTTCCAAACATTTTGGAAGAACTAAAAGGTTTGGGCCAACTAATGCCCTCTTGTTCATGGGTCATGGCAACTCTAATTGTCTATACTTAGGTTTGTCAACAAACCTACCTTTCCTCTACCTAGCATGTGTAGGAAAAGATGTTTAATCAACATCTAACTTTAAATGAAATTATGCATATAATTGTTTACAAAAATAGAGTGGAAACTCATCATTATGAGGCCATCTATGATGTACTGCCAACTATCTAGGATAAATAAATGGACCCACAAGTGGATCCATGCACCTGGTTATGGTATAGCCTCTAACTCTATCCCTGCATAAAATGGGAACATGGTGAGAATAGTATCTGATAAAAACTTCTTAGAAATGGATGACCATTTCTCATGGCCACTAACACTCCTAGATAATGAAACATAAAACTGCTCAATGCTGATCTCATCATAGGGGTTGTATGATTGGACGACATCGATCATACGTGTAATCTCATCCCTAATAGTGACCAACCTATCTCTATTAGACAGGTTTGGGCTATTATGTTTGGTTTGGTTAAGACAACACAAAGCATTGTCTAACCTCTCAATAGTCTCAATATAGAAATCTGATCTAGAATGAGTATGTTCATCATTGGGATGATTAGACTGGTGAGAAGTCTGATCAGCCATGTCTGACTATTTGCATAATTAAAACAAAAAAATTACATTTAATTTTGAAACTAAAATAAATTTAATATATATAAATTCAAACTAATATAAATAAATCTCTTTAAGCCATGAAATCAATTTCACGTGCTTATTGCAAGATATTGAATTTAAGAGAAAATGAATGATACAATGATCCCAGAAAACAAAAATCTAAAAAGATTGAATGGATTTTGCATTCTATAATATTTTTTCATTTTAATATTTCTTATATAGTGTTCAATATTGGATATATCAAAATGCCACCACATTTAGCTTTATATTAGGAAAAGCTCAACTAGCTCTAGTAGGACATGACATTTCAATAGTTGAGTAGGAGTCAGATAGTTTGAGACTAGCCTGGGTATAGTGGTTGTTATTTATAAAGGTGCTTGTCATGAAGTTAAGGACACAATTATGTTCTTCAAAAGAAACCTAAACCACATGTAACAAAGGGTCCTGAGGTGCCAAAGAAAAGAGGAGAGCATGTATCTTCACCAATGCTAAGTATTGTTGATGTTCCAATTGCATTAGAGATACCACCTTTAGAAGTGGTTCATGAGGAATAAGAAGGCCTTTTTCTCAAAGTATTTTTTTATCAACCACCTAACATTTCTACAATGGAAATACAAGGGAAACAACAATTGGTAATAAAACAAGTTTAAGTTGAGGCATCTCCCCTAGTTGATTACTTAATGTAGTCAATTAAATATGGGAAATCAGGTTGATAGACTTACTTTGATTTGATTATACGCTAAAATCTGGTGATAGATTTACACACTTTTCAGGCATGAATCTTAGATAGCTTATCTTGGTAGTCTTAATGTTAACCAAGTGGATTTTGGGAGTCACAAGAATTACATCAATCTCCAACTGGCCAAAAGCACTTCCGACAATAGGTAATGTTCATATTGCAGTAATTAGTAGTACCCACATGGGCTGATTGCTTTACCATGGTTTACCATGACCTTATAAGATTAGGCAATTCCATGCCCTATTTTATTTGGGTTTGTAATTTTCATGTGGAACAAAAATAAGTTTCATCCCATAGTTTTTCCATTTTTCATTTGAGGTCACATCCTCAAAAGAGTGTTCCAACTTTGTAGTCACTTGTCTATATTTATAGAAGGTAATAGTTTTATCTATTTCCCAACCTTTCTCCTTTAGATCCTTCCTTAGCCTAATTCCCATGATATTTCTTGGGTCAAAGATTTATGCCTTTACATAGAAACTCTCCCAAGGTGGGAGGGGTTTTCAAGGAAGGTTGCAAATTTGAACATACATTTTAGAGATACGATCTACAAGTTCCTCTTGATTTTTGGCCTACTTTCATGGATTAATTTCTCCTTAGACTCAAAATTTTAATCCATTCAACCATAACACCATCAAGGTTATAAGTCTAGTAGTCTTTGATCAATTCTAACACCAAGTTAACCAATTTAAGCATGAGAAGATGGTTGCATACATTTTTCTTTATAGTGACCAATTTAAGCATGTTTAGGCATTCATTTGTAAACTAGATGGACATTAGATTACAACTAGATGAGCATTGGCATTCTAAAGGTGATTCAAGGCATTCATTGTGTAGCAAGAGCAGATTTGTGTTGTCCATGTGTTTGTATTTGCAGATTTGAGCAATCATCTCCTCATGGCATGAAGAGCTTTTTCCTTCCATGAGATCTTCACTACAAGGTGATATAATTTGTGTTTTCAAGCATTTATCATTTGGTTTTTACCTCTGCCTCCCAAGGGCATGCACTCTCTATCTGACAATGGTGTTCAGAAGGCTTGAATGTCTTTTTGGGGCTTGACTGAGGCAAGCCTCTAAACACCACAACCCCCTCCCCATTTTTCTGTGATTGCAGGTTATATGTTGAAGAAGAAGGAAAAGTGGAGTTGCAGAGGAGTGTTGCAGAGTGTCATAATTGTAGATCAAAGTTGAAAATAGGGCCTTGGACTTGGGCGCCCGCTACCTAGTCCTCTAGATTCTATGCTAGGAAAATCTCTGATGCAGTAGGAACAAGTTACAGATCAAGTTTCCAGATCCTGAAAAATACCTAGGCATTGGACTTGGGTGCCCACTCCTTAGTCCCCAACTGTTTCACTTCCTGAACTTCAAAAATAGATGCGCACTTATCTATCATTTTACATCTTCCTGTAGTAACATTTTGAGTAATTTGTTCATTTACTTCCGTAATTGCATAATTAGGGTTTTGATGTGTAATTGAGCATAAATGAGCATAATTGACAATCAAATCATACAAATCCAAGTTTTCGTGCATTCCTAAGTGACCAAGGGTATGATAGTGCATTTCCACTCAACCCAAAGTCCTTGAATGTAAAGGGTGAAAGGAGGATACACACACAAAACTAATCAAACACCCACTATCCAAAGTTTACCACTTTACATTTTGGTGAACCCATGTCATGTTTGATTGTTTGCACCTTGCTGATTGTTTTTCTTCAGATTTGGATTGATTTCATTCATCCATATCATCATTCATATTATTGCATTGGAAAAATTACAAAAAAATTGAAAAATTTGAAAAAAATTCACTCTAAGGTTTCTATTTTGCATCCATTAATTTGAATTTCATCACATTTATGGTTTTTGCATTAGATCACAGAAAATTACAAAAATCCAATAGCTTTCATTGCATTTTCATCATAAAATTGCTAGGGTTTTGTTGGAAATTTTAAATTTTGCATATAACCTAGTAATTTCAAAAACTAGGGTTTGTAGGTAAAATCTTGCTTCAGATTTTTCTACTGATCTTAGACACTCATTCAAAATTTAATTTGGCTGTAGTGTTGCATGTTAGTGTAAATTTGCATTTAGATCTCAAAAATTTGCATTTTTACCTAGAAAATTTCAACAAAAACTAGCATTTTCATTGATTTTTCCTTAGATTTGCACTTGCATTTTGCATGGTAGGGTTTGAAAATCATTTCCAGATCTAAGTGGAACTAATTTTCATCATAAATCATATTTCAAGACATTTATATAGCAATTTGCATTAAGATCTCAAACCTAGGGCTTGAAAAACCTTGATTTTCACTAGATTTGGCCTTATCGACTCTCTAATTTTGCACCATAGGAGTGTTATGAAGAATATTTTTGCACTGATTAGCTGTTATCAGAGTTATTATCTTCTTACCATCCTAAAAATCTTAACACCACCTTGTTATTGAGCTCTAGTATTGAAAATTTGGCAAAAAATTACACATTTTTGCTATATTTGCCTTAGGTTTTGACCTAAATTGCACTCCAAGCATGTTGTAAAAGATTTTATGCTTGTAGGTGACTGATATAATTGCTATTATTTATTTAACCTCTTAAAATTCTTTACAACACCCCTTTTTCTAGGTATTGGTGTTGAAAAACTGTGAAATTTTGCATATTTTTGCTATATTTTCACTAAAGTTTGATCTTGAGTGGCACTATACGCGTGTTGTGATAGATTTTTTGGCATTAGGTGGCTGTTATTACTGATATAATTTTATTTCCATCATCATTTTCCTCACAACACCCTTTTTCATGCTCTTTTGCATTGAGATTTGGTGAAAAAATCGCATATTTTAGTGTATTTTCACTAGGTTTTGACTAGTCATCATTCTAAAGTTGCATAAAAAGTGTGTTGTGATGGATATTATTGCTGTATTGGACTTATACTAGACGTATTATTTTCTGCCCCTAATTAAAATCTTTACAACACCTTTTATTTCATATATTTGCATTGAAAAAGTACAAAAAGTCAAGCATTTTAGGTCATTTTTACACATAGTTTTGCACTCATGGATTCTCCTAAGGGCTCATCTTTGGAAGAGTTATTTGAGTAATTTATAAATTATGATAATTTTTACAAACTCACTGATAAATATCCTCAAGTCTTGCATCAAATAGCATACATCTATGGCATTGACATGAACAAAAATACTACCTGTGATATCCTTCGAACAATAGCCTATTTCGATAGCTTTCTTGCGACTGTGGATGCTTTTCCTTCAATCATAGAGAATCTCACTAACTTTATGGATGAAAACAATCATAGGGAAAGTAGTGGTGAGAACATTGTTCCCTCTCTCCCTTTGTTTCATGATGACATAATGTAAATCCTTTATGAGACCTATGAGAATGATATAGCAATGGGTGATTTATCGAACAAAGAGACTTGTCCCAACATAACCCCACTTAGTGAGGATATATTGGAATAACAAGAAGATATAATTGACACATTTATCCATACTACTCTGCCATCCCTTCCCGCTCTCCCTAACCAGGACGAAAATTTGGATGATGCAGATTCTCTTTGTGACCTTTTTCTTCAACATAATGAAAATTTACCATCTGATGTTCAAGAACTTCTCGACTACATTTTAAACAAAGGAACGGATCATGCACCTTTACTTGAACCCACATATACCTTGGAAAACAATGAAATTCTACATGATATTGAAGAACAAACTATCCCTCTACTCAAGCTATTCCAACACCCTATATAGGGACTGAAATGGGCATCTTTCGAGTTCCTCAACAATCTCATTCAAATGGTCCTATAACTGACACAAAAAATGGCAACATCCCCTCTCAACCATCATTAAGGGATACCTTTATTACATGGTTACCCTCGCAAACTCATGAACCTACAGAAGAGAGAAGAAGTGATAACGCCTTAACCACTAAGATAAAGATAAAGATCCATGACAACCACTAGCCCAGCAGTCCCTACATGTAAGTATTTCTAACCCTTTATCTCTCTCATGATGTGCTTCCCCCATGATGTGTTATGTATTGTTTAGGCCTCCTGGGATGACCCCTGATTCTCTTTTAAGGTCCGGGATACCAGGAGACCACCTCTGTTGTGGCCTTCTTCTATTTGTATCATCATTCTTCTATGTTGCCTCTCTCTCTGATTTCATTGTTGTGTGTTGTGTCTTATAGACATTTGCATTGCAGTTGGTGACTTAGGGGCACCCTCCTATGTGACTATCCCTAAGGCACTTGTTTCTCCTCTCTTATTTATTGTTTATCTTCCTCTAGTGTTTCTATCTAGCGAGTGGGTGACGAAAAATATTTATACTAATGCGGACCTAGCTTCCCTTTAGCGAGAAATCAAAAATTGAACTTAGTTCCTAATATGATGATGGAGTTGTATATCTTATCTGACACTTGGATTGTAGAAGCACTTCATGATTTCTACGTAGTGATTTTGATGATGTTTTTATCTCACTTACAAACTATAAGAATACTGGTGCTCCGTGCACTTTGTTTGTCTTTGAATCTCGCCTTGGTGACACTCGGTTCTGAGATTTTTGTGATATAGCCTCACGGTTATCCTCGATCTCTGAATTGGTAGTATAACCTCGGCTCTTTGTGTGATTAATCATATGCATTGATGTTGTTGTTTATCATGATTATGGACACTAATACTTTTCTTGCAGGGATGTGTTTGTGGGAACATTTGGTGATCATAAAGTACATGTCACCTCCAGGGGGCATGGGCTTTGCGAAAGTCTATGTTCCCTTGTGTGTTTTCTTCCTATATTAACATTCTTGATATCGATGTGTGATATCAACCACCTTAAGGTGAGGGAATATATAAGGTAAGCTGTCTATTGTATATGTTAGCAATATGCTTGTCCTTAGATGCAGTTTAAAGACTGGTGGTGATGAGTACCTCCTGGACTCTAAGTTTATCTGCAATCAATCAATCAATCATCTTAAGCCCTCTACGGAGGCAGGGGTGGTGTATCTCTTGCGGATAGTGCCCATCCTGTCATTTTTAAAAGTCCTCTGCAGAGGCGGGGAGCGGTTCTGTGACTAACTCAACCCTTAAGCATGTCTTCAGTGATTGTTGTGGCAAAGCCCAATCATCGGTGTATGCCTGTAATATGCCTGAGATGGTGATGAGCCTAGAAATAGGAACACTCCATTACTTGTCTGTTGTGTTTTCTCCTTGTCTTCAAAGTGTGTTTGTTTGGCATGCTTGCTTTGTTTGGCATGTTTGTTGCCCCATATGCAGTCTACAGACCAACGCGATGAGTGATTCCTACATTTTGGGAGGTTTGGTGTGTCTTGTGTGTGTGTTTCCCCATGTGCAGTCTAAAGACCAGCGCGATGAATGCTTCTTGCATTATGGGAGGTGTGTTTACTTTCCTTGTACTTACATCTACATTTCATATATATATATGAGAAAAAGAAATTTAGAAAAGAAATCATTCGTGTCTTCTATGCATCTATTGTTTTCTCCATGTTTTGTGTGACTGTAATTGTCTTCTTCATTTTTTGCATGGTTGTCATTGTCTTCAATGTGTTTGACGTGTCTTCTCCATGCTTGGTGTGTTTGTTGTGTTTGTTGACCGTACTTTAATGCATGTATTGGCCTCGCATTTATACATACATTAAAGTGGGGGCTAAATGTAATGTCACAAAATGTCCCCTTAGGGGCTTTTCCCTTGTAAGGTTTAGCTCATGGGTCTTTAATCTGCATTTAGGACATCTTGCATCATTTAGGACATCTTGCATCATATTTTGACATCCCGATGAAATGAACCCTAAGTTTCATGACAAATGGGACCTAGGGGGATCCTTGAACTTAACCCTGACCAAAATAGGGGGGAGGACTTGGGCACCCGCACCCTAGTCCTACCCTATTTTGGGTTAGTCCCAAATTTTAAGTGTTGTCTTGTGACCGTTATTTAGGTCCTATGCCAAAACAGTAAGTTTGAATTACGAAATTCTTGGCAGGAGTTTTTGTAGTTCCATATATAAGCATGTGTAGGCATTCACTTGTAAACTAGATGGACATTAGATTACAACTAGATGAGCATTGGCATTCTAAAGGTGATTCAAGGAATTCATTGTGTAGCAAGAGCAAATTTGTGTTGTCTATGTGTTTGTATTTACATATTTGAGCAATCATCTCCTCATGGCATGAAGAGCTTCTTCCTTTCATGAGATCTTCACTACAAGGTGATATCATTTGTGTTTTTAAACATTTATCATTTGGTTTTTGCCTCTGCCTCCCAAGGGCACGCACTCTCTATCTGACAACGGTGTTCAGAAGACTTGAATGTCTCTCCGGGGCTTGATTGAGGCAAGCCTCTAAACACCAAAACCTCCTCCCCATTTTTCTGTGATTGAAGGTTATAGGTTGAAGAAGCAGGAAAAGTGGAGTTGTAGAGGAGTGTTGCAGAGTGTCAGAATTGCAGATCAGAGTTGAAAATAGGGCCCTGGACTCGGGCATCCGCTACCTAGTCCTTTGGATTTCATGATAGGAAAATCTCTAATGCAGTAGGAACAAGTTACATTTCAAGTTTCCAGATCCTAAAAAACCTGGGCATTGGACTTGGGCACCCGCTCCTTAGTCCCTGACTGTTCTGCTTCCCGAACTTCAAAAATAGGTGCGCATTTATCTATCATTTTACATCTTCCTATAGTAGCATTTTGAGTAATTTGTTTGTTTTCTTCCGTAATTGCATAATTAGGTTTTTGATGTGTAATTGAGCATAAGTGAGCATAATTGACAATTAAATCATACAAATCCAAGTTTCCCTGCATTCCTAAGTGACCAAGGGTATGATAGTGCATTGCCACTTGACCCAAAGTCCTTGAATGTAAAGGGTGAAAGGAGGATACACACACAAAACTAATAAAAAACCCACTATCCAAATTTTACCACTTTACAATAGTGTTAGCACTTGTGTTTTTCATTTGACAATAAGGAGGAAGCCTTGGAAATTTGGGCACTTGCCTATGTAGAGGATAAACTAGGCTATGTTGATAAATCCCAAAATGAAAGAAAGTTAGGGCTTGGAGAGAAACCTATGCTATGCTAGTGATTGTGCTAGTGTGTGCAAGGATGGTGAAGGTGGTTGTTTCTCTCCAATGTTGGTGCTAGTGCACGCAAGGATGGTGAAGGTGGTGGACACTAGGTTTTCGTGTGGACAAAATTTGTCTGAGTCAATCAGGCCCCTCTACAAAATGTCTAGCCCCTCTTTTTTAAAAAGTTTTATGTCTACTAGTTTCAACCAAAATTGACTCGGTCGATTAAATCTCACTCTAAAAATAGTTGGCCAAATACTATATGCCACGAGGGCTCCACATTTGCACCACCTAGTTTCGATCGAAACGGAGCCGGCTGAAACTTATTAGGTTGAAACATATTTTTGATAGAAACTATCGAGTTGGCTAAAAGTGTGACACAGGGTTGTGCTTTTACCCGTCCACCTACTCAAGTTGGACATAATTTTAGGATTGCTTATTGTTAGGGTTAGCCGGCAGAAGATATCAATTAAATGCAAATAAAGATTAAATAGAGAAATAGAAATACACAGAAATAATAATAGCGAGAGATAATTTTTAACGTGGTTCACCCAAACTCGGGCTACATCCACCAAACAGAGAGTCCAATATTATTATCTAGTAAATCAAACCGATTACAATCAGCAATCCCTGCAACTCAATACCGCTGCAAAATGCTACAATACAATCTCAAAAAAACCCTAACCCTTAGCCGCTTTTTATCAAGCTTTTTGTCGGTTACAAAATAGGGTTTTCTTATGTCGGTCAATGAAAAAAATTAACTCCCGGTGCATTATAAAATAATAAAAAACCGTGTGAGGTTTCAGGGGCGTTGCCCCCAAGCCCCCACGGGGGCGCTACCCCTCGACCCCGCCCTGTATCGCGACAGGGAACGCGCCAGGGGCACTGCCCCTTGACCCCGTCTTGGGGGCGCTGCCCCCAAACCCCCGCAAGGGGCGCTGCCCCTTGACCCCGTAGGAATTTGGGGGGAAACCGCGCCGATAAAAGTGGGGTAAATATAACCTCCGAGTCTGATTAGGCTCCATATAACAACAATCTCCCACTTGGAGACTGATTAGACTCCACACCATATCATCTCCCACTTGGAGACTGATCATAACACCACTGACCCTGTAGCTCCCACTGGAAATAAGCACCTTGGACTCTGTTGTTCTATTTTTGTTGTGTTCAGTCTAGAAGACCAACCGAAGCTGAAGAGGAGCTCAGCTTCTCCCTTGTCACTGCCTTTGTAAACATATCTGCTGGATTGTCATCTGTATGTATCTTTGCCAGCTGTAACTATGCATCATCCAACACCGACCGAATGAAGTGATACCTCAACTGTATATGTTTGGTCTTTGAACGCAAGGCAGAATTCTTTGCAAGATGTATGGCACTCTGGCTGTCTGTAAACAAATAACTGTTAACCTGTTGTGTGCCCAATTCATTCATGAAAGATTGCAGCCATATCATCTCCTTGCTTGCCTCTGTTGCAGCTACATATTCTGCCTCTGTGGTGGATAAAGCAACCACCTTTTGCAACCTAGAAATCTAACTTACCGCTGTTCCACCTACAGTAAAGACATAACCTGTAGTACTCCGCCTGGTATCAATATCTCCTGCCAAATCTGAGTCTACATAACCTGCTAAATCAGTATTAGAGCCCCCAAAACATAAGTGTTTATTGGATGTACCTCTCAAATACCTGAGAATCCATTTTACCGCATTCCAATGCTCTAATCCGGGATGACTCATATACCTGCTAACGACTCCTACAGCATGTGCAATATCCGGTCTCGTGCATACCATGGCATACATTAAACTGCCTACAGCTGAAGCATATGGTACCTTAGACATTTTCTCTTCCTCCTCTTATGTCTTAGGACACATGTCCTTAGTCAATTTCAAATGACTAGGCAAAGGTGTGCTGACAGCTTTTGCAGTCTCCATGTGGAATCTCTGCAACACCTTTTCAACATAAGCAGCCTGAGATAGAGTCAATTTTCTATTCAGCCTATCTCTGCAAATTTTCATACCAAGGATTTGTTTTGCTGCCCCCAAATCCTTCATATCAAATGATTGTGCCAACTGCTGTTTTAACTCTCTTATGTGATCCAGGTTAGACCCAGCTACAAGCATGTCATCAACATATAAACATAAAATAATGTAGCTGTCATTATCTAACCTCTTAAAATAAACACAATGGTCAGAATTACACTTACTGTAGCCTTGCTCAGCCATAAAACTGTCAAATTTCAAATACCATTGTCGAGGTGCTTGTTTTAGGCCATACAAACTCTTCTTCAATCTGCACACTAGTTTCTCCTTACCTTTGACCTCAAATCCTTGGGGCTGTTCCATATAGATCTCCTCCTCCAAATCACCATGGAGAAAGGCAGTTTTAACATCTAGCTGTTCCAAATGTAAATCTTCAGCAGCCACAATACTTAAAACAGTACGAATAGAAGTCATCTTGACAACCAGAGAAAATATCTTATCAAAATCAATACCCTTTTTCTGGGCAAATCCTTTTACAACTAACCTGGCCTTAAATCTTTTCTTACCTCCATCTTCCTCTTTCAGCCTGTAAACCCATTTATTTGGTAAAGCCTTTTTACCTATAGGTAACGTACATAATTCCCAAGTCTAATTTTTTAGCAAGGAGTCTATTTCTCCTTTCATGGCAAGCTCCCACTGAACCTGTGTATCCACCTGCATAGCTTCATCATACCCTTTGGGTTCACCAGCATCTGTTAACAAAATAGAATACAAAGAGGGAGAAAACCTTTCAGGAGGTCTGCTGATCCTTGTTGACCGTCTAACATTCACTGGAGTTTGTGGTATTTCTGGTTGCTGTTGCGGAGCATGAGGAACCACTGGAACATCACTATTTGGAGTATCGTCCAGCACCACATAATCCTTTTCTTTCTTCTCATGCTGTTGCAACTGATCTTTGTACAACACCTTCTCATTGAATATAACATCCCTGCTTCTGACAATTTTCTAATTTTTAAAATCCCAAAGCCTATAACCAAATTCATCAATGCCATATCCAACGAAGGTACATTTTTTTGATTTCGCATCCAGCTTGGTTCTATTTTCAGAATCTATATGTGCAAATGCTTCACAGCCGAAAGTTTTCAAGAAAAAATAACTCACCTTCTTGCCTGTCCATGCTTCCTCTGGAATACCACAGCCTAAAGGAACTGAAGGACCTCTGTTAATTAAATATACAGCAGTGTTGACAGCCTCTGCCCACATGTTTAAAGGTAGCCCAGCATGCAATCTCATGGTCCTTGCACGCTCCATTATTGTCCTATTCATGCGTTCAGCCACTCCATTTTCTTGTGGAGTCCCTGGAACTGTTTTCTGCCTGCGAATTCCATTAAGGGAACAATAATCTTCAAATTCTTTGCTGCAATACTCACCGCCATTATCAGATCTGAGACATTTTAATCTTTTACCCGTCTCATTCTCAACCAAGCTTCTCCATTTCTTAAATATTTCAAATACATCATATTTCTGTCTAAGAAAATAAATCCAGACCTTCCTAGTTGCATCATCTATGAATGTAACATAATACCGAGAGCCACCGAGAGAAGATACCTGAGCTGGTCCCCATACATCTGTATGCACAAGCTCCAATTTTTTATTTTTCTTTTGCTTCCCATCCTTGAGAAAACTGACTCTCTTTTGTTTTCCATACACACAACTTTCATAGAAATCCATATTAATACATTTCAGACCTGGTAAACTTTCTTAGAATGAAGTACCTTCATACCTTTTTCACTCATATGCCCAAGTCTGTTATGCCACAGTGTTGTCTCAGAACCTGCAGCAACTTTTCCAGTCTCTTCCTGCAAACCTGCAGCAACTGTTCCTGAACCTGTTTGTTTTTTCTCTATAACAGCTAAAGTAGAAGGAACAGTATGACCTGTACAAAGATATAAGGTGCCTACTTTCACACCTTTTGCTCCTACTAAGGCACCTTTTGAAACCTTCCAATTTTTATCAGTAAATGTAATAGTGCAACCTTTTTCAGTTAGCTGCCCTGCTGAAATTAAATTCCTACTGAGCCTTGGAACATGCCTCACCTCTTGTAGTAGCCAATGATTCCCATTCTGCAACTTAATCTTGATTCTTCCCTTTCCAACAATCTGACAGGGTTCATTATCTCCTAAATAAACTAGCCCAAAATCCCCTTGGACATAATCAAGGAAATAACTTCTATGGGGCGTAGCATGAAATGAGGCCCCTGAATCTAAAACCCATGAATCATCAGCATTATCTAGGGAAAGAATCAAAGCATCATCTTCAGACTTATTGCTTACCACATTTGCTTCCTTATTGCCTTCTTGTTTGTCTCCTTCTTTATTTTTCTGAGACCAGCAATCTTTCTTCAGATGACCTGGTTTTCCACAGTACCAGCAATCCTTCTGTCCTCTGGTTTGGGATCTTTTGTCCTTTGATTTTCCTTGTGACTTCCCATGACCTCCAGAACCTTTTCCTCTCTCCTTTGATCTACCCCTGCTTTCTGCGTTCAAAACACTGCCTGATTTGGATCCACCTGAGCTTTTCTTACGAATTTCCTCACTCAGAATAACACCAACAACATCATCAAATTTTAGGGTATTTGAACCAGAAACAGAGTTACTAACCGCCATTACCAAACTATCCCAGCTTTCAGGCAATGAACATAATATCAAGAGAGCTCTAACTTCTTCATCAAATTTTACATTTACAGAAGTCAATTGACTGACAATCGTATTAAATTCATTTAAATGACCTGTCACAGATCCACCTTCAACCATTTTCAAATTAAACAACTGCTTCATGAGAAATACCTTATTTGAGGCTGAGGGTTTTTCATACAATTTTGCCAAAGCTTTCATCAGACCATCTGTTGTCTTCGCTTCTGTTATATTGAATGCCACCGACGGTGCCAGGCACAACCGAATGGTTCCTAGTGCCTTTCTGTCAAGAAGATTCCAATCCTCATCAGACATTGTTGCCGGTTTCTTGGCTACTCCTTCCAACGGCCTCCATAAATCCTTTTGATAGAGGTAATCCTCCATCTGCATCTTCCATAACTGATAGTTCTACCCATTGAATTTATCAACCTTCGTTTTACCCTCGTCTGCCATTGCTCCCACTCAACCTGAGACTTTCCTGCAGACGATAATCGAACACAACCCGCTCTAATACCACTTGTTAGGGTTAGCCGACAGAAGGTATCAATTAAATGCAAATAAAGATTAAACAGAGAAATGGAAATACACAGAAATAATAATAGCGAGAGACAATTTTTAACGTGGTTCACCCAAACTCGGGCTACATCCACCAAACAGAGAGTCCAATATTATTATCCAGTAAATCAAACCGATTACAATCAGCAATCCCTGCAACTCAATACTGCTGTAAAATGCTACAATACAATCTCAAAAAAACCCTAACCCTTAGCCGCTTTTTATCAAGCTTTTTGTCGGTTACAAAATAGGGTTTGCTGCCCCCAAACCCCTGCAAGGGGCGCTGCCCCTTGACCCTGTAGGAATTTGGGGGGAAACCGCGCCGATAAAAGTGGGGTAAATATAACCTCCGAGTCTGATTAGGCTCCATATAACAACACTTATTATTGGCATAGACTAAATATATTTGTAGATAGTCTAAAGAGTACTTCAAGATATCTAGGTTATTAAGCTTACTTGCCCCCTTTGGAGCTCTTTAAATAGGGGAAACAACAATGGTTAACTATTGTGAGCTCGCTTTTATGGACTATTGGCATCTCCATTGATAAACTTCCACCATTCAAGCTTTCTTCGAGGACCCCAATATCAAAGTGGATCAAAAAGAGATTAATAAATTTACATTCAAGAGGACATTACAACTTGCCTACATCCAACATACCTAGATTTCTCCACCTAGACCATTAAGTCCAAAAGTGTCTCATTATACATCTATATTTCACCAAATATGTGATGGAAACAAATATATTCTTCTAACCTATCTTCAAAACCATTAGTCTCATTGAATTAGTCTTCCCCTTTGATAGATTTATGTTGATTCCCATTAATTGAGGATTAAGATGGATCACCACATTCCAAGAGAGGAATGAATGTGTTAACTTTGATTTCACGAGATAGAGATCAAGGAGATCATTTTAATTTAGATGCACAATTTTTATGAGATGTATGGAAGATTCTAATGTCTCTTTAGGGACTTAGGGCAATCTTTGGGAACTTTCTTTCACTATAAAGATCAAAAGTTCTTATAGTTATACATCAAAGAAGCTTTCATGTTTAGACATTATAACTTGAGTAAAGAGTTCAACAAATGGGCACTTCTTCTAATATTAGAAATATCACGTCCTTCTTCATTCCAAGAAATTGTCTTAGTGGCTCAAAACATGCATTTGATAGTTTGTTACATACTAGACCTAGTAAAAAAAGGAGGCTTTCAAATAGATGTGGCATGAAGCATAAGGTGTTGAAACCTAGGAGACCTACAATGTGATAGATATACCTATATAGAAGAGCTTGTATTATAGATTTCTTTCATAATTGACTTGATTTTGGATTTTGATATTTCATTTGGTTGCCTAAACTTTTACATACTTACATATACATTTTGTTTTGTTTAGAGCCATAGTAAACACTCTCTTGAGTTATTATGCTAAGCTTTATCTCTAGCCCCATTATCCTTTATGCTTATTTATAAACATTAATGATAATTTCAATTTTAATTTTATTTTTCTCATAATTTAATGTTTCATTGTACATACTTTCTATTCATAGACAATAGATGTGTTTTTTCAAATTGATAACCTAGTTCCTACAATAGTTAAATAAGAGAAATGTGAACTAGTTGCATTTTGCTTAGAGTGATGTCATCTCTTTCAACATTCAATAGGGCATCCTTCATACGGAAAATGTCTAACCATGTCTTAACAAGAAAGTTTAGATGTCCATAATGGTTGCATCTTCTCACTTGATTTTTGTATTTAAATGAGACCAATCCTTTCATGTGTAGCTCATTTTGAATCTCATTGAAACAATTTTGGTTCATTTGAGGATAGTTGGTTTATAAACATTTTCTAGGATTAGAGATTTGGAACCAAACTATATTTCTTGATCTAATTATAGGTTATGTGTAGCTCATTTAAATCTCTTTGAAATGATTTTGGTTCATTTGAGGATGGTTTACAAACATTTTCTAGGAGATTTGTAACTAAACTATTTCTTGATCTAATTATAGGTTAAGACTCTACTATGAGCTTTCACATATTTAGATGGATCTTTTTTGGGAGGTAATGATTTATGTACATTTGTGTTATTAGGTTCTAACAACATATAAGAAATTCTATTATAATTTTTAAATTATAATTGTAATTATGGCATTCATTGAAGGGGTTGAGTGTAATTAGTGGGAGGATGTATGAGGGATTCACCTCTAAATCAGTAACTATCAACCAAGAACAATGATGATGGTACATTTTGCTGCTATAGCTATCACAGTAACTCTTCATCATTATTTTTATGATAGCTCGCTACATGCACATAATATATCTCTAAAACACTTTTGTCATTGTACCACCCTAGAATCATTTAATCCATCCAATCTAGAAGAGGGAGCAAACCCAAAACATGTACTTGTAAGTTTTATCCCCTTAGAAATGCACATGCTATGCCATTGGTTAATTAAATGTATCCCATAAGAGATAATAATATATTACAGAAAAGAAATACCAATATTTATGTAACCTGATTGAATCCAATAAAAAGTTTATTATAACATTAATAATACTTACTCTCTTCTTAACATTTATTGGCTGGCTAATTTCATCTTCATATTTGTAGTCAATGAGCGCCCAGGGACGTGCCTGTAAATTGTAATATTATCCATCCAAAATAGCGGCTCCGCCTCTAGTCACGCGATGCACATCGCCTCCATCTCCACCTCTCCGCCGATTATTTCTGACAAGTATGACAATCACTTTCTTTGCATGAATCCCATCAGAAACTGGGCTGCTTCTTAAACCACGCCAGATCAAACTTTCATCATGTTCTCAGGATATCAAATTTCCACACAAGCGGAACTTTTTCTTCTTCAAGTTAATTTTTTTAGCTTTCAAGTGCGCCAAAAAAAATTCTTCACAAAAAAAATGCAGTCGATCGATCAAGTATAGACCCTAAGCGGTTGCTTTTCCGACTAAATAAGTACATGTTTGGGTTTGTTCCCCTTCCAGATTAGATGGATTAAACGATTTCAGTGCAAAATCATTTTAGAGATATGTAAAGTGGCTATCATAAAATCAAACGATGAAGAATTAGTGTTACATCTATAGCGGCGAAATGTAGCAGTCAATCCTGACGCACATCACTGTCCTTCCATTCGGTCGGCCATATGAAATGATTAAGCACTAGGTAGACAAAATGCATGAACAAGACCAATCATGAAGAAGACCAGTCAGTCGACTAAAACTAACCTCGGACCGATTGTTATAAAACACTGGTTTTGTGATTATCGGTTTCCCATTTTATTCCTACACTGTTCTTGTTTTGAGCACCATTGAACAAAAATGGAGGTTGGATTCGGCGCCCAAAACCTGTTAAGGTTTGCAACAATTTAAGGGACTTGTAATCTCTTATACATATGTAATTCAAGATGATCATACTTGTTTATATAGATTCCATAGTTTTCTAATTAAACCATGCAACTCATTTTGTTTTTTGGCAGCTATGGAGAAGATTCATCAAATCTCCAAGGGCATAGATCTTCAACAGTAATATTAAATGCTTGTGCCAGTTTCTGTTCATATTCTTGAATTCGTACTATTAGCCTAAGTATTTGTAAAACGGTAGTGACTGATTACATTTGTTTGTGTTACAACAGGGCTTGATTCCGAGTTCCAAACGACAGAGCAATAAAAAAAATGCGAAGGAAAGAATGGGAGCCCAACTGCAACTTTCTGAAATGGTTCAGTTGCTCCACCTAAAGAAATTGTACAGTGGAAACATCAAAGAGCTGTATCCTGCTATCACAGAAGAAGATCTCTATTCATGTCATCCAGCAGACCTTCTGAAAAATGGTATTTCTTCACATTAATCAGTCCCAAAACAGGGTATAATGTTATTAGTTAAGAATCAATATGCATTGTTTATTAATCTTGATTTGATGGAAGAGAAAATATGTG
Organism: Cunninghamia lanceolata; assembly: GCA_027924645.1. Taxonomy (NCBI): domain Eukaryota; kingdom Viridiplantae; phylum Streptophyta; class Pinopsida; order Cupressales; family Cupressaceae; genus Cunninghamia; species Cunninghamia lanceolata. The sequence continues at coordinate 296,001 of BSBN01000983.1, read as the reverse complement.
CATCAGGAAGGAGATACTTCATCTCGTACTTGAAATATACAAACCATCTAAAGCCCAGGAGAGTTAGAGCAACAAGGTGTGGTTACAGATGGAAGCAACAGGGGCGTGCCTCTGTTCTTAACTACAATGGCCAACCAGTGGCAGTCAGGACATTCCTCAGCTTTACAGCTCTGAGGAGCACAAATCATATTGCAGGTGGGAGCTCTAATGATCCAAATATGTTAGCAAGGCCGGCAAAAATGGGTGCATTAGAAGACATGCTATCTACACTATGGAAGAAACCATCCTCATGGAGGATTATGTTTACGAGAAGAATGTTTGTAGCAAGAATATCACTCCACGCCCAATTCCTGCTTTGTGCCACATTCTCTGCAAATGGAAGGATCCTTACTACATTTCAGCAGAAACTATTCCACCGATCTCTTCGGCTTCAGCTGCAGCTTCTCAGGTGCCATGTTTAGAGGAAAGTGATAATGAATTGAAGTTAACTGCTACTTTCAACGACTTGGAACCACTTGATGGGACAGTGATTGCAGAACTTTCAGAGCTTTCATACTGGGAGAGTCTCTTGCTGCCCTAGATTTCAATATTCTCCATTTTTAGTAGGATAGCCATTTTAAATTGTATAATTAAGTTGGCTTGGTTAGTATTATGTGTTCTTCTCTCTGTTCAGATTTTGTTAACACTTCAGAAAGATTTTTTTTTTCGAGATTGACAGATCTCTTATACAATGTCTGTACAGGGTGGAAACCCAATTATGTGGTGGAAGCCATGATTCGTTTTTTTCAAATAAAACATCCATTAGTTCATCAATCTTTCAAACTTCTAGAGACAGCAAAGTTGTGCATTGTGGTTTTCCTTACGAGGGTTTTCCTCAAGGCAGTGAAGGTGATTGCCTTTTCTTCTTTCATTTATCTTTTATTCTTTTGGGTTTTAAGTAGCTCAGCTAGACGGGATGAGAAGACTTGATGGGTAACTTTGAGATGAGATGAAATGGGGGAGCCAAACCAATTCTAACATGTGTCAACACTATTATATTATATGTTTGCAATGATGAAATTTCCATAGTTATGTTAATTTCTATTCAGTTTTGAATTTGTTTTGATGTATAATTAGAATGGTCTAATATAATTATATGTTGATAAATGGTACATATTTATGTGAATTTGGTTCCATTTGTTTATTTATTATATTTATTTATTTATACTCATTCTCATATATTTGACCACATTTTATCTACATTTGTATATATTCTTATACATCTACCATTTATTACATTTATTATTGCCTCATATGTAGAAATTCAATCCCCATATTGCTATTAGCATTCATTTGTCTCATATCAATCATGTGGTATGCACGATTGATCTTAAGCCACATGGAATTAATCTAAAATTAAAAAATTTAAATGTTAAATATGAGTCGACTCCCAATTATTCTACTAGTTGTTATGAGCCAACTTAGTACATGTACATTTGCATGATTACTTGTTATGTCTTGGTATTTAATGTATTTCATTTGTATTCATCCACATCTCTGATTATCATCCATAATTACTAGAGAATAGTTCTAGGACCACTTTACTTTGGAGCACTAAAAGCAACACAATTCTTCATGAAATCATTCTAGGACATTTACATGACTAAGAGTGTTGCCTTCATTCATTTCCATAACTATGAAGCTAGTCAAATCAAGGGAGTTGACCTAGGAGAACTTGGCGGGCTTGTGATCCAAAAGTTTCCTTAAGGTATTTTTAAATAACCTCAATCTTGGAGGGTCAATGAAGGAGCAAAGATCATAACAAGTTTGAAACTGTAGAAGTTCATAGTGCACAAGATCATTTTTGCAACAAGTGAGTTTGATCTTGCATAGTGTTGATATGATCCACAATAAATTTATAGGTTGCCTTGATTCCAAGATGAAGTACAAATAGAAAGCATTCATTATTAATCCCAAGGCAAGTGGATTTCATTGCAACATCAAATTTACTCTTCACTGGGGATTGTTTCTAGAGCTAAGCATCTTAATCCTTTGAATTTAATTTCATAATCTCACAAATAATCAATTTCAATTATCAATCCCCAATTATGTGTTATTGATTTTATCAAGGCTAATTAGCCTAGATTAACTTAGGAAAAAGGCATATTTCTATACATTTTTATGAATTCGTCCATGCTTACACCCCTACAATTTGACCTTAGGACTATACATTCACTAATTTTAGGTATTTTAGATCTCATATAATTTTGATTTTATAATTTATTTTTAGATTTTCTAGGGTTTGGATTCATTTTTCTTGCATATTACATCTTGAATAGGGTTTGGATATTACACGGTGATATACATCATTTATCCCACCCTCCTACTAGAGGATATTCTACCTTATGGATCCTCTTAAGTCTTGTTCCTTGGTTGATATTCATTCATACATTTCATATTTTGATAAGTTCTTACACATCATCTTTCTTTCATTAATATTCTCATGACACATTTTGCTAAGGATAAGGATATGTCATCTATGAAGGTTTTATTTTATCATGTCTCATCTTTTCCTTCTTTCATGGAATTATTAGTGGTCATCCTTTCCTCTTAAACACTTATGTCATTTACCCATGAGCCGAATGATGATTATATGGATTGTGATAATGGTGAGTACATGTCTAGTGAAGATTTATCTTGTTATATACCTTTTAGGATGGGCATAGATGATATAGTTCTACCTCCTTCACCCACTCATGACATTGTTGTATCTCATGATGATCTTTATTTTACATGTCATGATGGTCTTACATTCATAGATTCATTCTTTCTAGATGGCATATCACCTATCTTAAACATGATAATGCATAATGACTAATATTTTACATATCATGTTTATTTTACCCATTGATGATGTCATACTTTATAGTGATACATCGTTAGCTATTCATATGGATGTTAGTGATGATGTTACACCCTCTTGTTCCTTACATAATGAAATGTTATGATCCTTAGTGTAGAATTTTACATGATGATTATGATGGTTCTATTGGTCCAAATCACGCATTATTATTTTTGGCTTTTCCTATCAAATTGTGCTGCCACAATAATGGGTTACACTTTCTGGAACATCCTGATTTTTCCTAAAATCACATATTTTTAGAAAATATAATGATTTAAGCCTTGAAAGGTTCCATTTAAAGGATTTTAATTGAAGAGGGTTTGATCAACCTTCCTTAGATTCAAACCCCTTGGATAGAACCCCGTTAGTTTTAAACCATACCTATAATGGAGTCTCCTCTACACCTATCAAAATGTTGATAAAAAACCAATTTTGATTTATCTTTTGAGGGATCAAATAAATTCATTTAAAATTTATGCTTTGTAAGTATGTAGTCCTTATTATAAGCTTCCCAAAAAATATAATTTTAAATATATTTAATTTGATTACTATATTTATTTTTTATTTCTTGTGAATGTATGTTTTTCACCGAACATCAAATTCTCTATTCTACACACATGAAAAATTAGTAAATTACTGAAAAAAAATTCTAAAAAATATCTATGCACTAGGTAATGATGTGCTTATTTCAACAAAAGAAAAAAAATTGAATTTCGATACATACAGAAAAAGTTATGTTTTACGGAATACGCCTATGTCTAAATTATAATTTGTTTGACTTCAAAAATTAATTAAAACATATATATTCAACAAAACATTATGAAACCAAATGCATACACTATATATCGGTGTTACCAATCTAAATTAAAAAGAATTAAAATTTTATCCTTTGTAGAAAAAAAGTTATGTGCTACGGAATACACATCACTTTAAAAACATGGTGTTTACTATAAAAACTAGTTATCAAAGAATATGCAAAAAAAATTACAATTTAACTCCAATTTTTTTAAAAATATATATATTTAGAATCTACAAACAAAATCTCACAAATCACTAGTTCGCACCATCTTCAAATTCCTAATGGTTTAGCGGCTATAGGTGTTAGAACGTGAAGATTTAGTTCAAAATATTGATTTCAATGTCAAGTTTGGCCAAAAAGTGTAATCTAAATAGAATAACTTATCTAATAAATCTAATTAAACATGCCTTATTAAATCGTTATATTGATCTTAATCATGCTCCTATTTCCTTTTCCCTACTTGGATGATAAGCATGTAATTCTTGTATATGACAGGGTATTCTTTTGATTGAGCTTCATATGTGCTTTAATGGAAGCTTGTGTGACTATTTGATAAGAATCATATAATAGTATGTGCTTTAAAAGTGGACTGGTGGTAGCGATCATATGTATTTTGTGTTGAGGTGTCGATGTGGTAGAGCTCAGTATTTATGCATGGATGTGATGAGTTTATTTTTATGATAGATTGAGCTTTTTGTATGAGTGATGCAAGAGCACCCGGGCGCACGAGCAATCCTACATCAAACAAAAAGATGAGATTCCAATTTTGTTTGATTTTGATGTGGTTTGTTGTTGCAGTTCGTCTTTCAAGACAAACAAGGAGGTTGTCACGGCTGCTAGCGACTTCGCATCATATTCATTTTACGTCCTTTTGGTCGGTGACCATCTTTCATTTGCCGTATGTTGTGGAAGTATTTCAAAGGCATTGTGATAGTGTCAGCAAAACATTGATGGAGTCGTCACGGTTTGATGTTGCAGGGAGATTTGATTGTGCACGTAGTGTGGAACATCTCCATACTCCTTTGAGTCGTTTTAAACTTTGATTGAAGGCGAAGGGCAGGTTGACTCCATGAGAGTCTCTCATCTTTTGAAATGCATTTAAAATCATTTTGAACTCTTTTGGAAAGTGGTGATGTTTTATTTTATTTCTGATTTCCTAAATTTGAAACGCCACATATATATGTGTATAAAACCTACAGCAGAAATCACTAATGAAAAGGGGGTCGACTCGTGAATGGGGTGGCCTGAAGTGAATGGGAAGTCATGAAAACATCTACAACAGTGGATATCAATAGAGGTCGATGCTAAAAGTGGCGGCCAGCTATAAATTTTAGTGTATTAAACTTTCAGAGGTATCATATTGTTTTTAATAAAGGCAGTGATCAGACATTTCAATGGGGCATCCAATTCACTTCCTCTATGGAGCGATCAACATTTGTGGGATTTATATTTCTTGATTGATAACTTTTCAATTTCAATGACTCCCATTTAGATATCTACAAGCCATCGATTCAGTGGATGAAAACAAAATGTCTATTCGATTCACTTGCTTTGAACATTATAAAAAGAAAAGAAACATACGGAACAGGGGGTTCACTCAGCAATGGGAAGCCAAAAAGTAAAAGAAGAAAAGAGAGAGACACGGCAGAGGATACAGAGAGGAATAAACAATCTGAAGTGTTAAAAAGAGAGGCGACAGAGTGTAAAAAAGGAAGACAGCGCGCACCTTAGGGAAAAAGCAGAATAAGAGGAAGAATAAGAGGGTCGTTGCTGTGCATTGAAGAAAAGAACCCAGTGTGCTAAGCTGTCTATGAAAACAAAATTCAATTGGTATCAAAGAGGGCTCACTGTCCAAGAAATGGAGGATAATCAAATTTGAGAGGGAGCGGCCAGATAGTGAGAATTAGTTGCCAGTAAAAAGAAAAAGGGATAGCTTGTGGTACGCACCATAGAAAGAAATGGTTTGAAAGGCGTGAAGTGGAATCAAATCGCTTCAGTCCATGAAAGATCTTAGCAGATCTAGATGTCCAAGAAAATAGATATGAAAAGGAAATTGGAGGGTGGCAGGAGAGCGAGTAAGGAGATTGAGAGTTGAACAGAGGAAAGGTAAATTGCTGCAGAAAAAGAAAGAGAAAGGAAATGTGGAATAGAGAGAGAGAGAGAGGCCATTTTAGGCCAACAACATAATTTGTGTTAGCTGAATGTATTCTTGTTTTTGAATAAAGAAATTCAATGCAATCCTGAGTAAATTTGTTCTGTTGCAATCTTGTCTTGTGAGTTTCGGTTTTGTGATTGTGAATGGTTGATTGTGATTGAGGAAGAGTGGTTTTGTGTTTGCGCCAATGAGATCATTCTTTTGTTCATGAGAGTGCATGAACTATTGATCTCCTTTTGGTCCTACAACCCTCACATTTCCTAGTGGTGTCAAATCTCTTATGGTTCCAAGGTTTGCACAAACTATTGGATGGTGATCTTAATCCATGGCTCTCATGCATCCTTAACTATGTATTGTGTGCTCAAGGTTAAGTTCTTTACCATTGGTTGAGTTATGGCTAGGTCACTTGCAATTCCCCCTATTCTTTATTTGTTTATACACATGGATCACAATAGCAAAATACTCCTATGGGTGGAAGAGATAGTGATGTTAGCGAGTTGCTAAGTGATGGGCTCTTATAATCCCAATGGGGTCAAAATTTTGTGCTTTAGGATTGCACTAACCATTTGATCATTTCCTCATCTAATAACCCTTGCACCTCGTATGAGCTTAAATCAAATGTGTTAGGACGGGGTTGTGCCATTGGCCCATTTGTGTCCATGTCATCATTTTGTGGGGCTCTTGTCTCTTGTTTGTTTGAGTGCATATGATCATATCAACATATATTATCTTGTGTGAGTGCCATTGAACTTGGTGATAAAGTGGATGATTACATAGTTTGCACAAATTTGGAGGATGTCTAAGCTATTCCTATTCTTGGGGTGCATAATTGGTTCATTCTCACCAAGTCAACATGGTAGCAATCCCTAGTTCATTATGCATGATATATGTGCTCAATTGATTTATTTGGTTTGTGAGGAAAAAATAATGATTAATTGGTGGGATCTAGTCTAGAGGTACTAGCTAATATGTTCTCACTATGTGGCATAGTGGTAGGCCCTTTCCTTGTACATGCACATATTTTGCTTCTACTATGTTCTCACAAGTGCAAACGTTTTTGGTGGTCCTAGGAGCTTAGTGTAAAGGGTGATGCCATAAAACTTATGGTACATGTGATCTTGTGATGAAATGGAAGATCCTAAGGCATGTGAAACTTCAAGGAAGAACTTTGAAAAATATTAGGTTGGAGTTGGGAGGACCCTTGGATCTTAGTTGTGATTGTCAGTTCTTACACATTGAGGATGATTAAAATGTGCTCATTGCTATTGGTCGATATGAGTGTGACATGGTAGTCTCATGGACTATAGAAGTGTATGAGATCAACATTTCATTGGTGTGGGAGTATATGGAGATAGGTGGGGGACATGTGGTAGTCTCAAATAATTTTATTCGTCTTTTAGACTAATTAATAAATTCAATGTGGTGCCATGTGATTCAACTTGTGTTGGTGGGCCCAAATGATTCTCAAGGATGCATATGAATGAAAATAACGTGCCACATGTCTATTTCATGTTCAAACATTTGGTGAAACAAGGTGTGGGAATTTTACCTACTTGCATTTGTACCTTGGTCATTAAACTTGTGGAGATCAATCTTGGTGGATTTAGGGTGTTCAATGAAGGTTGGATGCTCAAGGATTTTAAAGAGGTGGAGCATTGTATGCTATGGTTTGGATCATAGTTGGAGAGAGATAACGAAAGTGATTGACCTAGGGACATGTCATGAACTGAGAACAAATATGCATGGGTGGGTTAATGAGGGAGCTTGGTGACATGTGTAGGCTAGATGGAACTTTTGATGCCAAGGATGATGTTGTAGGTGATTGGGTAGGAATATGCAAGTCTTTCAAAATATTTTGGAGATATCTATGTGTGCTAAAAAAGAGCACCATAAGGATATGAATTGAGATCTTTCCCTTGTTACTTGAGGGTATAAATTTCAAACTTTTCCTTGCTCAAGAATACATAAGTTATTTTTATGCATGAAGGTTAACTACTGCATGCACAATGGACATAATATGGATGATGTGAAACATAAGAGTGCAATGAGATGGTACATGTTGTCTTTTAGGATTGAAACTAATATTGGTCATTTGCATGATCTTGGAAAGTCCTCTAGCATGGTTTTGAGTATTGAAGTTGATCCAAGGATGATTTCTAAAATTGTGCAAGTGCTAAATCCTAATGTTTGTAATTGTGTGCTAATATGATCTATATTGGAGTTGAATTGACTTGTACATGGGTTTAAGTCACATGTATCCATGACTTTCAAGCTAAGGTAGAGGTTTTAACTACTATATATGCATATGTGGAATATTTTTAAGGGGTTGGTCATTGAACCAATTTGGTTGGACAGTCCTAAGTTTGTTCTAGGGAATCAATAGATATATGTCATTATTTGTAGGGTATGAGTTTCTTTTGTATGATTATGAGAGGATATTGCAATACTAACACCTTTCCATAGGAGAATGTCTCCATGGCAATTGGAATATATACTTAGGGGATCTTGTGAGTGTGCCACAATGTCTCTTTAACCATATTTATTTCTTTGATTTCCTTAAACATTAGTCAGAATTGTAGTGCTATAAAATATTGCAAAGGATTTTGTAATATGCTTTTATTTAATGCAAATGTTTCTAATGATGTGGGTAAGTTATTGGACATACAAGTCTTTATTGATGCAAATCAAGGGCAAGTGACTTTGGTCATCAGAGGTTCACTAGAGGTCCACTAGTGGTTCATTGGATAAGTACATGGCTAGACTATTTTATTATTGTTCTAAAGCTTATATTTTGTGTTGTGATTAATCCCTGCTGAGGGCTAACTCTAGGAACAACCTCCTTAGCTTAGCTGAGCCAAAAGTAAAGAGTAGATTACCCACTCCTAGCAGTTGTGCCTTAATCATCCTTAGCCTACTGATGAGCCACTTTCCAATCTTCTTGATGACACCATTGGCCTAGAAGATTGAGTAATACTCTAGGGTTTTGGATTAGTTATTGTGGGACCCAACATAAGGTATGAGGCCCATGGCCTCCCTGCACAAAGTGAACTTTTCTGTCCTCATAGGCTTGGTAAAAGAATTTTCCACATTCTCTTGAGTGTCAACCTTATTCAATTCAATCTATCCATTTGTAATCATTTCTCAAACAAAGTAGTACTAAACTTTCACATGATTAGTCCAAGCATGATACATAGGATTCATAGCTAAACAGAAAGCACTCTAGCTATCACAACCAATCTAAATTATCCTGCAATCATTTAACTAATACCTGTACACAATCTTTGTAACCATACCACCTCCTTGGAGACATGGGTATCATCCCTATACTCTACTTTGGTGGTGGATAAAGCAACTGTGGGCTTCCTCTTACTCATCCAACTCATTGCACCTCCAAACAAGGTAAATGCGTACCCACTAGTGGACCTTCGACTATCCAAGTCACCTGCCCAATATGCATCAACAAAACCCTATATGTAGAATGTTTTATCCTCACTATTAGTACCATATAAAACCAAACAATAATCAAAAGTACCACACAAATATCTTAACACCCTCTTCACATAATTTTAATGCTCTCTATCGGGGTTAGACATAAACCTGCTCAATACTCCCACTGCTTGGGCAATTTTTGCCCTAGTACAAACCATCGCATACATCAAACTTCCTATTGACCTAGCATATAGAATGTTAGACATATCCTCAAAATCATCTTCACACTTGGGACACATATCTAATCTAATATTAGTGCCAACTAGTAAAGGAATTCTAACTAGATTATAGTCTTGTATATTAAATCTCACAAAATAGTATTCACATACTTTGTGACAACCAAAGATTTATGTTCTCACTATCCCTTTTGATTTACATTCCCAATATGTACCTTGCTACCCTAGACCCTTCATCTCAAATACACCTGAAAGTTGAGCTTTTAGCTCACTAATCATACCTTTGGTGTTATTGAAAACAACATGTAATCCACATACAAGGCAACAATTAGTATATGATCATCATTACATATAATGTAAACACAATGATCCTCTTCACTTCATATAAAACTCAATTTCAACATAAAAGAATCAATTTTTTAATACCGCATATGAGGTGATTGTTTCAAACCATAAAAAGATCTTTTCAATCTACAAACCAAGTGTTCCTTCCCTTTTACCTTAAATCCTTTTGGTTGTTGCATATAAATTTCCTCTTCCAAATATCCATGCAAAAATAAAGTCTTAGCATCCATTTGCTCAATTTGAAAATCATTAGTAGTAGCTATGGATAAAAATATCTAATTGAAGATAATTTAGCAATAGGAGAGAAAATTTCACCAAAATCAACTCCCTCTCTTTAGGAGTAGCCCTTGGCCACCTATCTAGCCTTGTACTTCTCCAATGAATTGTCTACTCTAAATTTCTTCTTGTAGACACACTTACATCCAATGGCCTTCCTTCCTTTGGGAAAATGAGCAAGATCCTAGGTGTCACACGAGTCCAAAGCCATTGTCTCCTTGTACATGGCTTGTTGCCAAGACTCACTATCATCTGCAAGATGGCTTCCCTATAGGATCTAGGTTCATCATCAATACTTAACAAAGTAAATACACAAATAAAATCTGGTGTGCTATACCTATCAGTTGGATTCCATTATCTTGTGGATCTTCTCAAGGGTGGAGTAAGGATTCTTCCTCTTGTTCTTCTACATGCTCAACCTCTTTAGTAATCTTAGAGTCATCCTACTTTTCTTACCAAATGCATATGTCCAACTATGTACCACTTAACATACTTCTGACTCTTTACATTATAGTTCAATTTATCCCTTCTAGAACCCCATTCTATTGAGATGTGTAAGGAGTAGCCTTTTGTCTTACTATACATGCCTGTTTGCAAAACTCATCAAATTCCTTAGAACAATATTCCCCTCCATTATTAGATCTCAAAACCTTTATCTTTTTTTTTTTATTGGTTCTCTACTAAGACTTTAAACTCTTTAAGCTTAGTGAAAACTTCATATTTATGTCTCATAAAATAAATCCAAGTAAACCTTGAAACATCATCAATGAAGGACACAAAATACTAAGGTTTTCAAATAGAATCAATATCCACATGACCAAACACATCCATATGAATACTTTCTAATTTACTCTTTTCTTTATTACTTCCTAAAGGAAATAATGTTCTATTTTATTTCCCATACACACAATGCTCACAAAAATTAAAATACTCACTAGAATCAAAAAAATTGTCAAGCAAATTTTTATTCATAATGGTCTTAAAGCCTTTTTCACTTATGTGTCCCTATCTACAATGCCACAACATACATGTATTTTTAGATTTTTAGTCACATTAGTGGATTTACATTAATTAGTGGCATTTAGTGTAAATAGAGTTCCCAATCTTGTTAGGGCCCTTGCTACCACCAAGCTTCCTCTCACCAATCTTGCCCTATCCAACTATCAGATATGAACTATTGCCGCCAAGGTAGAGTTCACCTCCATATTCTTCATATGTGAAAAACCACTCCTTATGAGGAGTCATGTGATATGAACATCCTAAGTCAACCAATCAGTGTTCGTTATAAATAATATTACATGAAGAAAGTAAGACTTCATCACCTAATTTTGAAGACTTTTTCATAGAGGAATCCCACTATTTCTTGTTTCTACATTCTTTCTAAAGATGTCCCCTCTTTCCGCAATTCCAACACTTCACTTTATTATTTTTACAAGGGGTTTTAATCTACCCTTAGACTTTTCTTTAAGGCCCTTCTATTATCCTTTAGATCCACTTTTGTCCTTGGACCTTCCCCTAACATTGAGAGCATCCATGGATCTATCCATAGCTTTCTTTCTCATTTCTTGTGACGACAATGTCGTTATATGGAGCCTAATTAGACTTGGAGATTAAATTTTCCCCACTTTTGTCGGTGCAGTTTCCCCCCAAAGTATTTAACGAGGGAGTGCAGGGGGCAGAGCCCCTCCTGCAAGGCCTGTTATTTTATAAAGGCATCGACATCTATTTTTTCTATTTGGCTGACATATAAAACCATGTTTTTGTAACCGACATAAGTCTTGATAAAAAAGGCTAAGGGTTAGGGTTTCTATTGATATTGTGTTGTACCATATTGCAGTAGTATTGAGTTGCATGAGATTGTTGGTTGTAATCGGTTCTATTTGGTAGATAATAATATTGGACTCTCTGTTAGTGGATGTAGCCCAAGTTTGGGTGAACCATGTTAAAATTGTCTCTCGCTATTTTATTTCTGTGTATTTTTTATTCCTCTATTTAATCTTTATTTGCATTTAATTGATATCTTTTGCATGCTATTCCTAACAAGCAATGTTACAACAAGAGCATCTAGCTTGGGATCTTCAAGAATAGCACTAATATCAAGAATGAAATTCTCCCATGACTCAATCAAAGAACAAAGAAGCATAATGCATTTATCTTCTATCTCAATATTAACATCAACAGAAACTAATTGACTCAAAATCAAATTAAAAGCATTTAAATGCTTAGCAATTGAATCACCTTCCTTTACTTTTAGAGAAAATGTTTTTTTTTTTCAAATATAATTATTTACCAAACTCTTGGCTTGGTAGATCTCACCCAAACATTTTCATAGAGAATATGTAATGGACTCTTCAACTACATTTAACATTTAAATAAATCTACAAGAGAAAGCTAGATTGTCCCTCATGCTTTCTTATCCATTTTATCCCACTCATCTTGATCTATTTTATTGAGTCTCTTTTCCTTTGTTTCACTAACCATTGATCTCTTTCTTCAAGAAGATCCTCCATCTTCAAGTTTCACAACTTGTAGGTAGTTCTATTGAACTTCTCAATATCCAACTAAGATGTAGATGCATCCATGGATTCACACAAATCTACAAAACAAAATTAAACAAAACTCCCATTATAGCTCAAAAAACTTTTCCCTTCTGCCCACGAAAGCAAGTTGGTCAAGATCTGATACTAAATGTTAGGAATATAAGGTAAAACCACTACAAATGGAAATCTGCAATCAAGTCTACAAATCTAAAATTAAGACTTAATGAACACGAAAACCCATTCAACAAGATGTTGCTTAATTGTAGAATATCATATGGAGATTATGAAATTAAACCCACAATAATAGAAATCAACAATACCATAGAGAGCATAGTATTTAACATCAAGAAACCCTTTAGGGAAAAAACTCCACCAAGGAAAAGAGGCCAAGATTGTATTAACTTCAAATAAGGGTACAATGCAACAATCTTCCTTCAATCCTTTAGTGACTACCTGTGTAACTCATAATGCAATCTACCAACTCAAGCACCTATTAAATAACAAATCATACTACATGAGAAAATGCCACAAAAATGGCATCCAAACTTGGGTAAATCCCAATGCCTCATTTTAGGAATCTAGTCAACATGCTAAACATAGTCGGTTACACCTTTTTTGCTTCCTCTTACAACATGTCATAACTAACTAAAATTATCTCTCCATTTTGGGTGACTAGTTTGTCATATAATCCCTTGAAAATAGGAGATGCTCTTACAATATGTCATAGACTATTAATAGCTATGCAAAGATTCTCTCTTATGCATGTCATAACACCCCAATAATAGCCACACCAACTTGGGCACCTAGTTTGACTTTATTACCCATTTACCTTCCCAAAGTAAAAGATTCTCAAATAGTATTTATAGTAAACACTACTAGTAAAAAATTACTTACTATTGCCAATAAATAATTAAATACAATATCAATAAAAAATAATTACCATTTTCAATGAATCCTCTATCCATTATGAACACATTTACAAACAATAGTAGGAATAATTAAATGGCATAGGATTTACAAGGTTGATGGCCCACCTTAATCAGGACTAAAAAAATTGACATACAATATGAAACCTTGAACTATAAAAGGTAATGTAAATGGAATATGAGAAGAAGATTTAAGGGATATCAAAACCCTTGCATTCATATGGAGGAGCAAGAAATTGGTATCCATAATCTTAATGACCTTCACCAAGGGCCCCAACACTTGAGGGAGCATAAACCACAAACGTTGTGGCCATTACACAATTCAATCCACCTGGGAGCTGACTATAACACTACATCTTTTGGACTTAAAATAAAATCCCAAGGAAGAGCTCTAAACATAGAATAACATGTATTCCATTTTAAAAACAAACAAAGAAAATTTCTTTTTTTCATTATATTAAACAAAACATATAATCCAAGCTTTTTATCCCATACCACACCTTTCCCATCATCAAAAACCTTCCTTACTATAATATCAGTCACATTTAGGGAAATGATAAAAGGGGACTCACCTTTCTTACCTTTTGCTTTGGTCTATGTTTGAACAAGACCTTCATCCTTCTCTACCACTTTAAAAATTGCACCTTCAAGGATTTCTACTTTTTCATCACTAACAAGAACATGTTTAGAGGTTTTTGTAATGTTAAGAGTCTCTTTACTAGCTAACTTGATGTCAACCTCCAACCTATCCCATTGCCAACCTCCAACCTACAATGGCCATCTCATGTCATCAATTCTTATTTAACTTCTAAATGGGAAGTACAAATTTGTTGACATTGAGATTAAAAAAAAAAAGAATTGCCCAAATAAAACAATCAAAAGTTTAAATAAACACAACAAAAATATAACATGACACACAAACAACCGCAACCAATAACATAAAAAGAAAAAAAAAACACAATAAAACAAAGAGGATCAAAAAATAACAAGAAAAAAGACATTAATGAAAGATAAATCTTGATCTCCCTTACCAAAGCTCTTTTGGCTACTCTTCTCCCATAATCATACTTGTAAGGGGAGATCATTGTCATTATAAAGACTTTAAACATTGAAATATTTCATAAAATGATCACTCTTGTAAAAGGAAGGAGTTCATTTGTTTAATAGAGGGGGACATGACACACAAACAACCGCAACCAATAACATAAAAAGAAAAAAAAAACACAATAAAACAAAGAGGATCAAAAAATAACAAGAAAAAAGACATTAATAAAAGATTAATCTTGTTCTCCCTTACTAAAGCTCTTTTGGCTACTCTTCTCCTATAATCATACTTGTAAGGGGAGATCATTGTTATTATAAAGACTTTAAACACTGAAATATTTCATAAAATGATCACTCTTGTAAAGGGAAGGAGTTCATTTGTTTAATAGAGGGGGACATAATTCAACATGGACACTCCCATAGTTTCAAAATTTATAACGTTGTAAATGTTTTAATAAAGGGATTTAAAGTTATTATATAAAGGGGCTCGATCCCATTGTGACTTAAACCACATCCCTAAATGGAATTCGATCTCCCACCTGCCTATCTTTCAAACATTCGATATTTGCATTTAAAACTCACCGACCACTCACTTTCAAACGTCGAAAGCTTTAGTCAAGACTAAGCGAAAACGTCGAAAAGCTGTCTACATGGAAAGCTAGATCAAATGCAATTTGATCTCTGCTCCCCTGCCAGGCATAACATGAACCAAGTAAATCGTTCTAAGTCTGACCTGCTACATTTTCTCCGCCCATTCAATAAGCCATGCAACCCGTTCAAGCGGCACTTATCCTTTTGTTTTTCAGTGCAGCATAGATAAATTGATCTGTCATTCTCCATTCAGTAGTCAAAGAGAGAGCTTCAATTTTTAAGATTGTGAATCTTGAAGAGTTACGCAGCATCAGACAAAGGACATAGATGAAAATAGTTGCATCGACTTCTTTTATATTCACCAAAGAATGACATGCACTACCAGAATTTGCGACAGAGAAATCCTATCATGAATGAAGAAGATGGAGGTTATAATCGGGTTGCTCGACCTAACATCTTTCATGGACGTCACCCTTGTTTGAAGACCAATAAGTATTTACTAAGAAAACATCGATTTCATGGGCGAAGAATAATGGTTTCAAGAATTCTAATTTATAAATAGTGTTATTTGTATTGCTAAGAAAACATTGATTTTATGGCCCTTATCATGTGATGTAATGCATCGGAGAGGTGGTATATAAGTTCACACTTCCTCCTCTCCAAATATCCACTCAATTTTTCATGTCTCTTGTCTCAAGATAATTATTGGGAAACTTTGAGTGTATCGACAAAACTTTCCACATTGCATGAGGAGGGATATATCTTTTTGAAACCAAAGGTGTTATTGGACAAGTGCACCAAACAACTTTACACTCATGATGTTGAAGAGGTTATAGTCCAATAAAAATGAATGTAGCCTAAAGATGCAACATGGGAACTCGCCATCATTCTATCCAAGTTTCCTCATGTCAAGCTTTGGGGACAAAGTTGTTTGGAAGAGAAGGCAATGTTAGGGATTGCCATTCTAATATATATAGGTATTAGTTAGTATTAGATTGGGTGCATATGCTATGTAAGTCACCCATATGGTAAATTAGAATAAAACTATTTATCCAACATGCATGTGATAATAGTAGTTGTCTTTGGCAGGATTCTATATATTGTAATGTATTACCAATTATAATGCATCTTGAATATTGTAATTGGAGTTTATGCTCTATTAAGAGGGTTGCCCCCTCAAAGTGGCACCAAGAACATAATTTATACAAGCATTATTTTTCTCCTTTTTCTATGTATATTTGGGTATTGTTATTATTTTCTATGCAAGTTACTTGCATATTTGTAACTACCTAAGTTGGTTAGAAATGGTTCAGACTCGTGTAATCTACGAGAATCTTCTCCCAGTATTAACAAATGGAGTGCATAAGAGAGAAACATTGTGTAAGGCATTTTGATATAATATAAAGACATCTTATTTAAGGTTTTATGCTTTGAAGATGTTCATCTTGTGATTTCATATTATTGTTGCAGATTCTTTATTATTATTCTAGAGGATTAGAACTTATTGATTTGTGGAATTGGTCATCTTCATTGGGATCTGTAATTTAGTCCAAGTGAACTTAAATTTTCTTGCAAATCCATGCTATAAAGAGAAAAATAATAATTCTAGTTTCTCTAGGTAGTGCATTTATTTTTCTACATACAAATTAGACATTCATTTTATATATTTATGCAATTTGTATGTATATATAAATATCTTTATAAATTTCATCATGTGTACAAGATTTTTACACATGTTCAATAAAGGGAAAACCCCCCTCACAATAGAGGAGGGACTTTGTCCAATGAGTTTCCCCTACTAAATTTGCCTTGACAAAATTTAGGGATAATGATGTTTGGCACCTGTTTTGGGAAACAAAGTGAAAGATTACAAGAAACCCCACATGTGCATACTTGAAAGAGCTCTTAGTTATTCAAGGTTAATAAGAAAGTCAATTTAAGTAGATGGATAAGGTATGACAAATGTTGTATATTGAATAGAAGTTATTGTTGCATAAAGAAAGAAGAAAATAGAGCCCTTGACCATTCAAGGAAAAGCTCTTACAACACAACCTCACAACAATTGTATTGAATATAATCAAGAAGACACTTCTAGTAATCTAAGAATGATTTTTGTAAAACATGACAAGTTCTCAACATTGGAGGGAAGTTGATGTAATACTCGATGAACAATAAGAAATCTCACTAATATTAATGCATGCATCCACCACTTTCTACTACAAGAAGAGTTCTTTATTGCCAAAAAAACCATCCACCACTAGATCCTCAATAATAAAATAAATTCTCACCAATTTAGTCAAGAAAGCTTCACAATGTCAAAGAATGTTTGTCAAGGCTACACCACTTTTGGCATTTCCAATCAAGATTCAACTCAAAGCTACCATTCATGAGAAGAATAAGTCTTTTATAAAGAAGCAAGATCATAGGCAGCTTTTCCATGGGGAAATTAAATCGGGTCACTCAACTTGGCTCAACATCATGTTTTACCAATAGGATCTTGTAAGAACAGTATGATTTAAACTTTAGTGATGCTATTTTCATTTAGATCAACACATGATGGCCTTTGCCACTACTTATGGAATACTTAGAATAGCTCATGAAGGTGTAGTAGTAAGATTGTTTATGGAAAATCTCGTTGATATTTGTAGATTGGTTCCAACTCCTTCCAACTAGATGCATCACAAGTTTGAAAATTTTACGGACAAAGTTCATCGCCCATTTCAATCGTATAAAAGATAAGCATGAGTTAGTTCTACAACTATCTAATATAAAGAAGGACAAAGAATCCATGTGTGAGTTTGTGGTAAGGTTCATTGATTAACATGATTCTAGTAGTCACACTTTACCTACTATAGAAAATTCCCTCTTCTTCTTCATCAACACTCATGATCCATAAATGAAATACAAGATACAAAGAGCTCATCCAAATGATATAAATGTTACCTAAGAAACAAGCATCAAAGACAACA
Source organism: Cunninghamia lanceolata (assembly GCA_027924645.1). Classification (NCBI taxonomy): domain Eukaryota; kingdom Viridiplantae; phylum Streptophyta; class Pinopsida; order Cupressales; family Cupressaceae; genus Cunninghamia; species Cunninghamia lanceolata. The sequence continues at coordinate 277,810 of BSBN01000983.1, read as the reverse complement.
TGGTTCAAGCTAGGAAGATTAGAAAAGAAGTGGACAAGAATCAAGTGCAACCATTGCAAGATGATGATATTAAGACCTTTTTGAAACTGCATGTGAATTTAAGGTCACCCTCCTAAAGAGAGATTAATATGTTGGACCAAGAAATGTGAAACCACAAAGTGGTCAAAGAGGCCCTTTCAATCCTTTTAGATCGCATCTTCGTATTGAAGGGAACTAGTTCCTTAGTTACCTCTAGTATCAAGGAGTAATCAAGTGCCTCAATAGTTAATATAGTGAAGTCAAGACATTCCCTAACATGTTGAGAATAAAAGATATGTTCATTAGAAAGAATTCAAATGTTGAAGATGACACAAAATTTAATGAAGTTGACACTGGTGCTTGAAAATTTTGGACTTAATCTTGTAAAGATGATCAAGACATCACTAGTCATTCCTTTACAATTTGTAAAGTAGATGATTGAATAATAAATTTAGAGACAAAAACATTAATGCATTAGACATGAAGTCATTAACATCAACCACTAGTGCAAAAGGTAAACTAACTTGCTCTTCCCTAAAATATAATATTTTGGGTGATTTGACAAGAAAACAAATAGAGATTTCTCTATTGGAGCTATTGAAGAAGACCCTTAAGAAAAAAGATAAGCTTCTACAATACTTGAATGATGAATCACATTGAGTTTCCCATGCTCTCTCCACTTCAAGTTCTAAAGATATTAGATTTCTTCCATTCTACATATCACTTCTATCAACTAATTTCTACCTAAACAACTACAACCTCAAATTTGGAGCCTCTACTAATATCATGCCCTCGAGGGTAATGGCAATGTTAGGCTTGTCCTATAAAATAACTTATGTCATATGCATCTCAATAAATTCAAAGCTAGTACCTTTGGTCTAGACGATTGAAAATGTAATAGTTGCTCTTGTAGCCTACCCAAAGAATAAGATCAAGATGATCATCCTAATTTTTTATGTTCTATACAACTATGGAATAGTCTTGTCTCATGAATTTAGAAACAAATTAAGATATTTTATCTCCCTCAACTAGTTATATGACATGATATCGATTGGTAAAGACTTGTTTCCTCTTGAACCAAAATCAAAGATGAAGTTGGTAGTCTAAGAAATCAAGCAGTCATCTAACAAAGCTTTTTCACAAAAAGACATAAGCAAAGATGTACTTGCTAGTGTCATCTTATGAATTCAAAAAAGAAGAGATCACCACCAAGAGTGAAAAAAGATTCAATGATCTAGGTAATCAAATATGTACCTTCAAATTTAGATTGGCTTGAGTGCTAAGAGCTACTACCCATCCTAACCAAGATTCTGGAAAGCTCCTAAGAAACGTCATCACTACATCTTCTAAAATCATTCACCCACATGCCTCTGACTAATTATTTAGAGACTTAAACTAATTCATATTCTTTACAATACTCTTTGGGATAAAAGTTTAGAACTATGTCATACACTTTTATAAAGGAAATGGCCAACACAAATATAGCTTTCCAACTTGGAGCACCTAAAAGTGATGTTTATGTTTTGAATTTTAAAATGATATAAAATAATGAAATTTATAACTCTTAATGTAATTTATGTTTATATTTTTTTCATTTTTAAAAAAATTAGTTGGATACATTTTTTTTTACAAATTTAAGAGCATAAATTTAATTGCTGAAAAAAATTGAAAAAAGTGAGATTGATGGGACGTCGCAAAATTCAAAGCAAAATGATTTTTAAAAAATAAAAATTCTCACTTAGTAACTTGAAAATCTAGCAAATTTAAGAGCATAAATTTAATTGCTGAAAAAAATTGAAAAAAGTGAGATTGATGGGACGTCGCAAAATTCAAAGCAAAATGATTTTTAAAAAATAAAAATTCTCACTTAGTAACTTGAAAATCTAGCACTGCATGGAGAAAAATAATAATTTTTTATGAATATTTATTTATTAACAATTTTTAAAAATCAAATTCACTCAAATTGGCATTGTTTTCATGGGTTGTCAACTTTTGTCTAAATTTTTTATCATTAAAAAATTATACCCTCTTGGAGAGGATTCTCTCCTCAAGTCCATCATATATATATATATATATATTAGAATAAAGATAGTTCATTCATATTACCAACAAAAGGAGAAGTTTTAGTACAATGTATGTGGCCAAGATGGCCACAGAATAAAGATTACATCCTTCTCTAAGAGTCCTACGATAAATTGTTCTTACTTAATACATGCAATATATAAAGTGAGGTTGGATCAATTAACAAAAAATATTTATATAGTCCAATATAATACTAGTGTTATCATCCTGGTACCCTGTTGTTGGCCCTCCATTTATATATCTTCTTGAACATCTTATGAATTGTAATGCCTACTAGAACCTGTTTGACACAGACCACCTAGGATGGAAGGCTCAAACTCTTAGAAATCCCTATTATGATTAGACACAACATCATCTAATCTGGTATCCCTATGTATCTACCTAGGAACTGAATCCTCACTAGCTAGATGAGCTCTATTATCACTGACACTATATGAGTCAAAACCCCTGAAGGTTCCAATAAGTGGGGAGGCTCTGAGTTGTTCACTATTTACATTAAAATTCTAAAAAGTAAATTCCAAGTCCTTTTGTACCTCACTTCTCAACTTCTCCAACTTGTGCTGATTGCTATACTTGTTTTAGAAGTCAATAAGTTCCTCACTAAATTTTTGGTGAACCTACCTTAGATCATGAGGCCAAAACTCTGCATATTTTATATCTACTCTGTGAATGACTTCTGAACCATCATCAATGATCTTCGTGAACCTCTCAATTGGGAGCTCCATTGTGTAAGAAAATATCAGAAAGCATGAGTCCCAAATGAGACCAAGTAAGGCTTCTCTTCCTATCTTGAAAATGGTCCTCATTCCTTCTTTTCCACATAATCCATAGCACCTTAGAAGTTAGACACAACCAGAAAGTTTTATGTTTGGATGCTAACCCAAAAATAGTGCCACACAGAATTTCCAACCAAAAGTCCTTATTCATAGAAGACCAACCCTTTATATTGCTTATAAACAAATTCCAAACATTCACAGCAAAAGGACATTAAAAAAAATGTGCTCACATGTTTCATAGACATTACATATAGGACATACATAGCAGTTAATGCCTATAGGCAACTTTTTCAACATCAAAAGCCATCTAAAATAATTTTTTTGGGTTCCAAAAATTTAGACCAAAATAGTTTAAAAGATGAGGCTACACCTTTGGTACTAATTTTCAAATCCCATACGTTAACACTATGCTCATAGACCACTAGGGAATTAGTCAACAATTTATAGATTTTCTTAGAATCACAACATTTCAACCTTAATCCATCTATCCAAGCCAACTTTCCCAACCAACCCTCTTCACACAACATCTTGAATGGAGTAGGGCTATTTGACAAAGCAACAGATACAACTGAGTATGTCCTCCTTTGAGTGTCCTCCAGGCCATATTTTATTTTTAAAGTTTCCCAAGTTTTTATACCAACATTAGATAATATATCATCAAAAGAGGATAGCCCAAGTTTATGCCATTTAAGACCAAAGCAACCCTGAATTAAATCAAGAGGCCTATCCTTATGCCTCAAGTTCCACCATAGGGACCTGTGTCCCCCAACATGCATTCCCTCTGTAATACTTGCATTAGGAAGAGATATCATGCTTTTAACAGTTTCCCAAGCCCTCCAAATTGAACTAAATACTACATACCCAAAGGGTTTGACCTTGGAATCCCCAAAAAGGTAGTCATGAGGATGGAGATTGTGCCATAGTTGTGCCTTTCTAGGCCGAGACATTTTAAAATTGTTTCTTAATAGAACTTTCCAAGGCTTCCAAGCATCCAAGGATCTAATAATCCACTTTGTGACCAAAGTCACACCTTGAATCCTAAGATCCTTAAGACCTAAAGCACCCTTATCTTTACTTAGGCAACACCAATTCCACTGAACACAAAGTGCCTCTTTATTTTACCTTTTCCATCTGACCATAAAAAATTCCTAATTATTTTTTGAATACATTCTATTTGAATATTTGTAAACAACCACATGGAGGCAAAGTAAATAGAATATGCATAGAGGATTTTTTGACACACCTGAAGCCTCCCAGCCAAGGATGAAGCCTGTTTATTCTAGCTATTTAACTTCAATCAATTTTAGAAAACAACTAGTTCCACATCTGCTTAAAAGAGGGGTCCACAACAAAAGGAATCCCCAAGAATCTGACTAGCCTGTGAGGGGCCCCTATTGCCACTCACCCTCTAGAAATAAGTCAAGAGGAGACTTAGACCATCCCAACAAGATAGACTTGTTTAAGGATACCTTGGCTCTTGAGGCATTACAAAATTTATTCAATCTAAGCTCAATATTCCTCAAGTTATCTTTTTCTAGTAAAGGGTACAGGGTGGTGTCATCTGTAAATTGCATGTTTAGAAGCATATTATCATCTGGTAGTTTAATTCTTCTCAATCTTCTTGGTATTTTATCAGTCCTCAAGATATAATAAAGAGCCTTCGAGACAATAACAAAGAGTGTAGGGGCAAGGGGACAGCCCTACCTTATGGACCTCCCCATAGAAAAAGAAGATGTTGTAGACCCATTTATTTCTAATTGAGCAGTGGCATTCCTGAAGAGCATCTTGACTATGTTTCTAAACTCTTCAAGAAAACTAAAAGCTTCAAGTATAGTAATTATAAAGGACCATTCCACCCTATCGTAAGCCTTTTCAAAGTCTAACAGTAGTATACCATCATTTGTCTTGAGGCCCTAGCCCAATGCAAAGCTTCCTAACTAGTCAATAGATTCTCTAAAATATATCTACCCTTGATGAAACTAGTCTCAGTGACATTGATGATGGATGGCAAAATGTGACCTGTAAGCCTTTGGCCAAGACTTTGGCAATTATGTTATATGAGACATTTAGAAGTGAAATAGGCCTCCAATTCCTTAGGTTTGATTTGTCACCACCTTTAGGGAGTAGTTTGATGACCCCCCTGTTAATCTCCTTACCTAGAGAACCTCTTTTATATGCTTCTTGGTACACTTCCCACAAGTCATGAGTTACCCAATATATATTTGCTTTATAAAATTTTACTAGCAAACCATCCAACCCAAGGGATTTTCCATCATTCATTGAAACTATGGCACTTCTAATTTCCTCTTTGGAAATGTCTTATTTTAGCTTACAGGCCATTGAGTCATCTACTTTTCTAGGGCAAATGTTATAACATAACCTTTGTGCCTCCAGACATTCTATCTTTCTATCATCAACCCTAAATAAGTTCTCATAAAAATCTCTAAATAATTCATTAACATCTTCTACTTTGGTATATGTAATGCCATTTTCATTAATTGAGCCAATATGCTCATGTCTAAACTTGGATCTTAGTATGTTAAAGAGGTATTTTGAGCCTTGGTCACCATCTTGGAGCCAATTAAGCTTTGCCCTAACCTTGGCCCTGTTAGAATCAAGACAGACAACTGAGAGGGGAGGGGTGAATCAGTTGTCCCAAAACTTTCTTCCTATTAATCACTTTAATCCTTCTTATAAATCAGCAGCATAATAATAAATCAATTATGGAAACTTAATGCAACAAATCAAGAGCAGAAACACATTAACACATATGACACCAAGATTTTAACATGGAAAACCCAGTTAAGGGAAAAACCATGGGGTGACTAACCCAAGATTGTATTCTTTGTTAAAAGAATATGAAGAACAAAATGGCACATGCCAATTAGAGCTCACTTCCCAAGCACACTGCTCACAAGAGGCCCACTGCCTACAGGAGACACACTGTCTACAGAATGATAAGTATTACATACTTGAACTAAAGAATAGCATCTTCACCATGCTTGAGTCAATTCCATTTAAGCCCAATACTATTGTTCTGCCTTTCTCTTTGCTCCTCTCTACCACACTCTCATCTCCACCAAGATGCTTTTGAAATGACTTCACAACTTCTTATTTATACAAGACATCAACTTAGGGATAATCATCCAAGTCAGCACACTTTATAGAGAAAATACAACTTGACTAATTACAAAAGACTTCATATGGATCATCACATTGTCGGCCACACAAAGCTGGGACTTCAATCTTCTTTTAGGAACATGCCATGCTTCATAGAACATCTTCAAGATCATCCGTAGGATGTGTAACTCATCCGGTCGGCCAGACTTAGGAAGAACATCATCATCCAGAAATAATTCTTCAATTACGAGCTCAATCTTCAATGCGGACCACCAACACAAACTGGACACAATCTAAAGACCTCCACAAGCTTGCCTGAATCACAAAGAACATCCACACTACTTCTTCTTACTAAAATCTTTCTCTCCTTCATCTGAAACCTCAAGAACACAGTCTGTCATCACTGTCATATTGGAATAGATGCTTGCGGACCTCCAGACCATGAACCAATTGAGTTGTCAATTCGCATTGACTCCCTAAACACTCCACCAAATCTGCAGAACAAGATATTGTATTTCTGGATCTCACCAGACCTACCTGTGTCACTCTGTCACCTCTGAACATCTGCCAGAACTAGTTTTACTCAAGTGGCCATAACTTCTTCAAATCTTCATGCGAACCTCTCAAATCTTTACTGGATCAACTTAAGACAGATATCTACAAACTCTTTGATTCGCATCCTCTGATCTTCATCTTAGCTAGGATCTTTACCTTATTGTCTTCATTGTTCTTCTCTGTTCCTGATAGGACTAATTTTTTCAATATCATTAGCATACAACTCATCCAATCCTTATCATCAATGCAATAGGAGTATGTTGACATCAATGACAACACAGGTTAGGCCCATACTTGCAACAATCTCCGTCTTTGTCATTAATGACAACATACGATGTGAAAAATTGTTTTAACAATCAAGACAAGAACTTCTCCTCACTGACATAACTCCCCCTATCAACAACAACCATTCACATGTCTTCTCTTCCTTTACTGCTCCCCCTTTGATTAGCAACCACTTATTTTTCACATGCCTTCTCTCCCCCTTTGACATCAATGGAAAAGGACACATACTTGCATCACTTCAGAATCATACCAACTGCTCCCCCTGAGTAGCAGCTTCCCATCATCAATTCGGATCACAAGATATGACTATGAGATCCACCGGATTGATGCACATCAGTGCACCTTAATTCAGAACCGGAGGGGTAATAACCCCTAACTTCTCCCTGAGATACTCAAAAGAGTCCTTAGGTAGAGGTTTAGTAAAAATATCTGCAATCTGATCCTTGGAGGGCACAAACTCCAATCTGACATCATTCTTGTTCACCTACTCTCTCAGAAAATAAAATTTGATGGATATATGTTTTGTCTTTGAATGTAACACCAGATTTTTTGATATATTTATTGCACTTGAATTATCATAGAAGATTGTGATAGGTTCCTCATACTCCACTCTGATGTCTCTTAGCATTTGTTTCATCCACAATACTTGAGTGCAACTACTTGCTGCTGCAATATATTATGCTTACACAGTGGATAGAGATATTGCCTCTTGTTTCTTACTCAGCTAAGAAACCAATATTTTCCCAAAAAATAATGCTCCACCACTAGTACTCTTCCGGTCATCCAGTTCTCCTACCCAATCCACTTCTGTATATGCATGAAGAGAGAAATCATGATCTCTAGGATACCATAAACCATACTCAACTATCCCTTTTAGATATCTAAGAATCCTTTTGATTGCCATGACATGAGATTCTCTAGGATTAGCTTGGAATCTAGCAACAAGACCAACATCATTCATAATGTTAGGTCTAGTTTGAGTAAGATACAATAGTCCTCCAATCATTGACCTATACTTTTTCTGATCAGCCTTAGGAGAGTCATCATCTTTGCTCAATTTACATTCGGTTGCCATGGGAGTACTCATTGGTTTTGAGTCCTCCATCGAACATTTCTTCAACAATTATTTCACATATTTGGTCTGTGAAATGAAGATTCCTTTCTTTGTTTGAATGGTTTGCAGACCCAAGAAGAAATTCAATTCCCCAAACATGGACATCTCAAATTCACTTTTCATTTGATTTGCAAAAGTTTTGCACATACTATCTCTTCCTCCAAAAATGATATCATCAACAAACACTTCAACAATTACAATATTTTCATGATCAATTTTGAAGTACAAATTATTGTCAGTAGTACCTTTGTTGAAACCAATCTTCAAAAGATGCTTATCCAATCTTTCATACTAGCCTCTTGGGGCTTGTTTGAGTCCATACAGTGCTTTCTTCAACTTGCAAACCATATCATCATGATTAGACAATTGAAATCCATCTGGTTGCTCAATGTAAACTTCTTCTTCCAAGTCACCATTCAAGAAGGCAGACTTGACATCCATTTGATATACTTTGAAGTCCTTGAAGGCAGCAAAGGCAAGAAATAATCTAACTGCTTCAATTCTTGCCACCGGAGCAAAAGTTTCTTCAAAATCAACTCCTACTTGAGAGTAACCCTTATAGACCAATCTGGCTTTGTTTCTGACTACTTCACCATCTTCATTCAGTTTATTCCAGAAAACCCATTTGGTTCTAATCACATTCTTGTTTCTAGGTCTGGGAACAAGATCCCAAATGTGATTTTTCTCAATTTGCATCAGCTCTTCCTCCATTGCTTTAGTCCAGCTTTCATCATTGCATGCTTCATTTACTGACTTTGGTTCAATCTTTGAAATTAGACAATACTTTTCTGAGTCTTGAGCAATCTTTCTTCTTGTTTGAACACCTTTGCTTTTATCACCTATGATCTGATCTTCAGAGTGATTCAGTCTTACATACCTAAGAATTTTGGGACTTTCTTGCACTTCTATTTCTTGAACAGGTTCATTCAAACTTATCTCTTCTTCTTGATTCTCCGGATTAGTCTAGATCTGAATTTCAGAAGGGGCTTGGACTTCTTGGACCAAAACATCATTCTGATCATCTTCATCATATTCATAAAACCTTGAGGGTTTTTCAATACCTTCATTAACCTTCACATTTGTATTTTCTATAATCTTTCTCAATCTCTTGTTATAGCACTGGTGTGCTTTGCTTTGAGTAGAATAACCCAAGAATATTCCTTCATCACTTCTAGCATCAAATTTGCCTAGATCTTCATCTCTTTTAATGTAACATTTGCTACCAAAGATTCTGAAATACTTCACAGTGGGAGTGATGCCAAAACAGAGTTCATAAGGAGTCTTACTAGTATTGCTTTTGATTTGTACTTGATTAAGAGTATAGACTATAGTGCTTACAGCTTCTCTCTAGTAGATCTGAGGAACATTTGCTTCCATCATCATGGTTCTAGATGCTTTCTGGATGGTCCGGTTCTTTCTCTCCATTACCTCATTCTGCTGTGGAGTCCTTGGAGCAAACAACTGTCTTTTTATCCCATGTTTCTCACAGAATTCTATGAACTCACCGGATGTGAATTCTCCACCTCTATCAGACCTAAGACATTTTATGTTCAATTTGGTTTCATTATCTCCATAGCCTTGAATATTTTGAATTTCTCAAGAGCCTCAGATTTCTCTTTTAGAAAAGTCACCCACATCATCCGGGAGTGGTCATCAATTAATAACATGAAGTATCTATCACTTTGCACACTCCTGATTCTTGTCAGACCACATAGATCAGTATGAACTAAGTCCAATAATCTGATAGAAGATTGTTCCTTACTTTTGAATGCAACTCTGCTCTTCTTACCTAATTGACATTCTTTGCACAAACTACTAGTAGGTTTCACCAGTCTAGGAAGATCTCTTACAACCTGAGTGTTCCTTATCTTGATGATATTATCAAAATTCGCATGACACATTCTCCTATGCCACAACCAACTCTGATCAATTTGAACAAATAAACAACTTTTACTAGTACCAACCAAGTGGAAGATATTACCTTTTGTTTGAGTACCGGATGCAATCGTTGTTCTGAAACTTTCAAAGATCTTACATTTTCTATTTTTGAATCAGAGATCATAGCCTTTGCCCACCAACTATCCAACACTGAGAAGATTGTGCTTCAGACCTTCAACATATTGTACATTACTGGTTTTCTTCTTTCCATCAAAAGAAATAGTTCCTCTACCTCTGATTCTGCTAGTAGAATTATCACCAAATTTTACAACTCCTCCTTCATATCTTTCCAAATCTATGAACTTATTTTTATCACCTGTCATATGGTGGGAGCATCCAATGTCAATGAACCAATCATTCTTTTCTTCAACTTGGGCAGCCATGGCTCTTTCTACCATCTTATGATTGATAGATTCAAAGGGCATTGGATCTTCTTCCTTGATGGAAATAAACACCCAGTCACATCTAGATTTGTATCCTATCTCTGATTCATCATCATCTTCTTCATGAACATAGTAACATTTCTTTTGGAATCTTGATCTGTTAGGATTTGGTCTTGAAAATCTTTCCAGACACCTTGAGGAAAAATGACCAATCTTATTGCAGTTAAAACATTTAAAAGGCAATTTCCCTTCATACTTATCGGATCCTCTTGGCAGTCTTTTTGTAATAAGGGCTTCAAGTTGAGCAGCTTCTGCTTCATCTTCTTCCAGATCTTTTCTTATTTTTTCATACCATGATAGTTTCTTTGAAGAGTTCTCTCCCGGATCAAACTTTTGTTTTCCTTTTACAAAGGCACTACCTTTGAATGCAGATTCAGTCTTGGGGGGTGCATCTCCAAACTCAGACAATTCAAATGTAGCTAGTTTACCAACCAATTGATCTCTTGTGATATTTGAAAAAGATCTAAATTCTTCAATAGCAGCAACCTTGTACTTGTAAGAATCAGAAAGGGATCTAAGAACTTTGGCAACAATCTCATCTTCATCTAAGATTCCACCAGCACATCTAATGCCACAAACAAGCTCATTTACTCTTGGCATAACTGTAGTGATATTTTCATCTTCTCTCATCTTTAGGTTTTCAAATTTTCCTTTCAGACTTTGTAGCTTGGCACATTTAACATACTTGTCTCCTTCATGTAGAAGTTCCAATTTTTGCCAAATCTCATATGCAATTTTTAGATCAATAACATTTGTCAGCTCTAAATTAGATAAGACACTTAGAAGAGCTTCTTTAGTTTGAAGATTGCTTTCAACATCTCTGATTTCATCTACAGTACTCGGACCATTCTATGGAGGAACATATTTATTTGAAGCCATGATCTAATATTGCATTCCCATACCTTGCAAGTGACATTCCATGCGACTTTTTCAAAGAGTAAAATTGGTTCCATCAAACCTCAGACTATCCTTCTTGTAGGATGACATCCTGGATCTCCTCAAGCGGTTAAGCTCTTTTAGAGGAACTTAGCTTTGATACCAATTGTTAGAATCAAGACAGACAACTAAGAGGGGGGGTGAATCAGTTGTCCCAAAACTTTCTTCCTATTAATCACTTTAATCCTTCTTGTAATTCAGCAGCATAATAATAAATCAATTATGGAAACCTAATGCAACAAATCAAGAGCAGAAACACATTAACACATATGACACCAAGATTTTAATGTGGAAAACCCGGTTAAGGGAAAAACCACGGGGTGACTAACCCAAGATTGTATTCTCTGTTAAAAGAACATGAAGAACAAAATGGCACATGTCAATTAGGGCTCACTGCCCAAGCACACTGCTCACAAGAGGCCCACTACCTACAGGAGACACACTGTCTTCAGAATGATAAGTATTACATACTTGAACTGAAGAATAGCATCTTCACCATGCTTGAGTCAGTTCCATTTAAGCCCAATACTTATGCTCTACCTTTCGCTCTGCTCCTCTCTACCACACTCTCATCTCCACCAAGATGCTTTTGAAATGACTTCACAATTTCTTATTTATACAAGACATCAGTTTAGGGATAATCATCCAAGTTGGCACACTTTATAGAGCAAATACAACTTGACTAATTACAAAAGACTTCATGCGGATCATCACACTATCGGCCATACAGATCTGGCACTTCAATCTTCTTTTAGGAACACGCCATGCTTCATAGAACATCTTCAAGATCATCTGCGGGATGTGTAACTCATCTAGTCAACCAGACTTAGGAAGAACATCATCATCTGGAAGTATTTCTTCAATTACGAGCTCAATCTTCAATGCGGACCACCAACACAAACTAAACACAATCCAAAGACCTCCACAAGCTTGCCTAAATCACAAAGAACATCCACACTACTTCTACTTACTGAAATCTTTCTCTCCTTCATCCGAAACCTTAAGAACACAGTCTATCATCACTGTTATATTGGAATAGATGCTTGCGGACCTCCAGACCTTGAACCAATTGAGTTGTCAATTCACGTTGACTCCCTAAACACTCCACCAAATCCACAAAACAAGATATTGTATTTCTGGATCTCACCAGACCTACCTGTGTCACTCTGTCACCTCTGAACATCTAGAACTGGTTTTACTCAAGTGGCCATAACTTCTTCAAATCTTCATGTGGACCTCTCAAATCTTTACTGAATCAACTTAAGACACATATTTACAAACCCTTTGATCCGTATCCTCTGATCTTCATCTTAGTTGGGATCTTTACCTTACTATCTTCATTGTTCTTCTATGTTCCTGATAGGACTAATTTTCTCAATATCCTCAGCATACAACTCATCCAATGCTTATCATTAATGCAACAGGAGTATGTTGACATTAATGACAACATAGGCTAGGCCCATACTTGCAACAGGCCCCTTGGGCCTTAAAGGTTTCAAACTTTCTTAATTTGTTTTTAGTTTCACAATGGTGTAAAATCAATTCTTCATCAGTAGGAGAGTATTGTAATTTTCTTTCAGCTTCAAAAAACTCTAGCTGTAGCACTTTCTCCTCTTTTCTTCTATCAAGAGCCAACTTCTTACCACAAATCTGGAACAACTCTTTGCAAGACCCAAAGTTAGCTCCTCCCAATATAGAATAGCATTCTCTTTCCCTCCGAGATGTTTCAGTATAGTTCTTAGACTTGTAATGCCACCTAAGCAGTCCTTATTATCTAGCAATTGAGTGTTGAGCTTGAAAAGCTTGTTTGTTTTTGGCCTTGATTTGGATTCATGTTTTTCTATATGTATTTTTGCAAAAAATGGATGGTGATATGATAAAGTGCTAGGAATAATTTTCACTACATTGGAGCATCGCTAGCTCTGAAAATCAAAGAATTCCTTGCTAACATAGATTCTATCCAGTCTATTGTAAATCCTTCTGTTGAGCTTCAGAGAATTACACCAAGAAAACCATAGAGTGCATCATATATTTTTCAAAAATTTAAGTATATTTTAATATTTCTTAAAATTTATAATCAGTTGCATGTTTGATTATAATAATCTACTTACAATAAATTTAAAAATAATTCTAATAGAGCTAATCAAAATATTAAAAAAAATACTAAAATCTAGACTCTGAGATCTACCAAAGGGTATTTTTAGATTTTCATGAAAATACCCTTTGGTTGGAGAAATTTACAGTTGAACTTGAAGTTTTGTTCAATTTTTTTTTAAAATGGGAGGTTGGCTACCACATGGGATGACACATATAAGCAATTTCAAGCGAGATGGTATTGCTAGGAAATGTTTTAGGAGAAATTCTCTCACTTGAATTTTTTTTATGTAAATAAACACCCTTTTCAAAGTTGAAATCAGACTTTATAAATTTAAAAAATTCAAGTGAAACTCTTTATTCCATGTAGGTGCTACATGGTTTCATATGAAACTTTTTCTCCCAAAACTGTTTAGGGCGAAACAATTTAGATATAAACTATTTATTTGTCCAAAAGTGTGACATAGTTCTAAACTTTTACCCTCTGAATCGTACATTTTCAATTGAATTTAATCTTCTTCTAAGGTTATATTCTAGTATTGAAATTTTTTATTCATAGATTTAAGTCAATTGATCCCAAGCTTCCTTGGTTGTATTTTCCCAACTAACATGTACAATCACATTATTATTTAAATTTAATAGTATCCAATAATAAGCCTTACCCTCTCTTGTTTCCCATTTGTTGATAACATCTACATCTTATGTAGGCTTGGCCTCTTTTCCATCAACTATCCCAAATAGTTCCTTATTTAGCAAAAACATATTCATGCTAAGCTTCTAGAGATTAAACCCTTCACCATTAAATTGCTCTATAAGCCTTTGTGATTCTCCTATGCTATCTGCTACCATCTATTTATCCTTGTAGCATCAAAATCTTACAAGAGTGTTTGTTAATGAAAAATAAGTCCTACAACTCTAATACCATGTGAAAATATTGAGCAAATACTAAACTTTCACAGTAAATAAAATATATAAATATTACTTTATTCTCTCTTGCTTCCACATTTCATATAATGTATTTATACATGAATTGAATGAGTTATGATTTTATGTGAAAAAAATAATAAATAATAAAATACATACTAACAAACTATTCATACCTCCATGCATGCTTTATTTATATACATGCACCTACTTTCTAACCTTTCTTGCATGTGTTTAATGCAACTATTTTTCTTAGTTTAATTATAAGTTAATTAGATGATAAATATACAATAAGAGAGCTTTAGCTAATTCTATTTTTAATTAAAAAATATGCATTATGTTGTGTCAAGAAGTAGTATTTTCATGGCATTTATTTATGAGATGGAATGGAATTTATTGTTCCAAAACTATCACAACAAGTTGTCTTTTCTATCTAAGAAATAGATATTTTCATAAAAAAAAAGGAAAAGCAAATATTTGAAAAATACACAAAAAAATATAGAACAAAACATGAAAAAAAGAAAAGAAAATGATTGCGAGAATGGGTTAGAACTTGGAATCTTGTAGCTAGCACAAATAATTTGTTTGGGAATTTGGATATTTTAAGAAGTTTGTTTTTCTTTAGAGCAGTCTAGTTTTCAAATCCATACATAGGATCCTCACCTGCTCGACTTAGAAGTAGGATGCAACCCACCCACAACTAACATTTTTACCTTGAATATGAAAATGGCATAAATTTTTTAATTTTGAAATGGACTTCAAAGTTAAATTAAATTATTCTTATGTTGTGCCAAGTTGCGTATAGTTTGAATGTGACACGTGTGGTTTGATTGTACCATTCAAGTTTGTAATTACCGTGACCAACAAAATGACTATTTTTAAATTTTCCATTGTTGATTATTGTGATGTGAATAATGCTAATCTTTGCAAGATCACCTTCCAAAGGTGGGCAATTATTTTCAAGTTATATATATATATATATATATATATATATATATATATATATATATATATATATATATATATATATATATATATGATCAATGAATTTGACTGAAGGGAGCAAACCTGTTAATATTGATAATCAAAAAGTTACAATTTATCAGGCTACTCTTGTGGAGGGCCAACACAAAAACCCACAGGGATATATATTTTACAAAATGTTGTACACAACTGAACTACAAACACTGCACTATAATATATCATATTACTATCATGACATTATACCAATGGTGTTGCATATGTGTCCCCATATCCACTTGACTTTGAGATCCTAACATCAACAGTAAACAACTTGACTTTGATGCCCCACCTACCCTGCTATTTACACGCTATATCATTTTGCCCAATCACCATTATGATAAACGAAACCCAAGGACTTGTGCATGGATGATTGAAAACTAGCCAAGTCCCTATGCTTGGATGGAAGCCCAAACTAACAACTACATCATCAAGAATTTTCTTCAGCCCACATCTCCACTGTAGCTTGATTAATGACTCTGCAATAGTCCTAATGACTTTCTTATAGGGCTTAAATTTGACAGTCAACCTTGCTTGTCAAGCAATTTTTTTATCACAATTATCTATTCAATAGTGCCTTTAAAATACTATGACATATTTTAGTATAAGTAAATTATATAAAAACCAAATATATATATCATCATAATCCTATATAAATTTTGACAGTTTGTCCAAAATCTCTCCTTTCATATGATATGGTCTTTTCAAAACTTCAGTTGTATTTTACAGATAAAATGCCTTGATACAGCTATACAACTGTCAAATTTAAGCCCTCTTCCTTAGACTCTCCAGCCTGGCTGGGCTTAAACAGCACAGTCTAAGCTTTGACTTAGACGTGTGCTGGTGGGCCCTCTCCAACTCTGTTTCTTCCAAAACAAATTCTGTTAAACATCAACCGCCAGTTTCACTAAACTGTGACTGTCAGACCTGCTACTGCCCACGGTTAGTTTTAAATTGGGGTTAAGTTTAATTTGAATGTCTCTCCCTCCCGCTCAATCAATTCCAATCTGAGGGGCTCTATTTATATGATGCTTTGGAACTGTTGAAATACCATGACCGCAGAATATGCATAAAATGAATTTGTTGAAAAGGCTTTAGAAACTTTCAAGCAAATGCAATTGGCAGGTGTAAAGAAAACTCCAAAACCTTTGCCAGCATCTTCCCTGCCTGCACCAAAATGGGAGCTTTCGAACAGCGTATGGACATCCATGTAAAATGCGGAAGCACAGACAGGATACCTCAAAGAGATGTCATCTCAATGAACTTCTGTGTTCTGTTCTGGATGGATGTGTCCTCCATGATTGACCAGTCCATCGAAGGGATTTGTTGGGCATAAATTTTGTCTTGTTCATAGGAAGAGGTCGGGATCGGGTCAATCCTCTGCTCGACGGAATGCCTCAAAGAAATGTGTTCTCATGGAATCCCCTGATTGCAGGATATTAAAAAAATGGATTTGTTGAAAAGGCTCTAGAAACTTTCAAGCAACACCATTTAGATGGTGTAAAGCCAGAAACCTTTGCCAACATCCTCCTAGCCTGTGTCTAGTGGGAGCTTTGGAACAGGATATGGACATCCATCAAAGCGTAAAGGATAGATGAATTTTGTTAGATATTATAGTTGCTACTACTTTGGTAGACATGTATGCAAAATGTGGAAGCATAGAAAAGGCACATGAACTGTTTGACAGAATGCCTCAAATAAATGTGGTCTCATGGAATGCCATTATTGTAGGATATGCAGAAAATGGATTTGTTGACAGGTATGCAAAATGTGAAAGCATAAACAAGGCACGTGAACTGTTTGACAGAATGCCTCAAAGAATTGTAGTCTCATGGAATGCCATTATTGTAGGATATGGAGAAAATGGATTTGTTGACAAGGCTTTAGAAACTTTCATGCAAATGAAATTGGCAGTTGTAAAGCCAACATCCTCCCTGCCTGTGCCAAAATGGGAGCTTTGGAACAGGGTATGAACATCTAGCAAAGCATAATGGAAGGGGGACTTTTGTTAGATATTATAGCTGGAAATGCTCTGGTAGACATGTATGGAAAATGTGGAAGCATAGACAAGGAGCGTGAACTGTTTGACAAAATGCCTCAAAGAAACATGGTCTCATGGAATGTAACGATTTCGGGATACGCACAAAATAGATTTTGCAAGGATGTTCTCAAAATCATTGAATTAATGAAGCACTCTGGAACATATCCTCATATTACAAGCTTTGCTTGTGTTCTATGTGCATGCAACCATGCAGGTTTAGTGGATGAGGGTTACACATGCTTCAATCATATGAGTAACCCTTATTGCATTATACCTACAATATGTAATTTTTTATAAGTGTGTGTAGATTTTGTGTCATTTATGGTTAGACATTTCTAATGTTTCTTCGTGTCCCTTTGATTGATGAGATAGCTAATAGATTTGTGAATTCATAGATATTTTTTAATTTAATTTGATTTCAATTTGCTTGGTTTCAATTAGAAAGAAAACACTATAATTTATATGAAGTAAAAAAGAAAAATTACAAGTGTGTTTATGTTGTAATTAGTGGTTATGCATGGCACTTGAAAAGCTCTCATAATGAGGTGTATATAGGTTGATGTTAGAGAGAAAAGAATAACATTTGTATATGTAAAAATAAAATAACGATTTATATCACATTGTAATTGCACATTCGTGGCATTACAAAATTGTGCATGATGAAATTTATAAATTAATAATAATGAGGGTTTGAAGGTGGTTCAGAGAGAGCTAAATAGGGCATTTCATAAGTGTTTGGAGTGACAATAGGATTTAAAACAAGAGGAACTCAAAGGGATGAGGGGAATTTTAGAGAAACACAATGGAAGACATCATAGGTTTGAAAGGAATATTATAATTATATTCATAATATGGTCAAACTGACTACTTTATTCACTTGTGCAAACCTAACAAATGATAGTAAAGTTAAATTCCATTTGGTAAGATAGGAATTGAATGCTTTTGCACTAGTCATGTATCTAGCAAATGTTAATGAAGACTAAGTTCCATATGCCACGTCTAATGTTTGTTTACAATGCTTAATCACAACTGCATTAAGACTCTTGAATTTTTGTACTTGATTCATGTCAATTTAATAACGAGGGATTCATTTCATAATGTCCAAAGACTTATGATATGTCGCTAACAATTTTTGTTTAGTTGATTTAAAAATGGAATGTTATCATAACCATACATGTATGTATACAATGAAAGCAAGAAAAATAGTTTTTTTTGGAAAGAATTTAGAATGATGAACTTTAATTCTTCATCTCATGCAAATGCATTTGATGACTTCATGATTATAAGAAAACATACATTTCTAAGTTATTATAAGTCTTTATAATGACTGTATTTTTAATGTTTACAATAGAAGAAGGGGATTGTTATGAAGCACCTTCTATTCTTATAAAAGCTAGATCACTTTGTAACTATGATTGATAGTATCACACGAGAGGTCCCAAGGGACATCTAAAATTATAAATGAATATTTTGTGTATGCATTATAATAGTAGGCAACATTTGAATGGAAGCAACTCCATTGCCATTAAAAAATAAAGTAATCATAAAATAATCCCATAGCTCACATTACAGAAGTGGGAAATATGGTATTGGTTCTTTAAATCACGTATCATAAAATGATCCCATAGATTAGATCTTGCATTAGAAGAGACAACAATAATTATTTTTGCATGATGAAATGAAGCACATTGACTAAGAGCCTTGCTTGTTAGATTGGATTAAGCTCTTAGCGGCATATTTTAGGACACTGTAATATCTTCTCGCTATGGCTCACCATTTTTGTTTTGTGGCTATGCTCTATCTAGAATGGTGAATTTTTTCCCTCTTCATTATTGGTGAGTGCTTTGGTCTCGGTGCAATGGCCTTTGGAAGTAGCTTAGGGAAGAGGAAATGCTAGGATTGTAGGTTGGAGACATCAAAATAAAAGGATAGGAGGTAAAAGGAGAGGGCGGAGAGCATCGAGATGGTGGAGAATTTTATCTATGTCTAGAAAGGGAGATTACAAATCTTGATCTCTGCTCCTAATTCTTATGTATCATAGTTGAATAATAGCTTTGACAGAGCATTTGGTTACATAACTTCTCGAGTAGTACAACCACATGAAATAGATGGTCGTAGTGGATCATTTAATATTAGTGGACCCTCCTCATCCATGTGTGCCTCATCATTGCATTATGTACAATAATTTGTGCTTAGGTCCTCTTGGAGTGACGACTGAGCCAACCCTGAACACATAATATTCAATGTCCCTCATATTTCAACTACACAAGCCAAGGCATTGGGGACTAGAACACAAGATGAGGCATAACAAATTAGTGCACAAGAGGAGCAAGGCCAATCTTTCTTTGAGGTAAAATTTAAAATTATTTTGTGATATTCCCATTTAAATTTTAAATAAACAAAGATTCTAGTACTAATATATCTAAGTGGGATAACAATTTATGATAGACAAGGAGCTTATAGAAGTTCATTAGGGTATTCTTTCTACCACTTAATTTGGCTAAGACTTGATGGTATAAACTTTTCTACACATCTAAACTTTTCTTATTGTATGCATTTCCTTTTTTCCAATAATTATATATTAATGTATATCAATGTTTCTTTACTTTTACAACCTATTCCAAATGTAAGTGATGTGCCACCTTTCCCAGCATGCTTTAGTAGGACTTTTGATCATCCAGTAAGACTATCATTCACCAAATGACTCTTTGAACATCAACAACAAGTCAAAGTAATTGAATTGGATTTTTTGTTAATTGATAGTTTAGATTTTATAGTTGAATATAGTGATTTAGATGTTATTAAATTTTTCTACACATCTAAACTTTTTTATTCTATGCATTTCCTTTTTTATTAGTAATTATATATTAATTTATATCAATGTTATTTTACTTTTATAGTTTATTCCAAATGTGTGAGATGTGTCAACTTTCCCAGCATGCTTTAGTAGGACTTCTGATCATACAATAATGCCATTCACACTGAACACCACTTTGAATGTTAGCAACAAGTCAAAGTAATTGAATTAAATTTTGCTTTAATTGATATTCTAGAGTTTATAGTTGATTATAGTGATTTAGAGGTTAATTGAAGTTAGTACATACAATCTTAGGTTGGACTTGTCATTTTTCATATAAGAACTCTTAGTTGGTCCACCCATGATGATTCCTTCTCATTTGATGCCAGAGGCCTCATTAGTGGTATATGTTTGTTTTGTCATGAAATAAAACTAGTTAAAGGGATTGACCTATCAACTAAACCAAGAAACATGTCAATAAAGATTGTAATCACTAAAAAGACCATTAGTCATACCATGCCAACAAGGATGTTACCTTGCAAGAAAGTGGTCGTCTTGTAGCATCAAGATAGTATTATTATCTTTTAGATAGATAATAAGAAAGTCAAGAAAATCAAATGGACTATCATGGGATTAATAATGTATCTCAATTTCTGACAACTTCAAACCATTTGACCATGCCGACAATGAATACATTCTTGCAAAATGTCTCAATTATGTTTAGTGTAAGGGTAACAATAGTCATTTTTTGTTCTACAACTCGTTGGACCTAACCGATGATGCCAACACATTAGGGTGGGTGGGTGAATGCTAGCGGAGGCCTCATTTCATTCCCTAGATGTCCTGATTCTTTTGATCTACATTGAACTGAGAAAGTCCCTTAAGAGTGTTGAGTATGTGATTGTCATTGATGTCAAAAGTCAGTTGATGTGCTTCAGTGATGTGCTTTGTCAAAAGTCAGTTGATGTGCTTCAGTGATGTGCTTCAGGACTTCATACTGGTTTGATATGATTGTCATGACCTTTTTCATTTCATGTTCATGTTCATGATCATTTCAATGCTTAAGGATCTATGTGCTTCATGTTGTGATGTTATGCTTTGGTTCAAGGGTTCTCATGTTCATGTCTTGATCTTGATCGGGATAATCATAAGGAAGGTTATTGAGATGGTAAAAGCATGCATGCTCAGGAATCACTTCACAGTGTTGGTGTTGTTTGATCTCTAATTGGTAGTGATGGTTTACTAATATATTTGATATACTTATCTTCATGACAGTGAATGACCATGTTCAAGGCCTCAATTGATTTGATGGAATAGGATCTAAGAGATGGTGTGGTTGATATTGTGCTTTAATGTTCATGCTTACTTTGCTTCATCAAAAGGATGCTCACAAAAAGGTTGCTCACAAAAAGGTTGCTCATAATGTTCATGCTTGCTTCATCAAAAGTGTATTTGTATTCATCAAAGGGTTAGTTTGGTGTCTTAGCAGTGAGCATCTCTTGAGGACTTGTAAATCTCAAAGTCCTATATTTCAAGTCTATAAAAAGAGGTTTTATGCATTAGGGTTTGCAATCTAAAACCCTAAAATGTTCTATCTATACTCTAAGCATGCATTGTCTAAAACCTAATTCAACTGTCACTTTATAAATGTTGCTTTTTTATCTAATTGATGGTTGACATGTTATTAAGGGTGACTAACCACTTAGGTAAACACTTAAGTGGGTTTCTATCGTACCTTGACTAGCCCCTATGTCCTAAGGGAACTGGTTCATGCCGGTGAGCTTATGTTGGTTTTAAAATGATGAGCGCCAAGACTAAATCCAATGGCTCATGTTTAAAGTATGAAGGGCGCGAAGTGAGAGATCAAAGGTGTAGATTTAAATCTATTTTAAATTGTAACATATTTTCTTCTTCCTTAAAACTAATAGGTGGTTTCTTAAATGACTCTCCAACTACCCTGTTTAGGTGTGCAACAGACTTAGAAGGCCAAGGAAATTAATTTAAAAGGGGTTTGTGAAGGTTGTTGGTTCTTTTGGTGAGTGATTTGAGTTCACAACAGTGAGATCTTTCATGAAATGGTTATAATGTTTGTTTTTGAATATATATTGTTGGTGTGTAAAAGGGTGATGCAGAGTTAAAGGATAAGGCATGAGTTTGTTTGAAGATAGATATCAGATGAAGAGATTATATCATTCACTAAATCTATTTTTGGTTCCTTATCAGAGAAAAATGGTGAAGATGTTGTATAATCAGAGATGTTGATGTATATCCTCAAGATGAAGGTAAATTTGACAAGGTAGTAGCATAGATATATGATAGTAGAGTGTGATGTTTTTTTTTGCAGACATTGAGATGAACATACTTATGTTAAGATTTTCATGTATAAACAAGCATTGGTGCAATAGGATTATTGTATGTTGATCAAGTTAACATTAGAGGTGCATTTGAAAAGATAGTGACTTGCAGAAAGTGGAAAGGACAGTGGTTTATAGTGAAATAGAGTGTCCCTCTGGATCTTTAATTTTCATTCAATTTAGTGATGTGTATCTTGTTTTGCGAGTGAGGCATCTTGTTTTGCCAATGAGGCTGATTTGCCAGTGAGGCATACATTGTATCTAGTGAAGATTGACCAGTGAGGCTTAATAAAATCTATCTTTCATAGTAGTTTTTTACCCTTCCAGGGTTTTCCACTCAAATCACTTGTGTCATCTCTCTTCTTGATGTTGTGTCTTATGATTGATCATCTTTGTTCTTAATGTTATGCTCAAGTGTACTTATTATGGTGATATCCAATATCCAATGTCTAATTGATTGAAGTTTCAGATCTCTCTGCATTATAAACAATTGTGTTAAAAAATGAAAAAGTTTGATTGCCCATTAGACCACTGATTCACCCCCCTCTCAGTGGTCCTATACTCCAACAAGTGGTATCAGAGCATTAGGTTCCTTGTTCAAAGTTTAATCAACTTAGGAGATCTTGATAGTGGAGTACTGTGGGAAAGTGCAAACGAAATAGAGAAAGGAAAGATGCTAAGCAAAAGGTTGTAAAACAAGCCCCAGTCAAGTCAAGTAATGAATTGTTGCATGAGTCACCCCTTAATGTTGATACAAAGTGTGATAAAGAGAATGGTCTTGTAGTTGAGAGTTTTGATAAAAAAGGAAGACTTCATTGTGAGTGTAGGTGAACAAGATCTTGATGAAAGAGAAGATGATTTTGTTGTTGAGACTGATGACGAAGAAGGAGACCTCTTTGTGGGTGAAGATGACTATGAACATGAGTATGATGAATAGGAGTGTGAGGTTGATATAGAAGGTGAACTTTTGTGTGCTCTAGATACAATCAAGCAACTTAGAAAAGAGAATAAGAAATTAAAAGACCAACTTCAACAAGAAAAAGATTCCAAGGACAAGGTATGTTCAAATTTTGTAAAAGTTTCTTTAGAACTTGAAGAGTCAAATAAGCTAATTATCAGCCTAAAGACATAAATAGAAGAAGCCAAAAGGGTAGTTGATTTTACAAAATCTGATCTTGAAGTCAAAACTAATGAATTTCTAAAACTAGAGTCAGAAATAGTCTCTTTGAGAAAGGAATTGGAAAAGGCATCTTCTAAGTTGCACAAGAATCTATAGTTTGAAAAGAGTACTGAATGCTTAAATGACATGTTGAGGAAGTAAAAGTATCATAAGGACACTACTGGTCTAGGTTATGAAGAAGGACAATGCTTCAAAGTCAGAAATGCTCTAAGGAAGAAGATAGATTTGGGTCATCATGCTACTGCTCCTACAGATAAGACAAAAGATAAATGTGTTGATGAAGGTAGAAGGACAAGTAGAATCATAAGACCTCCACCTATCAGGCAATACCATTCAATAAGGTACAACTACTCTCAGTTTCATGGTTATTTCTATTCTTGTCATGTTTATGGTCATAGAGCTAGAGATTGTAGAACTCACTCAAGAAATGATTTTGGATGGAATAAGGATAAGAGTTCTTATAACTTGTCAAATCAGGATTATAATAATGTATGTTATAACTGTAATAATATTGGTAACATATCAAGAAATTGTTGGATGTATGAAAGACATGGTCATGTAAGGAATGTCAATAAAAGTTCTCACAGAATGCCTAGAAGAAACTATCTTTCCTTTGGTCTAGACTACAATATTTTATGTTATAGATGCAATATGTTTGGGCACAAAGCATAGTGGTGTAGAAAAAGATTGATGAAACCATTTAGAGACTACATGTTCAAGCAAAAGCAAGAGAATATCTTGAGCAAGGAAAATAAAGAGCCTATGAAAATCTGGAGAAGAAAACAAAATCAGGACAAAAAGGATCCTAAACTTGTGCATGTTGCACAAGGCACTTCACCAGTTGCTTGAAAAGTGACATGAAGTTAGAAGGAGTTGTCCAATATCCTATCTCTTACCCCCTATGAGGTTAAGAAGGTTTGTTGATGAGTTCTTGTCAAAATGAGTTCATTCTTGACTAGTTTGCCAAGGTTGATTGACAGGTTGCATGATCAGGTTGTATCCTCCTCTTCACATTTTGTATACACTTTTCTTGTGGTGGTTGGTGATGGTGAATGGGAATCTAATGGTGGAGGTCTTGGCACACAATCTTGAAGGTGATAGCTCAATAAAGGTAGATCTCGATCTCTTATAAAATGATAGGCACGGTGATGGAATAACACCATCTAATTATTTAAAGATGTTCTATTTTTATTCCTAATATAATCTTTTTCCTACTTTCCTTCTCTCTTCAACATCCTAGGAAATCCAAGGTTTCAAGTTCAAACCACATCACACTAGTTTTTTGACAAATATATCCTCACATTGCATTGAATCTAAAGTTTGATGATGCCTAATGTTTCTAAGGATTCGTACACAAAAAAAGTTATAGTGCTAACCAAGGAGGTGGACTTGAAGGGGATAATGATATAAATTCCAAGCCAACATTTAAAAAAATATTCTTACAAGCCTACAGTTTATAGGTACAGAGAAATTCCAATGGATTGAGATGACTATTATCTGACTTGATTTCACATATCAGATTATTTTAAAGTTTATTGTTTGATTTGGTTGCTTATATTGCATTTGTACTATTGTTCTTTATTGTTTTAAAATATACACCAATAGTATAAAGATGATTATTAATTTTCTTGAACAACATGAAGATTGGAATAAGAGGTGAAACTCTACTACCAATCACACTATTAATAATTAATTTTTTGAATACTTTTAGTTAAAAAGTTAGTATGTTAACTTTACAAAATAAAACATTTACTTTAGGTAGAAAAAAATCGAACATGTAATTGGTTGAGGGGTGCAAATAGTAATAACTAGTTAAGAAATTCTCATTACAATATCATTTTCCAAATGCAAGTACTAATAACGGCTAGTTAACATCAATGTTGACTATGTGTTCTCTTTTCAGAACATCTCAATCAAGGTTTGTACAAATATTCATTTTTAATTGAAATATTAAAGTATTTTAGTACATTAATAGGTTAGTATTGCACAAAATTCATTATTAATTGTCTTGGGCAACTTGAAGGTAATAAGAGGTAAAAACTTTCAATCAATAGGAATGCAATAAATGTCAATAATTGATTTTTTAAATATTTCCCATATTTTTACTTTTAAAAAAATAAATATTTATTTTAGGTGGAAAAAATTATAACATATAATTAATTAATAGCTAGTTAACTAAATAAATAATTAATTAATTTTAACATATAATTAATTAACATATACAAATAATAATAACTAGTTAAATAATTAATTAATTATAGCATATAATTAGTTAACGTATACAAATAATAATAACTAGTTAAATAATTTTGATTATAATAATATCACCAAAGGCAGAGACTTTAATAATATCTTAAAACATATGAGATCTAACTAAAATTTACAGTTTAAAGAAAATTTCCATAAGAAAGTATTTATTAGTTTTATGGTTTAGAATATCAGTATCGACTTGTTAAAAATCCCTAAAATTAACATTTTTATAAATGTTTCTTTGGATTCCAACATTCTAGAGATCTGTAACATAAATTATCTGACATAATAAGGAAATAGCAATTTTCATGAGAACATGGATGAATGCCTGGGCCCTAAACAATAGAAAGTAGTCCTTTTATATTTAGCCCCATCTTTAAAAATCTAGAAAGTGGAGAAATAAGAATGATTAGAGCAGAAAAAAATGGAGAATACTCTATGTTTTGCTACCAAATGTAGTGTTGTATTGTGAGAAAGGTCATGGTCATGGGTCACCAACTCTGGGACTTTATGAGGCCATGTGCTTAATAGTAGATTGCGCACCATCTTAGATTGATTATACTCCATGGCAAAGTGTAGAACAAACTTATGATCTAAACTTTGGATTTGCATGGTTGGGCTTAAACAACACACTCTAAGCTTTGATTAAGATGTGGCTGGTGGGCCCTCTCCAACTCCTGTTCTATCAGTTTTGTTTGTCCAAAACAATTTCATTAACAACACATCACCTGCAGGTTTCAACTAACAATGACTACCACCTGCTACCTAACGCCCGCGGTTACAGATAATTTGAATTTGAATATCTCTCCCCTCTCGCTCAGTTAAGTCTAATCTCATGGGCTTTGTTTTTGTGGGTGCACTTGAGTTGTAAACTATTCACCGAATGCCTCAAAGAAATGCGGTGTCATGAAATACCATGATCACAGGATATGCACAAAATGGATTTATTGAAAAGCCTTTAGAAACTCTCAAGCAAATGCAATTGGCAGGTGTAAATCCAAACTCTGCAACCTTTGCCAACATCCTCCCTACCTATGCCAAGTGGGAGATTTGGAACAGGGTATGGATATCCATCAAATCATAAAGGATAGGTGAATTTTACCAGATGTTATAGTTGCTACTTCTCTAGTAGACATGTGTGCCAAAACGTGAAACCATAGACAAGGTACGTGAACTATTTGATAGAATGCCTCAAAGAAATGTGGTCTCATGGAGTGCCATTATTATAATATATGCAGAAAATGGATTGTTGACAAGGCTTTAGAAACTTTCAAGCAAATGAAATTGGTAGTTGTAAAGCTAGCATCCTCCCTACCTGTGCCAAAATCGGAGCTTTGGAATAGGATATGGACATCCATCAAAGCATAATGGAAGAGGGATTTTTGTTAGATATTATAGTTGGAAATGCTCTGGTAGACATTTATGAAAAATGTGGAAGCATAGACAAGGAACGTGAACTGTTTGACAAAATGCCTCAAAGAAATGCAGTCTCATGGAATGCATTGATTCTGAGATATGCACAAATTGAATTTTGCAAGGATGTTTTCAAAATCATTGAATAAATTTTGACATGAATCGCTTATTATTAAATTTTTACATGAATCAAGTACAAGAATTCAATATTCTTAATGTAGTTGTGATTAAGGATTGTAAACAAACATTAGATGTGGCATATGGAATTTAGTCTTCACTAACATTTGTTAGATATGTGACTAGTGCAAAATTATTCAATTCATATCTTAACAAATGGAATTTAACTTTACTATCATTTGTTAGGTTTGCACAAGTGAATAAAATAGTCAATTTGACCATATTATGAATATAATTATAATATTCCTTTCAAACCTATGATGTCTTCCATTGTGTTTCTCTAAAATTCCCCTCATCCTTCAAGGTTCTCTTGTTTTAAATCCTAATATCACTCCAAACACTTATAAAATGCCCTATATAGCTCTATCCTAACCACCTTTAAGCCCTCATCACATTAATATTAATTTATAAATCTCATCATGCACAATTTTGTAATGCCACGAATGTGCAATTACAATGCGATATAAATCATTATTTTATTTTTACAGCTACAAATGTTATTATCTTCTCTCTAACATCAATCTATAAACCTCATTATGATATTTTTACAAGTGTCATGCATAACCACTAATTACAACATAGACACACTTGTAATTTTTTTATTTACTTCTTCATTATAAATTATAGTGGTTTTTATCTAATTGAAACCATACAAATTAAAATCAAATTAAATTAAAAAATATTCACAAATCTATTAGTTATCTCATCAAGCAAAGGGTGTGAAACAACATTAGAAATATATAACCATAAATGACAAAAAATCTACATACACTTATATAAAAATTTCTTGTTGAATCTAGAATGTGTAATTAAATGCTTAACATAACATAGGCAAAAGACAATACGATTAATTGAAACAAAAGAACTATACAAAATGACAAGGGTAATTGTGATCCCTCCTCTCCCATTTCCTACTGCTCAAGCATCATTCCATTTACTTGAAGTGTTCCTCACCTTTTGTTTTTCACTCTTTCTCCACCACCTCCTCCAACTTTTCATTTCATACATATGTAGGTTTTATGAAAGCAGTTCAATTAAACATCCATGTTATCATAAAACAAGTCTTTAATAGATACCCCAATAGTGTATATAAGTAGTGATCTCCATTGCACTCTATGCATCTAATTTTATGAAGCCAACATCATAGCCTAGATTGCCAAATACTCAAAACAAAAACAAAACCATTTTTTTTTCTAGTAAATAAAAATGCAACCTTGTTCCTTCATTATTAGTGCAAGTCTGACATAGTGCACATTATTATAGTGTGAGCCTATTTTTCAAATCACTTCATTTAGCATCACCAATTGGTGTAGTCACGGTAGGAGGGTTCACAGAATGAACTATCCAGACCATGCAGCAAGAGTGAACACAACGGAAACAACTCAAAGAAAAAATGTAGATTCAGTCATTCAACATATCATAGAATTCAAATAGAGATTGGCCGGCAACATAAGGGCTTACAATTAGGGCTCACAAGCCTGATTACATACATGTGCAAGATAAAGCTTTGAAGTCCTCTCGCGAAGGAGCCAACTATCTATCTTCTAAATCATGAGAACTATGTTAACTACTTTCCTAAGGATCTATTACATCAATATATATCAAGTCCGGATCAATAGATTCCTTTGCGTCGGCCAAGGAAGATCACAAATTCCAAAGAAGAGATGTAACGTGTGAACACAGATAGGTCAGACCTAAATGCATAGAATACTTCCAGAAAATGAATGGAATGATATGCGGATCTCCTAAGAAGGTCAACCATGAACCAAAGATCTTTGAATGATGTGTCATTAGGCTTCAAAGATCGGGAAATGCTTCCGCAAGTTTCTCCTTTAGCTGGTTGTTAGTGATTAACTAGATGCTTTGCTCTGAGAAATAGTCAAACTTCTGATAGCGATATCTTTATAGTATTGAAGTGCGGATCTCTGAATTCGGGATATGATGTAAATGAATGAATGTAGATGCTAAATCTAGCTCCATAAGATCTGAAAAATGCTACCGTACCAAAATATAGAAACTACTTCCAACTGAACTACCTGAACTAAACTAGAAAATGAAAAGAAACAAACTGAACTGCAAACAAACTAAAATGCAAATGTATTTGGTTGATGCAAGATTGTTCTTGAACTAGAGATGCTCCTGCATCAGTCCTTCAATTTGCTGGGGCTAGGGGAGAACCAAGACGGTCCACCTCAGCCTGAGAAATCTATGATGAATCTTCTTCTTGTTTGCCTTTCCACTTCACAATATATTCTTTGTGTTGTCTTCCTCTAGTGTTGCGTCCAACTCTGCTATCCAAGACGTCTTCGATCTGCTCTGGTGCTTGTTGTGGTAACTATTTCTTTAAGTCTTCTTCCATGTTGTCACTGAACTCTGCTTCATGATACTGATATAGGTTTGCAATGTTGAAAATAGGTGATATACCCAATGTCTCCGGTATGTGAGGCCTACCCTTGTCACTCCCTTATATTGACCATTTTATATTACTATTGGAGACATATTTTAGACTTGTGGGGACTGTTGATCCCGATATGTAGGACTATTAGACTATATGCTTTTACCTTTGATTTATTATGTTTAGCATGATTGTGAGGAGACTAGATGTTGATTCGATTACTAATGATGAGTTGACATATGATTTGCATTATGACATTATTGAGGTACTAGACATGTGATTATGGTTATGGAATTATTATGTGATTTTATCTTGTGATGGATTATTGAAATGCAAAATTAGGAATTTAATTATGATGTGATTTTATGATGTTTATATGATCATGAGATGATGTGAGTGTATGTTTTACTTTGCTTTGGCTATGATATACATGTTGGTTTAATATTTTGTTTAAGTGTGCAGGTGTTTCTAACCAAGCAACGGATAATCAGAGATTATCCCACACACTTTGTGAATTCCCATGTAAAGTCGATCTAGTTCCAAGAAGAACCAAGATCAACTATGTATGCATGATGAAATTTTCGTAATGTTGTTGTGTGATGTTGTTTGGGTTAGGTCCACCCCTTTTTATATTTGATTTTTAATTGGTGTTGTAAAGATGTGATGTTCATTTGGATTTTATTTTGAGTTTATATTTTTGAGACCCCTTTTTATGTGATTTTTCTCACCCTATGGTGCTCAAAATGGGTTAAAAGTGACCTTGGGTTATACCCCTAGGGTCTAGGGACATTTTGAGCTTGTCTAACCTTAGGTAAACTCTCATTTGGTCACTTAAACTTCACCCTGAAGTAAAGTGACGAAAATAGAAGTTTGGGAAGTAGAGGAAGAGTGGGTCAAACACTCAACCTCTTCCATTCCTCTTTCCAAGGTTTGGGGGAGTCTTCAAGACCCCTAAATTATGGAGGACTCAACTCCAAGCTTCTCCCACAATTGGTGAGGGTACCTGGGGTTGTGTGGGCTTTCTTAGGAGGAGATGATTGGGGCACTTGTAGTACCCACTCATTCCTTGGCTCCACTTTTCTCTCCCACATGTGTGAGAGAGAGCAAGTGGAGGGGGAAAGACTTGGTGGAATGGGTGGATGACATGTGTCACCACCCCATTCCATGAGTCTTGCAAGTGGTTGTGTGGAGGAGTGAGGAGGTGACATGTGTCACCTCCCCATTCCTCAAGGCTCATGAGGAGAGCATATTTTAGTCCCTCTTGAAGAGAGGGAGAGGGTTGTTGAATTATTTTGTAATTTTGAATTTTAGTTAAATTTTGGGAGAGAGTTAGAGGAGATTTTGGAGGCTCAATTGGAGAAGGAGTTGGAGTTGGAGTTGAGAGGGCTCTTCTCAACTATCTTCAATTTGGGCTATTAAAGATAGGATTCAAGGCTAATGCCTTTCCTTACGTATTTTCATTCCATGTGTGATGCTTTGTGTATGTGTGTTTTACTTTTGTTATTGTGGGGATTTTGTTATGGGTGTTGTGAGAGCCTCTCCACTTGGAAAAAATGCTCAACATGTGTGGGGTGGAGGAGGAGTGAACCTCCTCGAGGTCACATCCTAACTTTGTGGTATTTTAGCCTTGAGGGCAAGATGAGAAAATGTGTATTTGAATGGCTTGAGAGCCATGGGAAAACTATGTGGAAAAATGGTATTATGTGATGGCTTGAGGCCTTGAGAAATTTGGTTTTGGGAGTTATTTGGAGTGGCACTCTTGAGTTGAGTGATGTCCACTCCCCTACCCCATTAAACTCATTTTGGTGAGTTTTGTTTTGTGCAAGCCAAGGGAGCGCTTATTGCTTTTGTGTTTGAGTGTTTTTTTGTTGTGAAGTGGTGTGTTCCTTGTGTGAGGATGACCTGTAAGCTCGAGGGTGACTCATGAGTGAGTCTATGGTAGGGAAGAGAGCAGCTTTGTGGTTTTTTCCCACTTCTATGTGTTTATTGCAGGTTATTTGAAGCTATGGTGGGTGGAAGAAAAAGACATTTTGATGTTGTTGTATTTTATTCATTTTGGCTCTTGAGAGCCTTGGCCAAGATTGGCCTTGTGTAATTTTGTTTCTAGTTTTTTTAGAGAGATCTTTTCCTCTCTTGGTTTGTAAAGATATATGTTTTAAATTTGAGTTGTATTTAAGCTTATTTGCAGCTGAAATAAAAGTCATGCTTGCTGATTTATTTGCTATATGGGAAAAATGTGTATTGATAGGTAAAATGTATGTTCAAGTTTATTAGTAGATTTATATGTTTTACTTAAAAAAATAAATAAATTAATATATTGTTTTCATTTTTAAAAAAAAAGTATTGTGTGCAATGGATGTTTTATATGCTAGTCAAAACATGCCTTAAAATGATTCTTCAATTTATATGCAAAAAAAAAGAGAGGGTTAGTTACTGATTTTTAACTTGTTATTGCAATTTAGAAACAGAGAGTAAAAATTTTAGAGTTTGTAGCCTTTAGCGACCATTTTATTTTGTTTGGACTGTTCGCTTGAAAAGCGAAGGAGGGATTTCAAATGGGGGGGTGGGTGATGGTACTAATGTCGCCACCCCTTGTTTGTTTTGTTATTGTGAGGGGAGTGAGGGTGGGGCGGATGCCCCACTGGCCAGTCCATCATAGATGGAGTGGGGGGTGAGGTATCCGCCCCCTACCCATTCTTTGTTTTTTTTGAAGATCTAAATAAATGCTATTACAGTCTCTCTCCGACAGCGGCGTCCTTAGCATATAGTCCATTGCCTCCCTTCCTTCAGCCATTCGACCCTAAAACCTGAAAAATAATATTTGTTATCTCTGCTATATATTAATTATATATATATATTCTTTGTGTATACTTCCATTGGATTTATTTATTAAAAAAACAACTCTGGTATAAAGACCAGAAATATATATATTATAAAAAATAACCTATATATTTAATGTATGTATACCTCACTTTGTGTGACGTCCATGAATGGCCTTCTCCATCAAACCTGCAACAAAAAGCCAAGAGAAAAATGAGAAGAGAGGGAGAGAAAACAAAATGAAGAGAAGATAAGTGAAAATGGAGGCTAGGGTTTTTTGACTCATTTCCATAAAGAAATTATTTTTTTATTGAGAGGACTTTTAGGGCTTGGCATTTTAAATTTTATTTTTAATAGTTTCCCATACTTTTGATTTTTCCAATTGTTTTATTTTCTTTTATTTTAATGGGGTTAAGTGGTGAACTTAACTTTGTGGGTAATCTTATTTCTTATTGGAAATGTTTTATTATTTTTGTTTAGAGGGATGGAATCATTTAAGTTTGGTATTTTAACTAGGGGAAAAACATATTGTTTTCAATTTAATTATTTTGGAGAGGAGTTTGAATTAATCTATTTAATTTTTCCTCCAATTTAACTAATGAAGTGTAATTTAATTTTAATTCAATTGAATTATTTTATTGCATGTGAACTTTATTTAGCGAGGTTAATTTTATTTTTAATTTTAATTAGATTAGTTGGTTTTAATTATTTAATCTAGTGCATATTTATTAATTAAATAAATTAGTCATTTTATCCAACTTAGCAAACCTGATAAACCTTTGACCAAATTTATTTAATTAGAATAATCCCTATTCACACCTGTGAGGCGTTATGCTGCCAGATTTTTCTGGGATTTAGGTTTAACCTTCCTTAGCATTTTTACACCTTGCGTAGAGTAAAATTTTGACGTTTTCTGCAGCTTGCTAATTTTTAGTCAAGTTATTATTTAATTTAGTTATGCTTTAGCATTTGGCTTTTAATTTTGACATGTGTCAAAATTCTTTGACCCCCTTAGTTGGCTTTCATTGTGTAGGGGTATGCACACGTGATCGCATTACCCTGTATTTGATTGACATGTTTACGCCTTATGCGTATTGCCACCGAGCACACTGAAGCGTGTGAGGGGGTTTCTAGGGATGCGTTGAAAATTTTTGATATTTTGTGTCATGACCAGATGACAAATGTGGAAATGACATGTGTTGCGTGTCATGACCACATGGAAAATTTGGGCATGACATTTGGTATTAGAGCCCAAGTTTAAACACTGGGCTTGTTTGGGCATGTTACTTATTCTGTAATTTTGATTAATTCATGACTACCTTGTTCTTGTAGGATGCCACCTATAACGAGGTGAGCGCATTCATGCCACACTACGTCTGCAGAGGTGCATAGTGACTCATCAGCTGAGGGTTAGGGATCGCCAACATCGCAGGCACCACAGGCACCACCTGCACCTGATATAGGACCACAGATCTTACAGGCCTTACAAGCAGTGCTAGATATGTTACCACTGGCCGCAGTTGAGCTGCGTATTGAGCCACGTGTTGAGCCCTGCTTTGATCCGCGAGAGGAGCCACATGCTGAGTCATGTGTGGAGCCACGTGTAGAGCCCCGTATTGAGCCACGAGTGGCACCACGTGTGGAGCCTTATGTTGAGATGCCTGTTATGACAGCGGAGGAGGTTGGTTCAGCTTACAAAGCTCGTAGCAAGAGCCCTCCGTATCATGCTAGGTGAGAGGAGATAGTGAGAGTAGAGCAGGTTTTTCACGGGCCTTATGGTTATGGTGTGGATGAGCCTATTCAAGGACACAGAGACCGTGGGGACCCCATCAGGGATTTGTTGAGGCTGAATCCACCTACCTTCACTAGGACCACAGAGGGAGCCAAGGTGAAGGCTTGGCTTATCAGTTTAGACAGGTGTTTTGCGTTGCATCCTT
This sequence comes from Cunninghamia lanceolata, assembly GCA_027924645.1. Lineage (NCBI taxonomy): Eukaryota > Viridiplantae > Streptophyta > Pinopsida > Cupressales > Cupressaceae > Cunninghamia > Cunninghamia lanceolata. Next base: position 243,141 of record BSBN01000983.1, on the reverse strand, counting down.
ATGAGGGTAACACAAAGGCATGCGTGGTGGTTCACCTGTTGAGAGATGCAGCAGCGACTTGGTGGCGCACTGAGGAGTGCAAGTGCCACTTATCTTTAGATACACTTTCATAGGACACATTCATTAAGCACTTTAATGCGCGATATCTATCAGACCATTACAGGTAGCGTCGTATCAACGAGTTCCATGATTTACAATAGAGAGGACTTACAGTTGTGCAATATGAGGGCAGGTTCACAAAGCTGTCACGTTATGCGAAGTATCTCCATGATGAAAAGCTTCTGGTTCACAAGTTTATCAGAGGTTTGAATCAGGGGATATCAAGGCCTGTGCGCATGGCAGACCCCCAGACCTTGAGCGAGGCTGCCAAGAAGGCATATATAGCAGAGGAGATCCAGGGACGAGGTCAAAGTTCACGCCCTCAGTTTCAGGATCGTAGCCAGCAGCAGCAGAATTTTCGTAGACCACCACCACCACCACAGAGAGGAGGATTTAGTTCTCCATCTTTACCTCCTAGGCCTTAGCAGCAGCAGTATTAGCAGAGGTCTAGACCCCAGCAGAGGGCACAGGGAGGACAAAATTAAGGTTGGCAGCAGTAGGGCCCGCATAGGGATCAGAGACAGTAGGGACCTCCTACGGGATCCGTGAGATCACAACAGTCATACAGGGGATCTTAGGGGTCTACAGGATAGACTGGACAACAACAGAGTAGTAGGATTTAGACTAGACAGGTACATGCTAGGGGACCATGCTACGTATGTGGTGAGGTAGGGCATTTAGCCAGAGAGTGCCCATAGGGCTTTACGACAGGGGGACAACCTCATGCAGGAGGTTCAGAGCAGACAGTTGGTGATGTGGGTAGATCCCACCATATGTTTGCAGTAGTTGATAACCACCAGGCTGACTTCTAGGCTTCAGTTATTGAGACAACAAGTATGATTAGGGATGTTCCCATTTCTATTTTATTTGACTCTGACACTACTGATTCATTCATATCTTCATCGTTAGTGGAGCGTTGCAAGCTGGTGGCCTCTAGATAGGATGTTAGGTGGGAGGTTGAGTTGGCCACTGGGGCTAGGATGTCACTAGATACCTTAGTTCAAGATTGTGAGATCTCTTTGGGGGCCTTCACTACATTATGTGACCTTAGAGTTATGCCGTTAGGACCATATGGTGTAGTTTTAGGCATGGATTGGCTTGCAGCTCATAGAGCCAAGCTAGATTGTCGCCAAAAGGGGATTAGTTGTTTAGATGATCATAGCACGTCAATCGAGGTAGTGGGCATTCAGAAGCCCACGGCAGTTCGTATGATATCCACTCAGCAGCTTAAGCACTGTATGCAGAAGGGATGTCAGTTGTTTGCTATCACTGTTAGCGATAGATTAGAGGATGAGCTAGAGGTGTCTTTAGATGACCATCCTATCTTGAGGGAGTTCACATATGTCTTTCCACTAGAGCTATAGGTATGCCTCCATGCAAAGAGGTAGATTTCCACATTGATCTAGTGTTAGGTGCAGAGCTAGTGTCTCGTGCACCCTACAGGATGACCACACATGAGCTCACGGAGCTCAAGCTGCAGTTAGAGGAGTTACTTGAGAAGGGGCACATCTGACCTAATGTTTCACCATGGAGCGCACCAGTTATCTCTGTGAAGAAGAAGGATGGGTCTCTTCATTTGTGCATGGACTATAGGCAGCTTAATAAGGTGACGGTGAAGAACCGTTATCCTCTTTCTAGGATTGATGACCTTTTTGATCAGATGCAAGGAGCCAGAGTATTCTCTAAGATAGACCTAAAGTTCAGTTACCACCAATTGCGCATCACAGAGGCAGATATTCATAAGACCACCTTACGGACTCAATATGGCCACTATGAGTTCACTGCGATACCCTTCAGTTTGATGAACACCCCTGCAGTGTTCATGAGTCTAATGAACGGGGTGTTCCGCACTTATTTAGATCAATTCGTGATCATTTTCCTTGATGATATTTTGATCTACTCGCGGACCGAGGAGGATCATGAGGATCACTTGCATTAGGTTTTGCAGTGCTTGAGAGAGCAGCAGCTTTATGGCAACTTGGCGAAGTGTACCTTTTTTAGGACTGAGGTGCAGTATTTGGGGCACATCCTATCTGGCAATGGTATCTCCATAGATCCATTGAAGATTAGGGCTATCAGGGATTGGCCAGCACCCACTAGTGTGACAAAGGTCAAGAGCTTCATGGGATTAGCCAGTTACTACCATAGATTTGTAGAGGGTTTTTTCAGGATAGCGCACCCCATCACTTCCCTTCAGTGGAAAGGGAAGAGCTTCACTTAGACTGAGTAGTGTGAGAGGGCCTTTGGGGTCCTCAAGGAGCATCTTATCAGATCTCCCATCTTAGCAGTTCCTGATCCTGCAGAGGATTTTGTGGTTTGTACAGATGCATCACTTGAGGGTTTGGGAGTCGTACTTATGCAGAGTGGTAGAGTGATCACGTATGAGTCGCGAAAGCTCAAGACACATGAGCTAAACTACCCCACTCATGATTCAGAGCTCACATCAGTGGTTCACGCTCTTGTTCGTTGGAGACATTTTCTATTGGGTCATCGCTTTCAGATTCATTCAGATCATCACAGTTTGCAGTATATATTCACATAGCCAAATTTAAACACCCACCAACGGTGTTGGATGGAGTTTCTTTGCGAGTACGACTTTGATGCCCACTACATCAAAGGGAAGGAGAAACGTGGTTGCCGACGCATTAAGTTGGAGGCCCCATAAGATCTTGACCTTGACCTTGAGTGTGGACTTGAGATAGAGCATCATTCATCATCTGCCTGAGGATGAGTGGTTTCTTGAGGTGCAGCAAGAGATCCAGTCACAGAGGGCCCTTGTCGGCAAATTTATAAGATATTCTCTTGAGGTAGATGGGTTACTCAGGCATCGATAATGCATCTATGTACCCCGTGCGGGTGATCTATGTGTAGTAGTTCTTTCAGAGGCTCAAAGAGCACCTTATGCATCACACTCAGGGGTGAAGAAGATGCATGCCAACTTGCAACAGTTGTACCATTGGACAGGTATGAGATGGGATATTGCAAAGTATGTTGCTCGATGCCTTGAGTGCCAAAGGGTCAAGGCCGATCATTAGAATCCAGCGGGTCTTTTATACCCTCATGAGATACCTGAGTGGAAGTGGGACACCATTTCCATGGATTTCATTGTTGGTCTTCCTATGTCATCTTGCTTCCATGATGCCATCATGGTGACAGTTGTCAAGTTGACCAAGGTGGTGCATTTCTCACCTGTACGCACGACATACAATGCACCATGAGTGGCAAAAGTATTCTTGGACGAGATTATTAGATTGCATGGGGTACCTCGTCGTATCATTTCTGACAAAGATTCAGTGTTCACATCAACCTTTTGGAGGGCTTTGCAGCAGGTGTTGGGCACATAGGTCAACTTCAGTTCCGCTTATCATCCTGAGACAGATGGTCAGATAGAGAGAGTTAATCAGGTTCTTGAGGACATGCTCTGTATGTACATCATGGATCACCAGACTCGATGAGAGGAGTATCTGTATCTAGTTGAGTTTTCTTACAACAATGGGCATCATAGCTCGATGGGTATGCCTCCTTTTTAGGCCTTGTACGACAGACCTTGCAAGACACCCTTGATTTGGGACCATATTGAGGACAGGGTTGCGATAGGGTCAGAGTTGGTTCAGGATATAGAGGAGCAGGTGACCTTGATTAGACAGAGACTTCAGCAGGCACAGGATTGACAGAAGAAGTATGCCGATGCTAAGAGAGTAGATCAGAGCTTCTCGGTTGGGGATAGAGTATTCTTGAGAGTGCGAACGCACAAGAGTCCAATCCATTATGGAAAGGGCTCTAAGCTCACACCATGGTTTGTTGGACCTTTTAGATCTTGGAGCAGATAGGACCCGTAGCCTACCATCTAGCCTTGCCACCTAGCCTGTCGCGCATCCACAATATTTTTCATGTATCTATTTTGCGGCGTTACATATCTAATTTATCTCCTGTATTGGATTGGAGTGCTCTACAGGTAGAGGTAGACGGGCAGTTGGCTTTGGAGCCAATTTGCATATTGGCTTGTCGGATATATGTTTTAAACTTGAATTGTATTTAAGTTTATTTGCAGTTGAAATAAAAGTCATACTTGCTGATTTATTTGTTATATGGGAAAAATGTGTATTAATAAGTAAAATGTATGTTCAAGTTTATTAGTAGATTTATATGTTTTACTTAAAAAAAAAGAATAATTAATATATTGTTTTCATTTCAAAAAAAAAAGTATTGTGTGCAATAGATATTTTATATGCTAGTCAAAACATGCCTTAAAATGATTCTTCAATTTATATGCAAAGAAAAAAGAGAGGGTTAGTTATTGATTTTTAACTTGTTATTGCAAAGAAAGAAAAAAAAAATCTTAGTTGTGGTGTTCTTTATTGAAGAAAGAAAGAAAATAACAATTTTCATAATGATTGTGTCTCTTTGTTAACCTTCAAAAAAACGTATGCAATGTGTGAGTAGGAGAAATATATATATATATATATATATATATATATATATATATATATATATATATATATATATATATATATATAATCCCACTATGACACTGAATTTGTTTTTTGAATATATGTAAGTTTTCAATATATATATTCAAAAAACAAATTCAGTTTCATAGTGGGATTATATATATATAATTTAAAACTGTATATACTTTTTTTGAGGATATATATATATATTTACTTTTATATAATAAAAATTTATTGTGAACTGTGTGTGGAACTGAAAGCAATTTAGAAACAGAGAATAAAAATTTTAGAGTCCGTAACCTTTAGCGACCATTTTATTTTGTTTGGATTGTTCTCTTGAAAAGCGAAGGCAGGATTTCAAATTGGGGGGGGGGGGAGCGACGACAGTAATGCCACTGCCCCTTGTTTGTTTTGTTATTGTGAGGGGAGTGGGGGTGGGGCGAATGCCCCACCCGCTTTTTAAAGATCTAAATAAACACTATTACAGTCTCTCCCCGATGGCGGTGTCCTTAGCATATAGTTCGTCGCCTCCCTTCCTTCGGCCATTCAGCCCTAAAACTTGAAAAATAATATTTGTTATCTCTACTATATATTAATTAATTATATATATATTCTATGTGTATACTTCCATTAGATTTATTTTAAAAAACTCTAGTATAAAGACCAGAATTTTTTTTTTTAAAAAGCGTATATATTTAATGTATATATACCTCACTTTGTGTGATGTCCATGAATGGCCTTCTCCATCAAACCTGCAACACAAAGCCAAGAGAAAAATGAGAAGAGGAGAGGGAGAGAAAACAAAATGAAGAGTAGAGAAGTGAAAATGGAGGCTAGGGTTTTTTGACTCATTTCCATAAGGAAATTATTTTTTTATTGAGAGGACTTTTAGGGCTTGGCATTTTAAAATTTGTTTTTAATAGTTTTCCACACTTTTGATTTTTCCAATTTTTTTATTTTCTTTTATTTTAATGGGGTTCAGTGGTGAACTTAACTTTGTGGGTAATCTTATTTCTTATTGGAAATGTTTTATTATTTTTGTTTAGAGGGATGGAATCATTTGAGTTTGGTATTTTAACTAGGGGAAAAATATATTGTTTTCAATTTAACTATTTTGGAGAGGAGTTTGAATTAATCTATTTAATTTTTCCTCCAATTTAACTAATGAAGTGTAATTTAATTTTAATTCAATTGAATTAATTTATTGCATGTGAACTTTATTCAGCGAGGTTAATTTTATTTTTAATTTTAATTAGATTAGTTTCTTTTAATTATTTAATCTAGTGCGTATTTATTAATTAAATAAATTAGTCATTTTATCCAACTTAGCAAACCTAGTAAACCTTTGACCAAATTTATTTAATTAAAATAATCCCTATTCACGCCCGAGAGGTGTTATGTTGCCAGATTTTTTTGGGATTTAGGTTTAACCTTCTTTAGCATTTTTACACCTTGCGTAGAGTAAAATTTTGATGTTTTCCGTAGCTTGTTGATTTTTAATCAAGTTATTATTTAAGTCAGTTATGCTTTAGAGTTGGGCTTTTAATTTCGACATGTGTCAAAATCCTTTCATCCACTTAGGTAAACTTAGGGTTTTGATCTTTCGATCCTAACCCTAATGGCAATGCCCCTCGTGTCGCATTGACCCCCTTAGTCAGCTTTCATCATGTAGGGGTATGCGCACGTGATCGCATTACCCCGTATTTGATTGACATGTTTATGCCTTATGCGTATTGCCACCGAGCACGTTGACGCATGGGAGGGAGTTTCTAGGGATGCATGATTTTTTTTTGATATTTCGTGTCATGACCACATAACAAATGTGGACATGATACATGTGTTGCATGTCATGACCACATGGGAAATGTGGGCATGACACGGTAATTCCACTTCATATGCATTTCCTGAATCAAATTTCCTGAGTATCCTACAAGGTCCAAACTTCTTCATCTTCAACATGTTATATGTCCCAACTAGAAATCTTTATTTTCTCAAGTACACCATTACTTCGTCTCCAACTCCAAATTCCTTATGTCTTCTCCTCTCATCAGCCTTCTCTTTGTACTTATTATTTATATCTTCCAAATGCTTCTTCACCTAATCATGCACTATCTTCATGTGATCTACAAATTCTTCTACTTCTGCACTTCTCTTTTCCTCTGTACTGAGATCTCTCAATTCTGCTACTCCTCTAGGGTTTACTCTAGTAACAATCTCAAAAGGTGTTCTTTCGGTGGTCCTGTTCACTAAATTATTGTATGCAAACTTCCTATCTTCTCTCCAACCAAACATCTCAACAAGTTTCCTAAACTCCTATTCACTACCTCTGTCTATCCATCTGCCTGTGGATGAAAAGTTGAACTGAACTTCAAGCATGTCTTGATCTTCTTCCAAAGTGTCTTCCAAAAGTATCCAAAAAACTTTGTGTCTCTATCTAAAACTATACTCTTAGGTAATCCATCCAATCTCACAATCTCCTTGAAAAATATGTTAGCTACATGCACTGCATCAGTTGTCTTCTTGCAAGGTATGAAATGAGCCATATTTGAAAATCTGTCAACCACTACAAATATTGAATCATGTCCTCTCTGTGTCTTAGGCAATCCCATCGTAAAATCCATGCTTATGTCTTCCCAAGGTCTCTCTGGTACTGTCAAAGGTTTATACAATCCAATATTCTGACTACTCCCTTTTGCAACTTGACAAACTCTACAACTCTGCACAAATCTCCTAACATCCTTATGTATTTGAGGCCAAAATTAATTTTCACTCACCAAAGCCATTGTCTTATCAATGCCAAAATGTCCTGCCAATCCACCACTATGCTTCTCCTTAATCAAATTATCTCTCATGGAACTTCTAGGTATGCACAATTGATTTCCTCTGAACAACACATCTTCTTGAATGAAATAGTCCAACCACTTACTCCTATCTGTCACAACAGGCTCTTTACATGGTTTCCAAGGTGCTGCAAAATCAGTGTCTCCATCATACATGTTCTTCAATTCATCAAAACTCAACACTTCAACTCTCATTTCTATCAACAAGTTTCTTCTTCTACTCAATGCATCAGCAACTTTGTTTGATTTTCCACTCCTATGTTTCAACACAAAAGCATAACTCTGCATGAACTCTACCCATCTCATATGTCTCTGATTCAACTTACCTTGACTGTTCAAATATTACAAAGCTTGATGATCTGTATACAACACAAACTCCTTAGGCAACAAGTAATTTCTCCACTTCTTCAAGGCTTGAATTATGGCATAGAACTCTTGATCATAGAATGAATAGCTTCTCCTTGCATCATTCAACTTCTCACTAAAATATGCTACAGGTCTATCCAACAAGATATGACAAACATCCATAGGCATAATATCACACAAGACTTCATCATGATAAGATCCAATATGAAATTTCACCAAACATTGTTCACTCACTAGTACCTTATGATCATCTTGAATCCATGCTATCTGATAGGGCTTAGGGTGTTTCAATCTTTCCAACTTCAGGTTAGTCACCATCTCCTCTGAAACTAGGTTATCTGAACTACCACTATCAATTATAACTTTACAACACTTACCTCCTAATTTGCATCTAGTTCTGAACAAGTTTTTCCTCTGCGGTGGTTCCTCATTTGTCTCTAATTGAAATAGTGCTCTCCTCATCACAAGTGATTCTCCTTTCTCCGGTTTACCAACAGAACAGGGGTCATCTAATTCAATAGGTTCTTCTTTACTATAGGCTGCTCTTCCACTATTTTCTGTCCTATTACTTGTACTACCCTGATTACATTCAAATGCCCTATGTCCTTCACCTCCACACTTAAAACAAGTACCTCTGAATGTTCTCCTATCTAATCCTCTTCCTTCTCTTATGTATCCTTCATTCTGGTATGCATTATAATTGCCTCTGGGATGAAAATTTCTGTCATTCCTCCAGTATGCAATAGTATCTCTATCATCCTTCTTAAATGGGATGTCAAATTTGTTCTACTCCGAATGTGATATGTCTCCTTCGAAAAATGTTCTACCTCTCTAAAATTTACCTCATCTGCCTCTCTGCCTCTGATCATATCTCTTATTCAGCTTCTCTTCAACCTTCCAGGCAAATTGGTATGCTTCTTCCAAAGATGTCATCCTTACCAAGTTTAGCTCTTCTTGAATGTTCAATCTCAATCCATTGGTGTATCTAGCCACTTTCTCCTTGCTTGCTTCACTATGTCATGTCCTTATGATCATCTTATGAAATTCCTCAGTGTACTCCTTCATAAATTTCTCCTTTTGTCTCAGGTTTTGCAATCTTTTCAACAACTCCAACTCATAGTCAATATGTATAAACTAATTCTTCAACTTTGTCACCATCCTATCCCACTTTGTAATCTTTTCTTTCCCTCTTCTATTTCTTTCTAACTGAACTTCTTTCCACCATATAGCAGCATGTCCTTTCAACTTTGTCTTTGCAAATTTCACCTTCTCCAGATCTTCAATTTCCTCATATTCAAAGTATTCTTCCATGTCATTTATCCAGTCAATTAGTTTTTCAGGGTTCAAATTACCAGTATAGTTTGGCACATCAACTCTAGGTCTCTTTCCAATCTTTGAAATAGCTCGCAACATCTTCATTTGATCTAATTCTTCTTCTTCATCACCTTCTAGGGTTTTGCCAATTTGTTCAACAGATTGAAATTCTTCTTCCTCATTGCTTTCAACATTAGGTCTCAGTGTCAATCATCTTCGCCTATCTTCTTCAACAACATCCAATCGAATTCGCATTGTCTTCATTATCTCCATCATCTCATCTATTCTACTAGCCATTGTTCCAATAGCAGCAACTCCCCTTGGATGCATTCTTCCTAGGATCAAGTGTAAACTACCTCAAGTTCGGTGATCAGGCTACAAGGTGACAACTGCCTCACAATTGGCGATCAGTTGCAACACGAGTAACCTGCCTCAATTCGGCGATCTGTCCACAGCAAGGTCTTACGGAATTCCCTCACCAACTTTGCTCAATCCACTCCCAAAGATTCAAACATTCTCTCTGATACCAATTGGTGTAGTCATGGTAGGAGGGTTCACAGAATGAGCTATCTAAACCGTGCAGCAAGAGTAAATACAACGGAAACAACTCAAAGAAAAAACGTAGATTCAGTCATTCAATATATCATAGAATTCAAATAGAGATCGACTGAAACATACGGGCTTATAATTAGGGCTCACAAGTTTGATTACAGACATGCGCAAGATAAAGCTTTGAAGTCCTCTCGCGAAGGAGCCAACTATCTATCTTCTAAATCATGAGAACTATGTTAACTACTTTCCTAAGGATCTATTACATCAATATATATCAAGTCCGGATCAATAGATTCCTCCGCGTTGGCCAAGAAAGATCACAAATTCCAAAACAGAGATGTGTAGCTAGGGAAAATCAGATTTAGTGTCAAAAATAGCAAACTAACTAAACCCTAACTATGCATCATGAAGGACAAACTAGTATGAAAATAAAAACAAAGAAAATCAAATGCAAACCGAATCCACGCTAGACTTGATTGATCTCCATGGCTCTTCTCAATCTTGCATGAGAATGCATGATGTCGAAGGGTTGTTGATTGCTCATAGCTGCAGCATAACTTTGAGATGAAAGATGATAGAGGAAAATAGATAGTTGAAGATGAGAAGATTAGAGGAATTTTGGCAAAGTGAGGATACTACAAGAAGATGGCTCCCAAATGGCTTGTGAGAGGCCATATTTATAGGCAAGTGCTGATATGATTTGATGGCCAAAATTAAAATTCAAATGTGTGATGTGTGTGGCTAGGATTAAAAATTAATTTTAGTGCCTATGACACACATTAAGTGGGTTATGACATGAGGCTAAAAATAAGATGAGAGGAAATAAGTGGGATTCTTTTATTTATTTTGAATAGAAAATGCCTTATGATGCACAAATAAGTGGGGCAAAAAATAGGATGTGAGTGGGAATCTAATAATTTAAATAATAAAATTATTTAAATTATGTGCATGTGAAGAGTTGTAGTCATGTGACACATGTTGCAATGTGGGAAATGGTGAGGGATTAATTCAAATATTTAATTTGAATTATTTTAGGAGATGTGAAGGGGAATTAATTAAATAAATGAGATTTATTTAATTAATTGGGAAGGTGATCAAGTGGAATTTATAAGTGGGATAAATGGGATAATGTAATGACCTAAGATAAATATTACAAGATGTTTTACAAGGTCATGTATGATTAGGTGATGTTATGATATGGACAATTTTGGGTGTCTACATTTTGCCCCTCTTTGAGATGATGTTCGAGATGATGAGATTTATCTTGAGTAACATTATTTCAAAGAAGTTAAGGTATGGATAGAGGAATAGGATGATGATGCCACCTTGAGAGGATAGGCGGGTTGGACAAACACGGGTAGGCTCTCAAAATGAAAGGGGTTGGTCAAGGAAGAAAAATAAGGGAATGGATAAAGAAAAGGGAAGGATATGTTATGTTGCAATGAAGGTGAGCAATCATGATGTTTGATATAGCACTAGACATTATGCACCAAGGTATAAGTACCTTGGTGATGATGTGTCTCATGCCCCGACATAATACAACCTTGTCTAGATACAAGATATGAATATTAGCTGGGAGTGATACAAATGCAAGATAAAATGATAGCACACACAAGGAAGCAAGCATGCATGCACAAATGATTCAAAAACAAACAAGGCATTGCCCCTGTCAAGCTGTAAACCAATGATTGATTGATTGATGATGATAGATAACGTTGTTGATGTGGGAATGATTTATCTAGAGAACAACACGATGATTGTGTTGTTGATATGGGAATGATAAATCCCGAGAACAACACTAGGATTGGGGATGATAAATCCCATTGATTATGATTGATTGATTTGGTTGACAACAAGATTAGGATCAAGACCATTGATGCTATTGGATAATTTAGCAAGATTGATTGACTTGATTGGTATGGATTAAAGATGATTTGCATTTAAGTTTATTACTTGGAATGATTGGATGATTGGATTGAGTTGATTAGAAGAAGTGATTGGATTTGGAGGAATTTGATTGAATGATTTGATTTTGATGAAAATTGATTGGAAGAATTGATTAATTTGTTTGATTTGATTTGAGTGATTTGAATGATGATGATTAGATTTGAATGAATTGGAAGAATTTGTTTGAATGATGATTTGATGATTAATTTTATTGCTTGGATTTTTGTGATGTTTTGCTTTTTTTGGAGTTTTGAAATGTTTTGATTTTTTTGGATTTTGAAATGTTTTGATTTTTGTGAATTTTTGAAATGTTTTAATTTTTTTGGATTTTTGGAAATATTTAATTTTTTTTGTTTTGATATATTTGAGTTTTTTTGGATTTTTGAAATGTTTTGATTTTTTTAGATTTTTGGAATGTTCTGATTTTTTTATATTTTGGAAATGTTTTGATTTTTTTTGTATTTTGGAAATGTTTTGGGGAATGGCATTGGAAGACAATTTAGATAGCCTTTGTGCTAGATACCAAGGATAATGTAGGATTAGATGAATGGATAAAAGTGTACACAAAAGCTCATGATAAGGGGATGGATAAAAGGACAAGCAATAGTGAATGGGGTAGGTGCATCATAAAGGAGCAAGGATGTGATCTCCAAAGACTATGTCGCATAAGAACAACATGCCCCATTATAGGTGCAATACTTAGGATTTTTCATGACAAAGATTATGACAATTAAGATAATGATAGGCTTGTTTGGATAAGATTAAAAAATGGGTAATGACAAGAAGGTAATGATAGGATTTATCTAGAAAGGACAAGGCATGTCAAGAGATATCAAAAACATTTGTCAACATTGTGCCCCATATCTTAGTCAAGATCAAAAGGAGGAAGAGAGGATGAATGGATTCAATAAGACATGTATATGTAGGTGTAATGGATAAGGATGGTAGGATGGTAAGGTAGGATATGGTGGAGAATGATAGAAAGTGATATGATAGGATAGATAGTGTGGATGAGACAATGTGCCCTCAAGTGTAAGTGACATAGAAGATCAACCTACACATGACGCCTGTTTTCTAGGTTTTCATCATGGTACTTATCCAAGGTGCCTGTTTACTAGGTTTTCACCATTGGACGAAGGGATTTCTCTTTACTTTTTTGATTTTTTTTTTATTTTTTTGATTTTTGGATAGGAGAAGGATAGGAGGGACTCAAGTGTCTAGTTCTATGAAAGGTGATAGTCCCACTAGATGGATGTCATCGCATGGATCATGTCATTATGCTCATAGATGTTGGTAAGGGATGACATGAAAGAGGTAGATGGAATAGGTAGATAATGGATTATGATATGGATTATGAAAGGAAGGATAATGGATGGGGGAAAGTGGATAATGATGTGAATCATGCATGAATGGATTATGATGGGGATTATGTAGGGAATGAAAGGATTATGCAAAAGGATGGATGAAAGACTTATCCAAAAGCATGGACCATAGGAAAGTGATGGTGAAGATATGTAGGATAATAGGTGAAAGATGGGGAGATGGAGGTATGTGGAGTTGTGGAATGGAAGGGAACCATGACCAACGATTGCACACACCGTGTTAAACATTTAATCTTTTGATTGGAAGGTGGCATAGGAAGCAATGGAGATGCTTTCTTAGGAGATGGATGCTGAAGTGCTTTAGGTACCCACATAGACTTAGAATTTTTATGATTTTTATTTTGCTTGTGGGATTTAGGAATTTGAGATTTTTGAATGGAGTGGGATTTTTGGATGGAAGAGGATGTTTGGGATTTTTGTGATGTGGATGCCTCATTTGACTTGCCTTCTTTTTGCTTAGGTACCCATACCATTTTAGTTTTTGACTTTGCTTTTGGAGGTATGGGTTTGGATAGCTTTTTGAATGTATTTTTCTTTGACATTTTGCATTTGTGCCCTAAGGCATTAGGATCTTTATGATTTTTGACTTTATGGAAGGAGGCATCCATTTTTTTATTTTTGAATCCCGTGGGATGGGTGGAATGAGTGGAAGCTTCATGTTTAGACAATATGTGCATTTGTTGGTCATGATTAAGAATGTAAGAGTATTTATGGATGATAGGGATATTAGGTGTTGGAAGCAATGGTGGCAAGGGGGATGGTGGAAGGTGTATGGTCACATGCTTTTGACATTTGTCTGATGATGGAGGTGGAATGGCAACATATGTCCTAGGGGTATGATAGAATTTACGATGGAAAGTGGTGGACTTAGGAGGAATGAAAGAAGTACCAACATCTTTAGATTGTTTACCTTGGGGTGTGTATCCAAGGTCATATGAGCATGGAGGAACCTTGACATGGATGGGCTCCAAAACACCTTGTTCATGAAGGCCTAAGCCTTTGCCTTGATAGTTCATGTTTTGGAGTATGTGATGGACTATGGGACTAGGTGTAGTTTGGGAACTAGACAAGAGTTCCTTATTGGGTGGAGAAAGTGAAGTGGTAGACAATGGTTGTTGTGTTCCTAGGGAGGAAAATTCATGAATGAAGGTGGATAGACTAATAGGATGTGATGGTGGATTTGGAATATGGTTGATAACAGATGTGGAAGGATCATTAGAATCTTGATCATTCTCATTAGGATCTAAGGTATTTGTTTGATCTTCTATGCTTATGTGTTCTTGGGAGGCATGTGTCTCATCATGACAAGTGGATGTTGGTGGATCATGGATAGGACTAGGTGGAGGTGTATTTGGGGTATCTTTCTCATGGATAGGTATAAGATCAAGTTGCTCATGGCTAGCTTCTGCATGTGTAATATCTTGATCATAGAAAATATATAGGTTATGGATAGATTGGATGAAAGTGATTTGATCTTGAGTAGGACTAGGGCTTGATGTTTCCACATGCTTAGGATTAAACTCTTGACATAGATCTTGGTTTGCTTGAATGGAAGCGGATGACTCTTGGATAGGCTCTTGGTCAACAACATCAGAGGGCAATGAACTTGTTGACATTTCTTCTGAATCAGCATTAGGGTTTGCCACTTCTAATGCACAGGCAGATTCAGGCCAACTGAATACAGGAGGTTGCGTGAGCTCCTCCCCTTCACTTCTGGTTCTGCCGCACCAAGGGGGGTATCCCTATAACTCAAGATGTAACCTTGACTAGCTCAAAGATAGAAAGATCTAACTTGACAACAACAGGCAGAATACTCTCATGTATGGACCAAGATCTGTATGATAGATCACAAGGCTGGCAACATTCTTGGACATGATGTCTGGTTGGGTATGAGAGCATGCAGGGGGTTCCTAATACTACTCCTACAACTAACAGGTGGAGGTATGAAATGTTTTGATATGAATTTGGATGCAAAGCTGGACATGGTGTATAACACAAGAACACAGCATGATTGGTGCTTATCCAGGGCTTGGAGTCGGTAGACATACACCTGTGAATGATCAGCATGAATAGCTAAAACCGGATTTCAGGGGGATACACATGATATCTGCCTTACAGATATCTCCCAATAAAGAGTGTCAAGTTATCTCTACTTATGGCATCCCTACTGCAGTATACCCTTCCCAATGTTCAACCTGAAAATAGTTTAATCTGCCCCTTGAGCAGAGGTTAAAAGATCAGACATTCAACATAGGAATTCTATGCTCTAGAATCTAAACATCACACAAATATCCAGATCCAGAAGAAGAATACATGCAATACTGGAGACAGAATTAACACAACACATGCTAAGATAGCATTACTCATATAAGATCAACCATGAAACCAGTGGATTCATGCCAAGTCCTACAACAGGAGATACATAAACTCACAAGATCAAGCTGTACAGAGCAACCAGATCAGGTGGTTTTGGATTACAGAGCCAAAAATCCACAACTTTCAACAACCTTGAATGAATAACACCGTCTGCATTATATAGCAGGAGAGTGTATTCAGCATTAACTACCAGGTTGACCAAAACTCCCGCCAGATATACAGTATCATGAAAATGGCGCTCAAACATTAATGCAGCAGGTAGGGGAGGAGACAGGAAGATTTCTCGAGCCTTGCACCGCCGCCTAGGGATTCAGATCTTCAATCAGGTACTACATCAGCCCACGCCATCGCCCATACCTCTGCAACAATCGCCATTGATGGCGCACCAACCCGCGGCCTTGGGAAGAACATCAGACAGTCGATCGCAACCACTTCCCGCCGAGATTCATCATCATGATATTTCGAAAATGCAGGATAACATTATCCCACATGCACCCCGCAGCAACCTCATTAACACTTTATATACTAGGTCATGAGCATATATCATGTCGGTGCTTTTGCTCCTGACGACACTAGTATAAGACTTCATCATCATCATCCTCCAGCAGCATGATATCCTGTTGCCCGAAATATCACCCTGACATCATCATCATATCGCAATACAACTGCATGATATTCGCCTTCACCCGCACAACCGGATCCATCGGAGGAACATCCTCCTGCTGAGCCTATACCAAAAGTCTGGCCGATGAACATCCTGATGACGTCATCATCATATCCTGCTGACGTCATCATCATATCTGCCTACTGCGCACCTCCTCATATCCGGATGACGTCATCATCATGTTTGCAAATATCGGGAGATCTCCTCAAGATGATCAGTGTTAGAAATATGACCCCCCCGGACCTCGATGACGTCATCATCATATTAACATTAGGATGATATTCGGAAGACAACCGGATATTTGGAAATATCATCCTGATGCACTAGCATCATGCTGCACTGTAGCTCCGCTATAAGATCAGGGCGAAATATGAATATGATGATGCTTGGAAAGATCACCCCCACTAGATAATGCACGAAGCCAGCAGGCGGATATCTCCTTGATATCAGCATCATCATGATGCTGGAACAAACACACACTCGAGTGATATGAAAATATCACCCCCTCCTTCGGAAATATCATGATGCAGATAGGCAGAAAGAAAGATATCACCCTGATATAAGGATGACGTCAGCATCATCAGGATGAGAAACAAAGAACAAGGTGATACAACATCATCAGGATGATATTGACTAAGATCATCCTGACGTTCAAAATATGATGACCCCAGTGAATATCGGGTCGCACTAAGAACTCTTCAACAACATCATCAGGATGATCATAACCAAGATCACCCGATGATAAAGATATCACCCCGGCGAAATATCATGAAGGCAGAAAAATGATGACCCTCGCAAGCAACACGGTGATAACTGGAAATATGATGATGATGACGACGACCCTTAGGAAAAAGCAAGTCAGGTCGAACAACTTAGAGAATAACCCCTTCAGAAGAACGGGGCAACATCATCATCATGTCTGGGCAAGGTGATAAATGGAAAATCACCGGATACTTTGAAGAATCACCCTCGCAAGCAGATCAGGGCGCACTGTAGCTCGTCAGCATCATCAGGATAAAAACCAAACATCACCCGATAGCGAAATATGATGATGACGATGAGAAACCGGTCGACGGAGAACATGATGATGCAGACCATCGAAGACAAGATGATGATGATGACCTCCTCCTCAAGAAAATATGATGATGCAGCTGAAAACTGCTGAGGAGGTCCAACACTTAGAACATTTTTTGGATACTTAGGGAGAGCGCCTGCATGAAAATTCCTCAAAAAACTGCCAGTCAATTCAGGCGCTAACAGAACTCATGGGAGGAAATTTTTCAATAGGCTCGAGGGGTTGTGGACCACATGATGGGGTTGAAGAAGTGAACATGGCATTCAAGGGTTCTTTGGTCGTCTCATCAATGGATGCTTGACACGGGGATGGTTTATTCATTGCTAGTGGCCCTTAGATCACATCCTTTGTAGGTGGAGGGATGATGGAAGCTGAAGGCTCATGATTGGGATTAGGTGGAAGGCTAATTGGATTAGGTGGATTAGGACTAGGAGTAGATAGATCCCATGGTGGAAGGACAAGAGGGATATTGGATGGATTAGACTCAGGGCTTGGACTTTGATTAAATGGAGGGCCAGAGGGATTAAATGGATTGGTGAATTTGGATAATTCCATAGCTTTTCTTTTGCTTTTAGATTTTGCAAAGAATCTTTTGAGAAAATCATTTGAGGATTTGTTGGTTGATGGATTGGAGCTTGAAAGGTTTGATGATGATGTTGATGTAGGACTAGTAGGCTTTGGTATAGGCATTCTCTTGGATGATGATAGAGGACTAGTAGATAGATTGGTGTATGATTCCAAACTTAAGGTGGTATTTCCCTTGTAAAGAGTATCATTAGAGCTTGAGGACATTTGATCTTGTTTCAAGGGGTGGCTTAGGTTGACATGTGCTTGTTGTGATGTAGATGGATATGAATATTGGTTGGCATGGAAAGAAGTGGGATAGGTTGATGTGACATTGACTTGATAGGTGGGTGGATTTGGTTGGATTTGACAAGTAGATATGAATTGTTGGGCTTGGGCTAGGAGGTGTTGTATTTGAGGTGATTGTATTTGCTAAAACTTTTGAATGAGGGTTTGGAATCTTTGTATGGGTTGTCCTAGTTGGTGAAGTGTTTGAATGAGGTCTTGGAGTTCTTGTGCTATGATATTTTGTTCTTGTGTTGGGATGGAGTTACACATAGATTGAAGTTTTTGGATTTCGGTTTGTTCCTCCAAGTATGGCTCAAAATCTATAAGATCCTCATCATCATTAGGAGCGAATTTTGGATCACCTCGGAGCATGTAAGGTTTTGGATTGTCTTCATGATTAGGAGGGGCTCCTTGAAGTGTGACCTTGGGCTTTGGATTAGGAGTAGGCTTGCTTAGAATTATGACCATTTTGACAAGTGTTGACTAGGATTAAGATGATGATTTAGAATGATTAGGATGATTTAGTTTGGAAAGATTAGATGATGTGGCAATTGTTTATTGGTAGTTTGACTTGGGCAATATCAAACACAAAATTTCACATGTAAATGCATGAACACTCACACCAAACACAATGATGACTTTTCCTTTCAAGATTAAATGTTATGATTAAGCTAATACTTGAAGACACATCAATAAGCCCTAATGATTAGTCAAGTGGGCTATGGCCAATTAGGTCTTAAGCTAGGTTGCACAAGGTTGACTAGGGAAATGGATTGAAAGTGAAATCCTACCACACAACCAGGAGAAAGGGGTAACCCACCCTTCACCTTCACTTCCCAAAGGTATAAAGTTCTTTGGGGCTTAGCCAAGAGTGACAAGATTTACAACTCCCAATGAGGGTGTCTTTCGATTCAACCTTGATTGAGGTCCTCCCTTGGAGTGGTGTGTCTCCAAGCAGGCCTCCTAAGATAGGGTACAAACAAAAGCAAACCAAGTGAGCTGTCACTTGATTCACACTTGCACTTGTTAATTGACCTTTTAGAAAATGAAATGTGAGGAAAATAGTTCAAGCACTGGTTCTTTTTAGATCCAAATCCAAATGTGATGGAAGACACTTGTTGATTTTAACCCAATTTTTGATGTGTGATTGAAAACAAGATTCGTTTTAAGCCCAAAATCCAAATGTGTTTGCAAACAAGGATTAAGAGATGAAAGATGGAATGTGTGCACCTGATTGTTTTTGCTTTCCAAGTTGTTGTTGTGACTGATCCAAATGCTGATCCATCTCCTTTGATGCATCTACAAAATCAGAAAATGAAATTATAATGCAGCCATTAAAAAAACTCATCATAAAAGGAAAATTGTAATTTAAGATACATAGCCGAATTAGATTTGATTATTTCAAGACATTTTTGATCTGAAAATTAAAAAATCAAAGAAGAGACCCCTATTAATTTTCTGAGAACTTTCCAGAAATGTAAGGAAGTCAGAAAAAATCCCTATTTTTCTCCTAGAAATGTGGATTTGTGAAAAAGCTATAGTCGAAAAAGATTGGGATTTTTTGTACATTATATGAACTCAAAATTAAATCTGTAAAGAATAGACCCCCATTAGAATTTCAAGAGATTTCTAGAAATGTAAAAATGTTTGAAAAATTCGTTGATTTACGCCTAGAAACGTGATTTTTTTAAAAAACATAAAATCATGATAACTCCAACAAAAATGGTGATAAACACGAGATTTTTTTGCTGTAGCCTCCTGAGATGATGTCCAAGCTGTTGTGAAAATCTTGTAGAAAAATTCACAATCGTCTAAAAGATATGATAAAATCCTTAAAACCGAGGGTTTTGTCCAAAAATGACATAAACCTGCAACAAAAAATTAATAAAACCTACAAAAAATAAGCTCCATCAAAGGTTTCACGTCAGGTTCACCAAAATGTAGCTAGGGAAAATCAGATTTAGTGTCAAAAACAACAAACTAACTAAACCCTAACTATGCACCATGAGGGACAAACTAGCATGAAAATGAAAACAAAGAAAATCAAATGCAAATCGGATCCACGCTAGACTTGATTCATCTCCATGGCTCTTCTTGATCTTGCATGAGAATGCATGATGTTGAAGGGTTGTTGATTGATCACAACTGCAGCATAACTTTGAGATGAAAGATGATAGAGGAAAATACATAGTTAAAGATGAGAAGATTAGAGGAATTTTGGCAAAGTGAGGATACTACAAGAAGATGGCTCCCAAATGGCTTGTGAGAGGCATTATTTATAGGCAAAAGTTGATATGATTTGATGGCCAAGATTAAAAGTCAAATGTGTGATGTGTATGGCTAGGATTAAAAATTGATTTTAGTGCCTATGACACACATTAGGTGGGTTAAGACATGAGGCTAAAAATAAGATGAGAGGAAATAAGTGGGATTCTTTTATTTATTTTGAATAGAAAATGCCTTATGACGCACAAATAAGTGGGGCTAAAAATAGGATGTGAGTGGGAGTATCATAATTTAAATAATTAAAATAAAATGCCTTATGACGCACAAATAAGTGGGGCTAAAAATAGGATGTGAGTGGGAGTATCATAATTTAAATAATTAAAATAAAATGCCTTATGACGCACAAATAAGTGGGGCTAAAAATAGGATGTGAGTGGGAGTATCATAATTTAAATAATAAAATTATTTAAATTATGTGCATGTGAAGAGTTGTAGTCATGTGACACATGTTGCAATGTGGTAAATGGTGAGGGGTTAATTCAAATATTTAATTTGAATTATTTTGGGAGATGTGAAGGGGAATTAATTAAATAAATGAGATTTATTTAATTAATTGGGAAGGTGATCAAGTGGAATTTATAAGTGGGATAAATGGGATAATGTAATGACCTAGGATAAATATTACAAGATGTTTTACATGGTCTGGTATGAATTAGGTGATGTTATGACATGGACAATTTTGGGTGTCTACAAGATGTAATGTGTGAACACAGATAGGTCAGACCTAAATGCATAGAATACTTCCAGAAAATGAATGGAATGATATGCGGATCTCCTGGGAAGGTCGGCCATGAACCAAAGATCTTTGAATGATGTGTCATTAGGCTTCGAAGATTAGGAAATGCTTCTGCAAGTTTCTCCTTCAGCTGGTTGTTAGTGATTAACCGGATGCTCTGCTCTGAGAAACAGTCAAACTTCTGATAGAGATATCTTTTCAGTATTGAAGTGTGGATCTCTGAATTTAGGATATGATGTAAATGAATGAATGTAGATGCTAAATCCAGCTCCATAAGATCTAAAAAATGCTACTGGACCAAAATACAGAAACTACTTCTGACTGAACTGCTTAAACTGAACTAGAAAATAAAAAGAAACAAATTGAAATGCAAATGTTTTTGGTTGATGCGGGATTGTTCTTGAACCAGGGATGCTCCTGCATCAGTAATAATCTCCACAAGAACATTCTTCTAGTCTTAAATGATGCAAACAATTCACATCTCTCACAACAATTTCTCTTGCAACAATCTCCATTGTGACAATCAACACATACTTGAAGGTGTTGGAGTCAAGGACAACACTGAGAGCGGGGGTGAACTAGTGTTGTGTAAATTCTTAATTTTTTTCAAACTTTATCTTACAAGACAAATAGAAAGGAAGACATTAATGATTTGTTGAGCTCATATGCACAAGACTAATAGTGAAAGATGTGAACCAAAAACTTATAGGCAAAATACAAATATGCACACATAGAGAAAAATTATGACACAAAAATTTCTGGAGTGGAAAACCCTCTTGAGGTAGAAAAACCATTCAAAATTGCCTCACTGGTTACATGAAGGTCTCACTGACCAAAGAAGCTTCACTAGCTTTACAAGATGCCTCACTGGCACATACAGAGGTCTTACTAACCACAAGCCTCACTGGCAAAATACAATCACCATGATCAACATATAAAATCTTGTGTGCAAGAAATGATTGCAACTCAATCTGATCTGCACCATTGCATACCCTCATTCATCTCTTTTATATTTTCTAATAGATGCATATCTCATCATTTCTTTCAATCCTTTGAACAATTCATCCTTGAAATCACCTGATCTTCCATCAAGAACATTTCACAAAAATGTGTCTTTTCCACTGCAAATTAGTTCACACATACATTCATCTGTATTTTCTTTTTAAGAGAATCTTCATAAAATTTTCTTCACCATTGCATATTGATTTGCACAACAACACACGTTATCCAAGCACCTGTAATGTCATTAAAAATCATATGACCTTTCACATTCAACTCTTCTCCTGCAATACAAAAATAACTTGACTTTTCAAATCCCTCTCATATTTAATTTTTTCAATTTGATTAACATCTCTACAAAAAAGATCAATTTCACTTGTATGACCATTTCCATTCACGAAGGATTTGCAAACATAAAATCATATCTCTCAAACAAATCTTCACAAAAATGACTTTCATATTTTAGGAGTCTTCAAACATAATCAAACTGCCCTTGCAAAAATATCATATGCAAAATAAAGTCTTCAAAGATTTGCCCCTGTAAAAATATCTTCCATATTTTCAATTTTCAAATCCATTCATATTCCCTGTAGGAATACATAAAAATCCCTATTCTCCACTGTCATCAAAATATTATTCCCTACATAAAAAAACTATATCTCTTTTCAAATCTTCAATTGTATCACCTCTGAAAAATAATTTCACTTCTAAAAACTCATCCAAATCCATTGTCTTATTAAAATTTGTCTTCCCAAAAAAAATTTCTTCCAAAACAAATATTTTTTAAAAAAAACTTTTATAAAAAAATTTCAATCAATGCCCTGTAAGATAAAATAAAATCTCTTTTACTTGTATCCTCTTCATATTCTCTCTCCATTTCTTCAATATCTTTTCAGTTTTCTCCTCTACAAAATAAAACTTGACTTTTCATTTTTAATTCTCTTCATAATTTTCTTTTCACAAATCATCTCCTCAGACCTAGAGCATAAAAATATTTTTTACATAGAAACTCCTTAGTCACAATAAAACAACTCTTTAGATAGAAACTTTCTTATTAAAATAAATTAATAAAGTTTCCATTAAAATAGCTCCTCGATCACTGATGTAGACTTAAAATTAGAAGGGAATCTTCTAAAAAATAGTGCCTTTGAATTCACAAAAAAAAACTACCTTGAAATGGCTAAATATAGCCTCTAAAAAAAACTATTTTCTTGTAGTCACATAAAACGAACATTTGTTTGCATGTCAAAGTTTACTACAGGTGTCAAGGGCTCAAATTCAAATGACACCCATTGATTAAAATTTGTGCGCCCATCAAACATTCAAAAGAAGCCTTTGATAGGTGTTTGGCACCTATCATGCTTATTGTAAAGACTGGGAGTATTGGTCTTGAAATGTGAAGGGGTCGGTTGCCCACGGTGGCAACCCCCTCTAAGTTGTGACTTAAAATATTATGACTTGCAATAGCAAGTCAATTATCAGTCATAACATAAAGTGCACATTCTCAATGACAGTCTTAAGGACAAAAATTAGCAATTTAATAGAGATACCAAACCACATTAAGAGCACATTATTCCTGAAAACTATAATGAAATACACTTGACTTTCTTGATGATGATGTATCTGAATATTATAACACTGTATAAGACTGTCATACCTGTAGCTAAAGTGCAAACACAAGACATTAGGAATCTTCATTTTCCCAAATGTAAAAAGTCTTGTTATCATCCCAATTCAACAATATTGTAATGCTTTTCACCATGTTAACTTGTTATCTACAGATCTTACAGATCCCCTAAGCATCTCTTGAAACATCAACTCAAACAACACTACATGAACAAAGTAAGATGACATACTAAAAACAATCTGAAGAGAACTTCACACTGATTAGTTGAAGAAGACAAGAGGCATAACAAATTTCCTTATGAGTATCAAAGTGATGGCTCTAAAAACTTCAACTAAATCCTAATTAAGACTTATGGCATGAGAGCTCATACATCTGTATTATGAAAATCTTTGATGCTTTGTGAAGAAAGCACTACATCATATATGCATTACATCATACCTATCTGGATTGATGATCAACTCAATACCATAACATCATGATCATGATGATACCCCTATCATCAACATTCTTTGCAGCATAATGAGATCCTGTCAAGAACGTTAGTGTCCATCCTAATCAAATGACATCAATACCAACACCTTTTTGACATCAATGACAATCTACTTTCATCAGAAGGTTCTTAACAACTCTAATAGTTGTTCTAGAGGGGTGTCTAACAAACCAAAAGCAATTGCCAACTTTTCATTATGGTGGTAGAGAAATAATTATTTTTCCTCCTTTTCCACATCACTAAGTAAATGTCTTGAATATGGAAAATACCTTGCTACCTTCATCTCCCAAGCCAATTTCTCCAACTTTGCATAGATCTCCCATGTTTGTGGATGTGATCTATCTCCTACACAAAAAAACATTTATGGCCTTCAATCCAACTACATTTAGGGATCTTTATAATTCCTTTATCTTTCATCAATCTCCTTTCTATTTAAACCTCACACCACTTGCCCACTTCTTCATCAATGTTTAAGAGAACATAGTGGAGAGGACCAATTGCTATGATAGTGTTTGTGGATTTAAGGCCCAATATTTTTAAATGTTTAGCACTAGTAGTTGTGATTTTAAGGTTGTTAGTGCTGACTATAAGTACTAATAATTGAATGAAATGTGCTCTTTAGATCTAAAAATCAACCAATCATGTGATGCCACATTAGTGCACCAACAAAATATGACTTAATGCATGACTATTCGTCCACCCTTTTTTTTGGGTCTTTTTGAACACCTCAACAAAAACCATGTTGATGTGGCATCATATTTCATGATGTGGACTTCAAGCCTTAGTTATAAGCAAGGGCCTTGCCAAGTAAGTTGTAGTAAATTTTTTGGAGTGATTCAAAATTGCCACGTATGATTTTGTGGACTTGAAGCCTTAGTTATAAGGAGGGGCCTTGCCAAGTAAGTTGCAGTACATTTTTTGGATTGATTCAAAATTGCCACGTATGATTTTGAGAGGCATGAAGTTAGGGTGAACAACTACTAGGTCCTATCACCTAAGTCAAAATATATTTTTAGGCTCCAAATAATAAAGCAATATCATTGTAAATACTCTTAAGCCTATATTCATATGTGATTGGCAGCACAAAAAACACATCCACACAACAACCACACGTTTAACTGGCATCTTAATGATAAAGTCTAGAGTGATAGCTAGAACAGGCAAGAAGGTCAACCAAACACACATAATGATCAATTGTAGGTGTAATGCAATAGGGGTTACTCATGCTATTGAAGCATGTGCAACCCTCATCCACTAAACATGCATGGCTGCATGCACATAGAACAAAAGCAAAGCTTATAATGTCAGGATATGTTCAAGTTATTCAATGATTTTGAAAACATCCTTGTAAAATTCAATTTGTGCATATCTCGGAATCAATACACTCCATGAGACCACATTTTTTGAGGCATTTTGTCAAACAGTTCACGTTCCTTGTCTATGCTTCCACATTTTCCATATATGTCTACCAGTTCCTTGTTTATGCTTCCACATTTTCCATAAATGTCTACTAGAGCATTTCCAACTATAATATCTAACAAAACTCCCTTCCATTACGCTTGGATGGATGTCCATATCTTGTTCTAAAGCTTTGATTTTGGTACAGGTAGGGAGGATGCTGGCTTTACAACTGCCAACTTCATTTGCTTGAAAGTTTCTAAAGCCTTGTCAACAATCCATTTTCTGCATATACTCTAATAATGGCACTCCATGAGACCTTATTTATTTGAGGCATTCTGTCAAATAGTTCACGTACCTTGTCTATGGTTTCACATTTTGCATACATGTCTGCCAGAGCAGTAGAAACTATAACATCTGACAAAATTCACCTATCCTTTACGCTTTGACAGATGTCTATACCCTATTCCAAGTCTCCCACTTGGCACAGGTAGGGAGGATGCTAGCAAAGGTAGTAGAGTTTGGATTTACACATGCCAATTGCATTTGCTTGAAAGTTTCTAAAGGCTTTTCAATAAATCCATTTTGTGCATATCCTGCGATCATGGTATTTCATGACACCACATTTCTTTGAGGCATTTAGTGAACAGTTCACAGTTTAAGTGCACCCACAAAAACAAAGCCCGTGAGATTGGACTTAACTAAGCAAGAGGGGAGAGATATTCAAATTCAAATTACCCATAACTGCGGGAATTAGGTAGTAGGTGGTAGTCACGGTTAGTTGAAACTTGAAGGTGATGTGTTGTTAACGGTGGCAATCATGGTTAGTTGAAACCTGCAAGGCTGCAGGTGATGTGTTGTTAACGAAAATGTTTTGGACAAACAAAACCGATAGAACGGGAGTTAGAGAGGGCCCACTAGCCACGTCTAAGTCAAAGCTTAGAGTGTGATGTTTAAGCCCAGTCGGTCCTCCAACCTCAAAGAAGATTGTAATTAACGTCGAAGAGATATATGTGTTGACATGATACCGATGTGCTGAGGATAGGAAGGTCTCCCCAAACACCAATTGAATCACATAGATCATTATAATGATTCTTATCTTAGTGATCTTTTTCAACTTGAGATGATCTGAAATCTCCCCCATCAATGTGATTTGCCACTTCTTAGCTTTTAAGCACACCATGGTATTCATGTTCCTATTTCTCCTATATACGACATAATAAAATGTGGTATGGATTTTAATAGCCATCAATGGTGACTTCAATACATGCTCCATCATAAATCTTTGCCTTCTCACAACGAATTCCCCAGTACTGTCGTGGTAAGAAGTGAGTCGAACTAAACCAAATTAAAAACCATTATTAATGCACACAATTTGAACATGGGGAAAAGGATGGAAACTCTGATGCTATCTTTCACCACATGATTGGGGCATTCTTGCTAAAGTATTCCATGTCCATGTTAATCACCACATTGGAAAATGAATTAGCCTCCCCTTTAGCCTTCCAATAGACATGTTCAATGGTGTAAGCAAGGAAACTATCAATTAATGACCAAACAATATTAATTCAAAGAAAAATGTTTGCAAAGAGTTAATAATGATTAATGAATCTCCATCTTGTATATTAGGCACACCCAAGTGCTTACAAGTTTGAAGTTCAAGTAGGATGGTTTGGGATTTTGCTTCATTATTTGTATTGATTGTGAGTTTTTTAGCTTCTACACCAACCATCTTTCCATTGTGATATTTGATAATACATCCAGCCTAGATTATCTGGGGTTTCCCATAGATGTACCTGTTGATGTATAAAATTGCACGGGTTTCAGCACCAACATGGGAAGCTTCAAGTATGTGGGATGCACTCTTGAAACAACCTCCAGATTTTACAGAAGTTGGCTCTTCCTTTTCAATGGGGTTTTGGGAAAGGGCAGAAAAAAACAAGATTACAGATACAATATAAAACTAAACTGCTAAGGCGATGCGCTGAACTTATATGTGTTTCAACAATTAGCACAGTGACTTAAATCCTTATGATCTCAGCTATATTAAAGAGCAATGAGCATGATCAATATAGACAAATTATGAATAGATTTAAAACCAGAGGCTAAACCTAGAGAAATTATACAAAGACACAGAAAATATCACCGAATAGCACAGAACAGAAACTTCTTTCATTAATGGATTCAACAAAAATACATGAGGCACATGAACATGCACAAATCTATATTGCTTTCTTCTTGAAACAATTGTGAAGGCAAAAATGATATATCCCAGTCACAATAATCTCTCTCTGTATTTCTATCTCCCCATCAATTACAAAATTCCCTAATTTATAGAAGAAAAAATGGGCTCAAAACATCTCTGGCCATTAAGAATCCTAACCGCTTGCAATCAAACTGGAACTAATCACGCATAGGAAATCTTCTTGAATTTGTGCCTGTATTATCATCACGCTCTGATTGGCTGACTGGCACTGGAAATGCAACCCAATAACTATCGGTTCTGTTGGGACAGGTGGCTTCCTCCGCAAGCTTTCAAATGGCTCCAAAAATCACTGCGTGGCTCTCCTGCACTCATTAGGCTTAGTTTCCCTTTTAACATAAGGAGGACACACGCCACATTGACACTTGGCACTATCTGACCTCCTCTTCACTACTGATACGTGGCAACACCCGAGAGCCTCAAAACTGGGACACATGGCAGGTTGGCGCACCATTAAAAGTTTCTTTTGTTTCTTATCCTTTAAATACCCACGGTCATGACACCTGGCGCATTCCACCTCACTTAGAAATTATACTTATAACATCTCGAGCCCACCACGTCGCACTCCATCATTACTCAAAACTATTTAGTACAAGGACACGCGACAGACTCCACTCCATTGTAAAAAGGACAGACGGCACACTAGCGCTCCTTTTCAACACCTCTCTTAAAAGTTTATCCTTGAATCCCCATGGTAGAGACACTTAGCACTCTCTCGCAACAAATAGAAACTTTATGAAACACGAAGAAAAATACAGCCCAAGATACATGGCAGATTTCTGTGGCACCTGAGAATTGTAGACTAAAAAGAAGACACTTGGCACTCTCTGCCACTACCAGACACTAATCTTACTGCCTCTTAATCACCTTGCCACGTGTTGACTCTGCACGTCTTTTGGAAGCATCATCTCTTGGTTTCCTCAAAATCCTGCCATGCTAACACTTGGCGCATTCCATGCACGGGCAATATTTACAACACAAATAGATTGAAAATAAAACAATACAGCCGCTACTAATCAATGCTACAAAATGTAGAGTTTTAACTCTACAGTACCATCAAAATTGAGTTTGTGCCACCCGTCATTTAGGGGAATCCATCTACCATATGCTCTAAGATTCAAAGCTAGATAATTTCGTTCAACCCCATGAATGGGGGATTCAAGTGATACATTTTAAACTAATACACCAAACATATTAAAGTTTGGTGGGCCATAATTAAAGTACCTCATCTTTATTTCCAAATAAATTTTAACACAACATTTTTAATTATGATAACTTGTAAGTACATTATACTCACATTTATAAACACATTTTAATTGCATTCTAAAACTAATTTGGCTATCTTCAATAACTTTATTGATTGTTATTAGTGATGTAAGACCCTTGCTTTCTTTTATAATTTTGATAATTATGTTTATCATTTCAACGATAATGGTTGAAACTTTATGGACACTTTTATTTAACAAATGACTTTTTGATCAATTATATTCTCTTTCTTAATACAATGTTTATTAACTAGAAATAATACTTAAAAGTCTTATTGAATGGTAGATAGACATTATATAATTATAGTCATGGTGGGAAAGTCATTTCATGCAGTGTTTTGCCACCATGACTATAACTATATTATGCCTATCAACCACTCAATAGCACTACACACATTTATGTTTTTTTAGGTAAAGTCATTTCGTGTAATATTTGATACCATAACTATAATTGTATAATGCCTATCAACCATACACTACACATTTATATTTTTTGACAAAATCATTTACATAATATTTAACAACCATAATTATAATTATGCTGAGAGGCATTATACAATGGCATTAAAGGGAAGAATGTTATTGTGTACATAAAAACAAAACATAACCGACATATATTAAAAAACAAAGTAGATTTTTAAGATATATGTGCAAACCTTTATATAATCTTGTAAGATTTATAAAATAAATCTTAAGTAAAGAAAATAACTATAGAATAACTCTTAAGTAAATTTTAAAATGACTTTTTAAGTAAATAAAAATAGCTCAAGATTATATCTCTCAACATTATTGATGACGGTCTTTTTGTGCAGCAAAAGTTTTAGCGTACAAAAACTCTTTGATAGGCGTGACCACCAACAATGAAAAGGTTTGCATATGTGGGATGCAACCTACAGACCAATCTCCAGAGCTAGGGCTAGCTCCCTACTTACTCCGAGCTAACTCTAACTGAAGAGGAAAAAAGAAGAGGGAAACATGCTGAAAGTAAAATACAAAAAAACATGAAAGGCCATAAGTTAAGAGTAGGCATCCTACCACCATCCGAACAAAGATTAGCAACTCACGATATCATAATCAACAATAATGAGACTAAGAGAACATACAACAATCATAGTGCTTCATGCACATCAACAATGAGTCAAAACTTCTGGAGTAGCAATCTCATAAATCAATGTCACAATATGATTTTAAGATTACATGTGGTGCAACATTGCTCACTAATAGAAACAAATGTAGAAGTTCCACTGGAGCCAAACAATAGAAGGATGAAGGAAAGAAAAAAAGAACATTTCTAGACAAAGCAGAAGAACTGGAAACAATCACATCCCAATCCCCAAAATAAACACACCCAACAACAACATAAGGGGTAAAGGAAGATTACTCATTTGTATTGACCATCATGAGGTTACAAAGAGAAATGCAATTAACCATAGGCTTAGAGTAGCACAAGATAGCCAGCTTTACCTAGAAAATATTCACCCAATCCTTCTCAAAGTGACCAGAAAAAACCACAACAATAGAGGGCTATTGTAAAATATATTCCAGCCAACATCCACCACCAACAACAAATTAGATATATAGAATAAGAGAGAAAGAAGGGGAGAAAAGAAGAGGGAAGTTTGTATAAGGTGAGATGTAACTATAGACTTCAATGCTTCTCTATAAATATCGGTAGCTCATCAATTTTTTGACATTCTTTGTGGGAGCACTATTCTCTAAAATATTTGAAAAATCAAATCTTAAAGATCTCTGACAAAATAATTAATACCATGATTCCCATATTTATTTCACTATGAAAGTATCTTTGCGAGCACTTGAATTATTTGTTACAAACTTCACCCCTTGTGAAAGATTTTCTTTTAATGTTATACATTTTTTTTGTTGCACACCTTACCTTTTAAATTAAATTATTTCCATGTTGAAAATAAGTGCAACCACCTCTATTTATTGGGAGTAAAAAGATGTTCACATATACTTGAAACCTTTAGTGTGAAAAATACTCTAGAATTAACTTATTAAATAATATTGTGAGGATTAAGTTGTGATATTTTCCTTAAATAAATGCATAATAAGAATAAAATAAATCTTCTAGACTACTTTTGACATAGATGGATTTATTTTCGTTTTTATCAACAACCTACGACATGGAATCTTGTGCGGAAGTAGTACACTTTAGGATGATGAGAAAAATAGTGTTAAAAGAGAAAAGGTTACATTTAATACAAACTAAATCAAATGAAATCTAAGAATATAAACCTTAGTTGAAATTACTAATTAGTTTCATATAATGATATTTTATTTCAGGGTTTAACTGCGTGGTTTTTGAGTCAAACACATGACCCATATTTCATGAGTAGTGGTTCACATGAACCCATCTCTCATGTTAATGAATGGTCCACTTGGCACTCATTGCATCTAGGTGATGCACACAGGGGTGAAGCATTGGGACTTCCCGGGAGGTCACCCATCCCAGTACTACTTCGACTCAAGCGCGCTTAACCATGGAGTTTCCCCCAAGATCAAGCCCACTTAGCTTGTTACCCCATTTACAAAACCTTTAGCAAGTGTTGTGCCTTATGAACCATTCATTATAGAGCCCCTTTAGCTCATCAATTGATAAGTAGGAGGTATTTTTCGCAGCATGTCAAATTATGATATTTTATTTCAGGGTTTAACTGCGTAGTTTTTGAGTCAAACACATGACCCATATTTCATGAGTAGTGGTTCACATGAACCCATCTCTCATGTTAATGAATGGTCCACTTAGCACTCATTGCATCTAGGTGATGCACACAGGGGTGAAGCATCGGGACTTCCCGGGAGGTCACCCATCCAGTACTACTTCGACTCAAGCGCGCTTAACCATGGAGTTTCCCCCAAGATCAAGCCCACTTAGCTTGTTACCCCATTTGCAAAACCTTCAGCAAGTGTTGTGCCTTATGAACCATTCATTATAGAGCCCCTTTAGCTCATCAATTGATAAGTAGGAGGTATTTTTCGCAGCGTGTTGAATTATGATATTTTATTTCAGGGTTTAACTGCGTAGTTTTTGAGTCAAACACATGACCCATATTTCATGAGTAGTGGTTCACATGAACCCATCTCTCATGTTAATGAATGGTCCACTTAGCACTCATTGCATCTAGGTGATGCACACAAGGGTGAAGCATCGGGACTTCCCGGGAGGTCACCCATCCCAGTACTACTTCGACTCAAGCGCACTTAACCATAGAGTTTCCCCCAAGATCAAGCCCACTTAGCTTGTTACCCCATTTGCGAAACCTTCAGCAAGTGTTGTGCCTTATGAACCATTCATTATAGAGCCCCTTTAGTTTCACATATAGTTTCATATACCTAATTATTATGTATTTATTTATATAATGGTGAAAATTGTATACTTTACATTTTTTCTTTGGACTTGGATTCACTTTGACTTCCTCTTTTTTATTTTTTGTGTAATTAATTTTCCCTTCTTCTCTCACTTTTGCATGAAACTCTTTACCTGTAGCTTTACCTCGCCTCTCTTTTTACTTGTATTTAATTTGTGACTTTTAGAAATTACATTCATCTTTAATTTTTTTGTCACAAATATTTCACTGTAAATGATTTTTGTTGTGTCGTTTACATTTATTTTCCTTTTAAATCATTTAGATCACTTTAACCATTAAAAAAATCTATCTAAAATACACATATATTCTTTTCGAAGCACCTATTTTTGAATCAATTTTTCATGTATAAGTTAAATAGGCACATAAAATAAGTGTCTCTGAAGGATATTTTTCAATATATTTTAGATAGATTTTTCTAAAGATAGGTATACTACCTATCTACCATTCAATAATGACTAATTACGTTGAAGGTGTTTCCTCAATAAAATAGAGGCAATAACTTATGAGATCAATCACTGAGAGTGCTCGAGAAGGGATGCAAGATGATCAAAATGATTTTGGTCATTTGTCATCTATAAAGTTCTTGTACACGTAAAATATGTTATCATCGGGAAAGCTTCGAGAATTTTCTCTAACATGCCTTACTCTGTAATGACGAGCGGAGGCGGAAGTGGAAGCGGACTCAAAGGCGGTGGCGTATACAACTAAAAAAGTTAAAAATCATCGCTTTGGAGACTTTTAAAAACATGATTAAATCGTGCAGTCATGGTTAGGGTTTGATGAATGGTTGTTAATGAGTAGTGATTTAATCTATGTCGTTCTATGATTTTTACTTTTTTTAAACGCTTTTAGAGTTTTAAAGAAGATTTAAACATACTCCTTTACACTAGTCACGTGGTTACATTAGTCTCCTATTTTAGTGGAGGTTTTATAAATTAAGATTTAAAAGTTGAGAAATAGGTAGAGAGGGTCTAAAGTTATGAAGTCATGTTTAGCTACAAAATTGCCATGTGGCAATATACATTTTTTCTTTTCCATTTATTTTATAATTTAATTTTAAATATTTAATAATTATAAAACAAATATAATTTAGTATTGTTTAAAATAGAGAGATTTTTTTTTAAAACCACCACTTGAGTTGACCTCCCTCCAAACCGTGTGCTCCAAATGTCTATCTTGCGAACTACATATCTAATAGAGACCGCTTGAGATATAGTTCAAGTTTGCTCTGAGCATATCTATTTATATGAGGGAGAACTGTGAAGAGGGATTTTCTATTCTCAATTAAGGGACTCATCAGGTAGGGCAGCTAGGCATAGAGATATACTCCCTATCGATTATCAATGTGCCCTATCTATGGAAAGCCCTAATCAAGTGTCGTTGAGTGAGTGAATAAATGATAATGGCCATGCAATGAGTAGGCCTTCATATAGAGAAATGAAATATCAAGTATTTTTGTTTTTTTACAAACTGTGTACTTTGCTCAAAAAGGTATTTGGGTGTTCCTGTCTAAGCCGTATGAAAGGAAATTTTCATATACAATTTCTAGAGGTTTCATTTATTAAACTAGTCCATACAATTCTAGCTACCTTGTTGGGGTGGGTGGGAAGAGATAGATTGGGGTGGGAGTGGCTATCTTTATTTCAAAGCCCAAAACTTTATGACCCAAAACTATACCGGTGGACGTTCTAGTTCAGATGATTGTGAAGGGAAAGGGAGAACGTAGATAGGATTTTTTTAATGGGAATATTGGTTGCTAAAAATTACTTCAAAAATTTGGATAGTGCATATTTTAGAACAATAAGTTGAACAATTGCATGAGATAATGTTGTTAGAGGCATTTGTATACTTCTGATAGGAAGTAAAACACACTCTTTAAAATATCTAAAAGGCATATGAGTTACATGTAATTTAAACCTTGTAGATATTTTTATATTAACTCAAGTGTAAATAGACATGTCGGAATTAAAATAATAGGGATTAGGGTTTTGCATACATTAAACTATTGGAAAGTGTTTTTTCTTATTTTGATGAATTAGTATCTTATATATTATTTTGGATAAAGAATACACCATATCCAGATAAAAAAATGTGGGTGGAATAGCATCACAGTGCAAAGTTTATGCAAGGACAAGACTTAAATGATTATATCAAACTTGAGAAAAAATAACAATAAATTAAAGCACTAAGCAACAAGAGATGTAGATCCAACAAGAGGTGAAGGTAGGTCATGGTCATCAAGATTTCCCCAACCATCAGGAAGGTCTTCAAGGTAATTTGGAATTGACTCCCAACTCATAATGGCACCCTCTTCACTAACATGTTCTCCGTCTAGTGACTAAATTTTAATCTTGGTGGGGGAAACTATTAAAGATAGGTGGGAAAACAAGTTGTCTAACCAACTAGGAGCACTCTTCTCATGGGGTTGAGAGGAGATAGAAGGTGGATAGAAATGTTGAGACCAATATGAGCATTATGACCCCAAGCTCTATGCTAAGGTGGTTGCGTTGAATGGGGATCATCCTCATCCCTCTATGGATTGTTGTTTCAATCAAGACCATGGGGAGATCCTAGGGGATGTGCAAGACTTTAAAGGAAGACGAGCATAAACAAGAAGTTAGAATCAATCACCCTTTGTCTTTGTCTATCTCTCCCCTTCTATTTTACTCTCTCTCTTGCTAAGCTATCCGCCCATCATTCACTTTGTTTATTCAAACTACAACTGTAGTAGTTTGACAAATACATTTTAATTTTTTTAAACAAAATTGTATTTTATATTTTGGGTCCACTCACAAATGGGAATAAATAAAGCAAATTCAATACTTTTTTTAATTAATATTATAAAATAATATTTATATATATTTTTACTATTTACTATTTATATATTCATATTTAATATTAATATATATTTGTTAATAATTATACATTTATTTTATATATAAAATTTTAGAAAAGATTTGTATCATACGAAAGGGAAGATTTTTCATTACAACAAGGGAGAGGGAGGAAAAGAGAGATAGAAAGAGAGAAAAGAGATAGAGATATAGAGGGAGAGAGAGATATATAGAGAGAGAGGGGTAGAGAGATAGAGAGGGAGACAAAGATATATAAAGAGACAGAGAGATAAAGAAGGAGGGAAAGATAGAGATTGATAGAGAGACATAGAGAGGAGAGGGAGAGAGGTATATATATATATATATATATATATATATATATATATATATATATATATATATATATATATATATATATATATATATATATATATATATATATATATATATATATATATATATATATATATATAGAGAGAGAGAGAGAGAGAGAGAGAGAGAGGCCTTATTTGCAACTATCTTAGTTCTATGACCACAAACACCTTCTTATTTTTATATCTTTTTATTTGGAAAGAGAGAGATATATAAAGAGACAAAGAAAGAGAGAGGGAGAGAGAAGGGGGATGGAGAGATGGGAAGAGATAGAGATATATTAAGAGAGGGAAATTGATAAAGAGAGGAATAGAGAAAGAGATATAGAGTTGGAGAGAGAGATAGAGATAAGCGATATATTGGGAAACAGAGATAGAGAAAAGAGAGGAAGAGATAGAGGAAGAGAGAGTGAGAGAGACACAGGGGAGGAAGGAGAGAGAAATCTAGAGGGAGAGATAAAGATATAGAGAGGGAAGGATATTGACAGAGAGAGGAATAGAGAAAGAGATATAGAGTAGGAGAGAAAGGTAGTGATCAAAGATATATATATATATATATATATATATATATATATATATATATATATATATATAGAGAGAGAGAGAGAGAGAGGTAAAAATTTGATATGGAAATTGAAGGTTGAAGATCTTATAGTGGAGAGATATTAGTGGATCATAATAATTGTCGCACTCAATTTTCTACCATCAACAATGGATCAAGATGAATGGGACAAGTTCGATAGAAGAGATAGATCTACTATTAGGTTATGTCTTTGTAATTCAATCTCGATAAATGTTTTAGTTAAAGACATTGCTAAGTGTTTATGAGATAAAATTATTGCATTATATCAAACTAAGTGTTGTAAATAGGCTATTTTTGAATAGAAATTTGTATTCTTTAAAGATGCATGAAGGAGATTTTGTAACCAAATATTTAAAATTTTACATGTAATAGTGAGCCAACTGGTGTCCATAGATGTAAAAATGGAAGAAGAGGGAAAATGTATCATTAAATGATTTGTTCATAATAGGATTGCCATCTTTCTGTTTTGAAGGCTATTTATCTAAAGGGGATCAATATCCTTTCTTTGTTCTCTAGAACTCAGGGTTCAAAAGTTGCTTTGCATTGTTTGGGTATACCACTCAATTATGTTATATCTACAAAAATTGTAAACAAAACAAGGAGTGAACTACCTTTCAGTATCAATGGTTGATGATGTCTTATAAGATGCAAGACAATAAAAACCATGGCTGCCATTGGATCTACTATTTTCCATGTAAACCTCTCAATATTCAGGGCCATCCCCAATTATTGGGTGATCAATCAACTATCCCCACTATGCCCATTCACAAGTTGACAGAAAAACCCACCATGTAGGTGATCCTATCAAAACTGATGTGTGACAACGATGATAAAATGGACACATTCATAGGAGGGGGCAACTCATCTGGCCTGAGTGGCCTGACCATTCATTCGTGGTTGTTGGGTAAGGAATGTTTTTCGTCTATTAATCAAATGAAATGGTTTTTTATTAAGGGCCATCTCACAATAATGGGTTACACTTTTTGTCCAAACTTGACATTGAAATCAACATTTTGAACTAAATCTTCACTTTCTGACACCTATAGCCGCTAAACCGTTAGGAATTTGAAGATGATGCCAACTAGTGAGTTGTGAGATTTTGTTTGAAGATTCTAAATATATATTTTAAAAAAAATTTGGAGTTAAATTGTAAATTTTTTTGCATCTCCTTTGATAACTAGTTTTTAATAGTAAACAACATTTTTTTAAAGTGATGTGTATTATGTAGCACATAAATTTTGTTCTACAAAAGATAAAATTCTGATTCTTTTGAATTTAGATTGGTAACACTGATATACAGGGCATGCATTTGGTTTCATAATGTTTTGTTGAATATTTTTTTAATTAAGTTTCGAAATCAAACCAATTATAATCTAGACATAGGCGTATTCTGTAAAACATAACTTTTTCTGTATGTATCCAAATTCAATTTTTTTTTTTGGTGAAACAAGGACATCAATACCTAGGGCATAGATATTTTTCAAAAAAAAAAAATCACTAATTTATACTAATTTTCCATGTGTGTAGAGCAGAGAACTTGATGTTCGGTGAAAAACCTACATTCACAAGAAATAAAAAATAAATATAATAATCAAATTAAATATATTTAAAATTATACTTTTGGGGAAGCTTATAATAAGGACTACATACTTACAAAACATAAATTCTACATGAATTCACTTGATCCCCCAAAAAGTAAATCAAAAGTGGTTTTTTATCAGCATTTTGATAGGTGTAGAGGAGACTCCATTATAGGTGTGGTTTAGAACTAGCAAAGTTCTATCCAAGGGGGTTTGATCAAACCTTCTTCAATTAAAATCCTTTAAATGGAACCTTTCAAGGCTTAAATCATTATATTTTCTAAAAATATGTGATTTCAGCAAAAATCAGGATGTCCTAGAAAGTGTAACCCATTATTGTGGCAGCACCCTTAACTCTTCCCAAATTAAATTATAATTTGTTTTGACCTAGATCTTTAAAGTCATGAGATGTAGGCATATGGTAAGACGGACAGAATGAAAGGACTATTGACTGCTACATTGTTATTTGTTGTTACTCATAGAGATGAAGTATATGTAAATTGATTGAGGTAGAAGATGTGTAAATTTTGACAAGAGAAAGACTCAATGAAATGATTAATTCAATTGTATGTTTTCATCTAATAATAGGTGCAAGCCCCTCTAATGATCTGATAGGAAACAAAAATAACACAAGAGATGAGCTAGAGGGGAAGCATACCTCTATTTTTTATGGACTTCCCACAAATTATGAATTATGTAAGGCATGCAATGCATTCAAGTGTAACTTGAATTGCACGTATGATATTCTGGTAATGAATTCTTTATTTTGTACTTGTCTTCACTTAAATATATTAGTAATTTCTTATTTTTCATAGTCATGTTCCCCAAATTGAAGAGATTAGCAAAAACACTTGTATTGAAATTATGGACATTATTTTGATTATATGGAGCAAATTTGTTTTCACAATCAACATGGGACTAATTAGAGGTTTGGATGTTTTTAATTACAATCCCATGGTTATTAGTTTGATTAGTCATACTAACAATGGTTTCCTTTTCTAAGGATTGAATGAAAGCCTAGAGGATGTGCAGAAAATCAAATTTCATAAAAGAATACACTTAGATTTAGAAAAAGGTTTACTATGAAACCCCTCATAAGAAACCATTTCAAAAG
Source organism: Cunninghamia lanceolata (assembly GCA_027924645.1). Taxonomy (NCBI): domain Eukaryota; kingdom Viridiplantae; phylum Streptophyta; class Pinopsida; order Cupressales; family Cupressaceae; genus Cunninghamia; species Cunninghamia lanceolata. Next base: position 204,288 of record BSBN01000983.1, on the reverse strand, counting down.
ATAAAGCTCAAAGAAAGTATGTCTTCCAAAGGTTTGTTTATAGAAAACAAAGATATAAAATTTTGTTTACCTCACCATGTTAAAGGATTGGTTGGATTTGGAGTTCCAAATCACCTTATGGGTCATCAGTGGAAGCTTAAAGAGTCTGACAAAGGTCCACCATACTTTTACTTTGAATATGTGTATAGTATGCCAAAGAGTGCATAGACAAACCATATCTTTATTTACGTATGATGTTAAACTAAAATTTGTGGATTTAAAGTACTTTTCAATTTCAAGTAGAAAACATGGCTGCATGCATAACCTTCCTATGAATAATTATTTTGAGATTTAACCTTTACCACCCATGAAAACTGAAGAGACATTTCCTAAAACACAAAATCATTGGCCATAATGAGATTACAAGACTAAGATCAATGGCATAAACATAGTGGTAAAAAGTCTTCCATTGTGTGATAGACTTGGGGATATAATCAAGCATTCCAATGGAAAACCCTACATTAAAGATCAAGCTATGATACTTTTACAATGTAAAAAATGGAGCTTGGTATGGGTAGGTCTAGATCATCTAGCTACATTATAGCCTCATGAAATGGTACTTTTACAAAAATAGAGAGAGAGAGAGGAATAGAGAAAGAGAGATAGAAAAACATACATCCTTACATTGTTTCAATGTTATTCACAACCAAGTTTATTTACCACCATGTATACATGTTTATTCTACTCCATGAGAGGGATTGATAGAGAGGAATTTTGATAGAGAGATTCAAAGATATAAAAGGAAAGAGAGACTAACTTTTGATCAACCACTTCTCGCCAACAATCTAATGAATGCAAGATAATAGAAATGATGGGTGCCGCTAGATCCATTCTTTTCTTGTGTCTATCAACTGAAAACCTAAAGCATGAAAGAAAGAGAGGGGGAATAGAGAAAGAGAAAATTAGAGATATAGAGAGAGAACAAGAGATAGAGGAAGAGAGAAGGGGGAGAGAGTAGTGAGATAGAAAGAGGAAGAGAGAAAGAGAGAGGAATCTAGAGAAGGGGGATATGGGGATATTATATATATATATATATATTCATTTCTCATTTATAAGAAGTGTATCATTCATGGTAGCTTGCTCCTTTCACCGCCTATTCACTCAATCTAAAATATGACAAAATAAATCACATTGTCTTGTGAATGTATCTATGCGCGAAGGGAGCAACAATATTGAGTAAAAAGACTTTTTAAGGGAGTTGCATAAATTTGCGTGAAGTTTGAAGTAACATACTTCATAATGTGTATTCTATGTCATGTTCCTTTTACAAAATTTTTGCTAGAGCAAGATTGAACACAATAGGGTCTCATGACATAGAATGCATGCCATTTTTGAGGTCTCAAGATCATTCCCATACCATTTACAAATTCAAACAAATAAAAAAAATTCCCTTGAGATTTAATATTTTAAAAAATTAGTAATTCTCAAATCTAAAATTAATATTTTTAAACAATTAGGAATTCTCAATCTAAAATTTAATCCACTTGATTTCCAAATTATGCAAAGGTGTGAAATTATAAAACTAATTGAGGGTCACTAAGTTTGATCAATCTTTGTATTGTGTGGCATCCCATGGCAAGATGCACGATGGTAGGCTAGATGAGAAATACAAATGATGTAGGTGGTGGCCATGCTTATATTTGCAAGACAATGCCTATTAAATGTAGGTGTAAAAATGTGAAATATGAGGCTTGTGATAAATATACATTCTTCAAATAATAGGCATAGGTGGTGACTAATGGAATGCAAGCTAACCCAACTGCAGTGCATGGACAGGAATATAGAAAGGGGATGCATTAAAATAGAGACTAGACACCAAACATGAACAATAATTAGTCCATGTTGATTGTGCAAATAAATTTGCTCCATATAATCAAAATAATGTCCATAATTTTCAATAGTTTTTCTAACCTAGATTCAATTTGGGGGACCATGACTATGAAAAACAAGAAATTACTAATCTATTTAACTACAAAAAAGTACAAAATAAATAATTCATTACCAGAATACCATACGGGTCTACAATTGGCACATTGATTGTGCAAACAAATTTTCTACTTATAATAAAAACATTTCATACTTGTTTGCACTTAAATAGATTAGTAATTCATACATGGCACGACCAATAGAATTAACAATGTTGCTTATTGAAGTGGCTCAAAAATGGACATTTGCGGCATCTTGAAAGTCCAAAAAATGGAAATAATGCTTCACCCTAGCTATTGATTGAGCCTCCCCTTGTTTCACCACTATCCCAACAATAGATGATCAATGTTTTCACACATTCTATTGGAGTAAACTACTGCTATACCAACCATTTAGAAACATTCACAATTATATTAGTTCATTAGAGAAATATATTACAACCCAAAGGGAAAGAGTTTCAAACAAATACCATCCATGGAATTTGCACTACACATCTCCAGATCCATTGTCAGACACTGATGATGAAACTCCTTTTGACTAGGGACATGCAATGCTGCAAGAAGATAGTCCTGATAAATAGAAAGTCTTGTCAAGTATGTACCTAGGCTTGCTATTTCAATTAGACGGGCTCGACATGCTTCAAAAACAAGAAGATGACTGGTAAAGCGTACTATCCCTTAAAAATAAATGACCGAAAAAAAACATTATTTGCATACCCACTTTTACCTACTACTATTCAAAAATAACTTTACTTGCATGCATGTCAACATATTTAATTTACTACATTTATTTTCTAATGCAGGATGACAACAAATATCACTATGTTCTTTCAATGTTCAAAGGATGGATGGACAACAACCATTCACCAGCAACAAAACTATATGCTCTCTTCTCAAGAAACCACTAATTAGCCAATAGGCTTCTTTATGTGAGCTTTTGAGCTTAGAAAATTGTCTCACACTTGAAAATGTTGTTGCTTTTAAACAATTTTCAGTCCATCGGCTAATTTGTGATAAGGATGAAAAGATAGTAATTATGGTATTCTCTAGATCAATCACTTTATTATTAGCTCACCTCACTCTAGCTCGGATGATCTCCTTGCTTAGCATGTAATTCGATGGTTACATACTGAATGCGGAGACCAACAATTAGTATTGCAAGTGGATGAACAACATGCTCAAGGTTTAATTCATCCCCCAGAGGTATTTTAGTCACTGACCAATGTGGAGTGCCACATGTCTTGGCCCTGTCTTTAAAACTTAAAGTTGAAGGGTTTTGACTGTGAAACACTCACTGGGAGAACAATAAAGCACAAACAACACGTAAGACGCATGTTGACTTTAATAGTACAATATTAATGCCAATTTTAGTGTTCATAAATATGCAGATCTTTATATTAATTTTAATTTGAGTTTTCATAAATATGCAGATCTTAATGGGGTTGAATTTTAGATATATGGACAGGTGGATAACACAGTATTGGGTTAATGGGATTTTAGATGTCAGTTGCATTTCCATCGCCCAAATTACCACCGCCTATTTTGTTTTTAAATACAAGACATATTGTAGTCATTGATAACTTTTCTTGCAGAGGTTTTTGAATTGCAGAGGACCTCAAATTATTTGGATTTCGAAAAGGACTTTTCCTAAGAATAATAAAGGTGTTCAAGATTGCTCTACGAGGTTCCATCTTCTAGCACAAGGCTACAATGCACTTCAAGCTCAGTCAATCCACTCCTAAGGTAGTAAGTGAGTTAACATCTTCTGAACCTGTTACCAACTTTTGATGATAGTTGTAGTTCAAACTTATGCCAAGGGGAATAGTGAATTTTTTGTCCAACTATGTCTGTATACCAATCCTGGCCCTTGGGTTATTTTATTAGAATTATTTTGTCTTATCAAGGTTCGAGTCACACTGTGTCCAATTTGTTGTAGAAGTAGATTGGATTTCTGCGTGCACCAAGATGTCCTTATATTGTCCTTTTTAGTATTTTTTATGCTTTAGACAATACTTTGGGGATGTACAATGAGGGTTTTATTTTACTGTCAATGACATTTGAATTTAAATGAGACCTCTCATATTTTATTTAGTGTGTTTTTTGATGATTAAAATGCGATGAATGTTTTTTTATGCAGAATGATGTCTTTTAATAGATCGATTTGTTTATATTATGTCTTTTTTTAATAGTAAAATATTGGTTTCAAAGTTTCTATATTTAATGAGAGAATCAGACAGACAACCATTGAGTTGAGATAATTGCTTAGAATACCATATCAAAGATAAGTATTCAAAGCTTTCATTTTTAATGAGACAATCAAACAAAGAGCCATCGAGCTTAGATATCCATTTAGCATGCTATACCAGGACATGTCTTCAAAACTTCTTTTGTGAATGATAGAATCAAATAGAGTGATATCCAACAACTGTAGATGGACATTTAGCATACTATGTTGGTCCACTTGAAACTGCTCGCCGTATTTGAACCTTGACAATGTACCATTGTTTCTTTTAAGTGATGCCCTTTTTTGTGTAATAAAGAAGACAAGAGTTTCTCATGTTCTTTGAATTTTCTGTTACGACTCAGTGAATTCTTTTCTTCAAGATGATTTTTGTAGTAGAATTATTTTGAGTGCCTTGTTGTGTGTTTTTCTATGGGTTATTTCTTCTAAGTGACTAGTTTCTAACCCTCGTATTAAAAAAATTCCTATGGAGTGAAACACAAGACTTCTTTGTATAGACAAATTTGTTGTCATCAATGCCCATCTATTGAAAAAGACGTTTTTGTTTTGATAGAACCATGTTGAGAGGCCTTAAAATCTCTTTTGTCAATTAAATTCTCATGGGATTTGGGACTTGACTTAATCAGTGATTTTAGAATATTGTTATAAAAAATTCATCAAGCTCATCGGGAATTTGGCACTCACACTTTTACTTGGCTTTGATTGTAGTTTGTACCCAAGTATTCTATCTAATATATTGTCTACTTGTCTACTTGGTCTTATTTCCCAAGATTTGAGCTTGGACACCAGGTTAAATATGCATTTCCATTTCCATCTCGTAACTGGTTGTGTTTTGATCAGAAAAAAAAATTCCAAAGGTTATTTATTTTGTTCATTTTCTCATCTCTAGATGGAGTAAACATGTACTAACCTTAGGCTTGACCACATTGTGGAGCTCATTTCTTGTGCTATGATGGGAAGTTTCTACGATTCACTTTTCTGTCAAAATTTCTAATTGAACTAACATTTTGAGTGATACAACAGGAGATAATTTTATCTATAAATGCATCTCGAATATATTGGTACAATTGCAGGAAACTTGAAACATACATTATTGAGGTACGTTGATCTTCTTTCTTGTGCAGAACTTCCAATAGCGAAGAAGGTATGCCTTCAACGATTTTTGTAGAAATGAAAGGACAAGTACGTTGATCTTCTTCCTTGATTTCTGATGTAGATTAAAAAATAGAGCATTTCAATGTTGAATTTTGAGGAATTCGGTGCAATGTGTGTGCAGACTTGGAAAACTCATTCCCTATGTGCCCTCATTAAAGTGAAGTAGCACAATTGTGTACTTGTAAATGGGAAATCAAAAGGAAGAACTTTCAAGGAAGCGGAGGTAGTCTTGAGAGGCAAATGTTCTAGCAAACGATTCCCACATGTTTTGGCCAAGTCATCTACTCCTTCCCTTGTAATATTGAGAGTTGTGACAACCATGTGCCACAACAATTTTGACCTTTGTATTTGTAAAATACATTTCATTGTTTAAATACAATTCTTCTGGGTGCTAAAGAAAATTTTCTAGAGCTCATAAGATTGCATGTTCTAGTAACAATATAGTTTGAGTGATTTATTACTATGCTTCTCATATTAAAGATTGTGTGTTCCATTAAAAAATATATATATAGTTTGAGTGATTTATTACTATGTCCCTCATATTTTTTTTTTCTCAGTAAACTGTGGGAGAGGGCCCACGACTATTTATTAAAACATAAACAAAATCCATATACACCAAACCTGCCATGCAGGAAGCAAAGAGGAAGAATAGAATGAGAGATGGAGAGGAACCTAGAGGAAGAAGAAAAATCCTACACAGAACTATGAAGAAGAAATAGGAGAATTCAAAACCTCAAGAAGAGACAACTATAGAAAGCTAAACACAACAACAGACTCTAAGCCTGCGTAAAACTAAACTCTTTTATTACTCTTCCTAGAAAGAAGAGCATCCATGGTCCATTGAGAGCCTTCCTCAATGGCTCCCTTGCCTTCCAAGTGAATCTTTTCAGCCTCTGACTTCCTCCCTTTTGTCTTCCTCACACCACCATAATATGGTTTGGCTTTGCTGCTCTCAATCTGTGAAATCCCACATTTCCATGGAGGGGCCAAAACAAAGTCTTGATCCAAACCAGTGTCCAAATCATTCATACCCTCCAAGAAGGGAAAAGTGCCTTTCAAATCAAAACCATCCTCCTCCGCTTCAAACAGAATATCAGACATATTATTGTGTGGAATAATAGGAGAAGGTGAACCCGTTGGAGGCTACGCTAGAGGGAGAGACTCCAAAGGCTGATCAGAAACAGTCCCCAAAGTAGAATTTGGCTCCATAAATCTGCCATGGTTCCTCCAAATGAAATCATGGTACAGGGTTCTAGGCTTCTTCATCCATTTTTTAAGGCACACATGCCTAAATCCAGACAAATGCTTAAAAGTGCATGCCTCAATTTTGTGACCCAAGTTGTTGCAGCGAAAGCACCTAAACGGTTCAAGCCCTTCAAAATTTAAAAATTGAGTCCTGGAACTAAAGGAAGAAGAGAGAGTCTGGATGGAATGAAAAAGAGGTTTTGAAATGTCAACCATAGCACAAGCCCTAATGAACCTGCGAGCAGAAACCACCTCTTCCAAGTCCAACTTAACAAATGAGTCCACTTGATTGATTAAATTTTTGATAAGATCAACACTTCGCATAACCAAAGGCAAATTGTAAAGCCTGATTCAAATAGGAACATTTGTGATCTTGGCTGAAGCTAGGTCAAAGAAAGGGGTCCATGGGGAAAGAAAGATACCTAAATGCCCAAAAAACCAAGGATCGTGCTAAACCACAAAATTACAATCTGCAACAAAGGTGAAGGTAAACAGAAAGAACCCAAAATCCAAAGGTTCAACCACTGGGGCAGAGAGATTGGTCCAGGTTGATTTAGCCCATTCCACAACTGAATCATAGGAGGGTCGTTTCCATATAAATCTCAATATCAAAGAGCAATTGCTAATATCAGTAGAAATCTCCTTTACACAGTCATCAGAAATGTGAAAATCTAACGACTCATCAGAAAAGGACACCTCCGAATCCCCAATAGAAAAGGAAACGCCTCCATCCAAATGAACTGGCTCCACGATAGGGGAGGAGGCCATATCGGGTGTAGGCTTGGGAGGGGGAGGGCTAGGGTTAGCCCGATGAACCTACTCCACACAAAAATCACTACACACATGGAAAGGATTTGAACTATTTTTGCACATCACTAGGGTTTTCAGAATCAAACCTGAAGGCTTCACCCTCTATGCATTTGCTTCACCCTGAGTCGACCTCAACGGATTGAAAGCAAGAGGAGGAGAAGAAACCAACGTTTCTTGCAGATCCAACCCTGAGCCAGATCTGAGAGCATACCGTTTTCTTCTAGCTCCAGCCTCCACACGACCTTCCCCTTTCTTAGCATCAGACTGTTTCTTACCTTTACCCATGCCATGTGCCGCCGCGCCTTGCTTCTTTGAAAAGCCCTTCTCTTTCCCACTACATCTCTTCATATTCCTTCCCACGCTCGCAGCAAAACCTTCGCTACAAGCATTTTTTTCGCCCGGGCTCCCTTCGCACATCCTCAACTTTATTGTAGTGGATTGTTTTTTCAACATGTTTTACAATTTCCAAATTTATTAGACCCTATAAAATTTATTATAGGTAAAATTACTATATCCCTCATATTAAAGACATTCAATTGTATGCATTTGACATCTAAAGCTATCTAGACATTCAATTGCATGCATTTGACATGTAAAGTTATCTACTTTTTCAATTATTATGAGTTAATTTTGATCTAGGTAATTTTTTTTTTTTATAATATATTTTCTAACAAAACAAAATCATATATATAAGTGTATACATCTTTGAAAATATTTGTATTTATTTATTTATATTATTTGGATGCAATACATACTGAATTTAAACCAAAGAAAAATTGATTTTGCAATTCAAGATATGTTCATAGATATTATGAACCAAAATGTTTTATGCATATTGATTTGACAAGGTAGACAAATTCATTAGCACACATTTATTTTTTCATCCCATTTGAGAACGTGTCCCTTTTACATCACATCAGTTGTGCGAAACATGGCATTTCTACTTGGAATAACCTCTTATGATTATTATAACTTCACTATCTTTGGAAATGTATTGTATTTTCATTCTTTTTAGATAATGAATTTATAAGGATGAATAAATTGTGCCAAAACAAATCTTTGTGATTGACTCTAACAAAGGAGTCAACCAAACATATCTACATGTACATATGCATCCCCTAACTTTCCTATCGGCTCATCCCTTACACCCTTAAGAGGTGCAAGTGCTACTTAGTTTTACCTACATGCCTATTCCTGCCATTTCAACTAGATGGGCTTGACACGCTTGGGCAACAAAAAGATGACCAATAAAGAGCACTATCACTTGCAAACAATTGATTGAAACTAGTGCAGGAGCTTCAATTTTAGTCATTTTTTTGACTATATCATTTTGTGATCTTGGTATTTTGGTTTTCCCTAAGGCTTTGAAAGCCATTTTCCATGCTTTGTAATAAGGACTTAGTCCATTTTTATTGACTAGTCCACTAGAGTGTTTGATACGACCTATTTTCTAGGATTTCTCTTTTAGAAACTTTGTTTTTTTGAAGAAAAGCTATTTTTCAACGATTCACTGCCTTCATGGGCAGTTGTACGGACATAATAAGTGCAAAGGTTAGAAACTTCCTATAAACTTCATTTTTGTTTAAACATGCCATATAATGAAGAAGAAGAGGAGTTTATTAAGGAAAAAACTGTGTTTTTATGCTTTTTGTTGAAAACAACCTTCTTGTACGGCCTGGTACAGACGGTAAGAGATCCATGGTCTGGAAAATATTGTTGTAGGTTGGATTACCTTTCATTTGCATCTGTTTAGAGCTTTTGAAATGTTTCTAGTGCTTTGTTTGAACCCATTGTGTGCAGACTGGTTTCTAACCCTTCATAATTAGGGTTCTGGACAAAATGCTCCATTCTTCCTCTGTCCTCTGAAGGTGGTCGCCCATTTCTTGGTGGGATGGAGGAAGGTAGAGTAGATTTAGTGTTCTTTCATGTTTTGCAAGTTAAACTCCCCTTTGTAAGGTGTTGGCATGCATCTAACTAGTCTTACTAGTGACTAGTTGAGAATTTCATGGTGGACTGTGTCATGACAGTCAAAGGGAAAAATAGATACATGTTGGTTTTGGTGTCTTATGGTGCTGACAAGTCTGTATGACTATTTGGAATACCTTGTGCATATCAGTTTGATACCTTTCTCTCATACAACCATCAAAAGTAGGCCTTTTTTCATGGAAAAGAATAATTTGCTGTTATTCTAGGCTCTGACAGAGTACAGCTCCGCAGCTTGGAGGACAGCTGAAAGTTTATAATGAGCTTTGGAAGGTGTAAAGCTTGTTGATTGCTTTGTGAAGGTCTGAGGAGATACCTTTGTGTAGTCATTTTCAAGGCTACAAGGAAATAATCCCTTTTGGCACTGTTGCAAGACAGTCACATGGTAATTGCTGTCCACAGTGCTGTTTAGGGCAGAGTTTTGATCATTTGGTCAGTATTTTTTTGTTGGTCTTGTCCCTGATAGATACAAATTAAGTTTGGTGTGGAGATCCTTGTGGATAGGAGAGTTAATGCTAGTTTTGTTGTTCACATAAGCTACAAGATATAAACTGTCATTGTAGCACTGTCATAGGACAGTCAAGTTGCAATTTGCTGTCCTCCGTCTTGTATAACACAGTGTGGGCCTGCATGTGAGTAAATGGTTGTTTGTTTACATTGAGTGTTTAGTATGTATTGAGTGTTGAGGGTCATTGAGGCCTTGAGGAGTTGATTGAACCAATTCTATAAGACTTAAGCCTTCTTCAAACACTGTCCTAGAACAGTCCTTTTGTTGTTACTGTCCATTGCCCTAGAGAATGCAGAAATTAGTCTTTTGGTCAGAGACCTCATGATAGTCATGATTCCTTGACAAGTATTTGTTAACAGTTATAGGTGGACACTGTTGGTAGAGGTGTGGGTAGTAGGTTGTAAGTCCTCAAAAGGTGGATTCTGTATAGAGATTGGATTGAGCAGTGACTCTCCAAAGTGAGTGGTGAGTAGCCTGAGTGGATGACATCAGAGGGTGATCCTATGCTAAGTTGCTTCCTGGAGTAGCCTTGTGTAGGCTTGTAAACACAAACACCTTTGTAAACCTCTTGGAGGAAGTTGAGTGACTTAAGTTCATTGAGTGAACTTCAACAACCTTACCTTTCAGACCTCTGCATCAGAAACAAGAAAAAAACAACTTTATGTGCATCCCTGCTTTCACCCACTACTATTAAAAAACAACTTTACTTGCATGCATGTCAACATTATTAATTTACTCCATCTATTTTCTAATGTAGGGCGACAACACATATCACAACATTGTTTCAATGTACAAATGATGGATGTACAACAACCATTCACTAACAACAAAACTATATACTCTCTTCTCAAGAAGCCACTAATTACTTTTACCTACATGTTATTTCCGCGTACCCATTACATTTAGTGGTATTGCTAGTTAGGGGAAAAGACCCAATAGGTGAGATAGTTCCAATGGTTGAGATAGTATTTGTGCATTTAAGGCCCAATATTTTGAAAGTTTAGCACTAGTAGTTGTGACTTTAAGGTTGTTAGTGTTGACTATAAGTACTAATAAGTGAATGAAATGTGCCCTTTAGATTTAAAAAGAAACCAATCATGTGATGCCACATCAGTCCACCAACAAAACATGATTTAATGCACACCTATTGGTCCACCTTTTTTTTGGGATCTATTTTACACCTCAACAAAAAGCATGCTAACATGGCATCATATTTGATGATGTGGCCCTGAAACCTTAGTTATAAGCAGGGGCCTTGCCAAATAAGCTACTGTAAATTTTTTGGAGTGATTCGAAATTGCCACGTATGATTTTGAGACGCTGTGAAGTTAGGGTGCTCAACTACTAGATCCTCTCCTCTAATTCTTCTTTAAACGGTTCTGTAGTTTTTTAAAAATGCCACCTCATTTCAACTTCGACTGCAAAAGCTATTCCCACAAAGACGAAACAACCGTCCATTGAATTTCTTAGAAAAGAAAAGCCGCCTCGATTGGAAAAGGGCCCATTGTGAATTGTCTATTGATCGAAAAAAATGGTGGAAGCCTGACACCACTACGGACATCTAAGTATATAATTTTAATGTTTAATGGCTATCAATAGCGCAGAGAATTAAATTCGAAGTTATCAAGTTAGCAGGATTCAATGGAATACGGTACGCACAAATTCTGAAACTTATACGAAAGTAGTTGCACGCACTTAAGATTTCATCTGAACTTGTACGATATTAATTGAACGCACTTAAAGATTTCAGCTACCATATAACGTATTACACATGAAGGATCAGACTTATAAATTTACGTCCGTAGGGTATAGAGCTAGTTTGATCCTCATTGTTGACCACCAGTTTTCTGTTGCCCGCTGACAGGAAGTCAATCACTTCATTCTATTCAAGGGCAGGTGGATTAATCAGCATGAAAGATGAGAATGAGCATGTGAGTCCAACAGGAGAGATTTTCCATACTGCTTCGTTTGGCCTGTGCATCCATGTCGTTTTTGAGCTCGACAAACCAGTTGACATCTCTCATGCAAAGAAAGCCATCCGCGAAATCCTTCTCTCTCGAGGCCCGCGGTTCTCCTGTATCGTAGTAAAGCTCTTACTTCTATTTCTAGAAACCATTTTCATGTTTTACCCAAATGAGATAAAAGCAAATTCATCTTTGTTTTGATGTTTTGGTTGCAGACTAAGAATGAGATGGGAGTGCTGCAATGGCAGACAACGGAAGTGAATCTGGACGACCATGTATTTGTTGCAGAGTTTCCTGCTGGTTACGCAGTGTACGATAAGTTTGTGGAGGAATATATTTCTGATATGCATTTGAGAAAGCTTCCTCTCTCTCGCCCTCTTTGGGAGTTCCACTTCCTTAACTACAAAACCACAAAGGGAGAATCCACACTCATTTTGAATTTACATCATATGCTGGGAGACGGTGTTTCCCTTATGTCTTTAGTGATAGCTTGCTCTACCAAGGCCGATAATCCCAACCTTCCACCAAGCTTTACTCTCACCTCCCAACACACACAACCTCCTGCACAACTTACTGAAAGGTCATATACTGGTTGGCATGGTTTTCAGTTTATGTTGAGAATATGGCGTCTGCTGTTCACACTTGTGGCTGTAATGTGTTGCACTTTACACGACCTTATTGCTAGTTTTCTACGTTTGATGTGGATGGAGGATAGCAACTTCCCTATTCGAGGCCCCCCTGGTGTAGAGATGTTGCCTAAACTTATGGCATCTGCCACTTTTCGTCTAGAAGATGTTCGAAAAATAAAGAATTATGTTGGAGGGGTAAATCCTTGCTCTTACGTACAGATTTCTAGTAGCCAGCTTCTTTCTACTTGCATTATCATTTCAGCTCCGATTTGTAAATTTGACTGTGATTTTGATATTATTATGGTAACAGAGCGTGAATGATGTGATAATGGGTGTGGTATTCTGTGGGTTTCGACGGTACTGCCAGATAGTTCTCCCTGGTCTGGCTCCTTACCAAATAACTATTGTCTCGTCTTGTATTTAGTTTAGAAAATTTTCGACTTATTCAAATCGTTGCTTCAATGAATGCAGACCCAAAACAAATGGAGAATTTGAGAGTAACAGCACTCGCTCTGATGAACTCAAGATCACAGCCTGGCTTAAAGGTTTTGTAGACATTTTTTTTTTCACTATTGGCATTGCATTGAACTTTAAAATTTTCAATAGCCCGTGTTTTTAATTTTCTCTGTTCTTGAATTGCTTTGCTTGTTAGTGTTTATTTAGATGAAGCCTTTGTCGAATAGTCTTGGAAACATTAGTTTTTAATGAAAGAAGAAGTGTTGCGTATATATATGGATTGGGTTTAGCTGGCTATTCTCAAGTATCATCAATTTCAACAGTCAAAAGTTAGTTTTGGCCAATAAAGATAAGACAATTGTTCACCATTTTTTGTTGTGAATGAGATGTAAAATTACTATTGAGTGTTTGACCATTCAAATGGATGGTTTTAAATAGTGAGTTGAGCTTAAACAGCCAACACTTATACGTCTGCTGCTCAACTACTTGTATGAAGAATGTTTTCCATCTTGGTTTAAATAAGACTGTAGGTTATGAGATGATTTAACAGGATTCAACTGTATTTTGAGACAACCTTTATCAATCATATTAATTATACCTCAGCTTCTTTTTTTAATTAAAGAACCCACAGTTAAGGATTCAATGGTATAGTTTCAAGTTTTTTTAAAAAAAATAAAAGTTGATAAAATTTTGATTTCAAATTATGCAACTAATTTTTGATGAATTATTAGTTAGGTAATTAATTTCCAATATTTTAATATCTTTCAAGATTTATCAAGGTTTAGATTTCAAGTATCCATAGGGGTGCAATGTGGTGGTTGGTTTACATGGTTGTTGTGATGGCCACCAAGGTCCAAACTCGTTGGGTTGTCGAGCTCGTAGACTAAGGGAGAGGGGCCAGTAGCCGCCCACCCTAACTTCGTGCACACCCTAACATCACGCACGTCAAGCTCATAGCTAGACATACCGGATTTCGACGATTTTTTTTGGGTTTGTCCGTATGCGACCGAAGAGCTTAAAGCTATTCTTTCAGCTTCTGGGCACTTACACATTTCCTTGTAGGACACGTTATGTGCACATGGGTTGAAAAAATGTCATTTCAACATGTTGCCCCATACATGCGCAACGATGTGCCAGTAACTGCTCGCCATAACATTTGTGCACTTGTCTTAATTTCATTGGTTAATTTACAAATGTATTGGTGCATTTGTGAACATGTACAAATGTTGTGAACATGTATTGGTGCATTTGTGTCAATTTATTAGGTTGGTATTTTACATGTATTGGTTCTTTTTAAAAATTTAATTGGGGGGTCAAGTGATTAAAAACATAGCAGTTATTGGGGTGTGGGTGGCCCGTCTCCCTTATAGGCCTTTACTGGGCTACCATGTTTGCAGGATGTGTGCCTTCATTTGACTGGTGGGCTTGCAAGTTGTGTTCCTTCACGGGGCCATTGAACATGCAAGTTTGAACAGGTGATAAGGCTTTGGGGATTGAGACCCCACCCAATTTACTATTAAAAAAAAATAGACTTTGAATCTAACCAATCTTCAGTCACATAAAATTAGACAACTAAATCTTAATCAATTATCACATAATTTAACACATTAAAATGAGTTAAATGATATCACTATTGACAGATGAGAGATATTACTAATACTGACAAAAACAGCAAGTTTTTCAGTTAAAAAGAAGCGAAACAGTTGGTAAGTTGTGATTTCATATAATTGGTCTAGAAATATTGTTGTATTTCTAATAGTATATCCCAAAAATATTTATACCAGCGCCCTATGGTGAAATGATAAAGCTGTCGACTTACAAGCCACGGTACATCTATTCCTGTCTGTTTAATGATGCCATCCAAGTAAGCGCATGCTTGAGTTGGCAGCACGGTCAACTATGAGCTCATTGTGGTTGTGGGGTCAAGTTTCAGGGCTTAAATTATACTGGATGCCCATTGATAATTGAGTTTTAATTTATTTGGTTAAAACAATTGGTGCAGAGTCTGGAGGAGATGACAAAATCCAGAACAGAAACTCCCTGGGGAAACAGGTGGGGGTTTTTACAGCTGCCAGTACCCATGGAAGAGTTTGAGAACCCTTTGGAGTATGTCCTAAGGGCAAAGCAGATGGCAGATAAAAAGAAAATGTCGCTGGCAGTCATTGTAACCAATAAAGTGATAAGCTATATTACACGATTCAGAGGTCCCAAGGTAAGTACTGCATCTCATAGATACGTATCTACCTTAAAGCCCTAACCCTGATAGAAAAAGAAATATGACCGTACTTTTTAATTTGTTTTTGGCACAGATTACAGCTAAAGCTCTGTACAATACGTTGGCCAATACTACCCTTACCGTAACGAATATGAATGGCCCTGCAGAGAAGATGTTGTTGGCGGGGTACGAAGTTAGAAGTGGGTTTTTCTCTGTGTCAGGTGTTCCTCAGGTGAAGTGATTGTGTATACTGCAAGTTGATAGACCACATTTATTTTCTAACAGAGGTATTAATACATAGGTGTCTTTGTCTATCCAGACTATCCTTGTGACCTGTATGAGCTACGCAGACAATATTAGAATGCAGGTGATCACAACAAAGGGTTATGTGGACGCAAACAAGCTTTCTAAATGCTTTGAGGACGCATTTGTGGAGATCAGAGATGCCTAATATAAGAAAATTTGATGGGCATTGGGTTTTTCTCTGCATTGCTTATAAATGCTAGCATTTGATCGGACAGTTCATTCGCTATTTTATTTTTCATACATATTGCAAGTTTATATAAATAATAAATATACCATTTTATTCACTGTAGTAAGTCTTCTTATTATCTTTTGAGAAATGTTGGATTTCGAATGTTCACATTTTACATATCCATGTCACTTTTCATTTAATTTTGAATATGTTTTGATGGAATGTTTCAGTATAATTACATATTGATAATATAACTGATATATTTTTGTATTAGATTTGGTTCATGCTCTAATATTTATTTTCTCACACTTGTCATTTATATACATTATTACATATTTGTTATTTATTTTATATATATTTGTACCCACTTTCATATATTTGATTCTTCGCTTGAACTAGTCTTTTTCTTTACTTGGTTCATTTTTTTATGGTACGGGATTGACTTGGATCAAGTGAAATTAAATTCTTTATTTAAGCATTTGAATTTTGAATCTAAACTTTCTTTCTTGTTTTTTCCTAATGCAATGTGATGACATCGACACGTGTTTGTGCCACTTATTGCAATGTCTTAGTATTTAAAGGCATTCATTTTGTGCAATTAATTCATATGTGAATACACAGGGAAAGAACAAAGAGCAATCATTCTAGGAAACATTTAGAGCTTAAAAAGAATTCATTGCATTAGAACCGTATGTGCCATCTATGCATTTGTGAATGTTGTCTACAATTTTTTTCTTGAAGTTTTAAAGCTAGTCTATCCAAGGTATTGGTCAAGGAAACTTAACCCCAGCAATTTGACAAATTCTTCTAAGATGTTTGTAACCATTGCTTTGATAGATTCAAACATAGAAGGTGAAGGAAAACAATTCTCTAGATGTATACATTTTATCAAATTGCTTTATGTGTGGTTAGATTAATTTGTGTGCATCAAATCAAGGATGTCAATTCATTCTTGCAACCAAGTTCATTTTCATGCATTAGATTGTCATGGTGCTTGGGCTTGAACCTAAGCAACTTGGATTTGAACCACAATGAATTTTGATCTTGCATACAAATTGAGACATCTTCTAGATTGAGAGCATCATTTTTTGTACTTGCACGATAACTAATTCTAGCTCGACATCAACAATGTCTCTTCATCATTGCTAACTTGTGAATTGGTGGGAGTCTATCTAAATTTGAAATTGAAAATTTGAAAGAGTTTTAACTGATTCTTTATTTTTTGAACATCTTCTAGCAGTAAGGTGGTAGATGCCTTAACTTTAAGCAACATTTCTACACTAGAAGGTCCTTGAATAGGGAACTTGCTATTCTCCATCCATATCAAATGTAAACTAGCAATAAGGTCGTGTAAATTGCAATACATCACAACCACAAGTGTGAGAAACAAATGTCACATTCTATATATAAAATTAAAGCCAACTTAGCTAGGAGGCTATGGTTTTTGGGAAGAGACAGTAAATCTTGGTGGAGGTGTGGGATTATTGGCTTGGTTAGAGTAGGCTATCACTAGACACGAGGGAAGTACAGTCTCCCATTATATGACATAAATTTATAACCATAGCTTCTCCATTGTGTTTTTGTAGTTAAAGAAGTGGAACTCCCAAGGAGGGCAAGAGAGTTTTCCCAAATGGATATAAGAAATATAGTCCTTTACAAACTTATCATACACTACGTGACCACGAGGAAACTTTGCAACAAATACATGGTCATCCATATTCACCAACGTTGTTTGCCATTGCTAGTCCTTCACAAACTTATCATACACTACGTGACCATGAGGAAACTTTGCAACAAATACATGGTCATCCATATTCACCAATGTTGTATGCATCATTGTAGCACTCCCTTCTCATTCTTAGTCTACAACCATGCATCAAAACAAAGATGAATTTGATTTTTGTTTATTTTTGGGTAAACATGAAAATGGTTTCTAGATACAAAAGTAAGAGATTTATTGTTAGCATTCGTATTACATTGTTATTTACATTGTCAAGGTTGCAGTTATAAAGTTGTTATATAGTTATGTGAACTATATCGACAATTATATGAATGAATTGCATCGGCCTTGTATAAATTCACTGCATTGTATCATTTCATATCATTCAATAATAAAGTTACTACCCCTTTCATGTGGTATCAGAGCTTTTGCAATGTGAGTAAGGCATGATTTAGCTTGTTGCATGTTAGAAATGATGTAACATTTGATCAATTATAAAGAGAGAACGTGATGAATTGGATGCTGTACGCAAGAAGTTGACCTCAAAATCGCACTTGCTGTGGCGTTTGCAAAGATGGTTGGTGGTGATGAAGAGAGCTATGGTACATAAAACTTCAAAGGCGTAAGGATATATTTTCTGTTCCTTTTAACTTCTATCTGATGTTTCTTTTGACTACCAAGTTGATCTTTGCCGAGCGTGATCATTTTGTTGGAACGAGATAATGTTTTTAAATGTATCAAGTTGCAAAATATTAGGCAGAGAGTTTTTGAAGTGTGGTTAATGAGGTTATAAAGTGCTTATGATTGCACCATTCTACAATATATGTGGTGCCCTAGCATTAATTGACTATATCTGAGCATATATTCTGTAATGTTGAATGGAAATAGTGATAAAAACGTGATAAAACTATCCAGATTTAGCGTAAGACGTGTGATATCTTTGTATGATTTTTAGAATATGTGGTTACGATTTGGACATTCATTGTATGCTAGTGGATGAAGCGCATTCTGACAAGAAGGATATAGGCCTGAAAGGTGCAAATTAGATTTGCAGGGCTATTTGTTCAAGAGCATAAGTCCATTTGCATGAAGGAGAAGAAAGACATTTTAGGCCGTTTGAGACATTTACAAGTGATTGTATTGAATTGATTGTGTATTGGTTGAGAGAAGATTGTGCTTCTTTCATGCTTTGGGGTTTATAGAATACATTTACATAGGCGCTATTGGTGTATAATGACGGATTAAGAGAGAGGGTGTACATCAAGGTAGTCTTCCAACAAATGCAACGAGGATTTGAAGGCTAAAGAATTAAGAATGGTCCCTGCTCTCAATGTTAGTCAACAGCAGAGCATATAGCATATACTAATGAAGGTTGGAGAAAATATATTCAATATCATACAATCTTTTCATACCATGGATGGAAACAAATTAGTTGTTCCTACTGACATATATTTGGAGGTTTTCGAGGATTGTAGCATTTCCTCTGGTGCTATCTTTGGAGGGTAAGGACTAAGAGAGTCAAATTGGAGGTAGCGGCATCAGAGGATGGAGGATTTTCCATCATCTCAAGTTAGTTTCTCGCTTTGATATGATGCTTTGCATCAGAAGTGTTTTTGGTTTTGGTTGTTTTACTTTTTGTTTGTTGATGCTGACGGATTTGAAGAATGTATGTTTTGTGAAGATTTTGTTTTGGAGACAGGTTTGAGATTTGGTGTTGAGCTCAATATAGATTGTTGTCTAGCGAGCTTTAGAGTATATGATCAAGAATTATACCCTTTCGTGGTCACTAGACAATGACAAAGATCTGCCGTATCTCTTAGGGATTGTTGTCGAATAATTCAAGACTTTGTGATTTGAGAATTTAGGACTAAAGAGCTCAAGAACACAGCTCGAAGCTACGCCTTTCTGAGGGTAGATGAGACAGCATGATGGAGCCCCACTTGGTTCAGGATTTGTTATTTGGGAGAAGATATTCTATAAAATATATATTCATATCATGTAATCAGCTTTGTTGATTATGTTAGCATTTAGGGGGGTCCCTTGGTACTTTTGCAAGAACAATGTAATAAGGGGGGGAATGTTAGCATTCGTATTACATTATTATTTACATTGTCAAGGTTCTAGTTATAAAGTTGTTATACAGTTATGTGAACTGTATCGACAGTTATATGAATGAACTGTATCGACCTTGTATAAATTCATTGCATTGTATCATATCATATCATTCAATAATAAAGTTATTGCCCCTATCATTTACCACAATACACGAGAATCGTGAGCTTTGAGAGAGAAGGATTTCGTTGATGGGTAACTTAGTATAAGAGATGTCTAATGCACAAGCCAAATGAGGAAGTGTTCAAAATATTTCCCGTGGGATTTGTTGATGGCTAAATTGACACATGTAACACAAGTAGGGTGAAGATCACCTTACCTCTCTTGAAAACGAAATCGATCCTAGAATGAATCACCTCCAAGGTCTTGGGAGTTGGGTCACAACTGTACTATGCAAACTAAGCAGTCGATGTGGTCTATTTGTTCAAGGGGCTTGGTTTAACTTGGATCAAATTGGGTTATGCCTAATCTAAATCCCACTCTATCAATTTGTGAAAAAAGATCAAAAGATTTAAAGCTTATGCAAGAAAGTGTAGTAAGTGTTCTTAATCAATCCTTAATTAGTAATAATATGAGAATTCAAATAATTGTAATGCTGAGATTAGTATTAACTTTATCTTTTATATTAACAGTGCAAGAATTTGATAAATTTTTAATGAAGAAGTAGAAAATAACATTTAACCACTGTATTATACACGTAGGTTAAAATATAAATTCACAACTCACTTTCAAGATGTATCAATGAAACAATATTTTCTCAAGAAATCAAAGAATTAAGGAAGAGTTTAGGCATTGCACCACATATGAGAGTGTTGGTGTCATCCACCTCCCAGGAGCACCATTTGCAACAAACCTTCAAAAAAAATGAGAGAGGCAACACAAGGCCATTTCACCAAAACAAGAGTGAATAAATTTGAGATGAGTAAAATACATATGGTATAGCTTTTTAAAGGCAAGAAAATATATGACGGGTGTAAAACTACCCGATACGGGAAAAAACTAATTATCCCTATGTTAAATTTAACACACTAACACCCCCCTTAAGTGCAAACTTAGGGAGAATTATTATGCAAAATCAAGATGCAATATAGGTCTCGGCTACACAACCATGTTAGGTACCCATTTACAATGCAATCTCTCACAACTGGAGAAAAAGAGAAAAACCTTGTGGGAAGAAACCCCTCCCCAAAAGAGAAAAAAAAAAAAATGATGCATGGATGGAGGACTCAATCACACCCCCCAAGGACTACATACATCATGTATATACAATCAATAGCCCCCCCCCATAAGAGGGAAAGGGAGAGACTATGTAGCCCCCCGCAATGTATAATCACCTGCAAAAATGGTAAGTGCCTGAAGATAGAACATGATCCAATGTCGACAAACAACTTGTCTCCCTTTTGGAAGAAACAAAACCAAATACAAAGGAAGCATTGCTTCCCACTCTAGATAGGAATTGAAAGAAAGAAGCATGAAAATGTATGACGATGTCTTTGAAATCTACTCATGTATCGCCAAGACCTTGGAAGATGATGCCACGAACCAATCAGGAACATGCCCAATCACAACAGAAGGTGACAAACAAGGTACCACTCGAAACTGATCTTGAACATTCTCCAAAGACAAAGATGGAGTGACAATAGTTGTACCACAACTATCATCAAATAGGAGGGATATACCCTCAAATGTGTCTTCAAAGTCAAAAATATGAGATTCTATAAACAATGAACCAATGTCTGACAAATAAGAATCCCAATCAGGAAGACAATGAGATACTGGTTGTGATGAATCATTGGACATGCTCAATGAATCACCACCAAAAGATGAATGGTCCTGTTGAATATGAATGATAGGAGCCTCAATCAATGAATCTACACAATCAATCACTGAAGGTGAAAGTACATCAACTGTCCCTGATGGAGAAGAAGGAGCTTCTGAAGAACCCTCATCATCCTCATCTAAAGATTCAAAGTATTCCAAAACTTCAAGTTCCTGCATAGTAACATGATCATAGGGTATCCTGTCTAAAAAGTGAAGAGGTACAAGAAAATCTGAAACATGATCATTTGGGAATAGCTGAGTATCAGGATCTCCATGTATTTCCCAAATTTTAGTCCAAAGAATATGAGGACACTCAAAATGATCAATAGCATTCAAAGTGACATCATCAATATGCATTGCAATAACTCCTAGGACATGATCCCTTTTGCAATTCCATGCAAATTTTTTACTATCAGTACTAGGAAGGGGAACTAGATTATACAAATGTGGAAACAAATGAAGCCGTCTAAAATGTTTTATGATACCATGTCTCCATTGTTTATAATTTCCCCTTTTCAACATAAGCACATCAGGATGAAATGAAAACCCCATAATGAACTATGACTAATCTCTAAAATTACAAAGACATTAACCTTCAACAACAATTAGAAACTCCCAAATACTACAAATGAAGCCTTCCAAAAATACTTTAGGAAGCAAAAAATGCAAATAAGGGGCTGAGAATCCGAAAAAATTGAGCAAAAGCGATGAGTGCACCTTACTGGGTTTATGCACCAAATCACCAAGCCCAATTTCCAAATCAACTTGCCAAGCACACAAGCAAGATAGCCTCTTGTGAGACTTGCTCACAATAATCAAAGGCACTGCAATGCTATTAAAGAGAAAAAAACCACCACACGTAGCCAATGTGGGATAATATTTTGCAATCTGCACCATATCTGAGTTACCAAACAAGCACTCAAGGCTGCCCATGAGCTATCCACGAGCTTTGACAACACGATGCAACGTTGGCATATAAAAAGAGCAATAAATGTCTCTACGAGATGAATGTGGGATGAATGTCCCAGCCACGCCCAAAGAAGGCTTCACGGGCCCACTTCCTCCTCCAACGATTTAAAGCAAACCCTAGCCAAAATATTTTAGGTAAAACTTTATAGAATATAAAGTATGCATAAAATGGTATATATCAGCCAAAATGCTGAAGCCGCTTCTATGGAACGGTGTACATACACTCCAAGCACTCTGGATTGAATCTGCACCTTTCACTATTGGGAATGCTCCAAGCTCTCTGAAACAAATCTGCACCTTCTACGCTTGGTCTGCTCGCTGAAACCAATGCTCAGGTTATTCAACAAAAAATCACACCCAAACAACATTTAACGCCCAACAGTAGGAGGATGTAGCCACTTCTCTTGAAAAAACATGGCCTTCAAAGTAGGTTGGGAGCCTTCAAACCTCTCGTGCCTCTCTTTAGGTCAGAAACGTGCCTTGACACAGATAATCTCGCTCACCAAAAGAAAATTTGCGCCGAGATAGAACAACAACCTTAGATCCTGCCAGGGATCTACGCACTCTTATTTGGAGCGAGACAATTAAAAAGCTGAGAATGTCTTCACGCATACGCTGGTAATAAGAGGATGAAGAACAACTACTTTGAAATTTAATAGATTTCAAATGCCGAAACAGCCTAACAAATAATCGATCTCAAGTACTCCGATGAAAACTCTCAGAGGGAAGGACGACAGAATGGTTGGCTTTGATACCATGTTGGTGTCATCCACCTCCCAGGAGCACCATATGCAACAAACCTTCACAAAAAACGAGAGAGGCAAGACAAGACCATTTCACCAAAACAAGAGTGAAAAAATTTGAGATGAGTAAAATACATATGGTACAACCTTTTAAAGGCAAGAAAATATATGATGGGTGTAAAACTACCCGATACGGGAAAAAACTACCCTAAGGGAAAAACTAATTATCCCTATGTTAAACTTAACACACTAACAAAGAGAATAAACTTGAAGAAGAAAGAGTCATTATATTGATTTTCTTGAAACTGTAGGTACAAATTCAACAAAATACTACAATAGAATTCTGGTTCTTTTCCCCATAGTGTCTCCTATTAACTATTGAAAAACAAAGCTAACTTATGCAAAATTCAACTAGAATGCAAAAATATCTAAGCTATTGGACTAGTAGAGGTCCCTTTTATAAGATAGATTCCTTCCTTTTATAGAGCCAAGAAAGTAAACGATTTCTCTAAAGATCCATGCAATTTTCATCTTTAGTTTTTAAGCACACGAACTGGAGAGCTAGAAGAAAGATCTATTTTTAGATGGTCATGCAAAATATTTGGATAATCTCATGCAAAGTACATCCAAAATTGGAAAACATTTTATAATTTCAATGCACCCTTTTACATCGTTTGAAAGAATAACTTGAATTAAATATTATTTTTCCAAAAATAAAATTCTTAGTTGGAGATGCCCTTGACGCCTTACCTTTGTTTATACTTTGTAAAATCTATCAGATATTTGTTCACTCTGTCTTCATCAGGGCTATCGAGCCAATCCAAGCTGAATTTTATCTCTTCAAAATTCGTATGGGAAAATTCTACCTGTCGCTTCATCATTTGATTATCTTTTTCTATTACTTTGAAGTTGGACTTGATTTCTAAACACTTATATAAAGTTTCCTTATCAAAATTGGAGGCACCATTAAGTTCTCCCATTTTATTCCTCAAGGCCTCTTTTATGACTACCAAGCTATCCAGCCTGCACTTGTCTATCAAAAAGAGTTCAACACTTATAACATCTTTAACAAATATTTCAAAGTTTCTTGTATCTTGATACATAGCCTTTTGAAGCTTTAAAGTTCTTGGTTTGTACTCGATCATTAGATCTATCCTGAAATTCAATATGTTAATACATTTGGTAACAAATCTTGGCTCTTCATCTTGAAGGATGTTTACTTCCTTTAACTTTAATGGGCTCATCCTGCTCAACTCCTTCAATTACTTGCGATCTCATTCAATCTTATCTTGTTATGTCTAGAAGCTATTCATAAAAGAATCTATTTGTTTGTCTAATTGATAGGCTTGTTCATAATATGCACAACCTTGGTCCAATATCTTATTAGCTTCTTCCAAAAATTGAGCTATCCATTGGTTTATTGCATTTGACCTTATTTGTAAAGAATCAATGTTTGATTTGGTCATCAAAATTGGGGTGTTCGAAGACATTGCCTGCTACTGAGAAATGGGGGTGAGGAGCTCCTTAACGAATGCATTTGCTTGCTCCAATTGTAGTGTCAATTCCTCCTTATTTTCTTTAACTTTCTACATGCGAGAGACAACTAAATCCAGTGCAGACCCTAATGAAGTAATATCTTTAGCTCTGGTCTGCTTGCCCAAATTTACCATAGATATTTGATTGGATTGGCTTGATAGCTATTTTAGCAATTCTTTTCTCAAGTTCATTTTTCTTGATGGTGGAAAGGATTCTTGATTTTGTTGGGGTTCTCCCTTTTCCAGTTGGATTGCCATGTTTTGTACTTAGTGGCTTTACTAAGTCTATTTTTAGCCATGTTAAAACATCAGGGTTTTCTATTGGAGTTTGATCTTCTCTTTGTACAATTTTTTTCTATTCATCTTGCTTTTCTTGATCAAAAGCTTCTTTGGCTAAAGTTACCTCTTCTAAATTTTTTTCTTGCTATTGAGGAATTTCTTTGATAACCTCTTTTTCTTGGTGCACCTCTTCAAATGTAGACATTAGGCAAAGGAGTATCAATGAATCCTATCTCTTTTTCAATAGTGTTTATAAATTCTTGTTTCTCTTTATAAGTTAGGACTACCTCTTTCCTGTCTTCTTCAACTACATGCTCTTCTTGATTCCACTACTCTAGAAAGATGCTATTTAATGACCTAAAATGGTGTTGTCCTTGTTCTGTTTCTTAAAGTACATCCCCTTCTTGATGCACATCCTCTATAATAATTTATTCTTGGATATGTCCCTCTATTGTGGAGGCATCTTGTTGATAAGTTTCTTTATCCAATTCCATTTGATCAGCTTCTTCCTCAGCAATTATTTCTTCTTGTTGTTCCTCTTGAGGAGTGGAAGCTTCTTCATTAACTCCTTTTTCAACTTTCTCTTCAAGAGCAAGATCTTCACCTTGTGGTCCCTATGAACCTTGCAGATTTTCTTGAGGATTACCTTCCTCTTCTTGCTCTAGGGTTTCTTCCTCTTTATGTTGCTCATGTGGAGGAGTGACATCCTTTTTAAGAGAATATTCAGGAATATTAATAATAGGTCTCTTGGGTGGAGGATGCATGGTATGAACCTCTTCATCTATTGCCTTTTCTAGTCTTTCATCTTGTGATGCCTCTATTGTTTGTGTAGGAGGAGGAGGTGCAACCACATGTGTTGCTGGCTGAGTTGCCTATTTTTTCAGGATCTTGAGAAGGGTATGTGTAGGATCATCGCGGGCCAAACAGTGGAAATGGAAAAAAAATTATGTCTTTACTTAGCCAAATTCACGATTTGGCCAACTTTGACTTTCATAGGCATGTGAAAAGTATCCATTTTGTGGTTTAAAAAACCATTTTTATACTTCCAGGAAATGGATAAATGGATATTCATTTTCCAGAAATGGATATTTGTTTCCTGGAACTATAATAATGGTTTTTTTTTTAATTCTTTTCATTAGTGTGTGTCATGGTATGATGTCTCCAGGAATGGGAAGAAAGGATGGTGATTCATAAGATAATATGAATAATGATGGTAGAGTGAATTGGCATTGTGGTAACTGTAATCATGCATTAATACAGGTTGTGGAGTGAGAAAGAGGTGGTATGGGTATGGTTGAATGGAGTAATGAGGTTATTTAATTGGTGATGACCTAGGTGAAGTGATGGGTAAGGTGTCTTATGTGGGATTGCTAGAAAGTGTGATTGATAATGGTGGGGATAGATAAATGTCATCTTATAAGGGTTCAAAGGTGAGGAAAGTGTAAGATGGGGATATGGGATTATCCATGGTTTAATGATTATTCAAGGGAGACTCCTTAAAATGATTATCAATGACGGCAGCGATAGGGGAATGGAGTCTATGAATGTAGGTGTGGGAATGTGAGCTATGACATTGAGATTGTATTGGATGAATAATGGAAAGTAGGGGCACCTGTCTAGTGATGGAAGGAGCCACATGATCAAATGATGTTTGGGGAAGGGCTTTTCTTAGGAAAGTAAGGATTTGGGTGAGGGTCTAGGGTTTGGTGGACAAGAATTTATGGAAAATTTGGAAGTCATTAAAATTGACATCAATAGAAGAAGTACAAGACATGGATAAGGATAAATGGTAGGCTCAAAATAGGATAACTAGGACTATGATGATGAAGATGGGAAGAAAAGTCAACAACAATAGTATGATATAGGGATAGGATTAGAAAAAAAGAGTACTACAACTAGCAAGAGGAAAGTGAGGACATAATGCAAAGTTAACATGACATGAACTCTCTTGGAAGGCTAAGCATGGACTATAAGAAGGTTGAACTAGTTGGATCTGTTAGGCTCACCAAATGAAAGAACCTTAAAGGTTAACCTTAATTAGGTAAGGTTATTTTTTAGTGTGGTTGTTTGTGCAACAATGTGTAAATTAATGTTACCTAAGGATAAATCTAACTATACTAACATTTTAATATCCATGAGAGCTAGGACTAACAATTAGACTGAAAACTTGACAAACAATACAACTTGGACACATGTAGGACTTGGAAAATGGAAAATAATAAGTATTAAATGTGGAAAACAATGAAAAAGTGGTATTAGTTGCACCTATGTAGAAAAGTGGTCTTTATGAAAGATGCTTAGAATTATGCTCTCTATCTATTTGTGAAATTTGGAGGTGATTGGACCTAAAGGATATGACCACCATATGCAAAATAGCCTACCTAATGGGTATGTGCATGGAGAGAGAGAGAGAGAGAGAGAGAGAGAGAGAGAGAGAGAGAGAGAGAGAGAGAGAGTCCTAGTTTTCTTGTTTTCATTTCCTTCATCGATAAGGGAGAGGGAGAGACAGAGGGGAGAGATAGGGAGATATAGGAATGATAGGGGGAGAGATGCAAGAGAGAGAGATAGGGACAGATAGCTAGGTAGAGAGAGATAGAGAGGAGATAGATAGGGAGAGATAGAGAGGAGATAGATAGGGAGAGATAGAGGAGACATAGGGGAGAGATAGGGAGATAGATAGTGAGTGAGATGTCCAGAGAGATAGGGAGAGATAGATAGGTAGAGAGAGGAGATATATTAGGAGAGATAGAGGAGACAGAGGGAGAGATAGGGAGATAGAGAGTGAGTGAGATGTTCAGAGATAGGGAGAGAGATTGATAGGTAGAGGGATGATAGAGAGAGGGAGATAATGGAGAGATACCTGGAGATAAAGGTTTAGGGTTGCTCAGGTTTAGAGTTTAGGGGTTATGGGTTAGGGGTATTACTTAGGGTTGAGGGATTTAGAGAGAGAGAGACTTCTTTTGACATGCAACCGTAAACCCTGAATAATGCCTCTAAACCCTAAACCTGAGCAACCCTAGAAACCTCTAAACCTTAAATAATGCCCCTAAACCATAAACCCTAACCCCTAACCCCTAAACCCTAAACCCTAAATAATTCCCCTAAGCCCTAAACCCTAACCCCTAAACCCTTAACCTAAGAAACCCTAAACCCCTAAATCCTAAACCCCAAACCCCTAAACCCTAAACACAAAACCCAAGCAACCCTAAACCTCTATCTCCCTATCTCCTTATCTCTATAATTCCTCTACCTCTCAATCTTTCTCCCTATGTCTCTGGCCATGTCCCTCACTCTCTATATCTCCCTATTGGTCCTCTCTCTCTAAACACTAAACCGTAAACCTCTAAACCTTAACCCCTAAACCCTAAACCCTAAATAATGCCCCTAAACCTTAACCCCTAACCCCTAAACCCTAAATCCAATCAACTCTAAACCTCTATCTCCCTATCTCTCCCCTATCTCCCTATCTCTATCATCCCTCTACCTCTCAATCTCTCTCCCTATGTCCCTGGCCATGTGCCTCACTCTCTATCTCCCTATCTCTCTCCTCGCTCTCCTCTATATCTCCCTATCATTCCTCTCTCTCTATAAACCCTAAACCCTATACCTCTAAACCTGAACCCCTAACCCCTAAACAATAAACCCTAAACATTAAATAATGCCCCTAAACCCTAACCCCTAAACCCGAGAAACCCTAAACCCTAAACCCAAGTAACCTTAAACCTCTATCGCCCTATCTCTCCCCCATCTCTCTATCACCTTTGTCCCTCTACCTCTCAATCTCTCTCCCTATGTCACTGACCATGTCCCTCACACTCTATCTCTCCCCTCGGTCTCCTCTATATCTCCCTATTGGTCCTCTATCTCTCTCTAAACCCTAAACCCTAAACCTCTAAACCTTAACCCCTAACCCTAAAACCATAAACCCTAAACCTTAAATAATGCCCCTAAACCCAAGAAACCCTAAACCTCTATCTCCCTATTTCTCCCTATCTCCCTATCTCTATCATCCCTCTACCTCTCAATCTCTCTCTCTCTATGTCTCTGGACATGTATTTCACTCTCTATCTCCCTATGTCTCCCCTCTGTCTCCTCTATCTCTCCCAATCTCTGTCAGTCCCCTCTCTCTATCTCTCTTTAAAACCTAAACCCTAAACCCTAAACCTGAGCAACCCTAAACCCTAAATAATTCCCCTAAACCCTAAACTTGAGCAATGCTAAACTCATAACCCTAAATAATGCCCCTAAACCTTGACCCCTAACCCCAAGCAACTCTCTCTCTCTCCTAGTTTTCTTGTTTTCATTTCCTTCATCGATAAGGGAGAGGGAGAGATATAAGGGAGAGATAGGGAGATACAGGAATGATAGGGGGAGAGATAAAAAGATAGAGAGATAGGGAGAGATAGCTAGGTAGAGAGAGATAGAGAGGAGATAGATAGGGAGAGATAGAGGAGACAAAGGGGAGAGACAGGGAGATAGAGAGTGAGTGAGATGTCTAGATAGGGAGATAGAGGAATGATAGGGGAGAGAGAGGCAAGAGATAGGGAGAGATAGATAGGTAAAGAGAGAGGAGATATACTGGGAGAGATGGAGGATACTGAGGAGAGATAGGGAGATAGAGAGTGAGTGAGATGTCTAGAGAGATACAGAGAGAGATTGAGAGGTAGAGGGATGATAGAGATAGGGAGATAAGGGAGAGATAGGGAGATAGAGGTTTAGGGTTGCTTAGGTTTAGGGTTTAGGGGTTACGAGTTAGGGGTTAGGGATTAGGGGCATTATTTAGGGTTGAGGGATTTAGAGAGAGAGAGACTTCTTTTGACATGCAACCGTAAACCCTGAATAATGCCCCTAAACCCTAAACATGAGAAACCAGAAACCTCTAAACCTTAAGTAATGACCCTAAACCCTAAACCCTAACCCCTAAACCCTAACCCCTAACCCATATCCCTATCTCTCCCTATGTATTTGGCCATGTCCCTTACTATCTATATCTCCCTATTGGTCCTCTCTCTCTAAACACTAAACCCTAAGCCTCTAAACCTTAACCCCTAAACCCTAAACCGTAAACCCTAAATAATGCCCCTAAACCTTAACCCCTAACCCCTAAACCCTAAACTTGAGAAACCCTAAACCCCTATCTCCCTATCTCTCCCTTATCTCCGTATCTCTATCATCCCTCTACCTCTCAATCCTTCTCCCTATCTCTCTGGACATCTCGTTCACTCTCTATCTCCCTATCTCTCCCCTCTATCTCCTCTATCTCTCCCTATCTATCTCCTCTCTCTCTCTCTCTCTCTCTATCTAGCTATCTCCAAATCTGAGTAACCCTAAACTCCAATTCCCCAAAACCCTAAACCCTATATCTAAGAAACACTAAACCTCTATCTCCCTATCTCTCCCCTGTCTCCCTATCTCTATCATCCCTCTACCTCTCAATCTCTCTCCCTATGTCCCTGGCCATGTGCTTCACTCTCTATCTCCCTATCTCTCTCCTCAGTCTCCTCTACATCTCCCTATCATTCCTCTCTCTCTATAAACCCTAAACCTTAAACCTCTAAACTTAAACCCCTAACCCCTAAACAATAAACCCTAAACCCTAAATAATGCCCCTAAACCCTAACCCCTAACCCCTAAACCCAAAGCCCTAAAGCCCTAAACCCCAAACCCCTAAACCCAAGTAACCCTAAACCTCTATCTCCCTATTACCTTTGCCCCTCTACCTCTCAATCTCTCTCACTATGTCTCTGGCCATGTTCCTCACTCTCTATCTCCCTATCTCTCCCCTCGGTCTCCTCTATATCTCCCTATTGGTCCTCTATCTCTCTCTAAACCCTAAAACCTAAACCTCTAAACCTTAACCCCTAACCCCAAAACCCAAAACCCTAAATAATACCCCTAAACCCAAGCAACCCTAAACCTCTATCTCCCTATCTGTATCATCCCTCTACCTCTCTCTCTCTATGTCTCTGGACATGTCTCTCACTCTCTATCTCCCTATCTCTCCCCTCCGTCTCCTCTATCTCTCCCAATCTTGATCAATCCCATCTCTCTATCTCTCTTTAAACCCTAAACCCCTAAACCCTAAACTTGAGCAAGGATAAACTCATAAACCCTAAACAATTCCCCTAAACCCTAACCCCAAGCAACCCTCTCTCTCTCTCTCAAAACCCCAAAACCCTAAATAATGCCCCTAAACCCTAAACCCGAGCAACTCTAAACCTCTATCTCCCTATCTCTCCCTTATCTCCCTATCTCTATTGTCCATCTACCTCTCAATCCTTCTCCCTATCTCTCTGGACATCTCACTCACTCTCTATCTCCCTATCTCTACCCTTTGTCTCCTCTATCTCTCCATATCTGTCTCCTCTATCTCTCTCTATCTAGCTATCTCTCTATTTCTTGCCTCTCTTTCCTCTATCATTCCTCTATCTCTCCCCTCTATCTCTCCCTCTCCCTTATTGATGAAGGAAATGAAAAAAAGAAAACTAGGACTCTCTTTCTATCTCTCTTTCTCTCTCCTAGGGAAATTGGAAAGGAAAACGAAAACTAAGAAAGCTAGTCCAAAATGATTTAACTAGGAGATAGATAGGTCAGAGAGAGAGAGAGAGCAAAACAAATATCCCAAAAAGTAGAAGTGCAGAGTCAAGGTGTACTTTTGCCAACTTAATTTTATCTTAACATTCCTAAAGTCTTACATGATTAAAAGTAATGTTAATCTATTTGGTGGAAAAGTGGAACCTTTGCAAAGTTGTAGATGGAAAACATGACTCCACTTCCCTAAATCTCGTAAGTATATAAATGAAGGTTTTGAAAATAATTATGCATCATCAATGCAAAATCCTAATGCACTCATCCATAAACTTGTAATGAAAACAAGAAAACTAGGACTCTCTTTCTATCTCTCTCTCTCTCCTAGGGAAATTGGAAAGGAAAAGGAAAACTAGGAAAGCTAGGAAAATGATTTAACTAGGAGGTAGATAGGTCAGAGTGCATGAGAGAGAGAGAGAGAGAGAGAGAGAGAGAGAGAGAGAGAGAGAGAGAGAGAGAGCAAAACAAATATCCCAAAAAGTAGAAGTGTAGAGTCAAGGTGCACTTTTGCCAACTTAATTTTATCTTAACATTCCCAAAGTCTTGCATGATTAGAAGTAATGTTAATCTATTTGGTGGAAAAGTGGAACCTTTGCAAAGTTGTAGATGGAAAACATGACTCCACTTCCCAAAATCTTGTAGGTTTTGAAAATAATTATACATCAGCAATGCAAAATCCTAATGCACTCATCCACAAACTTGTAAATTGCAGTGAAGTCAACATCCCCATGCCTCATAATGTTCCACAATGTTCATTTACCAAAAGACCAACTATTATGTGTAGACTTTTCTTATGCTTACATACATTTCAAAAAGAACTTACAAAGTGCCAACATTACAATGCATAGCATAATGATTTTTTTTGAAAAAGTTTAAAAAACCTTCAAACAAATGTAGTCGACTTGTTTATAGCCAAACTCCATGATCTTTTCTAATATATTATTTACTTACACCAAAGGAATGGTAAATGAGCATCCATCAAAAGAATAATGATAGGGGGATTCTTATCAAATATTATATTTGGTAACTTTCTAGTAAATATTTAGAAAAGCTATGGAAACATAGACAAGGCATTGCTAACTATTTGATAGAATACCACAAAAAAATGTGAGTTCATAGACTCCCATGATTATAGGAAATGCAAAAAATGGATCTAAAAATGGACATTGCAATGTTGTTATCAATGCTCTTTACAAAACTTAGAAAATAGACAAGCCTTTTCGATCATAGATAAAATTAGATGCAATGGTCATAAGAATATGGTAGGATATCGATAGACCACCTTTTTAGCATTTTACACAAAGATAAAGATGAATTCTTATGAACATTGCGGGATATCGATAGACCACCTTTTGAGAGAGAGAGGGAGAGAGAGCAAAATGGATATCCGTTTTGGGCAACCTAAAACGGATATCCGTTTTGTAAAACATAAAAAAAAATGGTATTTTACCAAAGCAAAAGGGATATCCGTTTTGCTTCGCTTTTGCCTTGTATGTAGGCTTGGGACTGTCATAGTTGACTTTCCCTCAATTCTAACATTTTTACAGGTTTCACTCTCTTCTTCGAACTTCACCCTTCTTGCTGACGACTTTTTTTAAAAGCAAAATTGATAAAACAAAAAAGGGTTTATAGAAGAAATTGTCAACTTTCTAAAAATATAAGATTTGTTTGTTATCATTTTATTAAATAATTATTAATAATTTTCTATATAGGGCGTGTCTGAAATCCTGATAGACACACTAATTAAAAAACATCCATAACTTTCAAACCGTTTCACCTTTTTGAGATCCGAAAGTTGTGTCACACTCTATGCCTTTCTGGCTATAGGTTAAAAAAAATTAAATTTCAATTTTTTTTGATCGAGTTAGGTTGGCTGGAAAATAACTTTTTAGTTTTAAAAAAAAGTCACAGTAAAAAAATCATAACTAATAATTTTATTGGAAAAAAATTTCAAAAAAATATATGTCACATCCGGGCATGAGTCCTCTACTTATCTTGAAAGTTTCAAATTTTTTTTTTTGCTCATAGTTAGGTTGGCTGGAATGACACTCACTTTTTATTTTTTTCTAAAAAATTTAATATCTGTTCATTGAAATATTCATTTTTCACTAAGTAAATTTAGTTTTTAAAAAAATCTAGTAGCCTTTAAACTAGATTCAATTCTCTACAAATTTCGTTCGTACATCTTTTTTAAATTGTGTAGATAATCTATTCAAATTTTCACATGAGCTTGATTAAGTCTGATTTTTTGTATTTTCATTGCCACTTAGAGGTATAGTTTGGCCCATCATGATCCTGTACATACCCAAAAACTATTGAAAACAAGGCAGATAACTGAGAGGGGGGGGGGGTGAATCAATTATTTCAAAATTTCCGTAATTTTCTTTTCTTTCGTTATCTCAATATTCAGTGTTACATCAAAACATGAAAGCATATGTAATCATAAGAACAAAAATAAAATCAACACACATAACACAAAGATTTTTACATGGAAACCATGTTAAGGGAAAAACCACAGGGTGACTAACCCAAGATTGTATTCTCTGTTAAAAGAATAAAGGAGTATAAAATGACACTTGCCAATTAGGGCTCACTGCTCGAGCACATTGCTCATAAGAGGCACACTACCTACAAGAGATTCACTGTTTATAGAACTTACAGAAGATAATCAAGTGTTTGAATTGATAAGAAGCATCTACAAATGCAAGAATTCAGTTCCGGTTAGGCACAATATACTAATCTGACGCACTTCATTCTTCCTTTGTTTAATGTTGTTATTCAGTCACATACCAGATTTGAATTGCTGTTCTCACACTTATCCCTGCTTTTCTTTGCACCTTATTTCTTCACATCTTCAACACACACACTTACATGCTAGAATCCATCTGGTATATATATCTGCATCAAGGATTTTCATCAACTTTCTAGTTAGCAACAAGAACACTCAAGATATTTGCAAGTTATTGATCTGTTGGCTAAATCTATGTTTGATTTGTGATGCGTATCAAAAGCTTAAGCATAGAAGTCATTAATCATGTCGGCCAACAATGTATAATCCCACAAATTGCTTGATCAACACCTTTTACTCATCCGGATTGAAATCTAATACTCTGTCGTTTAGTTCTTCCTCTGTCTGCTCTGCCTGACTGGAACCCAACACTCAGATGGTCATATCTTTTTCATGTTTTATCATCAGAGGCTAAATCTCTGGAGTACAATAGTAATGATACCCCTCTTGACTTGTCCAAGTCTACAACTTATTGAGTTACACCATTTGAGAGATCTGGACCTGACTGTCGGACCTTGTTACATACTCTGTTCTTGTTCACTGGACCAAAATAATTTTCAATCTGACTTCTGGTATAGGCATACTATGTACTGCGGATATGTGGGATAGACTTTGTTGCCATCAATGACAACACATATGAAGCCACACAGTGTCTCTTGTCAACAATCTCCCCCTTTGGCATTGATGGCAACACTTAGTGAAAAATGGCTAAGTGTCGCAGTAACTCCCCCTTGGCTGATGCTCTATCTTTTGCACTATTTTACTGTAGCTCCCCCTTAGCTAGATTCCACTTTTTTCACTACTCTTCACTCCCCCTTTGAGATCAATGGCAAAGGGTGGAATCTGCATATCAAATTCTTGCAAAAATTATTCTATACATGGCTGCATATGTACATACAAATCATAAGATAAACTTACATATACTTGAGTATGTTTGCAAAAGTAGTCTTCAGTTGTACAAACTCTGTGGCCCAACTCCTCTTCATCCTATCCAAAATGGAGATGTGACCACTCAACAAAAATGCATATGCTTCTACCCTTCTTAAATCTACTGGATCACTGGTCCGGGCTGTGGTCTAAACATCTGTCAAGGCCTCATGCATTGCCTCTATCTTAGGGATAATTATCCCTTTGAGTTTACCCATTCTGTTCATTATGTTCTTTTCTTTATCCAGCTTCTTTATTTCATTTATGATAACAATAGCCTGACATTCTTGATTCATTAGAGAGGAAGAAAGGGGGTCAAAATTTTGAACTATACTTGACAGTTTTTCTTGTTCTTTAACTTTCTCCTCAATGTCTTTTGTCACTCTAGGCCAGGTCAGACAAAATTTGAATAAGTCCCCACCATCTTTGAGAGAATTTTCAAGGCTCTTTATTCCAATGTTTAGGGTCCTCCTATCATTAGCAATACGCCCATGCACCTCAGTGAATCTTTTCCCCAAAAACTCTTTTCAGACCTTTATTTCTGCTGATTTCTCTAAAGATTCAAAGTGTCAACAAAATTGACTAAGTTTTTTAGATTACCAGATGGCGAGGCTGAAGGATCCTTTTGATAGGTTGGCATAATCTTTTCTAGTATCCTAGATGCACTCTCTGGTGCAGGAGCACCTACCTGACAGCTGGCCTTCATGAGGCAGTTAGTTGTTTTAGGTCTTGATTATGTTTCCAAGAAGGTCTGTTAAGACCAAATGCATGTAATAAGGTCACGCTGATCATGATAAGATCATGCTGACCATGCTTTTGCTATTTTTAGTTAGTTGGTTATAACAGCTGTCATGCGGTAGGGTCTGGTTGGATCTCCCAGCCGCCTGGAGAGTTCCCAGCCGCTTGGAGTCGGGTCAGTAGTACTCGTAGGATAATCTATTTAAACATGAGGATCGGTCGATATTGGATACAGATAGATGAATCGATCGAGCTAAGTTGTAGAGAGTGAGACAGCGAGAGAAATTGATCATTGTATTTGCATCTTTTGAAATCAAATAAAGTGTTCCTGTTTGTGTTCATCCTCTGTTGAATTCCATTGCTTGATCGATTTGCTGGTTTGGTGACTGTATGGATTCACTGATCCATTCCACCGGTTGATTCGTCTGATCGGTGGAATGGTTATGTACAGTAGGTTAGTAGTTAGTTTGTTTATTCGCATGCAGGTGTGCAGGATCGCGGTTGAAAGATGTTGAAGACCCTAGCATGGGCATGTGCTAGGTCGAGTTGATAAGTTCGAGTTGAAAGATCACCCTGAGAGTGGATCGAGTCGTCCCTGGAGGATCGGCGAAGTGAAATTTCGCTAAGTGAAGAAGTTCGTCAAAACGGCATCATCAGGATATCTTGGTGAATATCCTGCAGTCAGTTTGGGTATCGTCATCCGGATAAGTGAAGATGAGCATGATGCTTTCGAGTGCATGAAGTGCAAGTGCGTCGGGGTGATCATCATCAGGAGGGCCGAGGAGGAGCGTATCGGCATCAGGTTAAAGATCGGGTTGATCAAGTTGATCGCGGGCCGAAAAAAAAAACTAAGTTTAGCCAACAGCAGGATATGACGTCATCATCATCATGATATACGTCATCAGGACATTTCGGAGCGGCAGGATATTGAGAAACTGCGGGTGACGTCATCATCATCAGGATCTACGTCATCAGGATATCGAGTGACGCAAGCATCGAGGCTAAGGTGCGAGGAGTTAAGGTTTGTCATCATCAGGATAAATGGAAGGAACCGGATGTTCGTTATCCTGTTGAATATCATGATGTTGAATATCATGATGCTGAAGGAAGAGAAGACGGAATTTGTCGCTGAAGTGAACAGTGGACGTCAGGAGGATGTTCGCGCTGGTCGAACATGATGATGCTGCCGAACATGATGATAATCGAGTAAGGTGATGCTATTGACAGGCGAAAGTGCGAAGGCTTGTCTGCAGGAGGATATCAGTCGGCAGGTGAAATATGATGATGATGCTGACAGTGAAATCAAATATGATGATGATGAGGATGAATATGATGATGATGATGGGCTGCAGACGTCCATGCTGTATGCGAAGGTTATAGTGTGGATGCCTCTGCATCATAGTGGTATCAGAGCTCAGCAAAAGGTCTGGGCTGTTGTGTGTTGATTCTGTCACCGAAAGGGCAGAGGTAGAGATAGAGTCGATTGTGTTGTGTGTTGATTGAGAGGTTGACAAAATGCCTCCGAAAGGTAGTGGTACTGCAAGGGAATTGCAGGAACTGAAGGAGAAACATGCTAGAGAGATGAGGAAGATGAAGGAGCTTGCTGAAGCACTTCAAGCCAGGCTGACAGCCCTGGAAAAGAACAAAAAGAGGGAAGTGGAAGACAGTGAGTCTGAAGAAGATGACGATACTGTTGAAGAGTATGAAGAGGTAGCTGAAGATCTGGATGCTGAAGACCAGAGATTGGCAAAACTGTTAAAGGCAGTGCAGAGTGATAAACCTAAGGTAAAGGTTGATGTTTCCAAGTATATTGGAAGTTTGAATGAAGATGAGTTGTTGGATTGGATTGCTGCACTTGATAATCACTTTGAATGTGAAGATGTTGCTGAGGATCAGAAGGTAAAGATTGCAAAGACCAAGTTAGGAGGTCATGCTTTGGTATGGTGGGATTATGTACAATCTGAGAGAAGGAAACAGGGAAAGTCAAAGATCACTTCATGGGATAAGATGGTAGCAAGGATAAAAGGTAAATTCTTGCCAAGGGATTATGAAATCCAGATGTTTAAGAAGCTGCAATTTTTAAAGCAGAAGGAAAGGGATGTGAAGACATATACTGAAGAGTTTTATAAGTTGAGTATGAGATCTGGTCATCATGAGAATGAGGTAGAAAAGGTGGCTAGGTATTTGGCTGGTTTGAGGTTTAACATACAGGATGAGTTAGTGTTAGCTAACCCTAAGAATGTGGAGGATTGTTACCAAATGGCAATCAGGATTGAAGAAAAGATGAATCGAGGACATGATAAGTCCATGAGAGGAAGAGGAAACAATAGGGGAAGGGGAGCAGCCCCTACACAAAAGCAAACCAATGAGGGTCAAGAAGACACTGGTAAAGGACAGGGACAGTCTGATTTCAGGGGTGGATGGAAAGGTAATAGAGGAAGATTTGGAGGTGGTAGAGGTTCTACTACATTTTCAGGAAAATGTTACACCTGTGGTGAGTTTGGTCATCCATCTTTCAAATGTCCAGAAAACAAAGGTTCATCATCCAGAAATGATAGAACTAGTGACAAGAGAGTACAACTTGTGCAAGAAGAGAAAGTAGAAGAAAGTGCGCAGAGTTCAAACAGAGAGCCTGATAATTATGGATATCCAGAGAGTGGAGAATCATTGATGTTAAGGAGAATTAGTTTGCAGGCATCAAAGGATATGATGCAAAGAAGAGTTCTTTTCAAGACCACATGCAAGAGCAAAGGTAAAGTATGCAAGGTTGTCATTGATACTGGTTCAACAGACAACATGGTATCCCAGGAAATGGTGGATAAACTGAGTTTGGAAAGGATTCCACACCCACACCCTTACAAGGCATCTTGGGTGAGTGATAGTCATTCACTTTTTGTCTCTGAACAGGCATATGTGGATTTTCAGATTGGAGCATATCATGATAGAATTTTGTGTGATATTTTGCCTATGGAATGTTGTCACCTACTGTTGGGTAGACCATGGCAATTTGACAGAAGGGTACTGTATGATGGGTATTCTAATACCTACACCATCAAGAAAGATGGGAAGACTATTAAGTTGATGCCATTGCAGGCAGCTGCTGCAGCACAGGGGGCAGCCAAAATCATTTTAATGGGAAAGAAGGAGTATGTGCAGATGCCTAGAGGAGCAGGCATGAAGGCAGATAAGGATACTGCAGGAAAAGAAGTTGTTCAGGACAACAAGATGAAGAAAGTTTCAGTTGTGACTGACAGAGGTCAGCAACAGGTGCAGAGACAGGTTTGCACACAGCAATCAGTTCAGGGGAATGACAAGGATGTTGTCATAATTGGGACTATTGCTTGTCCTATAACAGTTGACAGGAAGCTAGAGTTGCACCTGTCAGAAGTTCAGGAGGCAGTTCAGACAGAGGTTCTGGTCAGACAACCTGGCAAACACAGGGTATATGAGAAAAAGGCCTACATTGACAGGCATGATGATTTACTTGCCAGAAAGCAAGTTACAGTACAGAAGTCTTGGAGCAGCCAAGAGCCAGCAGAAGACAAAGCTGGAACAGTTTAGCATATTGGAAAGGCAAAGTGTGAAGGTGGAGGACTTCCACCTACTAAACTCATGGGACATGAGTTCTTTTCTGTTGGGGAGTATGGTGCAGGAGCACCTACCTGACAGCTGGCCTTCATGAGGCAGTTAGTTGTTTTAGGTCTTGATTATGTTTCCAAGAAGGTCTGTTAAGACCAAATGCATGTAATAAGGTCACGCTGATCATGATAAGATCATGCTGACCATGCTTTTGCTATTTTTAGTTAGTTGGTTATAACAGCTGTCATGCGGGAGGGTCCGGTTGGATCTCCCAGCCGCCTGGAGAGTTCCCAGCCGCTTGGAGTCGGGTCAGTAGTACTCGTAGGATAATCTATTTAAACATGAGGATCGGTCGATATTGGATACAGATAGATGAATCGATCGAGCTAAGTTGTAGAGAGTGAGACAGCGAGAGAAATTGATCATTGTATTTGCATCTTTTGAAATCAAATAAAGTGTTCCTGTTTGTGTTCATCCTCTGTTGAATTCCATTGCTTGATCGATTTGCTGGTTTGGTGACTGTATGGATTCACTGATCCATTCCACCGGTTGATTCGTCTGATCGGTGGAATGGTTATGTACAGTAGGTTAGTAGTTAGTTTGTTTATTCGCATGCAGGTGTGCAGGATCGCGGTTGAAAGATGTTGAAGACCCTAGCATGGGCATGTGCTAGGTCGAGTTGATAAGTTTGAGTTGAAAGATCACCCTGAGAGTGGATCGAGTCGTCCCTGGAGGATCGGCGAAGTGAAATTTCGCTAAGTGAAGAAGTTCGTCAAAACGGCATCATCAGGATATCTTGGTGAATATCCTGCAGTCAGTTTGGGTATCGTCATCCGGATAAGTGAAGATGAGCATGATGCTTTCGAGTGCATGAAGTGCAAGTGCGTCGGGGTGATCATCATCAGGAGGGCCGAGGAGGAGCGTATCGGCATCAGGTTAAAGATCGGGTTGATCAAGTTGATCGCGGGCCGAAAAAAAAAACTAAGTTTAGCCAACAGCAGGATATGACGTCATCATCATCATGATATACGTCATCAGGACATTTCGGAGCGGCAGGATATTGAGAAGCTGCGGGTGACGTCATCGTCATCAGGATCTACGTCATCAGGATATCGGGTGACGCAAGCATCGAGGCTAAGGTGCGAGGAGTTAAGGTTTGTCATCATCAGGATAAATGGAAGGAACCGGATGTTCGTTATCCTATTGAATATCATGATGTTGAATATCATGATGCTGAAGGAAGAGAAGACGGAAGTTGTCGCTGAAGTGAACAGTGGACGTCAGGAGGATGTTCGCGCTGGTCGAACATGATGATGCTGCCGAACATGATGATAATCGAGTAAGGTGATGCTGTTGACAGGCGAAAGTGCGAAGGCTTGTCTGTAGGAGGATATCGGTCGGCAGGTGAAATATGATGATGATGCTGACAGTGAAATCAAATATGATGATGATGAGGATGAATATGATGATGATGATGGGCTGCAGACGTCCATGCTGTATGCGAAGGTTATAGTGTGGATGCCTCTGCATCACTCTCCAAGAGCTCACAATCCTCCATATGTGATTCCAAAAGTTTCTCTTTAGCCTTGGCTTGGGAAAATGATGCTATCTTCATCATCTGTACTGGAGAGAGACTGTTTAGATTTAAGGGCCCTTGAAACAACTCTGGTTCATCTAACTCCACCACTTCTTTGTTCATAAAATTATGTACTGTCTCTGCAGTGTCTCTTGGAGATTCAGACTTCTTCCCTTTAGAAATATCAGGATTGCCCAATTTGGATGTGTCATCACAAACCTTTTCTACATGTTCTTTTTCTTTAGCTTTATCCTCTTTTTCTTGCATCTCCTTCTCTTCTCTTTTTCTTTCCCCCTTAGCTTCAGTGTCTGAAATGTTTGTCTTGGTAGCTATGGGAGCCGGAGGAGTGATATTGCTAGTGTTTGTTTCTCTGTAAACTTCCTCTAACGGAATAGAGGAATCTAAGTCCTCAAACTTCTCTTCATCTATTTTCTTTAATCCTTCGACATCCTTGTTAGAAAATTCTTCATTGATTACATTTAATCCTTCAACATCCATGGTAGAAGGTTCTTCATTTGTTTCCTCTACAATAGAAAGATTGAATCTCTTCAAGGCATTCCAGAGGATATCTTTCGTTTCACTTGCTACTTGGTCTATTTCTCCAAGCATGAGTTTATTCATTCTCGCCTTACTTCAGAACTCATCCTTACAATCCTTAAAAATCATGTCCATTTGTTTTGGAGTGATAGAAGGGTAAAGATGTATCATTATTTGCTCCTGGATTTCTTAGTCTTTAACCTTTGCATTCTCTTTTTTCAGCTCAAGTACCTTTTCTAGGCTCTTAGGAACCAATGATATGATTTCAATGAAAGTTTTATTATAAATGTTCAAGTACTTGATGGTAGCCTCTTCCAGAATTCTCTTGTCAGCATCACTGTATTCATCATAGAACTCAGTCACCCGCTGCAGGTTCCCATCCACAGTAACTGCCTTGATGATGCTATCAATGGAAAGAGTGGGCTTTTCAACAAATTCCTCTGCCTTCTCTTCCTAATTAGCAGAGAACTTTCTGGATGTTCTCTTCTTCTTCATTTTCTTGATTTCTTCATCTGATTCTATTTCTTCATCATCCTTATGGCTTGTATATGTCCTTGTGGCTTTGGTCTTCACCCTCTTTTCTCCTTTTCCAGATGTCTTGACTTCCGGTTTGGTAGACTTTGAGCTTTTGGAAGTGACAGGAGCAGAGCCTTTGGAGGATCTAGTCCGAGAGGAGGTTTATACAGGAGCACTTTCTTTCTTTTCTTCTTGTTTTTCTTTCTTTGCCCTCTCTATTTTCTCTTTGTTAACATCTACAGCCTCTTTTGATATGCCAAATCTTTTAGCAATTTCTTCAACCTCCTTTCTTACTTTCCTCTTCATCTCTAGCTGTATTAACTCAACATGTATTTTTATACTTAGCTCTTCAAAGGTGCCAAACCTTTCTGCTTCAGTATCTTTAGGTTGGCTCAGCAAGTGTTGGACATGTAATTCCAAAATTTTTTCATCGACCTTATATCACATAGGCATTATCCATACAGTTCTTGGCTCAATTGCCTCCATTAGGCATTGATTAGTGTCAACCATGAAATAGACTGTATCTTTGTATTTGTCAACTATTGTTTGTGGTATTCTTTCTCTGGCTTGCATTATGCTTTGGAAATTCTTAAAGTAACCCCAGAGGGCTATGTTTTTGGCTTGAGCATCACCAAGTCCATACATGTAATCTCTGATCTGAATTGCAACGGGTTTATCATTTTGCCAAACCCAACCATTTGATCTAGGTAGCTCATTCATATAATAGAAGAACATACACAATATTAGACTACCA
This sequence comes from Cunninghamia lanceolata, assembly GCA_027924645.1. Taxonomy (NCBI): domain Eukaryota; kingdom Viridiplantae; phylum Streptophyta; class Pinopsida; order Cupressales; family Cupressaceae; genus Cunninghamia; species Cunninghamia lanceolata. The sequence continues at coordinate 161,460 of BSBN01000983.1, read as the reverse complement.
TATTTAAAGGAATTTTTCTTATCCTTTTTGATCTTCTACAAGTTCTCCAATAGTTGATTTAGAAGAAGCTCACACAGATCATAATCTGCATCTTCCCTCAACATCTGATATGCAGCATAGATTGTTGTACTAGACATAGAATTCTCCCTGCTTGAATGGTAGATTTTGTAACCGATTATCATTGAAGCAAACTTGACATTCAGATCTATGATGTCATCTATAGTCATTGCTCTTTTGTCAAATTTTGATCCGGTGGCTTAGGTTACTGTTTGGTTCTTCACAGATTTGAGTGCGGGTAACCCACCTGATGAATGTAGTCCGGTCACTACCCTGATGGCATCTTTAGTTATCTTGAATGGCCTCATTAGCCACATAAAATTATCATGCATCCTACTTAGAACATACCAGACCCAATCGTCTTCTGTAAAACACGAAAAATGTATGCAATGTTTGAAGTGTTTGTCCCAGAGGGCCTTGAATTCAGGTTTGAGTTCAAAATTCTCATTTATTAGCTGTTTGTGATAAATATCCATCAATTTTGAGTCTCCAAATTATTCAATGTTTGCATGGATATAAACCCTAACATCTTCTACATGCAAGACTCCATGCGGAATGCTAGAAAATGCACCCAAGGGATCAACTTCTAGAAATTTGTAAGGGTGTTTCTTGAATTTAGGTCTCGGCCTATTAGAAATATTGACAACCATTGGAGTAGCCATTTTGCAAGAGATCTGGAGACAGTTTTCAGAAGGGAAGTACCTTTTCATGTTTTAGGGTTTGAAGCAGATGTTGGAGTGATTTTCTTGTAAGAATTTGATCTTCAGCTTGAACGCAAGTGAACAGTAGAATATCTTCTCAAAGCTCTTCTCTCTTCTTTGTTTTGAATGCAAAGTGTGATAAATGGTGAGTGAAGACCCTTTTATCCTTTCGCTAAACCTTATTTATCTTTTGTAATAAATGCACAACTTAAGTCATCTGGATAGCTTGTATTTGAGAGATTTTCTTGAATCACTGCGCGGATCTTAAAATTATTGCCTATGAGAGTTGACAACATATCTTCACCCTTTTCAAACATCTCATAGGTCCGCAGATTAAATTATTTCAATTTTGGATCATACCAGATCTATTTGTGAAATTCTGCTTTACTGGATAGCTGTCGATAGAGGTCTCCTCATAACTTGCTCAAATCTGCATGCGGATTTGCCAAATTTTGACTGGATGACTTTCAAGTGAATCTCCTCAAACCCTTTAAACTGCAACCTCTTATTCTGACTCAATGTGCCGAATTTAGGCACTTACTAGCTAGCTGGGGGAAAAGGATCTTCTCTGTAGCTCCCCCTGAGCCAGAGATTACCTTTTAGTTTCTAGAAGGAATATCAGCACCGGAGTCCGGTGTGGATCCATCCCCAATATTCATTGTACTCCTTTTTACCCAAATCTTGCTCATTTCTTTTTGAACTTCATCCGCATTTATTTTACCTTTGCCTTTATCTTGTTTCTGATCATGTTCCACCAGACCTTTTCTATCCTAAATTTTGCTTCTGCAGAATTTGGCAATATGACCGGATCTATTGCAATTATAACACACAACATTTCTTTGCTTATTTGAATGATATCCTCTTGATCTACACTCATTAGCCATATGTCCAATTCTATTGCATACAAAGCATTTACCATTGAAAGAATTGTTCATTTGCATATTTCTGCATTCATGAGATTTGTGACCATACCTTTTGCAACTGAAGCATTGACCAGAGAAGGATGGATTGAATTGATTCATTCTGTTTCTACATTGGATTGCTTTATGATCAAACTTGTTGCAATTGAAGCAGTATCCATTGAAGGATGGATATCTTTGAGCATTTGGTTGCCTTACCAGAGGTCTTCTAGGCCTATTTCTTTGATTTCTTGATCCAAAGTTCTTCTAACCGGATCCAAAGTTTTCACCTTTCTCATATCGTAAGCCACGCTTATCATCTACCCTCTTTTAGCTTTCAAGAACTTCAAGTTGGGCTAAGCTTATTCTGAATTTTTCTTTGTATTCATTTGCAGTTTGAAGATCTTGTTTAAGAGTGTCTATCTGATTCTCAAGTTGTTCTTCATTGTCTCTAGTTGCTTCAAGATCAGATTCAAGATGCCTGATTATTCTGTCCATTTTGTGGCAGTCCTCTATTTTCTCCTTGAGGAATTGTTTTAGATTATCTTCAATTTCTTGGGTGAATCTCATAACCCCTGATTCCATTTCATGCCTTACCATAATGACTTCTTTTGACAGCTTCTCACATAGCTTATTTTTCTCATTCATATCTTCATTAGTATCATTGACTTCACTATGATTGGCTAATTTTTGAAGTAGTTCCTTTCTCTTTTTCATAGATACTAATTTTTTTTTTAGCTCATTTATGAAATCATCTTGTTTGATTCTTTCTCTCAAATTATTGTCTTCAGAGTGGGATTGTTCAAGATCATCTAAGGTACACTGAAGTTGTTCCTTCATACCATATGCATCCATTGAGATTCCCAGATCTTCCTCAAGCTGTTAGGCTTTGTTCAGAGGAACCTTGCTCTGATACCAATTGTTGAAAACAAGACAGATAACTGAGGGGCGGGGGGGTGAATCAGTTATCTCAAAATTTCCTTAATTTTCTTTTCTATCATTATCTCAATATTCAGTGTTACATCAAAACATGAAAGCATATGTAATCATAAGAACATAAATAAAATCAACACACATAACACCAAGATTTTTACATGGAAACCCTGTTAAGGGAAAAACCATAGGGTGACTAACCCAAGATTGTATTCTCTGCTAAAAGAATAAAGGAGTACAAAATGGCACTTTCCAATTAGGGCTCACTGCCCGAGCACACTTCTCACAAGAGGTACACTGCCTACAAGAGACTCACTGTCTACAGAATTTATAGAAGATAATCAAGTGTTTGAACTGATGAGAAGCATCTACAAATACAAGAGTTCAGTTTCGGTTAGGCACAATATACTGATCTGACACACTTCATTCTTCCTCTGTTCAATGTTGTTATTCAGTCACATACCGGACTTGAACTGCTGTTCTCACACTTATCCCTACTTTTCTTCGCACCTTATTTCTTCACATCTTCAACACACACACTTACATGCTGGAATTCATCTGGTATATATATCCGCATCAAGGATTTTCATCAACTTTCTAGTCGGCAACAAGAACACTCAAGATATTTGTAAGTTATTGATCTGTTGGTTGAATCCATGCTTGATTTGTGATGTGTATCAAAAGATTAAGCATAGAAGTCATTAATCATGTTGGCGAACAATGTATAATCCCACAAATTGCTTGATCAACACCTTTTACTCATCTGGATTGAAGTCTGATACTCTGTCAGTCAGTTCTTCCTCTATCTGCTCTGCCTGACTAGAACCCAACACTCAAATGCTCATTTCTTTTTTCATGCTTTATCACCAGAGGCTAAATCTCTGGAGTATAATAGTAATGATACCCCTCTTGACTTGTCCAAGTCTACAACTTATTGAGTTACACCATCTGAGAGATCCGGACCTGATTGTCGAACCTTGTTACATACTCTATTCTTGTTCACTGGACCAAAATAATCTTCAATTTGACTTTCGGTATAGGCATACTATGTACTATAGATGTGTGGGATAGACTTTGTTTCCATCAATGACAACACTTATGAAGCCACACAGTGTCTCTTGCCAACAAAAACTTGTTGTGGTTCCTCTCCTTGACTTGTAAATTGACCTAATGCTTCCCTAGTTGGAAGGACTTGTGCCATAGACATTACACCTAAACCAACCACTGCCCCTATCTCTACAACATTATGAGTAATCTTTACTCTGTGGTAGGCTTCATTAACCATGCCTATTACTTGCTTTGTAGTTGCAATGTTGATAAATCCCCTCATTTTAACTATGCTAGCATCATTTTTGTTTTTCTTATATACCCTTGTTCTAGAGGAGGTTGGTTCTCTAGTTTCAGTCCTTTTATTCCTCTTACCTTTACTTTTAGTCTTACCCAACTAGACAATTCATGCATCTAGCCAAGAATTGCTAAAGTCCAAAACTTCTTTACTTATAGATTCAATGGAGAGATATTCCTTCAAAGACCAATTTAGATCAGGAAAAGCATCATTGTCAACTTTCTTTAGGTCATAAGTTGGATTCAAAGTATGATCATCATCAGATAATTCCTTAGGAACATCTTCCTTGATCTTGAAGGCTTTTAGCTAGTAATTTGTCAATCTACAATAACATATTTAACAATTCTTTTCCCAAGTTCATTTGTCTTGATGGCAGAAAGGGTTCTTGATTTCGTTGGGGTTCTCCCTTTTCCAGTTGGATTGCCATGTTTTGTAGACTTAGTGGCTTTACCACTACTTTTCATCTTTTATCTAAGTTTATTTTCAGCCATGTTGGAATAGCAGGGTTTTCTAGCAGAGTTTGATTTTCTCCCTGTTTAGATTCTTTCTCTTCATGATGCTTTTCCTTATCAGAGACTTCTTTGTCCAAGGTTTCCTCTTCTAAATTTTCTTCCTTCTGTTGAGGAATTTCTTTGATAACCTCTTATTCTTGTTGCACCTCTTCAGATGTAGAGATATTAAACAAAGGAGTATCAATGAATCCTGTCTCCTTTTTGATAATGTATATCAATTCTTATTGTTCTTTATAAGTTAGGACTTCCTCTTCCCTGTCTTCTTCATCTACATGCTCTTCTTTATGTGGCTACTCCATAGAGATACCCTTTGATGGGCTAAAATGGTGTTTTCCTTGTTCCATTTCTTCATGTACATCCTCTTATTGATGCACATCCTCTATAATAATTTCTTCTTGGATATGTTGAACTCTGTTCTGGAGGCATCTTGTTGAGGAGCTTCTTTATCCACTTCCATTTGATCAACATCTTCCTCAACAATTATTTCTTCTTGTTGTTCCTCTTGAGGAGTGGAAGCTTCTTCATTAACTTCTTCTTGTTCAACTTTCTCTTCAAGAGTGAGACTTTCACGTTGTGGCCCTTGGAAACCTTATAGATTTGCTTGAGGATTACCTTCCTCTCCTTGCTCTAGGGTCTCTTTCTTTTTATGTTGCTCAAGTGGAGGTGTGATATCCTTTTCAAGATAATCTTGAGGAATGTCAATAATAGGTTCCTTGTGTGGAGGATGCATGATATGAACCTCCTCATCTATTTCTTTTTCTACCCTTTCACCTTGTTATGCCTCTATTGTTTGTGTAGGAGGAGGAGGTGCAACTACATGTGTTGCTAGCCAAGTTGCCCTTTTTTAGGCTCTTAAGAAACTTGTTGTTGTGGTTCCTCTCCTTTGTCTGGCAACTTACCTAATACTTCCCTAATTGCAAGGACTTGTGCCATAGGCATTACACCTAAACTAGCCACTTCCCCTGCCTTTCAAACATTATGAGTAATCTTTTCTTTGCAGTAGGCTTCATTAACCATACCTATTACTTGCTCTGTAGTGGTAGTGTCAATAGATCCCCTCATTTAAACTATGCTAGGATCTTTCTTGTTTCTCTTATATACCCTTGTTCCAGAGGAGGCTAGTTCTCTGGTTGCAGGCCTTTTATCCCTCTTTCCTTTACCTTTAGTCTTACCCAACTGGACAATTCTTGCATCTAGCCAAGAATTTCTAAAGTCCAAAATTTCTTTGCTTATAGATTTAATGAAGATGTTTTCCTTCAAAGATCAGTTTAGATCAAGCAAAGGATCATTGTCAACTTTCATTAGGTCATAAGTTGGATTCAAAGTATGACCATCATCAGATAATTCCTCAAGAACATCTTCCCTGATCACGAAGGCTTTCAGTTGGTAAGCTATCAATCTATAATAACTTATTTTCCTAAATTCAAAATCATCCTTACAATTGGCCCAAAAGTCCTCCAAAGTTTCTTCATGGTTATCTACAATACCAAGTAACTTCTTTATTTTTCCATTTGGATCAAAATTTGGTCTAGGCTCATGAACTTTCAAGTTTAGAGTTTCTATCTCCTCAATGGTAGCCTTGGCAACATTGATGGAGGGACATGAGTATAATCCTAAATAAAAAGAAAACTGTACACCTCGCTTGTGCCTTCTTTGTAATTTTAGATGCACTTCTAGCATTTGTCTGGAGAATTCCAACAAAATCACATTATCACTACAATATCTTCGCAATTGGTATGGTGTCTTATTGAATTTTGATATCCTTATGTTGGTAGATTTCTGAAACTGTATAAACCATTATCCCCATCTCCTAATTAGGCCCATTGTTCGGGCTGACATCCTTGTTGAAAATAAGGAACACTGAGAGGGGGGGTGAATCAGTGTCCTGCAAAACTTATTATTTTGTTCCTTTGTCAAATTACCACATACATTCAAAAGAAACAAACATGAACTCAAGAACAACAACAACAAAATCATTACACATGAACACCAAGATTTTTACGTGGAAACCTGGTTAAGGGAAAAACCACAGTGGGGGTTAACCCACAAGATTTTATACTCTGTTAAAAGTATTACAAATGGGAAGGCACATGCCTTCAGGTGCACTGCCCATAGCTCACTTCTCAAAGGAGGATCACTACCTACAAGATCAATTATAAGAGTTCACTGAAATGTTTGAATTGAAGAAAATCATCTAACTATGCAAAATTACAGTTCTGATTAAGCACAGTACACTGACTTCACACACTTCATCTCTTTCTACTCTGCTTTACTGTTCTGTCATGATCCCAGGATCAGATCTCTACTTCGCACTTGATACTGCCACCCTTCACACCTCTCACATCATATTCGTACAACACATTCACAAAATACTTGCACCCATCGATTATATATATCCATAACATGGAATTACATCAACTGCAGTCAGCCTCAAGATAACTTAGAAATCTTTTCCAAGATCATTGTTCTGTCGGCTGAATCCATGCACAAACATCAACACAAACCAAAACATATGTTCTCAAGTCACCACACATGTTGGCCAATATCACTGGATCTCATACATTACTCAACCAATCACTTTTCTCAATCCGCACAGGGATCAAACACCAGGTCGACCTGTTCTTCACCAGACTGAACTGTCTAACCAAACCCTGATACTCAGATGCTTGTAACTTCCAATCCCTTCATCACTGGAGGCTAAAGCTTTGGATTTAGGTATCCCTGACATCCTTTAACATACCTTGAGATCTGTAGTATAATATGATTACCTGTGGAGAAATGCGGACTAAAAATCTGGACCTTGTCATATGCTCTGTTCCTGTCTATCCGGACTTAGACAAATCTGTAATCTGACTTCAGGTATGATCAAATGATACAATACGGATGTGTAAGATAGATTCAGTTGCCATCAATGACAACACCTAACATGCCTAGTAGTGTCTCTTGCCAACAATTTTTCCCTTTGGCATTGATGGCAACACTTAGTGAAAAATGACTAAGTGTTAGAACAACTCCCCCTTACTATGTACACTTGTGATTTCCAATGCTCCTCCTTAGCTAAATTCCTTATTTTTCACTGTTTTTTACTTCCCCTTTGATATGAATGGCAAAGGTTGAGGTCCAGATCCAAAAATTCACACAAAACTCTATACATACTTCGGCATATGTACAAGTAATCCTCATGTTTTATCTACATAAACTTAAACACATCACAAAAAATGTTCTTCAACTTTGCCAACTCACTGTCCCAACTTTTCTTCATGCCATCCAAAATTGAAAAATGACCACTGAATAAGAATGCCTGTGACTCTGCCTTTTGCAGATCAGTGGGATCACTTGTCAGAGTAGCAGCTTGAGCTTCTGTCAGTGCATTGAACATTGTTTCTACCTTAGGGAGAATCAGTCCCTGGAGTTCACACATCCTTGCCACAATGTTTTCTTTTTCCTTCACAAATTTCTTTATTTCATCAATCAAGTTAACTACTTGACATTCTTGACTTGCTGCAGATACTGTCAAAGGATTAAAGGATTGAAATACATTTGATAATTTTTGCTCAGACTCCTTTTGTGATAGGTAAAAAATTAGGTTTATAAGATCAATCATAGCCATGAAAACCTAACTCTACTATCATCAAAGAATCTAATCCAACTGAAATGAAAATCATGCAATTTAAGAACAATATCACCTAGATTGTATGATTCCTTGTATATGATGTGGATTACTTTTTCAACAATGAACAATTATGAAGATAAAAGCTACCATGATAGATGAATGATAATGCTAATATGATAGATGAATGCTAAAATGCTTAATATGCTCAAGATGATAATGTAGACACTATGAGAATGTTGGATAGCTGTAGTATGGAATGAGAGGGTGTTTATATAAAATTCAACCAAAATCAATCAATGGTGGAGATTTGGTGGCTATGTGAATAGTTAAGATTAAAGGATGATCATAGGTGAATGTGTAGATGACAAGTGGAGGGAAGATAAGGCTTATGTGTGGTCGTTTACATAAAAAGCACATGTGAAAGATATTAAATAAAAGATGTAGTACCATTTATTTTCTTAAATGAAAGAGACACACATGTGGGCTTATGAATCAATCAACAGTGGAGATTTGGTGGCTATGTGAATGGTTAGGATTAAAGGATGATCATAGGTGAATGTGTAGATGACAAGTGGAGGGAAGATAAGGCTTATGTGTGGTCGTTTACATAAAAGTACATGTGAAAGATATTAAATAAAAGATGTAGTACCATTTATTTTCTTAAATGAAAGAGACACACATGTGGGCTTATGAGATAAATGATAAGAGGAATTAATTAAATAAATAAAATTTATTTAATTAATTGAAAAGTGGGTTTATGAATGTAATTTTAATTAAATAAATAAGATTTATTTAATTAAAATAGATAGAAAGAAGATAATTAAATAATTAAAGATTATTTAATTATAACTTAGAGGAAATAGAAGAAATAGCTAATGAATTAATTAAATAAATATAAATTTATTTAATTAATAGAAGAAATAAGTGTAAGGACATTGCTTAAGTGTGTTAGACAAATACAGATGGTAGCTAATGCAATATTTGAATGCTAATGATAATGAGTCAATTTTGGGTGTCTACATTTTGCCCCTCTTTGATACAATGTTCGTTAGAGCGTTGTGTCAAAGAAGATAGGATGATTCGCTTGAGAAACAAGGTGATGCCCCAGTGTAACTGGCAGGTGATGCCCCCTCGAGAGGTAAGTTAGGCTAACCAGGAAGGGCTAGATTGGCTCGCGATAGGATGAAAGGCAAGAAACAACGCTGACACGAAGAAAATGGGGGTTGGGCGAGATGAATGGGATGATTCAGAAAAATGTGATAGGTAAAAAATTAGGTTAATAAGATTAAGCATAGCCATGAAAACCTAACCCTACCATCATCAAAGAATCTAATCCAAATGAAATGAAAAGCATGTAATTCAAGAACAATATCACCTAGATTGTATGATTCTTTGTATATGATGTGGATTGGTTCTTCAACAATGAACAATTATGAAGATAAAAACTGCCATGATGGATGGATTATAATGCTAATATGATAGATAAATGCTAAAATGCTCGATATGCTCAAGATGATAATGTAGATGCTATATGAGTGCTGGATAGGTGTAGTATGGAATGCAAGGGTGTTTATATAGAACTCAACCAAAATCAATCAACGGTGGAGATTTGGTGGCTATGTGAATGGCTAAAATTAAATGATGATCATAGGTGAATGTGTAGATGACAAGTGGAGGGAAGATAAGGCTTATGTGTGCCCGTGTACATAAAAAATACTATATATGAAAGATATTAAATAAAAGATGTAGTACCATTTATCTTTTTAAATGAAAGAGACACACATGTGGGCTTATGAGATAAATAATAAGAGGAATTAATTAATTGAAAAGTAGGTTTGTGAATGTAATTTTAATTAAATAAATAAGATTTATTTAATTAAAATAGATAGAAAGAAGATAATTAAATAATTAAAGATTGTTTAATTATAGCTAAGAGGAAATAGAAGAAATAGCTAATGAATGAATTAAATAAATATAAATTTATTTAATTAATAGAAGAAATGAGTGTTAGGGACATTGCTCAAGTATGTTAGACAGATACAGATTGTAGCTAATGCAATATTTGAATGCTAATGATAACGAGTCAATTTTGGGTGTCTACATTTTGCCCCTCTTTGATACAATGTTCGTTAGAGCGTTGTGTCAAAGAAGATACGATGATTCACTTGAGAAACAAGGTGATGCCCCAGTGTAACTGGCAGGTGATGCCCCTTGAGAGGTAAGCCAGGCTAACCAGGAAGGACTGGATTGGCTTGCGATGGGATGAAAGGCGAGAAACAAGGATGACACGAAGAAACCGGGGTTGGGTGGGGTGAATGGGATGGTATAGAAGAAAATAGGCTTTGGTAAAGTAGAATTAGGGTTTGGATAGGGGCTATAAGTAGGTCCTTCAAGGGCAAAGAGGCTCATTTGTGCTCATTTGTGTTTAGAAATCTAGAGAAATCCAGAGCTCCTTAGAGTTGTTGTGCGACAAGAGTTAGAGAGCTATCAGGATGGTGATTCCACGCAGAGATTATCGTGCCAAGCAAGTGAGAACACATGGACAACCAGAGGGAGTAGGCACACTAGTATGTATCAATTTTTTTGGTAAAAACGTGATTTTGATAGGCTAGAAGCATCATAAATGCACACACATCACCAGAAGCGACTAGGTTTTAGGATAGGCAGTTTAGGTCGCTTAGGAAGGAAAACAAGTAGCTTAGGGTAGTTGAGGTCACATACAAATAGATGGTAATGATATGATATGTGATGGACCTATGTATGCCTAACACACTTGTTTTGCAGGATAAGAGATGTGGAAGAAGACGATGGAGGGAGATGATTGGTCTTGGTTGAGGACTATATAGGCAAATAATGAGATGAATAGATGGTGTGATGGGTAACTTTAAAAGTAATTGCTCAAGAATGAAAAGAAATGCAATCCTTTGTTTGATATAGCATGTGGATGTTATACACTAGGGTATAGAAGACCAAGGTGTCGAGATATCCAATGCAAAACTAGCATACTACAATCTTGTCTGAACGTATGAGGTCAAGATGTTGAGCCAACATACACAAGATATGAATAGCAGCTAGTGTTTTGAGATGGACTTTGATGCTACAAGCAATGGTTTGAGCTTATCTCCACTACACAGAGTGACACTTTGCTGGTTATATGTATGGAGCTAGTCTTGACATAGAATAGTCTCATGTGCATAAGAGACTGTTTAGTTTCTTAGATGCTAGAGATATTTATATGTCATATGCTAATCCCAACACGTACAAGATACCAATATGCATAGGAAGAGAATAAGATCATCCTGCAGACACAGCATATGAAAGCAATATGACCATGCCCCATTCCTTACTTCATCACAACGTACCAAGATATGATAAATCAAGGCAGTCTTGATTAGGCATAGAAAAAGGACAAAGGATAAATCAAAAGATAAAAACAAAAGATACTGTCATCACGTTCTCTTGCCAAATTTAGGTGCTCTTAGATGGATTTAAGCTGGTGCCTTGTTGAGAGGAAAGTTACATCTTGTTGAAGGCTAAAAATGTTATTAAAAGGCTATAGCAAATGTTGGCTTAAGGCATGCGGACAAATAGCTTCTGGCTTACTCTGATTGGTTAAAGTGCTTGACCTTTGAGTATACACATAGTCTGCTTCCTGCTTGAGCTAATCAAAGAGAAGAAGATGGAAGATGAAAGAAGATGGGGTGGATCATCTGTGCTTGAGTACTAGATACTTCCTTCATATTCCAGACTGCCTACATACTCTGTGTCCATGGGATCAAAACACATTTACGATGATGATGAGACATGATGAATATGTAGTTATGGGTTTATTGATGATGTAAGTGATGAAAGATAGAAGAAAGTGAGAGGAAAGATTGAAAGATGGTTAGAGGAAAGATTGAAGGATGGTTAGAAGAAAGATGGAGGATGGATGATGAAAAGAGGGCTATCGTCTTTGCCTGAATATGGGCACTTCCTTTGTACCTCAGATTGCCTACATACCTTGTATCCACGGGATCAAGGATTTAACAATAGAGCTGGTGATGTAGTTCTTGCCTAGTACGCTGATGGTTGGTGTTGAAAGAATCAACTTTATTGCTTGGATTTGTTACGCTGTTTTGATGTTTTTTGATGTTTTCAATGATGTTTGAGCTTGAATTGATTGCGAAGATATGAATCCTGGTTGCAAATGTTTGCCATGTTTGAGGTTGGATGCATGCTATGGTTGAAGCTGAAAGTTTACTGTGTTATGAGCTTAGGTGTTCACTATGTTATGAGCTAGAGTTGGCGGTATCCACTTCCAAATAAGGCTTACCAAGCGCCCCCAGTGTGGGATGAGGTTTATTGTGGAGAAGTGGTAATGGATGGTGCGTGTGGACAAGATGCTAAGGTGCCAAATGATATAGTTACCCCAAAAATGTCTAAAGTATGATAGCTAGCATTGATAGAGGCGAAGATGGAAAGGTTGTTTATTATGAAGAAATGGGTTATGATATTTGTACAAGGTGAAATGCGGATTATGATATGGATTATGTAGGATAAGATGGCAAAGTATGCTAGGAAGAGTGGTGATCAAACAAAACGAAGCAGATGATGGGAGCTAGTCACTACACATAGCGCTTGTTTGCCAGGGTTTCACTATGGTATTTATCTAAGGTGCCAGTTTACCAGGTTTTCACCAAAAGATGAATTATTTTTCTTGTACTATTATTTTATGTTATCCAAAGGGCCACAAAGTAGTTTTCACTATTGGATAATTTTTTTTTTAGGATAGCTGAGATTCATGGATAAAACTTCTTGAGATGGATGCTGTTGACTGTTCATCCAAGGGAATGCCTTTAGGTGTTGAGAGAGTATATGCAACTGATCCATAAACTGATGTGATGATAAAAGGACCAAGCCAATTTGGTTCAAACTTGCCCTATTTCTGACGATGTTGCTAATTTATTTGATTCTCTTTAAAGATAAGATCTCCAACTTGAAACTTGCATTCTTTGATTTTTTTATTGTAGCTACGGCATAAACGGTTTTGATAGACTTGGAGATGGTTGAGTACTGTGAGACGCCGTTAATCTAATAGCTCAAGATCATGGAGTCTGGATACTTGATATTCTTCCTCTGAGATGGTGTGCTGTAGAGATACTCGCAGTGAGGGAATCTCGACCTCAATAGGTAAGATAGCTTCAGTGCCGTACACAAGAGCATATGCCCATAATGCAGGATGGAGTTGTAAATGCCAATCACAACCAACTTCATTGACTGTCTTTTTAAGTATCTTGATGATTGTTTTGTTAGAAGCCTCATCTTGGCCATTGCTCTAAGGATAATAAGGGGTAAATAATCGATGTTGGATATGGAACTTGTTGCAAAGATCTCTAACCTCTTGGTTCTTGAAAGGGTGACCATTATCAGTAACAATAGCTTGAGGAACTCTATAGCAGCAAATGATATAGTGTAGGATGAACTTGGATATTTGCTTGCCAGTAATATAAGTCATTGGTATGGTTTCCACCCACTTTGTGAAATATTCAGTGGCAGTGATAATAAACTTATGACCATTTGATCAAGTAGGATGGATTTTACCTATGAGATCAAGTCCCCACTGCGAGAAGGGTAATGGAGTAGTGATAGGCTGAAGCTCATGTGCTGGTGCATGTATTAAATCTCCATGTTTCTGACATTGTAGACATCTCTTTGCAAATTTCTATGCATCTTTTTCCATGGTTGGCCAATAGTATCTAGCTCGTAGAAGTTTTTAAACAAGGCCAGGGCTAGCAGAATGCGAGTTGCAGACACCTTCATGTACATCACGTAAGGCCACTTTCGCTTCCTCAGAATCAAGACATCTAAGAAGGATACCATTAAGACTTCGATGATAAAGGGTGTCTCCTAAGATAGTGTAATGAGAGGCTCGATGGATAAAGGTTTTGCGTTGGGTGTTAAATAGTTGGAATGAAAAAGTTTGATTGTAGAGATACTCATATAAGTCCTCGTACCACAACAAATTGGGACCAATAATTTCACATATAAGCTTAGACTGCGATACTTCAAATGCTGGAATCAGAAGCTGTTCAACCAGAAACTCACATTTATACGTATTAGATGGCATATCTAGAAGGGATCCAATCATAGCCATGGCATCTGCTGCTCTGTTCTGTAGCCTCAAGATTTTCTCAAAGGTGATATTGTCAAAGTACTTTTAAAAATCATCAACCATTTTCTTGTATGGAAGAGGCTTCTCATCTTTTGTTTGATATTCATCTAAGACTTGTTTGATAACCAGTTGAGAGTCACCAAAGACTTGTAACTATTTGATAGCCCATTGTACTGCCATGCATAATTCTGTGATTAAAGCTTCATACTCTGCTATGTTATTGGTACATGGAAATGCAATTCTGTATGATTTGGGTATATAATCTCCTTGAGGGGTAACAAACAATATCCCTGCTCCTAACCCATGTTGTGTGTAAGATCAATCAAAATATAGTTTCCACAACATTGGTGAAGTTAAGTTGAACAATCCTTCATCAGGGAATTCTAGATATATTGGATGAATATCTGTGATGGGTGCTGCAACTAGTTGATCGGCGATGACTTATCCTTTTATGGCTTTTCGATCCACATATTGTATGTCAAATTCACTTAGGATCATAACCCATTTTGCTAATCTTCCCATGAGTATTGCTTTGGAGAGAAGATATTTGAGTGGATCAACATTAGATATGAGCTTTGTTGTTTGGTTCAACATATAATGTCACAACTTTTAGGAAGAAAACACTAATGCTAAACTTGCTTTTTCTATAGATGAATAATTAAGTTCATATCCCACAAGAGTTCTGCTGATGTAGTAGATGGTTTGTTCTTTCCGTAAATCATCATGTTGAGCTAGAAGGGCACCCAATGCTGCTGTTGTTGATGATAAGTAGAGCAATAATGGGCGATCAAGTATAATAGGTACTAACACAAGAGGTGTTTCTAGATATTCCTTTATTTTGTTGAAGGCCTGTTGACACTTTTCATCCCACTTAAAAAGTTCACCCTTGCGAAGGAGATGTTGGAAAGGATGACATTTGTCTGAGCTAGTTGTGAGATAAATCTGCGAATGGACTGTAACCTTCCTTGTAGACTACGAAGCTGCTTGAGATTTGTTGGCGGAGGCATTTCCATGATAGATTTTACTTTAGTTGGGTCTACTTCTATCCCTCATCGAGACACAATGTATCCCAATAATTTTCTAGATGTTACGCCGAATACACATTTCTTTGGGTTCAGTCTGACTTGATACTTCTCTAATCGATCAAAGATTTGTGCTAATACCTGTAGATGTCCTTCTCTTGTCTTGGATTTCCCTAGGATATCATCAACATAGTCTTCCATGATAGTGTGAAAAAGGTCATGGAAATAACTGTCATGGCTCGTTGATAAGTAGCTCCAACATTCTTGAGACCAAAAGGCATTACAACCCAACAATATGTGCCCCATGGACAAATGAATGATGTTTTATCTTGATCTTCCTCTACTATTCTTATTTGGTTATATCCTGAAAATCCATCCATCAAAGATAGCATTTCATGTCCAGCTGTGAGATCTACAATATTGTCTATGCTTGGTATTGGAAAATCATCCTTAGGACATGCTTTATTAAGATCTCTAAAATCTGTACAACAACGAACTCGTCCATCAGGTTTTGCTACAGGTACCAAGTTTGAAACCCATTCTGGATAATCAATAGTTTTATGAACTTTGCTTCTAACAGCTTCTAAATGTCTACCTTAACCAAGAAAGCTACTTGCGGATGCATTTTGCACAATTTTTGTTTGACAGGTTTTGCATTAGGAGGTACTGCTAGATGATGTACCACAAGTGATGGATCTAGACCCGACATGTCAGCGTAAGTCCATGAAAAATTTATAGCTCTTTTTATGAAAAATGCTATGAAGTCTCGTCTTTCTTGCTCTAATAGTGATGCTGCTAAAAAAGTGATCTTTGGATTCTGCTCTGTACCCAAGTTCATGTCTTGTGATTGTTCAACTAGCACTGTTGATTTCTCATGATAGTCAGTAGCAACAGGAAGATCAAATCCCCCATCCTCATGCGCCTCAGAAAGGTTTTCACCTTCGGATACATCCTTTATTTTTACTTTTTCACGGTCAAGATGTGCCTTTTAGTTTTCACCTAGTGACCTATTTTGTTTGATTTTGTTTCACTTTTGCGACTAAAGGATTTGATACTTCAACCAAAATATGCTAGTTTAGGTAGATCCATCATGAAACCTACTTTGTGATCACCTAATAGAATGCCTTGTCATAAGCCCATGAATTCTGCAATAGCTTCATCATTCTCAAATGTATCTAATATCGATGCCCCTTGTTGGTCCCAATCGATGAGGTCGGGATATACGAGTGAAAGGATAACAGATGAATGGTTATGGCTAGAAGAGGTTGTGGAAATCATGAAGATGGAGTTTTCTTGAAAAAGGTCGGTAGTATGAAGGGAGGAGTCGTCAATGGTATCCGAACAAAAAGTCTCTCCTACTGAGGAAGGTCCAAGGTCTATATCAGAAATACACTTAATGTCTTTGGAATGTGGTACTTTCGGCTGATAGCCAAGGCCTTGCTTATTAAACTTCTTAGACACAACAATGGGTTCAATAGGTCCTTGTTCCTGTGATCCCAATCCACCATGTCCTTTGTAGCCCATGTTCTTTATGATGCGGAACCCATTGTTATATCTCTCCACTTCAAGTTGGACTTGGTCATTCTCATCAAAGAATATCCAAGAGTTGATATCATCAATGTCTTCATCATCTAGGAATCCACCTTTAATGAATACTGTGGGTGGGCCTCTGATGACAGCTGTGGATGAAGGTGGCTTAGATGTAGAAGGTTTGCCATGAGATTTGGGGGATAAGGGAAGGGTGCCCACACAACAAGATTCTTGCAATGTGTATTCACCAGGGTCGTGTTCGGTGTACTTGATGTGGAGATTGGAAGTGCCTTTACTAGATGATGGCTTGAGTAGGACGGATGGATCTACATATGATGAAGATGGGTATGCTTCGGTCTTGATAGGAATACGGTTTGGACTCTAGTATTTAGCCTGAAAGGCACGACAAAATTCAAGTGGATTGGGATCAACGTGGATAGTAATCTCAACACTGTTATGTGGAAATTTAAGACATTGATGGTATGTAGAAGGAACTGCTTTGAGGGCATGGATCCATGGACGGCCAAGGATGATGTTATAAGGAAGCTCAATATCAAGGACTTGACAATGGGTTTTAGTAGTGACCAGCCCAACTTGGATAGGCAAGTAAATAATCCCTTCAGTATCTCTCTCGGCATCATCATATGCTCTAATAGTAATGACCTTGGAAGTGTCCACATCTTTCTCAGAATATCCCAATTGTTTTATTAATTTCAAGGAACATATATTAAGACTAGCTCCACCATCCACTAAGATTCATTTGATACGGCATTGTTTGACAAACACTTCAATGTGGAGGGCTTCGTTGTGTGAAGGATGAATGGAGGGCTGAAGATCATTGTTAGAAAAGGTTAAATGACAAGGGGCTGCAATGCCAGCGACCATAGATTGAAATTGTGTGGTATCAATATTGTTAGGTACCGAAGATTATTGTAAAGCTTTGTGAGCAGGGGATATGGAAGCAACTCAAGAATGGAAATGTGCGCAGGTGTTTTGCCAAGGTGATCAAGGATATTATAGCTAGAGGACGGTCGAGGAGGATGGACAGATGCTCCTTGAATGGTAATGCAACCTCTTCGAGTAGTTACAATGCAATCGGGTGCTTTGCCTTGGATGGTAATGGTAGAAATGCGAGCATGGTCAATGCAGCCAATAGTAGATGATTCATAGTTGTACTGAATAGCATTCCCAGCATGAGGGTTACTTGGTTTGTCATGAGATGGAAGTGGATTCTTGAAAGCACTAGATCATAATTCAATGTTGGTTGTTGTGTAGGTTGAGTTGTTGAAGGTGTAATTTTGATTAAACCTTGATCGATGCAATCTTGGATAACATGCTTTAAGCGCATACAACCATTTGTTTGGTGTCCTTTAACTCTATGGTAATCGCAATACTCATTTTCTTTATACCAAGGAGCTTTGAAGAGAGGTTCATTGTTGGGTGGTGCATCCAGTAACATAATATCGCCCGCTTGGAGAAGCTTTCAAAAGACAACTTCCATAGGTTCTGCTAATGGTGTAAATTGTCAGCGAGGATTTGAAGTTTGTCGTTGTCGAGTTCGTTGAAAAGGTTGGGTTGTTGTAGAAGCAACTTGAATGTTAATGGGAGCTTTCATAGTTTGTATGTTCTTTGCATCCACAACATCGTCGTTGACAACATTCTTGTTTTTGTTCGAAAAGTGAGACTTATCGTTGGAATTTTGAGGATAGTCTTTATTATTGCGAAAAATCTTGATAGTGCCTTTAGCAATTAAAGCTTGCTCAATGATGGTTCCTTTGGAAACAAGTTCATCAAAGGTACTAGCACTTTGCAATTGTAGTTGGAATGACAGCTTGAGATGGAGATTTTGAACAAAGATATCGAGTTGTTGCTTTTCAGGTATTTCCCATGATAGTTTGCTAGCCATGTTATACCATCATTGAGTAAATGAAGAGAAGGCTTCACCATTGTGTTGTTTATTGTTGACAAGGTCATTCATGTTTACCTCATGTTTGATGTTAAAAGCAAAGTGTGATCAAAATTTATTTGCTAACTCTGTAAAAAACTTAATTCTCGGAGGTAAATGAGAAAACCATTCAAGAGCTTGTCCTGCTAAGATTCGGGGAAATAGTCTCAAAAGATATGTATCGTCGTGTGCAACATCGAGACATGCCACAAAGAATGCTCTAAGATGGTCTTTCAGATTTCCTTTTCCTTTGTATTTGTCAAATTGTGGAATTTCAAAGTGTGGCGAAAAAGGTGTCATATGGAGTGACTTGTCAAACGGATAAGCACATATGTTTTCTAAAGAAAATGCCTTCTTGCTTTGTCCTACCGCTTGGTTAATCATTTGTTGAACATCCATTGGAGATAATTGTTGTTGTTGCAAAGGGGGTGGTTGGTTGGGAGGTGAAGCATGGTATGATGTATATTGAGGTTGTTGTTGTGGAATATATGAAGCCATGACCATTTGTTGAGGTTGCGTACTCACAATGTATGTCAAAGGATTGGTATGTGACACATATGTGGTTGAAGATTGCTATCCGTGAGACACAAGCGGTGGTTGGGTATATTGCGATGAAGTAACACCAAGGTTTTGCATCACATGGGAAGTGGAAGATGGATTGGCGTTAGTTAATGGTTGTGAGTTTGGAGTTGGATTTGTGACATGGTAAGTGATGGAAGGATTGGTGGATGTGGAAGAAGGATGGACATTTGGGTTTGTATTTTGGACAACATGGGGATTGGTATATGTCATGTGTTGGGTGATGATGGGCAAACCTTGGGTAGTATAGGACGGATTGATGGTTTGTGAAGGATTATAAGAAAATGGCGGAACGGATGTAAGTTGATCAACATAAGAGACTGTAGTGCTAGGATTAGCTTGAGAAACAATAGGCGGATCACTCATGTCAATAAGACTAACATTGGGGTTGTATGATGTATTCGATGGATTAGTGGAGATAGTAGAGATCATATTAGCAGCGGTAGAAATATGAGATGTGGTGTCCACATGTGATGTAATGGGGGTAGCAGATTGCGACGATTGTGAAGCTTGGACCATTGGTGTTGTTTGGATAGCTTGGGAAGCTTGCGGAATATGGGATATGGGGATAGCTTGTGATGTTTGAGGAGTTTGCACTTGGGCAACATGGACAACTTGTGTTACTTGAGGCATAGAAATGGTCATGGTGGGAGGAGTATGTTGGGAAACATGGAAGGGTGGAATGTTCAGATTTTGCGAAATGAAAGGGAGTACATTGGTTGGAGTTATCAAAGGTTCTAATGTGTACTCCCAACACGGTGGATCAAATGAAGTAACAATAGGCAACGAAAGAGATGGGTTGGACGATGGAGTTTGTAATGTGGTATGGGATGGTGTGACTATAGTGGATGGTCCCTTTGCAACAATAGTAGGAGTGTTTGGATTGTGCTCTCTAAGAGCAGATATGTCAAAATCTCTTGGTAATTTAGCTCTCATGCGGGCAAGTTGCAAGAAGTAGCGATTAGGATCAGATAAAACAAGTCTCTCGAATTGATCCCATACATTCGTATCTCTAAATTCTGATAAGTCTTCTTGGGATTGTTCTTCGTAAGTCTCCAAAAATGTTTGAGGTTGGACTTGTTGTGAAGATGACTCTCCAATGGTGTACCCATGGGGCACAAACATATGAGGAGGCATACTGGTCATAAATTGAGTCACGTCTCTAAGAGGTGTTGATCTATATTGTTGCATCTTGGCTTCCATCTCAGCTTGCAATTTGGCTTCCATTTCAGCTCTATATTGACTCCTAGTTTGAGGCATGATTGTTAATGTTGAAACTTGGATTTTAGCTTGTTAAGGTTTTGAGACCCAAAAGATGATGGTTTGCTGATTGTTTGGTTGTTGGTTGTTGGTTTGCTATTTGCTTTGTTGTTGGGTTGCTTGGTTGCTTTGTTGTTGGTTGGACTTCCCTAGAGAATAGCTCACACATTCAAGGGAAAAATTGTTTGCTAAGATTGCTATTTTGCTGATGTTGCTAAAGCTAAAGCCAAAAGATGATGTTTTGTTGATTGATCAAGTTGACCAATTGATTGATGTTTAGTTTGTTGGTTTGGGATCTCAAAAAGATGAAAAGTTCACAAAGTCCAATTGGTTGGTAAGCTCAAAGCAGGAGACAAAGTCTAGGTATCTGCTAATGATCAGAGATAGGTCTGAAGGCTAATGCTGAGGCTAAGCAAGCTGGAAGTGTAACTGATTCGGCTAAGTCATTAAGATTTGTTGACAATTCACCACATGCGACAGGTAATAGGTCAGATGCGATTTAGAAAAGGCCAAAAGCGACTAGTAATAGCTTAAATATGATTTGGTTTTGGTTCGGGTAACAGGTTACAATGTTAACCAGAGGCGGGCCAATTTGCTACAGGCAATCAGTATTGACTCAGAAGCGATTTACTGTTGATCAAAGGTGACATAGTTTAGACCAAAGGTGACTAACTGTTGTTTAAAAGTGATTTAGTTTAGGCAAAAGGTGACTGACTGTTGTTTAAAAGTGATATGATTGTCTATATGCAGACAGTTTAAGCTTAAAGGTGACTGTGTCTATTAGGAAATATGTTTGAATTGTGTTTTTTGACAAGAAAACAGTAATTTTAGTCACTCAAACTCATAATAATCACAAACTTATACAACCTAGGCTAGGAAAGGACTGTATTTGTTGAGTCTCCTGGCCGTGCTTATTCAAAGCAGACAGCTTCAGGATCTTGGTAGCATCGGCTCCCCTCCACGGCACACACTTCTCACACATACCAAGATCCAGGTTTCCTAAGGCTTGTCCCCCCACCAAACCTTAGGATTGTCCCTGCTATCTCTTCTAAGAACCACATGAATTAGGACGGCTTCAAAGGTCCCACCTTTTGCGTCAACAAATAGAAGGTTTTTGGCTACTACACAAAATTGCTAATAAGGGCATCCGTTGGGGTAGCTATACGTGCGGCAGTGCTACTCTTCATTATGGAGTCTCCTAGCCTTCAAGGGTTACACCTTGGAGGGTTTTGGGGGAAGTCGGCTATTGGTATAACACAACAACACCTGTTATTTGTGGCTTTCAACACAAAAACTTTTCTTATATAGCGGTTCGAAAGGACTTGGCTTTAGCCCGTTATCGCTTGGGTCATACCCCTTCTCACACCGGGAAGGCAGGCCTTCTAAAGATAATAACAAGTTCTCATACACCCAAGATCCATTTGATAGGCAAGGGGAGAAGATGCTTTTTCTATTAAATTTGGGTTACAATCAAGCACATGCAAGCAATCAAGAAAGATAAATCAAGCACGAAGCAAGCAATGATTCTTTTTAAGCACCAAGCCCAAATGTTCATAAATTAGTGAAAAACCACAACTCTTGGACCGATTGAAGGTGCAATAGATATGTTAGTAGTTTGATAACCTCATTTTCTTGGACAATCGATAAGATTTGACATAAATATCCAATTAGTAGCCAAGAAAACCAAACTGCAAATGATAAAGACTGAAAATGATAGTTTATCAGAGGTGATCAACTGTTGATTAGGAGTGAACTGTATTCTGCCGCAAGCAGAATGTTATAGATCAAAAGAGATACCAGTAATGCCATATGTGGAATGATAAAGCTCATAAGCAATGCGAAAAAGTAACATGCAACTAGTTATGGGTCATAAGTGACTCAGATCTGCGAAAAAATAGAATCTAACAAAAACCCTAGTTTTGTAGAAAGTGATCCAGATAGCTAAAGGTGATCACTATTAGGTTGAAAATGATTCAAATAAAGGCATAAGAAACCACTATTAGCTTGTAAGCAATGTAAAACATGAAATAAGTGACTACTATTCGCTCAGAAGCGATCCCAGGAATGCTAAAAGCGGTAGGTTTTAGCTCAAAAGCGATGCGTTTGTGCAGATAGCGACTGGTTTTCGCTCAAAAGCGATTGGAACTTGCCATAAGCGCTCGAAAAATTTGATCTTCACAAAAACAACTTCAAATAGCAAAGTTAATCAAGGACGTAGGTCCCACCGGGCTTGCCAGAATGTGATAGGTAAAAAATTAGGTTAATAAGATCAAGCATAGCCATGTATAACCCTACCATCATAAAAAAATCTAATCCAAATGAAATGAAAAGCATGCAATTCAAGAATATCATCACTTAAATTGTATGATTCCTTGTATATGATGTGGATTGCTTCTTCAACAATGAATAATTATGAAGATAAAAGCTGCCATGATAGATGGATGATAATGCTAATATGATAGATGAATGTTAAAATGCTCAATATGCTCAAGATGATAATGTAGAAGCTATGAGAATGCTGGATAGCTATAGTATGGAATGAGAGGGTGTTTATATAGAACTCAACCAAAATCAATCAACGGTGGAGATTTGGTGGCTATGTGAATGACTAAGATTAAAGGATGATCATAGGTGAATGTGTAGATGACAAGTGGAGGGAAGATAAGGCTTATGTGTGCCCATGTACATAAAAAGTACATGTGAAAGATATTAAATAAAAGATGTAGTACCATTTATCTTTTTAAATGAAAGAGACACACATGTCGGCTTATGAGATAAATGATAAGAGGAATTAATTAAATAAATAAAATTTATTTAATTAATTGAAAAGTGGGTTTCAAAGCGAGTTTCCCTCTTGCAGCTTAATCAGCTTGGGTAGGTCTTGTGTGTGGAGTTCAATGGGTAAGTGTAGGAGAACTAAGAACATGAGAAATGGTAAGATTCATTCTAGTCAAAAGACACAAAAGACATCATTCTTATCAAATCCAGATGTTGATAAAGATGCTCTCCATGTTGAGTCTGATATTATCTTAGAAGAAAAGGTTTTAGATGTTCCTCATTTTGATGGTTCAAATTTTTCAGTTTGGTATGTTAGAATGCAAGTGTATTTATCCTCCTTAGGATATGATGTTTTAATGTCAGTTGAGAATTATAATTCTGCAAATAACAAAGAAACTCTTGAATGTAATGATATTGCAAAGAAGGCTATATTATCTGCTTTGTCTAATGATGTTATTTGTAAAGTTATGGATTGTGTTACAACTTAGGATATGTGGAGGAGATTGAAAAGAATTTACCAAGGTAATGATAAAGAAGAGGACACTCTGGTGTGTCAAGAAAGTGGCATTGAAAGGCAATCACATGAAGAAGTTGAGACCCAATCAAATTCAGAAGATGATGATGATCAGGATTATGATGAACAAGACTGTGAGATTGATCTAGAAGGAGAGCTCATATATGCTCTAACTGAACTCAAGAATTATAAGAAGGAGAACAAGAAATTAATGTTGCAATTGCAGCAAGAAAGAGTTTTAAAAGACAAAGCTCTTACAGATCTTGAAGATGCTAGAAACTTGATTGTAGACTTGAAGAATCAAGCAAGTGAATCAAACAAATTGATTGTCAGTTTGAAATCAGAAATTGAAGAAGCTAAGAGGATAGCTGATGTCTCAATATCTAACCTTGAAGTTGCAAGGATTGAGAATCTAAAACTAGAGAGTGATATTATCAATCTAAGAAAAGAGTATGATGGTCTCAAAGCTTTATCTAAGAAGTATAAGAAGTTTGAAGAAAGCACAAGCAAGCTACATAAGATGCTTGGTAAACAAAAACTATATGGAGACAATACTGGACTTGGTTTTGAAGAAGGAGAATGTTCCAAAGCTAGAGAGACTCCTAGAAGGAAAATTGATTTAAGTCATGTTGCCATAGAAGGAAACAGGAAGAGTGAAGCTGAACAGAAAATGAGTGATGAATTTGTGCACAATCAAAGAAGAAAGTTCAGAAAACCTGCATCTATAAGACAAGCTTACATGTACAAGTATAACTATTCATTTAATGGTTATTGTTATACTTGTAATCATTTTAGGCATAAAGCAGTTGATTGCAAAAGGAATACTAACCTTGTATGTTACAAGTGCAATAATGTTGGACACATTCAAAGAAACTGCAAAATGAACAGAGTGTATGATCCTTCATGGAAGCTTAATATGAGTGCTCAAAGGTATTATCAGTCAATTGATTTTGATTACAACATAATTTGTTATAATTGCAACTCTCTTGGTCATAAAGCACACAGTTGCAGGAGAGCTCCACCTAATTTGAAAGGTTGGGAAAAGAAAAAGACAGAAAAGGTTTGGAGAAAGAAAGAGCCTGTTAAGATTTGGAAGCAGAAACATAGTCAAGAGAAGTCAAATATTAAGCTTGTGCATCTTGCACAAGTCATTTCATCATCTGTTGCATAACAGATAGCATAATGTGAGGGGGAGTTGTTCTTGTTCTATTTTTTATCCCCAAGAAGTTACAGGAGGAGATAGTTGATCTTGTTGTGTTTGTCATGCTTGCCTGAAATGTTTGAAATGAAGTTTCTGATGTTTTTGAGTTTCAGTGTATGTTAGGTGTTCATGATCAGTAACATGTTTAGTGGATCATAAAGTGTTCAAAAGCTCTATGCACAAAGAGTTTGATGATGTTGTGACGTTGATCCTATTTGTATATTGTTTGATACTTACATGATTAAGTTGTCATGATGCTTCAGTTAAGATGTTGTCAAGGAACTCTCACCTGGATTTGGTTTTGCAAAGTGGTGTTACAAGAAGAGCTTGCTGGTGAACGTTGTGCAATCTTAATTGGTTGGCTGATTTGTATTTGAGAGTCAAGAGGCTTTAATTCTTGTTGATTACAATATGTTTCAGATGTGGTTATGTATATATCAGTTTTAATAGTGTGTTGTAAAAGGATGAGCAGGAACAGCATGATAGTTTTCATTCTTTTCAGATGATCTTCATTCTTTCTCATGTCAAAAGGGGTGTGCAAGAATAGATTGGTAGCAAATGATAATGTTCAACAAGGTTGGTCTTATGCTGGTTTCAGGATTGTTATCACTATAAATCATTACTTGTTCAAAGGTTAACAACAATTTATGCCTTCAAAATGTTCATAATTCAATGTGATTATAATTGTTATGATCATGCTATAACAATTTTTGTTGGAGTTGGAGTTGTTCTCAGGGGGAGTTAATCAGAGGATTGAGTTGTCACTATCATGGGAGATTTGAAAAGGTCTTATCAAAAGTGGTCATCATGTCATCTTGAGTTGGGAACTGTGTGATGAGGAGTCTTCATGATTTTTTCCTGCAAATCTGTTTATCAAAGAGTATTGGTATGTTTATGATTTCTTTGCAAAAGTGTTCAGAAGGTTGATTGTCAGTAAATGGATGGTATACTTCAGGTTGATATGTTGCTTCAGGACTATTTCAGGAAGTGTATCAGTGCTGAGTTGAATTAAGTTATGGCATTTCTAAGCAGTGATTTGTTTGTGAACTTTAACACATGGGAAATCTTGGAGATTTATTATTTCAGGTCAAAAAGTGTTGTTTCAGGAGTTTGTTAAAGGAAGTAATCAGAGGATCTCATTGATGTTAGTGTCTCATCTTCATCTACAAATTTGT
Source organism: Cunninghamia lanceolata (assembly GCA_027924645.1). NCBI lineage: Eukaryota > Viridiplantae > Streptophyta > Pinopsida > Cupressales > Cupressaceae > Cunninghamia > Cunninghamia lanceolata. The sequence continues at coordinate 135,242 of BSBN01000983.1, read as the reverse complement.
GTTGTGAAAACTATCTTGTGTAGAACAGGAGGATAATAGTTCATGTTGGAAACCATTGGCAAGGACATCTCTTGTATCATGGATTGTGCTTCAGATGTAATTTTCATGGTATCTTTTTGCTCTCATGTTTGAAATATTGATGTTCAGGATAAGTTTAGCAAAATTTGCATTCAGTGCCTTCAATACTTTGAAAGATAAGTGGTATCAAAGCTTTTTGTAAGTGGTTCTAATTTTTGATTGAAGATAACAAGATAACAAGAGTTTATGTCTTCAAAGTCCTCATAATGCAGTAAATGTTATGATCAAGCTTTAACATCTTTCAGTGGAGTTATTTTCTCAGGGGGAGATAATAGTCTTTGTCATCAGATGTCAAAAAGGAGGAGAAAGAAAAATTGCATCGGGTGGTTTTGCCATCACATACAACATTTATTTTCTCATTTACCTAATTTCCTCTTGATCTACACTGATTAGCCATGTGTCCAAATCTATTGCATGCAAAACAGTTGCCATTGAAAGAATTGACATTTCTTTTGTTGTTAGAGTAGCCCATTGTCATACTTCTGCATTCATTGGATCTATGACCATACCTTTTACAATTGAAGCATTGACCGGAGAAAGATGGACCATTTTGATTCACTCTACTTCTGCATTGAGTAGTTCTATGACCAAATTTATTGCAATTGAAACAATTTTCATTGAAAGATGGATACCTTTGAGCATTAGGTTGTCTTACCAGAGGTCTTCTAGGTTTTTTTATCTGATTCCTTGATTTAGGATTTCTTTGACTGGATCCAGAGCTTTCACCTTTCTCATATCCCAGACCATGCTTATCATCTGCCATCTTTTGACTATCAAGCAACACTTCAAGTTTAGCTGAGCTTATCTTGAACTTCTCTTTGTATTCATTTGCAACTTCTAGGTCATGTTTGAGAATAACAATTTGCCTTTCAAGTTGTTCCTCATTATCCCTAATTTTTTGAAGATCAGACTCTAGATGACTAATTATTCTGTTCAATCTACATCACTCTTCTGTTCTTTCGAGATTGGTTCAAGTTTTCTTCAGTCTTCTTCCTTTCCTCAATTTCCTTCGTTAACCTCATCACTCCGGATTCCATCTCATGTTTTAGGACAACTTATTTTTTTAGCTTCTCACATTCCTTTGTCTTCTCCTTCAGAGCCCCATTCATGCCATTGTCTTCCTACTGATTTGCAAACTGCTGAAGTAGCTCCTTCCTCTTTTCCATGGATTTGCTTAGTTGCCCTTTTAAATTCTCAATGAAATCCTTAGCATCTTTAAGGTTTTCTTTTAGTTCTTTGACTTCTGCTCTGGACTAATCAAGATCTTCTAAAGCAACTTAAAGTTGTTCATTGATGCCATCAGAATATCTAGATGAACCCATTGAAACACCTTCCCAGATCTTCCTCAAACTGTTAGACTTTTTTAAAGGAACCTTGCTCTGATACCAATTATTGAAATTAAGGAGCACTGAGAGGGGGGGTGTGAATCAATGTTCTGCAAAACTTGTTATTTTGTTCCTTTGTCAAATTACCACATACATTCAAAAGAAACAAACATGAACTCAAGAATAGCAACAACAAAATCATTACACATGAACATTAGGATTTTTACGTGGAAACTTGGTTAAGGGAAAAACCACGGTGGGCGTTAACCCACAAGATTTTATACTCTGTTAAAAGTATTACAAATGGAAAGGCACATGCCTTTGGGCACACTACCTAGAGCTCACTGCTCAAAGGAGGCTCACTGCCTACAAGATCAATTATAAGAGTTCACTGATATGTTTGAACTGAAGAAAAACATCTAACTATGCAAAATTATAGTTTCGGTTAACCTCAGTACACTGACTCCACACACTTCATCTCTTTCTGCCCTGCTTTACTGTTCTATCATGATTTGAGGATTAGATCTCTACTTTACACTTGATACTGCCACCCTTCGCACCTCTCACCTCATATTTAGACAACACATTCACAAAATGCTCGCACCCATCGATTATATATATCCGTAACATGGAATTACATCAACTGCAGACGGCCTCAGGAAAACTTAGAAAGCTTTTCCAAGATCACTATTCTGTTAGCTGAATCCATGTACAAACATCAATGTGGACCAAAACCTATGTTCTTAAGTCACCACACATGTTGGCCAATACCACTGGATCTCATACATTACTCAACCAATCACTTTTCTCAATCCGCACAAGGATCAAACACCAGGTCGGCTTGTTCTTCACCAGACTGAACTGTCTAACCAAAACCCGATACTCAGATGCTTGTAACCTCCAATCCCTTCATCACCAGAGATTAAAGCTTTGGATTTAGGTAACCTTGACATCCCTTAACATACCCTCAGATCCACAGTACAATATGATTACTTGTGGAGAAATGTGGATCAAAAAGATGGACCCTGTCATATGCTCTGTTCCTGTCTATCCAGACTTAGACAAATATGCAATCTGACTTCCGGTATGATCAAATGATACAATGCAGATGTGTAAGATAGATTTAGTTGCCATCAATGACAACACCTGACATGCGTAGCAGTGTCTCTTGCCAACAATCCTTGCACTGATGTCTCTTGTCAAATTTGTAATAATTACCTAAAAGGAAGGCATCATTTACCCTCTTGACGTGTTTCTCAGCCTCTTTGAGTTCTAATCCCAAATTTTTATTTGTCCTAAGGCTTCACCTCTCACTCCCTTGGTAGTCATCCCTAGGATGTTGGCTTGTCTTATTGCCAAATAAATAATATAAGAAGTGATATAGAACTTCTTTCTATTGACTACATTTGGAAGCTGGGTATGTGGTTGGTTAGACACAATTTGTCCTCAGTCAAGAAAGTTTTCATTCTTAAGAATGATATTGGTGTATTGAAACATCCATGTGCTAAATGTCCTATAGTCATCCTTGCCCAAGGCTCTGTTCAACAAGGTGATTATATCTCCAATCTCTAAATAAAAGTCTAACCTAGTTAAGTTCCTTGGGATCTTTTCCAGACTTTCTTTCCTTTTGAATCAAATGCCTGTTTGAATGTTTAGACTAATCAGTATGGTTGTCTTCAAAATCTATCCTGGATTGTTCCTTTGTCAACATTCCTAATTGTGAATGGTGTGGAAGGTTGAATGTCACCCTAATCATGGCAACTAAGATGTCTAGAATTATGTTACGCTCTATTACATAACATCTCCTATCCATAGGATGGTAGTGTTGTGCACAGATTAATATCAACTCAAGACATTGAACTGCAACTAGAAAACCTACCACATGTGCATGTCCTGATCTTGCAAAAATTCTATCCCTTGGGGTGCGAATATCTCCAAATACATCCTTATTGAACTGTTCTAAACTCACATGGCCTAGGTCTGTATCAGTTATGTTTTTCAAATCTTGTTAGGAATTCACAGGTTGATCAAACCAATTCCTACATAACCATGTGATATAAAATATGATACATACAAGCTTACAAAAATTCCATAATGCAAAGATCGAAGAGACAAGCCATAAGATAACACAAGATATATCCTAAGAAAACTCTCAAGAGGAAAAAAATCTAGCCTCCAAAAGCATCCACACTCAATGTACTATTCAACAATGAAACATTACAATACACTTACAAAGTCTCATTGACACTCCTGAAACATCAAGCTCCTCCAATGCATCCTCCATGTGTCCAAGCATGTAACCACACATCCTATGCAATGCTTTACAAAATATATTAACAACAATGTTTAATATGAAAATAGGGGTTGATGATTTTAAAGATTGTTTTAAAGTTTTGTGTTGATCCTCCTTTCACCACTAAACATTCCAGGACATTCAACCGAGTAGAGAATTCTATTACAGATCTCCTATCACTTGGAACATAGGGGAAGATTGGAATTGTGTGAATTTGTTGTTCAATTAAGTCCAATTATTCTCAAAACCCTAACTTCGTGAAATCATAAACAAACAGATAAATTACAGAAAATGATCACACACAGAGATATCAAATGACAACCAAATACATACCAGATTTCGAAGTTCAGTGTATGGAAAAGTCAGGGACTAATGAGTGGACGCCCTAGTCTAGTGTACCTACTTTTGTCAGGATCTTTGAAGAATGTCTTCAACCTATTCTCGCTGTCATAGAGATTTTACTACTTCAGAATCCAGAGGATTAATGAGTGGGTGCCCAAGTCCAAGCCCTAGTTTTCTTCTTAGATTTGCAATTCTGATAGTTTGCACTTTTCTCCTGGAACTCCACTTCTTTCACTTCCGAAACCTATAACCTACAATCACAGAAAAATGGGTTGGGGGTTGTGTTGTTTAGATCTTTTCTCGGTCAAGCCCCGGAGAGATATTCAAGTCTTCCAAATACCGTTTTTAGATAAAGAGTGCGTATCTCTATGGGATAGAGGCAAAATCCAAATGATAAATGATAGAAAACACAATTGATATCACCTTATAGTGTACATCTTATGGAAGGAAGATGCTCTTCATGCCATGAGGAGATGGAGTCAAATCTATAATCACAAACACAATAACAACACAAAATATTGCTCTGCAACACAATGAATACCTTGAATCACTTTTATATAAAGCCACAAGTTCACAATGCCCATCTCTAGTTTACAAATGAATGCCTAAACATACTTATATATGCAACTAAACAACTTCCCGCCAAGAAATTCGTAATTCAAACATGAGGTGTCGGCATAGGACCTAATAACAGTCATATAACCGACACATGAAAATAGGTCCTAACCTAAAATAGGACAGGACTAGGGCACAGACGCCCAAGTCCTCCCCCGTATTTTAGGCAAGATTCATGCTAAGCAAACCATCTAGGTCCCATTTTCCATGAAAATTTAGTGTTTTCTCATCAGTAGTCACCATTAACATGCTAGAAGATGACCTAAATGCATTCTAAAGGACCTAAGAGCTAAACCTTAGGAGGGAAAAGCCCCCAAGGGGACATTTTCCAACATAACATTTAGCCCCCACTTTAATGTATGCATAAATGCAAGGCCAATACATGCATTAAAGTAAGGTCAACAAACACAACAAACACGCCAAGCATGGTGAAGACACGCCAAACACATTGAAAATAGTAACAGGCACGCAAAACATGAAGAAGATAGTTAGTCACACAAAACACGGAGAAAACAACATTGAAGACATGCAAAACACAGTGAATATAGTGATTTTTTTTTCATTTTCTCATATATATATAAAATGAATGCCAATGTAAGTACATGGAAAGTAAACACACCACCCAAAATGCAGGAGGGACTCATCGCTACCAGTCCTTAAACTACATATGGGGCAACAAACACGCAAAACAAATCTCAGAGTGCAAGAGGGACTCATCACCACCAATCTTTAGACTGTGCACTTGAGAACAAACATGCCATACAAATCCCAAATCATAGGAGGGACTCATCGCCACCAGTCTTTAGACTATGCTTGGGAACAAACATGCCATACATACACACATAGAAGACACAGAGAAAACACGACAAACAAGCGATGGAAGAAACCTATTGCTAGGTTTACAACCATCTTAGGCACATTACAAGCACACACCAACAATTGGGCTTCGCCACAAAAATCGCCGAAGACATGCTTAAGGGTTAGGATAGTCTCAAATCCGCTCCCCGCCTTCTCAGAGGACTTTTTAAAAATGACAGGATTGTGCAATCTCCTCGAGAAATAGACCATCCTCGCCTCACATGGAGGGATTAAAATAAAAAAAAGGATATGCACGATATCTCGCCTCTGCAAAGGGCTTAAGTGATTGCAATAGATTCAAGTTTTACAAACACACTTTGCTATCATCTTGTTGACCCTATTTCAATAACTCCAAAATTTAAACTTTTGTATCGAAATGATAAGTTTGATCATGCATCGAAGCCTTTTGTCGAATCACCTTTTCGCTTGCAAGTCATCAGTGTCACACACTTCCTACATCAGTCATGGTGATAACTCATTGTTGAGATGTCATATTCTATCTTGTCCATACTATATTGCCTAATTGCATCCGACTTTGTATAGTGGCGTCATTTTGAAGGAGGAACAATCAATGTTTCACTCGAGTTCTAGGATGCACCTATCTAGTTTGAGACATTTTGCAAAAATAATTAAATTTGAAGATGTATAGCAGCTGGGAGGAAAACCTCTTACAGGAGTGTTATTATGTTCATTTCTCCAAATGTGGCAAAGTTTCAGAGCTGTACACCTCACGGTTCGCAAGATTTTAAAATTTCAATATTTCCACGCAGAGTTTATGGAAACAATTAAAAAGGTAATTTTATTGAAATTCAAGAAGAATCTTTTTACCTATGGCCTCGTATCATCTTCATGAACAATTTGTCAAATTTTCATAATAATCCGGTGCTCTAGTCAAAAGTCATGCATCTTTCGCCATCTTCACGCTTGGAGATCAATCAGGCGACTTTCTCTGAGTAACGTTGGGCAACATAATCAGTTTCAAATTTTTTTTGGCATTTGTGAGTTAGCAGTCTCTAACAATGCCAATGAAGAGAACTTCTATCATTGAGCAATATGTATGACTTCATAACTATTATCAATCACTGATGAAGTTTTGAAAAACACTTAAAGTCCTGATAAGGGAAGCTTACTTTTATTATCAAAAGATTTAAGCGGTTTTGAAAGTCTTTCTTACCTCCGATGAAGTTTTAAAAGCATCCTAAACTACCAACGAAGACTCAACAAATGCATGGATAAAATAAGATCGTGTTATTGCTGCCAATATCTATGTGGAGAAAGAAAGGGAGTTATAATGGGCTTTATTCATTAAAACTCCATGTCTCATAATTAAGAGAGCACCTTCGAATGGTTTTAGAAATTATTAAGAAAAGAAAAGGGCTTTGAAACTTATTTTTAGAGATTTTGAGAAGTTTTGCAACACATTTTAATTGCCGATAGAAGTTGTGAAGTGCCCTCAAATGACCGATAATTAGGTAGTTATTTTAACTACCTAAACTTTCAATGAAAACACAATGGGCAATTGTGAAGTTATGAATTACATACAAGTTGCCGATGGAAACTTTCAAAACTACTGCTCAACGCTGACAAATGGAGTAAATTATTTATCAAGTTGTGAATAAACGATGTCAAAGATTTAAGAAGGAAATCTCCTTCTCCATCGGGTGTAAGGATTGGTTTTAGAACCTTCATCAGCTCCCAATGTGGTTTGACAAAACTCTTAAAATGCCGATGAAGAGAGAGATAACGAGAAGGTAGTTATTATAACTACCAATAAAGAAATTGCTCGTTGATTCCAAATTTTGTCAGATTTGCTCATAATGGACTTGTCGTAAAGGCTTTAAAATCTTTCAATGTAAATGCAACGAGCAAGTGTAAAACCAAAATTCACAACCTTGCCAACGTCCTCCCATGCTGCAAATGAATTGCTCAATAGAACACCTCAAAGATGCATCATCTTTGAACATGCAATGATTGTAGGATATGCATGACTGGGATTTTACATTTTATAGTAACCTACGCCAAAAATGAGTCTTCAAATCTGCGTATGGTTGCAGCTTAGTGTACTTGCATGCACAAAGTGGAAGCATTGACAAAGCACTTAAGCTATTTGATAGAACAACTCAAAGAGATGTCATTAGATGGAATGTCATGATTGCAATATATGCAGGGCAGGGCGTGTAAGTTGTTTTTCAAAATGCCTCAAAGAGTTGTCAAGACATGGAACACAATGATTACATAATATACACATAATAATATTTGTTGAAAAGGTCTTAGAAATTTTCAAGAAAATGCATTTGCCCAATGTACATACAGATTCCACAAACCTTCTCTAGCATCCGCTAGGCGTAATGAAAGGAGAATTGTTGTTAGATATCACATTTAGAAAGGCTCTTATAAACTACGTAGGTCAAATATAGAAGCATAGGCAAGGCGTCTGAACATTTTGACAAACTACCTCAAAGAAATGGTTCGTGGACTGCAATGATTATAAAAAATGCATAAAATGAATTTGTTGAAAAGATGCTATTAACTTTCAAGCGACTGTAGGTGGCAGGTATAAAGCCAAATTTCACAACCTGTGTTAGCATCTTCTCACCTGTGCCATAATGAGAGCTTCTAGATAGAACATTGGCATTCATCGAAGAATAATTGAAAGAGGACTTTTATCAAATATTATGTTTGGAATGCTTTAGTATACACGTATGTAAAAGATGGGAGCATAGCCAAGGAATATAAATTGTTTGACAAACTGCCCTACACAAATGGATCCCATAGAATATAAAGCTTGCAGGAAATGTACAAAATGGTTTTGTTGAACCAAGTTTTAGAAATTTTTGAGGTCATTGGATTCATTGGAAAGGCTTTGGTAGAGTACTTGCAGAATGAAGAAGCATAAAACAAGACACATGAACTATTTAACAGAATACCTCAGAGAGACATCTCCAAATGGAATGCAATGAATGCAGGATACATATAAATGTGAATTTGTTATAAAGCATTTAACAACTACAAGAAAATGCAATAGGCAGACTCAAAGCCAAAGTCCATGACACTGTCAATTTGCACCTTGCTCGCCCGCTGAAATGGGAGCTTTGAATAAGGGTTTCATCAAGCTAGTATCCACTTATATTGAGATTTTCATGAAAAGCCAACAAGATGTTTTTGTAGTCAATGGAACTATCACATACAACAATGCACCATCTTTCAAGAAGGACATTGGCAAAAAAATGGTACAATTAATGTTTTGATTATCATGTTGATCCTTCAACCCTCAAATTGGAGACATATGATTTTGACACAAAGAAGAATATGTTATTGAGAATACTCTCAGGGTATTTCACAAAGGTGTGCGATATGGTAGTTGTGGGATGAACCCTATAGTTAGTCTGGATGATACAAGTCTATAGTAAAACATGAATATGACCTATGCCATGCATCCAAGTCTTAACAGAGAAGAATGGTTACAAGCATTACCTTGAGCATTAGTGGCAAGATTTGTTAAAACTGATATGGAGTTTCAGAGGAAAGAGGGAACTTTTGGAACCATAGTTACACTTGTGGTAATTAATGGATGTACTATTACAACTGTCCCTGTTGGAGATTATCGATGTATATTGGAGTTTATCATAGGTTAGAAGAAAATGTTGAGAGAAAGGGAACAAGTTACAACAAGTGGAGGTGAATTCGGAAGGCTGAGTATGGTCGGTGGTACTGAGGTTGACCCTTTACAATGTTGGTCCAGAGATCTTTTCCTTTCAAGACCAATTGTTGAACCTGCATTGTCTCCTTCAACTAGCCTTTTTTTACATAATTGATGAGAAATTGAGATGAGTAGTGAATGGTAATGAAATTTTATGGATCATGATTCAGTTTATAGCTATAATGATGAGGTGGTTGATGAAAGACATACTATTTCCACAATCCATGTTTTGTATCCGTGAACACATGAGTCTAAGATTTAGGTATTTAGAAGATTTGTCAAGGCTTTAACCGTCAAAATGGCGCTGACAAAGATGAGAAGTGACTTAGCAAAACACACGACTCAAAAGTTTCATGATCTAGGTTACCATTTTGTATAAGTGACTTATGTCACTTATTGTAATTCAAAAGTTAGAAAATGAGTTTTGTTTTCAGAAAAAGTTAGGCAAAATCTAACTAAAATAAAGATTATTTTTAAACTATTTTATTTCAAAAAGGTGGTTACTAGGTAGTTGTCAGGTAGTTACCAGGTAGTTATTGGGAGCAAACCTATAAATATAGTCTATTTCATATGTAAGGGGGACTCTTTGGGGGAGAAACTTTTGAAGAGGAGAACTTTGGAGAGACTTTTGAGGTCATACTTTGTACAAAGGAGTGTTTGAAGTTGTATAATTTCAAAAAGATAATAAAGAGTGCATTTGGTTAGTGTATTCCAATGTTCTTCTGAATTATTATTACTAATTCTTCATATGTCGAGTTGGTGATCTCTTTTGTCTATGTGGAAATCATTAGTCATCTTTTGAAGCGTATATAAACCATGCAATTGATGTAAAGAAACGCATTCACTTCTCAATATCTTGATTTGAATGTGTCGATAAACTATCTCTCCATATGTCAAGATCCATGTGTTATCCTTCTTTCATAGATGTGTTTTAAAACATATATTGTTGTGAAATTCATCATAGAAGTTTAGGAATGTAGTTTCTAGCTTTTGTGGTGGAATCCCCTCATAATCTGTCATAAATCTGTGGAATCCCAGTCGGTGTTCATATGTCTATCACTAAGGTTTCTATAATTCATTTTTCTTTTAGTTTTCCTTTACCTTTGGTATTTCTGGTTAAAGTACCACAAAAACACCTATTTTGATCATATAAGGGAGTTTCCCCTCTTAAACACAAAGGAAGATCATTGCTCTGTCATGATCTCTCCAACTATTGGTCAGTTCGTCGCTGCTTTCTGGGTGAAACAATCATTCTTGAGAATTCACTCGTAGCGACAAATCTATTTACCAACACATCTAAATCAGATAACTTACCTTATATGCCTCCACCTTAATGTGGTTGATATCATGTAACGCTATCAAGCACATTAAGGTAGGAAGAAAACACACAAGGGAACACGAGCTCTCGCAAAACCCATGCCCCCCAGAGGTGACATGTACTTTACGATCGCCAAATGTTCCCACAAACACAATTTCCTACAAGAAAAGGTGTTAGCATCCATATAATCGTGATAAAAAATAATGCATAAATATCATCACATCAAGAGCTGAGGTTATACTATGGGTCCGAGATCTGAGTATAACCATGGGGCTATACCGTAGAAATCTCAAAACTGAGTGTAACCAAGGCGAGATTCAGAGATAAACAAAGTGCACAAAGTAGGGGTATTGTTATGTTTTGTAAGTGCGATAAGACAACATCAAATATCACATGAAGTGATTCTACTATCCAAGTGTCGGATAATATATATCAACCCCATCGTCATGTATGGACTAGGTCCATTTTTTGATTTCTCACTAAAGGGACACTTGGTCCGTATCAATATTATTTTTGTCATCAACTAGCTAGATAGAACCACTAAAGGAAGGTAAACAATAAATCAAGAGAGGAGAAACAAGTGCCTTAGGGACAGTCACATAGGAGGGTGCCCCCAAGTCACCAACCGCAATGCTATGTCCATAAGACACAACACACAACAATGAAAATAGAGGAGAATTAATACAGAAGAATGATGATACAAATAGAAGGTCACAATAGAGGCGGTCTCCTAGTATCCTTGACCTTACAAGAGCACAAGGGTCATCCCATGAGGCCTAAACAACACATAACACATCACGGGGGAAACACAACACAAGAGGGGAGGTCACGTAAATGAGCCGATTATGCTACGACATATGTGACCACTAGGGTTACAAATACTTACCTTTAGGTGAAACCAAACTAATGGTTGTCATCAACCAAATCATCATCTTCCCACTCCTGAATGTCAGAGGAAAGTGGGACATAAGGTACTTGTTGAAATACACAGGACAACTGAGAGGGGGGGTGAATCAGTTGTCACAAAAACTTAACTTCATAAACCATCAACTAATTAATTACTGATAATCATATTTAACCATGAAAGCATGAAACCAGAGACTTAATCACAATCACACATTCAACATAGTAGACACCAAATTTTTACGTGGAAAACCCTAAAAGGGAAAAACCATGGTGGGTGTTATCCCACAGAAAATATATGAGTTATAACAATACCGAAAAACAAAGGCTTACTGCCCAAATTACTCATTGCCAAAGGGTGGCTCACTGCCAAAGTGGTGAACTGATTAAGTAGCATCTACTCCATGCCTGGGTTTAGTTCCATTGAAGCACAAGATAACATCTCTGCTTTGCTCTTTTACACCTTCACACTCATCTCTTCATCTTCGCTTCACACACTCTTTTTTGTAACTCTATTACATGCTTTTATACAATTCATCAACCTTGGAATGTACATCAAAGTCGGCATTACATTCAACAACCATTGGAACATTCTCCAAGGTCGGCATTACAAAACATACACAAAAACTAGGTCTAGACCTATTACAAAATTTAGCTAAGGAAAGATGTAGAGAAGTATGATGAACATGCCACACCTTTGATGGAACTCAAACGCAATCCTCCACACCACAATACGCTTCTACAATCTTCAATGCATCTCCGCAAATAGTGAAAACGACCAAGTCGGCCAAGACTGGAGTTAACACTAGGTCTTCTAAAAACATTCTTCTTTCATGATCCAAAATTCTATTTGCGGACCAATCCAAAGGTAGGAACATGATTAGGAGACATCCACAAGCACATTGTAATCACCAGGAACAATCGCACGATCTCTAACCACTCTGTTAAGAAGATTCTTCAAACCGGAGCACAAGAACAACACTGTCAGCCACTGTCATAAGGAAATGATAGCTTGTGGACCTCCAAATCATGAACCATTGTACTTGAAAGCACTTATCATCATTCCAGACTTAACTCTAGAACCGCAAACCAAAATACTTCAATGCGGAGGAATGTAGAGCATAATACTTTCTCCCTGTCACTACCAAACATACATAAAAAGTTATCTTTACTCTGGTGAACATAACTCAATCAATTCTTCATACCGGAGGCTCAAACTTGGAACATAGCATCTTTAGATGTGCCTCTAAATAACTTCCAATCCACAGACAAAGATACCCATCTTTCAAGAAATGCGGAGCAATCTACTGGACTGTTCTTCTGCAATACACAAGAAACTCTGCAACACACTGTTTCCACTGGAGGAGCAAATTTTCTCAATATCCTCAATATCCAAATCTCCAATACTTACATAGGGAAATAAAAAACATCTAACTCATTACAATCAAGCATCAAAACAAGAGCACAGTTGACACTGATATGTTAACATCAATGACAACACTGATTAGGCACATAGTTGCAACAGTACCATAGCCCAACTTTTATTCTTGTCTTCAAGTTGTCCATTCTTAAGGTCTTCTTGATTTGATTCAATATTAGGTGAGATGTTTTCTTGTCGAGATGTGTTTCATTGGGCAAACTCTTGTCTTCTCTTCCTCCTTTATTTTGGTTGTCTCTCTTCTTGTCTTACCACTTATCTTTTTTAAAATAGTGTCTTGTTCTTTCATAGGTTTTTGTGTTTTAGAGGAGGAAGCACCATGATCAAATCTCATTTGTCTAGGTGGAATGTTTTGTTCTCGATGACTACCTCCCGATCCTTGTAAGGATGGCAGGGGAGGAACCTCAGCATAGGGTCCTTTTCCTTTTGGTCTAGGATGCTCTTCAAATGTGGGTTGGTCATCTCTTATTGTTTCTTGAATAGAAGGACCAGCCACTCGATGTAATAACTATGTTTTGTAGTTTCTATAGCTTAAGAATTTAAATTTGTCCATGGCTGCGGTTCCACTTCAGATTGTTCCCAAAAGTAATCAAGGCTAAAGTGTTGTCTTGTAACCAAAGGTTTATACCTATTGCGAGGGATAGTATGCACTTGTCCATTCAAAGGAAATTTTACACAATTATAAATTGTTGAAGGGACAACTTTCATAGCCTTTAACCATGGGTGTCCTAATTTTATGCAAAAAATGTCAGATACGGGGACAAAATCAAATATTGTTCTACGGATTTCTCAAATATAGTAACTAATAAAGATATCTTCCCAGAAGTGTTTATAAAGGTTCCCTTATGTGTCTTAATCATCATGTCCGAAGGGTAAGTCTTGTATCAAACCATGTGAATAAAGGAATTCTTCCATTGCTACATTAGTCATGCAATTAGGATCAATAAGAGTTCCATCCACAAGATTTCCCATTATCTTCACAGTGATATAAAGAGGTCCTTCAGTGTCTCCAATTGTTCTATCATGAGGTGTAAACACAATTTCATGTTTGGGGACCTTTCTTTTCATGTAAGGCCTATTATCTGTAAAGTGGATGATTCCAAGAGTAGAGCTAGAGAAAACACTAAGTGGTCCCCCTACTGGTTGGTCCAAGCTCAACTTTGATGGAGCTGCTAAAGGTAACCTTGGGATGGCCAGTGGGAGAGGAGTTCTCAGATTGGACAAAGGGGTCCTCATGGCAGGTTTTACTAGGGGGCTTGGTGAGAACACAAATAATGTTGCTGAAGCCATGGCCCTCCTCTAGGGCCTCAAGGTTGCCCTTGCCATTGGTATAAAAAAACTAGTGGTTGAAGGTGATTCCAAGTTAATTATTGATGTTGTCAAAGACAAAGCCAGTGTTTGATGGTAGGTTGAGGACATTATCCAGGATATTAAAACTTTGCTTTTAAGATTTGAAGGTGTTGAAGTTGTCCATATTTATAGGGAAGGTAATCAGAATGTGGACTTCATGGCTAACTTAGGGATCAATATTTACCCTATTAGATGTTGGCGGTGTATTTCTAATCTTCCTATGAACATTAGAAATAACATCCAAAAGGAGGCTTCTTATTAATTCCTCATGGCTAATATCTCCAATCTCATCACTTTTATTCCTGCTTTTATGTCATAACCTCATTACATGGGGTGGCATGAGAAGGATGACGTCACCCTCAGGACAATACATTATGCTCGATCGGGCTAGATCAAAGATCCCCATGTGGACAATTGCCAACTCAGTGATTTCCTGGAGCCACCACCTAGCTGGCACACTGAGTCTATTCATACTCTGCTGGCTGCTCTGGTTTTTGAAAGATCGCGCGAGCCTCATAATGAAGGAAATAATTGCCCAGATGCGATTAGGGATATAAAGGACATTTTTGGGAGTTTGAGTTGCATCGTTTGCAAAAAAATTTATGAGTGTCAAGCCATTTCTAGATTGTTCGAGGGTATTCTACAATTTCCTAAGTTTTTTAACTCCATCTCTTGTTGGTAAGTTCAGAGTTATGGGAGGTGACAAAGTTAGAAACGAGATGACATTGTGTGTGGAGTTTAAAGCTGACTCTCAGGTTTGTAGCATTTGTTATGAAGGGGGGATAACTCCTTTCCTGGAGTGTTTGAATGGATTCAATGAGACTCTTTCTATGCAATTCTCTATGTTTTGGGACGAAGATCAAAAGGTGTGTGTTGGTGGGGTGCAGTTTGAAGTCTTTGAAGAGTCCATTTCTAAAGGAACGAGCCTAAATCATGAGGGCAAAAGATTGAATAACCAGATGAAGGTGCAGGATCCAGAGGGTTTAAAAAAATTATTTCATGAAAGTGAGAAGCCGATCAGAATGCAAGGTGGCTTTTAACATGAGAGCCTGGTAAATCCTTGGGACCATGTTTGTTATCTTATTATGAAATTTATTATTCTTGAGGGTCGCTATAGATGTTTCTACCATTACCACTTCGCCCTGTTGAATCACTTTGGACATAAAGTCCTGGTGAACTTTCCCTTCTATCTTCTCTCTTCCTTTGAGTGTTCTGTGAAGCTAACTAGAAAAACATGGGTGGGAAACCCGACGGTGGTGGCTGTTCTCCTGCATTAGGGTTTGATTTTCTGCCTGCATCACTTTCATCTGGTCCTCTACCCTACAAAGCCACTTAAAGCTAGCTTGATTGAAGAAAACTTGGAGGATGATTCAGATGACAATATCCCACTAAGTGTTAAATATGGCAGCCCTAACAAAAGTAAAGCCTCTTATCAAGTTGATGTCGACCCTCTAAATACTTCTACCCCCTAACCCTCCTACTATCCCTGATTCCCAACCCCACAAGAACAAGGAAACCCCTACCCCTCCGGCCCATCAAATTGGCCGAGCCCCTGCAGTTTCAGATTTGGGGGATGTTGATGGATCCCAAGGCCAAGCTCATAAAGATGCTACTGAAGGTCTCTATGGGCTGAAGAATTGTCCTTTGCCTTCTAGAGGCAAGAAACACAAAGGTCTGCAAGTTCACCCCAGCTCTGGTAAGCGGGGAAAAAAGAAAATCAAAAAAGGTAATGAGGGTATGAAGAATGTGGAACCAAAGGTTAAGAAAGGACAAGAAAAACCCTAGGAGCAGAGAGAGAATGACATAGCTGAAGTCAAGGAGATGACTGAGGGCAAGGAGAATATAGTGAGGAGACCTAGCATTCACAGGTTGACTAGGCTGGTTGGGGGGAAGCCCCCGGTGTTAAAACTTGTTGATTACTCCTTCGCATCCAATCCTGACGCCCTGGAGAATGAAATTGAGATTAAGGAAGTGAAGACAACCCCTGTGCAGGGTCAGGAGGGAGCTATCCATTTCGACTCAATGAACAATTCTTATTATGATACTGAAAAGGATGATGTTGAGATTCTGGAGACCCCAGAGAAGGAGGTGAAAAGTGCCAGGGATGGTGACTCTAACAAGTAGCTCACTCATGAGCTCGGGGAGGTCAAGACTTGGCTCTCGACCATGGAAGCTAAGGTCAAGGTGTTGGCGACTATTTTTTTGAAATTCATTCATCGGGCGACTACTACTTTTACCACTATGTAGGAAGAACACCATGTTAATAAGGATGAGAAGACTGAAAGCAAGGAGGAGTTGCTGAAGTTTCTGAATGATGATTGGAAGGATCTGCTTCATTAGTTTTTGTACTTTTGTTATGTTTTTTGGTCTTTGTTTTATTTTGATACTATTATGAACTCTTGTTGTTAATCAACTATTTTTGTCATGTTCATGGCTTATGGCCTGGTTCGCTACCCTTTAGGTTTTTGTTATTGGAAACTGCACCCGTGTTTGCAGTTGTATACGCCTAAAAATGAGACGACTCGGTCTAAATAAATATTCTTAATATTTATTCCCTTCTAATTCTTCTATCAATAAATAAATAAACAAATTTATTTATTCTATTCATATTCCTCTAAGTTAATTAAATATCGAAATATTTAATTACCTCTTCTAAAGTCAAAATTAAATAAAATCCTTTATTTAATTAAATTCTTCCAAACAATTAAGAAATTCTCAGTTATTTAATTAAAGTCAATTCTTTCTCCAAATTTAAATAAATGAATCAAATTTATTTAAATCCTCTCAATCTCCAAAAATAAAATACAATCAAATATTTTATTTATTCTTACAAATCATGCACAACAATTAAATAAATTTATTTATTTAATTTACTTTCTTATCTTCTAATTCTTCAAATATCTTCCAAATCTTCTAAAAATAAGTCTCCTTCTTCATGCACACACAATTAAATAATTTATTATTTAATTCCTCTCAAATCATGCAAAAGCAAATCACAAGTTGAGTTATCTATTCAATAAACTTTATTTTTATCAATATCTCTTAAATTAGAAAAAAAATTTCTAATTTATGAAAAGCTTGTCTTATCTTTAGAAAAGAACATAGTTAACTCAAATAAAACAACTTTTGTGTGACACTTGTCTTCTTCTTATTTGTGCACATTCCTCAACCGTTCTATACCGTTGATCTTCTCATTATTTCTATATCGTTGATCTTCTCTTTCTCAAGTCTATAAATTGAACCCTATTCATCTATTTCATTCATCCAAACTTTAAGTATCATTACTCTGCAGGAATTACAACACACCTTTGGCACCAATTCTTTTATTACTTGTGATCACACTCGTTACCATACTACTACCGTTGTTGTGAAGCTCCTCTTCATTACAAAGCATTATCATAGCCATTCTCCTTTGACAATCTTGGAATCATAGCAAGGAAGTGCACTCTCTGAGGGCCTTATTCATACATGCAAGATCGATTGAGATAGGCAACCAACGGAAGCTATGAAGTTTTGAGGTTTGCAAAAGTTTTTGAAGTTCTTTTGTTTGATTGATCTCTTTGTTTCTGTATTTTGTTGAGTTTTGGGTATTATTGATATTGATATATTGATTATTCATTTGAATCCAATTTTTCCTTTACATTTTTTGTACCCACAGTGGGGCTTAGCCCCAAATTTAACCCAAAAACTAAGTTTTTATGTTTTAGAAAGTCGTACACAGGAGGAAACTACGCATTCGACACTTCCTAACATGCATCTACCATCTGTTCCGGTGCATACATTCTTTCGGCACATACAGACTCTATTCCGGTGCATATATCTTCCGATATGGTGCATCTGTCAGTTCGGCGCATATACACTGTTTCCTTGTGCTTTTGACCTCTGTCTTAGCGCATATGTATTGTGGTGCTTCTGAGCTCTATTTCTGCGCATTCAGTCTCTGAAGCTGCGCATCTGATCTAGGCAGTGATTTTTAGGGTTTCCTTAAATTTTTTGCTAACACTGACGTCTCTTTGGAGGAACACTCTTGATCTATTTTGCAGGCTAGGTATTGGTTTAGAATCATATAGTTGCACTTGTTAACTCACACTTCGATTTCTAAACGGGAAAGTAAATGGATGCTCATGCAAATATCACATAGTTTAACTAGGAAGGACGTAATTGAATCATTGCTATCTTGCATATCATTGAATCATTACTATATTGCTATCTTTCAAAGTTAACAACTCATTGCTATCTAGATAAAATTGAACACATCATTGCTATCTGGGTAAAACTAAACCATTTCTATCTCGATTATCACTTCAAAGTTAACAAATTTGTGCTATATATATAAAATTGAACACATCATTACTATCTGGGTAAAACTGAACCATTGCTATCTCAATTATCACTTCAAAGTTAACAAATTCATGCTATCTAGATAAAATTGAACACATCATTGCTATCTGGGTAAAATTGAACCATTGCTATCCTGTTATCACTTCAAAGTTAATAAATTTCTGTGCTTGCCCAAGTAGATAACTCATCTAGTTTTTCTCATTTTAACTAGGGGAAAAGAACCACCGTATTCTATGTTTTGGGAATGGTACCAGTGTTGCAAGTATGAGGTGAGCCATTGTTGTCATTGATGTCAACATACTCATATTGCATTGACAAGAAGGATTTGATGAGCTGTGTGCTGAGGATATTGAGAAAATTAGCCTCAGTCAGGAACAGTGAAGAACAGTGATGAGAAGAAGGTAAATGTACTGTATAGGATGAGAACCGGAGGATGCGGATTAAAGGGTTAGTAGATATGAGTCTTGAGATGCTACAGTTAAGATTTCAGAGGTCCGCATGAAGATCTGAAGGAGTTGTGGCTGCCGGTATAGAACCGGGTCCGGCAAGTATCCAGAGGTGACAGAGGATCACAAAAAGGTCCGGTGAGGTCCGGAATTGTATCATCCTAATCTGCGGATTGGACGGAGTGTTTGGGATGTCCTTGTGATGTGTCATCCTGATTTGTGTATGATTTGGAGGTCCAGAAGTACCTCTTTCATTATGACAGTGGCGACAGACTGTGTTCTTGAAGTTCCGGATGAGGAAGACAAGAGATCCCAGCAAGTAGAGGAAGTGCGGATGTATCCGGACATTCAGACAGGCTTGTGAAGGTTCTTGGATCATGTTTAGGTTGTGTTGTTGGTCCGCATTGATGGTAGAGCCCGGAATTGAAGTTATTCTTCCGGATGAAGTTCTTGCTCTGTTTAGCCGACCGGATGAGTTGTTCATCCTGCGAATGTTCTTGTGATGGCCGACCGGATATGTTATTCATCTTGCGGATACTCCTATGGTTGTTTGCCGACTTAGATGTTTGTTCCTAAGTCGATGTCTTGTATAAATAACGGTTTGTGAGTTCATTTCAAGGTGTGGTGTGTGGATGAGTGTGGCATAGCGAAGAAACGTACGAAAGGCAGAGCAGAGATTTTGGGCTTAATTGGAACTGATCCGGACATGGTAGAGATGTCATTCTCCAGTTCAAGACTGTGATTTTCATCACTTTGTAGACAGTGTGTCTCCTTGTAGGCAGTGGGCCTCTTTGTGAGCAGTGTGCTCGGGCAGTGAGCCCTTATTGGCATGTGCCATTCATTTTTCTTTATTCCTCTAATAGAGAATAATTCTTGGGTTAATCACCCCGTGGTTTTTCCCTTAACCGGGTTTTCCACGTCAAAATCTTGGTGTTCAATGTGTTGATGCTTATCTGCTCTTGTGTTTATGTATTATGCTTCCATGGATGAGTATTTGATATGCTGCTAACTAACAACAGAGAATTAAGTGTTTGAAAGAAGAAGAAGTTTTATACAACTGATTCACCCCCCCCTCTCAGTTGTATGCCCTAGATCCAACAACCAGGCCTATGCTCTCCCCTATCTTGGGTGACCAAAATGCCAGACATATCATTTTCGCATGTGTTTTTCCTTTAGAGGGGCCTGCTCTTGGATACCGTTTATCTAAGTAGGAACAACCCTAAGTGGTAACAGGCTAGATGCCAAGCCCTTCTAAGTCACTATAAATAAATTGTGTTTGGAGCAAAAGCTACAAACAATGAGTGCATTTGTTTTATACTGACAACCAACCTCCCCCAAAACCCTCCAAGGCGCAACCCTTGCAGGCTGGGAGACTCCATAACGGAGAGTAGTACTGGCGCATGTATAACCACTCGAATGGTTGCCTTTATTACTCATCCTTTATTTTAGTAGACCAAAAACCCCTATAATCTGGTGCAGGGAAGGGTGATTATCACCTCCCGAAGATGCTTCACTAGAGATAGTGAGAATTCGGTTTTATACTATCCTTTGAAACCTAGGATTGTACTTGCTTTCTGTTAGTCCAAAAAGAGTCAAAAAATCACAAAAAATAAAAAAACCATAAAAATATTCTTTGTGTTTGCTGTGTCTTCTTGCCATAATTTTATAAAATCAAATCAAAAAGACCTTGTAACCAAAGATACCAAAAACATCAGAAAATTGCCAAAAAACTTACAAAAATCCCTGCAAAACCAGAGCGGCGCATCTGTCCTCTGTTGCTGCGCATTTGTGTCAACCTGCGGTGCATCTGTACTAACTTGCAATGATTTTACTACCTGTTATGACACATTTAATAATTACCAGTGTGGCACTTCTGTACCGACTTGTGGCACATTTACCAGTTTTTGCGGCATATTTGTTCTGGCACATGCGTGACAGTGAGCACTTCCACAGTCTTTGAGAGAAAAATTTTATCATTTCTGGATACCCATTTAGCCTAGTTCCAGGTTCTAAGATCAGGTCTTACCTTGCAGTCACTTTTTCATCCATTTCACGTCAAAATCCCTCTTCCGTTGGTCATCTCATTCACCTTCTATCAGGTCTTCCTAGTCCAAAGTCAAAAGTATCCCATATCAGATTAGCATAGGCTTCTTTTTCAGCTCATTTTGGATTGAAGTAACCCTAGTAAGTCACAGAACTTCACTAGTGGTCTTGGTGCATGACTAGTCCCTACACAGTAAGACATGTATCAAGTACCCTTACTAGTGGCTATCATCTTGTATTAGTCGTCTTACTTGGAATCATTGATCGGAAGAGTCCCTTGTCCAAATCTTGTCATAAGTATCCTATTCTCAGCAGTCTCCACCGACACCTTGCTAAAATCTCTAGTTTCACCCCACCGCATCCTACGTAACCTTGCATGGTTCTTACTAGATCTCAATACCAAAAGTAACTCGAAATGGCCAGATCATTTGACCATATTGTGACCCCTCATGATAGTGATGAAGAAATCTCTCACGAAGATTATCAAGGACACCTCCAAGATCGAAAATTCCAACGTTTACTTGAAAAAGTGTTCCATGAGGAACCTCACAAGTATTTTTATCATCTTACGAGTCTTGAAATTAAGCTCCCCGCTGATTTTGACCTAAGCAAACTCAAAGAGATCGTAGAGGATAATCATGAACACCACAATGGTGAAGGCAAAGGAAAGAAAGTCATACACACCTATGGAAGAAATGAGGAAACAAATCAAGGGTCTAGCACAACAAATGACGGATCTCAAGATGGGTACAAACACTAAAACATACTCGGAAGATATTGTACCATACCCCTTTGATAAAAGTTTGAACATGGTACCATTTTCCTTTCGATTTGAAGTTCCTAAATTTGACAAATACAAAGGGAAAGGGGACCCTAGAGATCACATTAGGGAATTCAATGTTGCATGCATGGAAGTAGCCCACAATGAGACTTTCTTAATGAGACTATTCCCTAGATCTCTAGGTAGTCAAGCCATGGAGTGGTTCTCATGCCTTCC
This sequence comes from Cunninghamia lanceolata, assembly GCA_027924645.1. NCBI lineage: Eukaryota > Viridiplantae > Streptophyta > Pinopsida > Cupressales > Cupressaceae > Cunninghamia > Cunninghamia lanceolata. Next base: position 113,195 of record BSBN01000983.1, on the reverse strand, counting down.
ACTAGGCATCAAAACTTTTGATGAGTTAGTCAACAAATTCATCACGCATTTCTCATACAATATTGAAGATGAGGTCTCCATGCTTGACCTATGCAACACCAAGCAAAAGAGTGGCGAATCATTTGCCTCCTTCCTACAAAGGTGGAGACAACTAGCAAGCAAATGCTCGTATAATGTACCTGAGAAGCAATTAATGGAGATGTTTGTCCATAACCTCAACTCTAATCTTAGCTAGCAAATACAAATACAATGCCCTACTTCATTTTCAAAGGTCAGTGAAATGGGATTGTTCATTGAGAAAGCTATGATCACCAAGGGGCAAATCAAGTTATACAAGGATACACCTACCTCTAACTACACGACTGACAAATCAAATTTTTGGACTAAAAACAAAAATGTTGTCAATGATGGAGTAGTTGATGCCAAGATGGCGGCTCCCAAACAACAACCAATATTCACTCTTAAAGGAGAGGCAAGCAATGTTATGCCCAACAAAACATTCTCTCGGGAGCTAAGACCATGGTTCAACTCGAATCCAAGGTGAAAGTTCACACCACTGGGTGAGTCCCAAAATTCCGTATTAAGGAAGCTATTGGCCAACAACGAAATCTCTCTACTGCCAACAAGTGATTACTAACCTCAAATAAAACCTCACTATTGGAAAGACACTGACTATTGTGAGTATCATAGAGGAAGAGGACATACAACCAACAATTTTATCCATCTCAAACATGTTATTCAAGATGTGCTTGATCAAAATCAAGGAGGAACTCAACAACATACTTCTAATGAGACACATGTGGCTTACAAGGATCTAATTCTTAATCATGACAAGCCATACAACAACAATAACAACAATAGAAACAACAACGGCAACAACAACAACTGTAACAGGCAAAATTAGAATAGTGGGAATAGTAATGCCAACTACGCAAGTGTACCATTTGACTATACCATCAATTGCATAATAGAGCACATACCACAAATCAATGTGGTTACGCCCAACCAACAATCAGAGCCTAACCGAACTGATTGTAATATCAATACCCATAGTGGTAAAGTCACGTTGAATACCATTCCTCCAAGGTCATCACCTTCTCAGTCCAACTTCTATTAGTATAGCATCATAGACCAACTACAAAAGACTCTGGCCCACATTTCTATCTTAGAGTTATTGCATCTATCTCCTTCACATAAGGAGATTCTCGATAAAGCCTTAGTGGAAACGATAGTCCCCACTAACTTGGCCCAAGAGAAGTTCCAGGCCATGGTAGGTAATCTGACCTCCTCAAATACCATATCATTTACCGAACAAGATGACCTCTCAGTGTCTCAACCTCATAACACCCCTTTACATATTGTCGCTGATGCAGAGGCATCCACATTATAACATTCGCACATAGCATGAATGTCTGCAGACCAACCTCATCATCATCATGTGCGTCATCATCATCATATTCCCTACAACTACCCACAGCATCATCATATTTCGGCTTTACTCTGTCAGCGTCATGTTTCCTAAAACCAACAGCATCATCATATTGCGGACACTCGCAATCATCCTCCTGCCGACTACTATTCACCTCCTCCGCTTTCCTCCTAACATCATCATCATGATGTTCAGCGGGCGCACACATCCTCCGGTTGCATTGTTCATCAGGTGCCGAATACTAGCGGCATCATCATGATATGCAATATCACCTTCGTCAGCAGGATATCCAAATATCCGGTTGTTCCAAATATCCTGATGACGTTCCACTTCAACACCTTGCCTTCGACGCTCCACTGCCCGATGATACAAACAACAGCATCATGATATTGGTCATCCGGTTCCTCGAAACCTCCTGATGATGCTTAACAACTTTCTGCCTTCGCCGATGCCTAAACCCTTAGCGATGACAGCATAAACTCGCATAGAGGGATTTCTTAATATCCTGATGACGATGACGTCATATCCTGATGACGATGACGTCACACATCATCCTGATGAACTCTCCAACACTTAGACAAAAACTGACTTTCACACCCGCATCCGTTAGCGATATGCGGATGATGAGCTTTCCCGAGAGATGATCCTGACTGCGATATATACACTGAGTATATATCCAACTCAAAACATCATGATGCACTTGCAACATGCAAACTTCAACAACTTCACGACCCGATCCTGATGGTGATGGATTCGCAAATGATGATGCGGCTCGTTCCGACTGGAAACGCTCATGCAGACTCCTGTGTATCCGTCCACTGCATGTAAACACTCAAAATCGCATAATTTCACAAGGATCATGTGACGACCGGGCCGGATCACCTTCTAACCAAAATCTAACAAACTTATCTTCTAGACCTAGCACATGAGGATGCTAGGCTGAATCACAGCACGCTCCTAACAGATCTCCTGAACAATGCAATGCATAAACAGAAAACACAAATGCAAACTAAACTATGATACAGGACCATTCCACCGATTTGCAGGATCAACCGGTGGAAAGGTGGAAAGTGCCCATTAACTTGCAAACAGAAAAGGAAATCAGCACAGATACAACTGATACAAACAGATACTGCAAAAGATGAGATCTTATTCAAATGAGATTCAAATGTCCTGCTTTTACAATTCTACTTCACAATATCTGGACTGATCACCAGTACAGCATATCACCAGTACTACTCTCCATAACATCTATCAAACTCAATATGAACTATCAATATGAACTCAATATATCTAAACCCTAACAGATCGAAGGTATATATAACAAATCCTTCGAGTACTACCAACTTCACTTCCCAGCGGCTAGGAGCTTCCAAGCGGCTGGGAGAGAGGACAACTCAGACTCTCTTATCCCGATCTCTAACTGCCTACACATACTCCTATGCTGAACTATTACATAGCATCGGTCCAAATGGACCTTATTACATGATAAAGTCAAACATACTAAAAATAGCCTACTGCCCTGTCATCATGCGGATAACTATCCTATATCCTGATCATGTATGTCATCATGCGGACCTATATCCTGATCATGTGCGGGTGCTCCTGCACCATACTCCCCAAAAGAAAATAACTCATGTCCCATGAGTTAGGATATGGAAGTCCTCCACCTCGACACTTTGCTTTGTCAATCTTCTGACCTGCTCCAGCCGTGTCTGCTGCTGTCTCTTGGCTGCTCCAAGACTTCTGAACTGAACTGTATCTGTGGTGTTCAACTGTATCTTTCTTTCAATCATTATAGGACAAGCAATAGTCCCAACTATGACAACATCCTTGTCATTCATCTGAACTGGTGGCTGTTTGCACCCCTGTTTCTGAACCTGCTGCTGACCTCTGTCAGTCACAACTGAAACGTTCTTCAGCTTGTTGTCTGTAACAACTCCTTTCTCTGCAGTATCCTTATCTACTTTTATGCCTGCTCCTCTAGGCATCTGCACAAACTCCTTCTTTCCCATTAAAATGATTTGAGCTGCCTTCTGTGCTGCAGCTTTTGCCTGCAATGGCATCAACTTAATAATCTTCCCATCCTTCTGAATGGTGTAGGTATTAGCATACCCATCATACAGTACTCTTCTGTCAAATTGCCATGGTCTACCCAACAGTAGGTGACAACATTCCATAGGCAAAATATCACACAAAATTCTATCCTGATAGGGTCCAATCTGGAAATCCACATATGCCTGTTCAGAGACAAAAAGTGATTGCCTATCACTCACCCAAGATGCATTGTAAGGGTGTGGATGTGGAATCCTTTCCAGCTTCAGTTTATCCACCATTTCCTGAGATACCATGTTGTCTGTTGACCCAGTATCAATGACAACCTTACATACCTTACCTTTGCTCTTACATGTGGTCTTGAAAAGAGCTCTTCTTTGCATCATATCCTTTGATGCCTGCAAACTAATTCTCCTTAGTATCAGTGATTCTCCACTCTTTGGATATCCAAAATTCTCAGGACCTTTGTTTGAACTCTGTGCACTTTCTTCTACTTTCTCTTCTTGCACAAGTTGTACTCTCTTGTCACTAGTTCTATCATTTCTGGATGATGAACCTTTGTTTTCTGGACATTTGAAAGATGGATGACCAAACTCTCCACAGGTGTAACACTTTCCTGAAAATGTAGTAGAACCTCTACCACCTCCAAATCTTCCTCTATTACCTTTCCATCCACCTCTGAAATCAGACTGTCCCTGTCCTTTACCAGTGTCTTCTTGACCCTCATTGGTTTGCTTTTGTGCAGGGGCTGCTCCTCTTCCCCTGTTGTTTCCTCTTCCTCTCATGGACTTCTCATGTCCTCTATTCAGCTTTTCTTCAATCCTGATTGCCATTTGATAACAATCTTCCACATTCTTAGGGTTAGCTAACACTAACTCATCCTGTATGTTAAACCTTAAACCAGCCAAGTACCTAGCCACCTTTTCTACCTCATTCTCATGATGACCAGATCTCATACTCAACAGATAAAATTCCTCAGTATAGGCTTTCACATCCCTGTCTTTCTGCTTTAAAAATTGCAGCTTCTTAAACATCTGGATTTCATAATCCCTTGGCAAGAATTTACCCTTGATCCTTGCTACCATCTTATCCCATGAAGTGATCTTAGACTTCCCTTGTTTCCTTCTCTCAGATTGTACATAATCCCACCAAACCAAAGCATGACCTCCTAACTTGGTCTTTGCAATCTTTACCTTCTGATCTTCAGCAACATCTTCACATTCAAAGTGATTATCCAGTGCAGCAATCCAATCTAACAACTCATCTTCATTCAAGCTTCCAGTATACTTGGAAACATCAACCTTTACCTTAGGTTTTTCACTCTGCACTGCCTTTAACAGTTTTGCCAATCTCTGGTCTTCAGCATCCAGATCTTCAGCTACCTCTTCATACTCTTCAACAGTATCTGCATCTTCTTCAGACTCACTGTCTTCCACTTCCCTCTTTTTGTTCTTTTCCAGGGCTGTCAGCCTGGCTTGAAGTGCTTCAGCAAGCTCCTTCATCTTCCTCATCTCTCTAGCATGTTTCTCCTTCATCTCCTGCAGTTCCCTTGCAGTACCATTACCTTTAGGAGGCATTTTGTCAACCTCTCAATCACAACACCCAATTCAACTCTACCTCTACCTCTGCCCTTTTGGTGACAGAATCAACACACAACAGCCCAGATGTTTTGCTGAGCTCTGATACCACTATGATGCAGAGGCATCCACATTATAACATTCGCACATAGCATGAATGTCTGCAGACCAACCTCATCATCATCATGTGCGTCATCATCATCATATTCCCTACAACTACCCACAGCATCATCATATTTCGGCTTTACTCTGTCAGCGTCATGTTTCCTAAAACCAACAGCATCATCATATTGCGGACACTCGCAATCATCCTCCTGCCGACTACTATTCACCTCCTCCGCTTTCCTCCTAACATCATCATCATGATGTTCAGCGGGCGCACACATCCTCCGGTTGCACTGTTCATCGGGTGCCGAATACTAGCGGCATCATCATGATATGCAATATCACCTTCGTCAGCAGGATATCCAAATATCCGGTTGTTCCAAATATCCTGATGACGTTCCACTTCAACACCTTGCCTTCGACGCTCCACTGCCCGATGATACAAACAACAGCATCATGATATTGGTCATCCGGTTCCTCGAAACCTCCTGATGATGCTTAACAACTTTCTGCCTTCGCCGATGCCTAAACCCTTAGCGATGACAGCATAAACTCGCATAGAGGGATTTCTTAATATCCTGATGACGATGACGTCATATCCTGATGATGATGACGTCACACATCATCCTGATGAACTCTCCAACACTTAGACAAAAACTGACTTTCACACCCGCATCCGTTAGCGATATGCGGATGATGAGCTTTCCCGAGAGATGATCCTGACTGCGATATATACACTGAGTATATATCCAACTCAAAACATCATGATGCACTTGCAACATGCAAACTTCAACAACTTCACGACCCGATCCTGATGGCGATGGATTCACAGATGATGATGCGGCTCGTTCCGACTGGAAACGCTCATGCAGACTCCTGTGTATCCGTCCACTGCATGTAAACACTCAAAATCGCATAATTTCACAAGGATCATGTGACGACCGGGCCGGATCACCTTCTAACCAAAATCTAACAAACTTATCTTCTAGACCTAGCACATGAGGATGCTAGGCTGAATCACAGCACGCTCCTAACAGATCTCCTGAACAATGCAATGCATAAACAGAAAACACAAATGCAAACTAAACTATGATACAGGACCATTCCACCGATTTGCAGGATCAACCGGTGGAAAGGTGGAAAGTGCCCATTAACTTGCAAACAGAAAAGGAAATCAGCACAGATACAACTGATACAAACAGATACTGCAAAAGATGAGATCTTATTCAAATGAGATTCAAATGTCCTGCTTTTACAATTCTACTTCACAATATCTGGACTGATCACCAGTACAGCATATCACCAGTACTACTCTCCATAACATCTATCAAACTCAATATGAACTATCAATATGAACTCAATATATCTAAACCCTAACAGATCGAAGGTATATATAACAAATCCTTCGAGTACTACCAACTTCACTTCCCAGCGGCTGGGAGCTTCCAAGCGGCTGGGAGAGAGGACAACTCAGACTCTCTTATCCCGATCTCTAACTGCCTACACATACTCCTATGCTGAACTATTACATAGCATCGGTCCAAATGGACCTTATTACATGATAAAGTCAAACATACTAAAAATAGCCTACTGCCCTGTCATCATGCAGATAACTATCCTATATCCTGATCATGTATGTCATCATGCGGACCTATATCCTGATCATGTGTGGGTGCTCCTGCACCAGTCGCCTTCTTCCACAAGCACCGCATCAAGAGGGTTCTCATTGATGGGGGAGCCGGTTTAAATATTTGCATGTTGAAGCTAGTCCTTACATTGGGGTTCTCTGAAAATGCAGTTGATCCAAGGAAGAAAATTACTATCAAAGCCTATGATGAAGAGGAGAGAACTACCAAAGGAATAGTGGTACTACCCATACAAGTGGGACCGGTGATAAAATACGTTGTGTGCCAAGCCCTACATAGGGAGCTCGCCTATAATATTCTCCTAGGTAGACCATGGATTCATGCCATGAACGCTATTCCTTCTACCTATCACCAATGCATAAAGTTCCCTCATAACGGCAAGCAAGTCACCATCCAAGGAGACCTTGACCCCTTTTAGCATTACAAATCTGTCCTTTCAAAATCTGACTACATCATACCAAACAATAGAGCATCTACATCCCCTAGCCCACAGCATGATTCTACCTCTGAAGCTTCCTCTTCCAAGCCCAAAGAGTAGAAAATCACCATCAAAGAAATAGGAGTAGGGGAATACTCCATTGAGCACAACCTCAATCTAGCCAAGATACCTTTATCTCCTAGATCCTTTGGTCGACCCAAGCATTTTCCAAAGCCTTCTGCTCCTCCTACACTTCCCACAACTCCCTTTGTAAAATGGGGGACCCTATTAGATGAAACATAGGAAAGAGATATCCTACAATGGCTTTACACTGAAGAAGAAGAAAACATACAACAAGAACCACCTAAGCTCCCAACAGAAATCTATGGGCGAGGTGAATCTATCCTACATAGAATGGGTTACGAAGGACAAGGCCCCATCGGCCTATGAAAAGAAGGAATTATAGAACCCATTCAACCTTCTTCATCCTCATTAGCTAGAACTACAAAAGGTCTAGGATATAAGGATAAGGTCAAAGCTAAAGCAAATGATTGTCTTGTGGAAATGATCCATACACTTCAAGAGGATAGTGACACAGATTCCAATGAATATGAGTGGGATGAGTTGACAAAGCATTCCTATGATGACAAAGAGGTTGATACCATTCAAACTTATAGCCCCTACCGTGAGGGACAAACGCTACCGCATAGGCCACTAGAGTGTGATTTGCCTGTCCCTGAGAATACGACTTTCGAGGAAGGTTCAAGTTCTATCGCAATAAACAATTTGGAGGAAAGTACCATCCTGAACACTCCCCCTACCAATACTCCTAGTATATCCATTCAAACTGTCAACAAATCAGATCTATCCTCCGACTCCCTCCCCCTTGTGCATCCTGAGCTTATTGACTGGGATCTATGAGGAACCCCGCAACTAGATATGTTCCAAAACGATGATGCCTATATTGACTATATGGAACTTTGGGACCACCTACCTAAAGGAGATCATAAAGCTAGCTTTTCTATTGAACTTAATACCGTGGCTTATTTTGGAGAGGGTGCCAAGCCTTCCAGTCGCAAAAATATCAAAATAAAAACTAGATCTGACGGTGAAAACCGCTTCGCGGTAGTGTCAAATCCCAAAATAGTAAAAAGAAAGGATGCATCCGATGGTGAAAAACCAACTGTGCCACCTAACGATGGAAGGCTTGACACTCTCCCCGATGACATGCACCAGGAGAAGTCTTAGATTGTTGTGGAACCAACAGAGCCTGTTAACATCGGAATAGAGGAACAACCTACGATCATTCACTTTGCTAAGTCTCTAACCCCACCAGAAAAGACTAAGTTTGTACCATTCTTCAAGAGAAAGCAAGTTAATTTTTCTTGGTCATACACAGATATACCAGGGTTAGATCCAGATTTGATTCTACATCACGTTCCATTAGATCCAGGAGTGAAACTAGTGAAATAGAAGCTTAGAAAGATACATCTATACATCGCACTGCTTGTAAAAGAAGAACTCAAGAAACTACTAGATGTAGGATTCATCAGAGCTATAGACTATCTGGAGTGGGTCTCCAACATAGTACTAGTGTCCAAACCTGATGGCCGAGTCAGACTATGCAATGATTTTAGAGATCTAAACAAAGCTTGCCGCAAGGATGATTTTTCGTTGCCAATGTAGATATCATAGTCAACTTAATAATAGGGCATACCATGTTATCTCTCATGGATGGCTTCTTGGGACCAGAAGACCAGCATAAGACAACTTTTACTTGTCCATGGGGCACTTTCTGCTGGAATGTCATGCCATTTGGGCTAAAGAACGCAGGACCCACATATCAACGTGCTATGACCACTATATTCCATGATATGATGCACGTCACAATGGAAGATTATGTAGATGATATCCTAGCAAAGTCACTTACAAGAGAATCACACCTGGATGTGTTAGCGAAAGTCTTTCAGAGACTCGCGCAATTCAAAGTCAGATTGAACCCAAAGAAATGTGTGTTTGGAGTCACCTCAGGTAAGCTCTTAGGTTTTATTGTATTAGCAAATGGAATAGAGGTAGACCCTGCTAAAGTCAAGGCTATTATGGACATGCCACCGCCCAAGAATCTTACTCAACTAAGATCTCTATAGGGCAAGCTACAAGCAATCCAGAGGTTCATATCACAACTGGCAGACAAGTGTCAACCCTTTAGTCATCTCCTACATAAGAACATTCCATTTAGGTGGGATGAGAAGTGCGAAGAGGCATTCGGCAATCTGAAAGAGTATCTTATGAATCCACCTATTCTCATGCCTCCTATCCAAGGGAAACCATTGTTACTATACATATCCACTACACCAACAACTCTTGGGGCCCTTCTAGCACAACAAGATTATGAAAATAAAGAAATATCCATCTACTACATCAGCTGCACATTGGTGGGCTATGAGTTGCAATACTCTCAGATAGAAAGATCATGTCTTGCGGTAGTTTTTGCTTCCCAAAAAATCTGACATTATATGCTTGCACATCTAGTCAAACTTATTGCAAAAATAGATCCATTGAAGTACCTACTAAGCAAAGCAGCTCTAATAGGTTGCCTAGCCAAATGGGTAATGCTCCTAAGTGAATATGACATTGAGTATGTAGACAGAAAGGCTATCAAGGGGCAAGTCATTGCTGATCAATTAGTAGATGCACCACTACAGGACACCACACCAATGTAATTTGAATTTCTAGATGAATCCTTATCCAATATATCAACATATTCCTGGAAACTCTACTTTGATGGGTCCTACACAAACCATGGATCAGGGGCAGGAATCTTGTTTATAACTCCTCATGGAAACACCATACCGAAGTCTTACCATCTGTTATTTCCATGCACAAACAACATAGTAGAATATAAAGCCTTGGTCATTGGTTTAAAGATGGCAACATAATGGAAAATCAAAGAGCTACATGTCTATGGTGATTCTCAACTAGTGATCAATCAGGTCAATGACGATTACCAAACCAAAGATGAGAAGCTTGTCCCATACAAGCAGATGGTCAAGGACTTTAAGGAATACTTTGTGATCATCTCTTTTGAACAGATACCTCGCATTGAAAACAAAGCAGTAGATACCATGGCAACCATTGTCTCTCTTCTCGAAATCCTAGAGAATGAGTCAAGGTACGAGTTCTTAGTGGAATCAATTTAGCAACCAGCTTATGATCTTCCTGAAACCCATTCCATATGCCTATTAGTTGGATCTGATTCACCTTGGTATGGTAAGGTTTACACTTACCTCAAGGACAATACCCTCCCACCTAACTTATCTTCAAACCAACGATGAACCTTTATATGCCAAACCTCTCGTTATACCATTATTGCTGACACCCTATACCGATGTGGTCTAGATGGTACTTTACTCCATTGTTTAGAATGAGAAGAATCCCAAACTGCCTTACAAGACGTACACGAAGGAATCTGTGGAACACACTCTAGCGGTCCTTCCTTAGCTAAGAAACTCATGCGTTTGGGTTATTATTGGCCGAACATGGAAACAGATTCATATCAATTTGTGAAAAAGTGGAAGTAGTGCCAGATACATGGGAACCTAATACATGCACTGGCTCAAGAGTTGAGACCTTTAATGACACTGTGGTCCTTTTGTCAATGGGGATCGACCTTGTAGGAAAGATCCATCCACCCTCATCCAATGGCCACAAATTCATAATAATCGCCACTAAGTACTTTACCAAGTGGATTGAAGCCGTCCCCCTCACTACCGTCATAGGTAAACAAATCTCCTCATTCATCCTCAATTACCTCATCTGCAGATATGGAATTCCCTCGTCCATTATCATGGATAATGGAAGACCCTTCAAAAACCAGGATGTCCAAGAACTCTGTGACCGATTAAAAATCCAACACTGTTTCTCCACACCCTATTACCCCCAAGGAAATGGCCAAGCAGAAGCATCCAACAAGACCATCTTGAAACTCCTCAAGAAGATAGTCAACGATGCTGGCCATAATTGGCACATCCAACTCAATCCCACTCTGTGGGCCTACAGAACCAATATACACACTCCCATATGTGCTACCCCTTACACCCTTGTCTATGGCTTGGAAGCTGTCCTCCCCATTGAGGTTGAGTTATCGTCTCTCAGGGTGTTGTTAAAAGGTCTCATAACAGATGAAGAGTACAAAGTTTCTAGATTGCAAGAACTAGAGTTGCTAGAGGAAAGGAGACAGAAAGCCTTTGATCATCTCAAAGTAAATCAACAAATGATGTCACGAAGCTACAATCACAGAGTCCACCCAAGAGTCTTTAAAGTTGGAGATCTAGTACTTAAAGAGAACCCTCACAATCAATAGGATCAGGAAAAGAAAGGCAAGTTTGAACCCAACTAGCAACCCAACTGGCTTGGGCCTTATGTGATCGTAGTTGCTTATGGATCGGGGGCATATCAGTTAGCAACATCAGAGGGTGAACTGTTCGATGACCCAATCAATAGCATGCATCTTTACTGGTTCTATACCTAGGAGAATCCCAATGTAAGGGGGGCGCAAAAACACAAAATACAAAAAAAAAAAAACCTAGAAAAATACAAAAAAATAAAAAACCAAAAAAATACAAAAATAATAAAAAAATCAGAAACGTACAAAAAATTGTCCTTTGGTGAAAACCTGGCAAACAGGTACCTTGGATAGGTATCATGATGAAAACCTGGCAAACAGGCGTCATGTATACTTTCTAGCTTTTGTGCAAATAAAAGCAAGTGGTGAAAACCTGGTAAATAGGCGTTACTTGTGATAAACCGCTTCCTCCATCTTTGGGAAACCAATCACCTTGTGTCCATTCTTCCTTCACTCGTGTCCCATTCGATCCATATATGTTCCATAATAAAATCCTAAACGATAACCTATCATGGCTTGGTATTCTATCTCTTTGTTACCTTGTCAACCAAGGTTTCTATCCCATATCCTATCCATAGTGTTAGCCTAGCCTAGGGTCTCTCGTCAATATCCACATGGTCCAGGTCCATGAACTACATTGCCTCTGCATCGTCACGTAGGCAAGGCCATTCTCAATGTGCCTCCGAGGCTTCCCTATCCATCCCATATCTTGTCATCTCTTCCCTAATCCATCCATGGTCCAAGTCCATGAACTACGTCGCCTCTGCGTCATCATGTAGGCAAGGCCATTATTCAAATGTGCCCCCGAGGCTCCACGGTCCCATCTGTCACATGTCTGGTCCTTCTACCTATTTGAGTTCGCACCCCTTTCTATCGCCTAGGTCTTAGGTCCATTAGGGTTTACTCCGAACTACGTTGCCTCTGTGTCATCACGTAGGCAAGGCCGTTTAGCAATGAGCCCTCGAGGCACCAGGTCAGTCCCTTAGGGTCCATCTCACCAATAAAGATTGTGGAATCTTCTCACCAAGCAAGAAAGCACAAATAAAACCCACTCTTTTCAAGAAGAATTTTTGATGCAAGACCTTAACCTACATAGAGCAAAGCAAGCAAACACCTAAGGCATTCTAAAATGATTTTACCTAAATTATGGCAAGAAACAAACACATCTAAATGCAAATATGTTTTGTGGATTGGGATTAGGTTAACTTATAGAGTCTTGATTTCTACTATCATGTCTTTCTATGCTACTCAAGGATGCCAAAAGTTAGAGATGCTATGATGGGGGCATGATTATTTTCTTTGTTTGCTGTTGGTGGATTAAACTTTAGTAATGCGAAGCCTTGTCTAAAGGCATGATCGGCAAAAGATCATCAAGGACTTCAAAGGTGTAACATGAATGGGGGCAATCCTTGTCTATTGATATGCAAGAAATACTCATGTCATCTTGGTTCAATTATACCTAGATGCTTGTATTAACTTACTAAAGCAAAATCCATGTAAGCAATACCTAGGTCATCTCGGTTCAATTATACCTAGATGCTTGTATTAACTTACAACATTAAGAAAAAGTACCAAAAAAATCGCCCAATGATGAAATAAGCACTTCAAAATACTTACACCGTCAAGATGTCAAAAACAAAGTATCCATTATACATCCATACATCCGTATCCCATGCAATAAAAATCCAAACAATGTAGAGTACAATACAAAGTGAAGCTTGTGAATCTTTCTATCGAGTCATTCTTTCAATCAATCTTCTATCTATCATTATATCATCTCTGTGTCGATAGAGTAGATTTGGACATCATAAAAAATAGCATATAGTTGCATATCATATCACACGAGATAGTCATTTACATGATTAAATCAATTGTATACATAGTAAATTGCATTAGGTCATCCATATACATTTTGCAATCATCACATAGTGTCAACAGAAAAATAAAAAAAATAGATAAGTGCATCACATAAATTGTATAATCATATAGATACCATTTGCATCCACACAAATTAGAGGCATATCAAGTAAAACATATAAAAGTCTGCATTAGATAAACATGTGCAACACATCATACAAATAGAAATGCATCCATAACATAGAATGAGCAAACTGCATATAGAGAGCATCAAATAGTTGCATCATCATATAAATATCATAAAACGTGTCCAAATGCACAATATCAAATGGTCCATCTCTAAGTCAATGTCATATACAATGAATACATCTCAGAGATAGTGATATGTGTCTCAGAATATAAAAGTGGTACATATATATATCCGGCTATCTGAGCCATCAAAAAGTGTACGTAAGAGCCAAAGTCTGTGCAAGTGTCTGCTAACCTTGCTACTGTGAACTGCTACTCCCAATAGTGTCTCCTGAATCCCCTGCTCCACTGGCCCCAGACTGCTGTGGGCCCATCACGGAGGCTCTTGACCTCGATCCACCTGCTCTCTAAGAGGCCATAGACTAGTTCTTGTAGCTTGGTGCCCTCTGACTAACTGGCACATCACCATGGTATAAACCCCGATAGTACTGTGTCTGGGCCTGTGCTCTGGCAAGCTCACCCTGAACCTGTGCTAATTGCCCCTGCACTTGTGCCAACTGTGTCTGTGCCTGTACTAGTTGTGCTTGCGCCTGGTGCACCTATCCAACCAAAAAGCTACTCGTGGCATCTATCCCAAGGGCTACCATTGCTGAATCCCGCTCTACTCGGATAACTTATATCCATGCCTCAGCCATATCTCACTCTCTAGTGAGCCCTGAGATAACCTCTACATCTTTCTCCCACTGGGTCTAGGCCATCCTAAGCTCTACCTGCAGCTGCCTAACCTGTCCTCTTAGCATAGCTATAGCTCTCTCTTGGACGTCCTTGCCCCTGTGGCTGGGGTACCTGCTATTGTGCCACCTACTGGGGTGGCGGCATCTGTGCCTGCTATGGAGCCTACTGTGCAACCTGTGGTGGCAGTACCTACTGAGCAAGGGAAGGTCCCTCCCCAGCTCTCCTCCTCTGCCTAGGTCTGGCTCTATCTCCACCACCTCCCCCTCCTCCACCATCTCCACCACCTTTCTGTCCTCCTCTCCTCCTCCTGCCAACCTAGCTCTCGTCATCTGAATCTACCTCATCTATACGAGGAACTAGCTCTCTAGGCCTTGAGTATCTCAAAAATGGATGGGCAGCGAACCACTCCTCATAGTCCTGAGTCATCCCAGCATCTGCAATCTCTCTCCTCATATCCTAGGCAACATAACGAGTCTACCAAAACTTTGCCATTGCCTCCTCATAGGATGCCACTGGCCCCATCTGAATGTCTCAGTGTGAGTCCGCACAAACAGAGCCTGCCCTTGTGGTATGTCCTGTCTCCTCCCAAACTGTCTCCAAACTCGACTGACAATCTGTCTCTCTAGGATGAACTGCGTCCAGCCTATCAACCACTGAGTCTGATCATAGTATGGTAGCTCATCCGCCTCATCCTCCCAGGGTTCACAGTCTAGATATGGTCGCCAGACGACCACATCTACTCCATCCAATGCATGCCTCCAATACTCGAGCTTCCCTAGCCTATGTTGGGAAATCACTCCTACGTAGCCATAACTGTAAGGCTCTCCTCTTTGTCTCTGAAACACGCAAGTCAGTCTAGTAATGGCAATGTGCTCCCATAGCCAAAACTGCAATAATGAGACACCTGCTGATAAACTCGCACCCCTGTGGTATACCGCCTGATGCATGTCATGGTATAGGTGTGCTAGAACGCAGACACCCCAAGCATAACGGGTGCCCTCTGTTACCATCCTCTCCATGATCCGTCCCCATCCAATCAGGAACCCATGTGATCTCCTATCAGGGCATACAATGCCCCTGATCAATCCTGTGACTATCCTAGGGAAGTAGTCATAGTAGTCATGAATGTCCTGCCAAGAGATGACTTGTCCTACTAGCTCAGGGTCATTGAATACTCACTTACACTCTGCAAGTCCTGCGTCCTGCTGTGGATCATACTCCACGGGCTCTCCCTGAATAGGCAAGTGGAGTATCTTGTATACATCCTCCAATGTAACCGTCATCTCGCCAGTCGGGAAGTGGAAGGTCCCATCCTCACTGTGGAACCTCTCTACTGCTGCAGTCAGTAACTTGCAGTTCGCTCGAACCTCAAGAATAAAGCATACATAGTCCAATCCCATCGTGCTGAGCACCTCTTAATCCAACTCTGTCAGCATATGTCGCTGCAACATGGGCATGGGAAACTGCTCCCTCGACATCAACGTATCTCGTATGTCCTCCTGCAAGCATGTAAAGCAAGGCGTCAACCTAAAGTTACAAGTACCATGCTCAACATATCTATAGAAACATACCAACTAACTTAACATATTAAATTGACCGAAACAACACACTACATCTCTTGACTAGATTCCTGCAGTCTCGGAGATAGCTTATCGATTGACGCGTTCAATAGGATGCCAATCGAGTCAATTCTGTTAAGTAAACTAAATATCTATAGCATATGCACCATAACAGAAGGTACATGCACCATTTCTTATCATGTGCGCCATAATAGAAGGTACATGCACCATTTCTTATCATATGCGCCACTTTTGGCAAATGCGCCACAAGATTTCAATCATGCGCCATCCTATACCGTAAATGCGCCGCCCAATTGCATGTGCCGTCTCATACCATAAATGTACCACAAAATTATGCATGTGCCAACTTAACTCATGCATGCGCAGCTTTAGTGTATGCGCTGTTCTATGTCCTAAATGCGCCAAAGTTTACCAGATGCACAGTTTTGCATGCCAGATGTGCCAAACTGTGATCTAACGCATTTGTCTAGCCTAATTTTACCTAGCATTTATTGCGCTAAAAATTAACTCTAGGGAAAATTTTTCAAGATACATACTGGGGGTCCTGCCTCTGCTGGCCAGTCGAATCGTTAGACTCGCTCAAAGCGATGCTCCTCGTATGGAATATCTATCCTCGTGCTGACTGCTCTATGCTCTATGCTCTCTTAAGCTCTCAGAAGCAAACCAAACAAAGCCAAGTGTGCAAATGACTTGTCTTGTGGACCCAACTCCTATATATAGCATGCAAACCCTAAACTGGCTATGTGATGACTATGACTACTTCTCGCACCCGTTTCTTCCCATTTTCTTCCCATTTCTCTGAAATGCATCCTATTTTCTTCATCCTAACCAAGTTTTCCCTTTGTCTTCGTGAGATTGTCTGTCTCTCATTCCTTCTCCCTTCTTCCCATCCAATCTCCCGAGGGGGCATCCTATCATCATAACCTGTACCAGGGGAAAAACTGGGGCATGTATCATTGTCAGACTATTTATTCTTTGAAGCAACATCGTAAACCGCATTGCATCAAAAAGGAGTAAAATGTATACGCCTAAAAATGACACGACTCGGTCTAAATAAATATTCTTAATATTTATTCCCTTCTAATTCTTCTATCAATAAATAAATAAACAAATTTATTTATTCAATTCATATTCCTCTAAGTTAATTAAATATTGAAATATTTAATTACCTCTTCTAAAGTCAAAATTATATAAAATCCTTTATTTAATTAAATTCTTCCAAACAATTAAATAATTCTCAGTTATTTAATTAAAATCAATTCTTTCTCCAAATTTAAATAAATCAATCAAATTTATTTAAATCCACTCAATCTCCAAAAATAAAATACAATCAAATATTTTATTTATTCTTCCAAATCATGCACAACAATTAAATAAATTTATTTATTTAATTTTCTTTCTTATCTTCTAATTCTTCAAATATCTTCCAAATCTTCTAAAAATAAGTCTTCTTCTTCATGCACACACAATTAAATAATTTATTATTTAATTCCTTTCAAATCATGCAAAAGCAAATCACAAATTGAGTTATCTATTCAATCAACTTTGTTTTTATCAATATCTCTTAAATTAGAAAAAAAAGATTTCTAATTTATGAAAAGTATGTCTTATCTTTAGAAAAGAAATTAGTTAACTAAAATAAAACAACTTTTGTGTGACACTTGTTTTCTTCTTATTTGCGCACGTTCCTCAACCGTTCTATACCGTTGATCTTCTCATTCTTTCTATACCATTGATCTTCTCTTTCTCAAGTCCAGAAATTGAACCCTATTCCTCCATTTCATTCATCCAAGCTTTAAGTATCATTACTCTGTAGGAATTATAGTGCACCTTTGGCACCAATTCTTTCATTGCTTGTGATCACACTCGTTACCATACTACTACCATTATTGTGAAGCTCCTCTTCATTAGAAAGCATTATCATAGCCGTTCTCCTTTGACAATCTTGGAATCATAGCAAGGAAGTGCACTCTCTGAGGGCCTTATTCATACATGCAAGATCGATTGAGATAGGCAACCAACGGAAGCTATGAAGCTTTGAGGTTTGCAAAGGTTTCTTGAAGTTCTTTTGTTTAATTGATCTCTTTGTTTCTGTATTTCATTGAGTTTTGGGTATTTTGATATTGATTATATTGATTATTCATTTGAATCCAATTTTCCCATAACAACAGCTTATTAATTTATAAAAAAACAATTTATTTTTTTTGGGAAGGCTAATACATCCTAGCCTCAATATTTATCTATACATTCAAACCATATTGAAACAAATACATTTTTATAAGCTACAACTTCAAAAAATAATCAAATAAGTTTGCAAGTTATTTTTCTAAGATAACAAGCATTCAAAAATAATCTTAACAAGGTTTCAAATGTATTTAAACATAGTCTACATTCCTAGCCTTGAAGTTATGTTATCCAAGACAACTATACAATAACATCCATGTAATCTCTTTAATGTTAGCATTTTCAACATCCATATAATAGATTTCAAAATGACATTCTAATAGATTTCTAAACAACAATATAATAGATTTCAAAATGACATTCTAATAGATTCCTAAACAACAATATAATAGATTTTAGAATAGTTATCTAAATCCTTTTAGATAGGTCAAGTCTCATTGTAAATCATTTCAAACACAAAGAGGATTTCTCTACCATATTCAAAGGTTAGACCACTTGTATGGTCAACTGGAATACCATAGGATTTTGTGAAGTCTTCCATAAGAGGGTATTTATATTTTAGTAACACAATCTCAATGAAAGGCTATTATGGTTGCAACAAGATTCATGAAATGTTACTATTAGTTGTGAACATTGTATGCTCTACTATTCTGGATACACTAGAGGGTTTATGCACAAGAAAGGTCTTACTTAGTCTCATAAGAGATGCATTTGTGTCACGTCCCTTTTTATTTAATTTCATTTGGAGCACCTAAAATCCCAATTTCATATTTTCTGTGGGCTAAGGTAAGAAATAAGGGAAGTAATCAATTTAATATTTAATTTCGGTCCCATAATATTTTATATTTTTTTGAATCTATTTTAGTGGCGCCAATTAAATATTGATATATTATATTTTCTCCAATATGGGTGTGGGATTTGAAAAGATTCTCTTGAAACATCCAAGGCTTAAATTTAGAAGATTCTATGACAGAGGTGGAGTTATGTTATGACAAATCATAAATAAGGAGTTACAAATCCAAGAATATGCAAAAAATGGTCAAATGGGGAGTTATTATTGACATTTAATGATATTTTATGCTCCCAAAAAGGCTATTTTGGTATTTGGACTTCCAAGAGGCTGAGGAATAATTTATATTGTTGGAAATTTCATGGAGAATGTATGCATTATCATTTTACAACAAAACTTTGTCAAAATTAT
This sequence comes from Cunninghamia lanceolata, assembly GCA_027924645.1. Taxonomy (NCBI): domain Eukaryota; kingdom Viridiplantae; phylum Streptophyta; class Pinopsida; order Cupressales; family Cupressaceae; genus Cunninghamia; species Cunninghamia lanceolata. Next base: position 93,814 of record BSBN01000983.1, on the reverse strand, counting down.
TTGAGTAGTTTGTTCATACAATATCTTCGGTGGATGAAAACCCATTGGAAATTGTGATCGATGGACAAAAACCCATTGGTTGTAGGTATTAGAGGACAAAACTCCTTTCATACATGAGGGTGATCTTATTTAGACATTGCATTGGAGCTTCACAGATTTGCAGATTTCAGTGTTTCGTTTGGTGTGTGTGTGTTTTCAGGTTTTGGAGTATGTGGTTTCAGCAATTTTTAGTGTGGTGTTTCCAGATTTATTTTAGTTTGTTGCTACTGTTGTTTTGACTGTAAATCAGTCCCATTTCATTGTACTTTCATCATAAAATCAATTAATATAATCTTGGGCTTATTCGTTGTCATTTATGTGCTTCCAGGTGAAATAGGGTGTAGTGAAATTGTTAGTTTGACATGCAGATTTGTGTCTATGATTAAATCTGGAAAATTTCAGATATGTAACCACATGAGGCCATACCATTACTGATATTTTAAGATAATTATTAGTATTTTATGTTTAAAGAAGTTTTCCTTTGCATTTGTGTTAAAATTGTCAATTTCGGGATCAATCAGTGTAGGGGAAAATTGGGTGTTTTGAAAGTTAACTAAAAATCATTTTCAGATTTGATTGTTGGATGCAAATATTTTGTTTGGGACATTAGAATTTGTAACAGATTAAATTGTGTTCAACCACAATAGTGGAGATGTTTTTTATCAATACACACATCACCTTGATTACCAAGTAACCTTCATTTCCATGAATGATAACCATGCACATATTCCAAGAGTTTATAAAACTCTGACAAGCTTATTGTTTTCATATTAGACTAAACATATAAACCAATCTGCACTGTAACTCAAATTTTATACCTATAAATAAATACTATTAACTATATATTGAGTCTTTTGTTTTGGTATTAGACTAAACATATGAACCAATCTGCAAAGTAACTCAAAGTTTCTACCTATATATATTGAGACTTTATGCACAATAATTGTTAATGTGGTGTTATAACACAAACAAGTGATTCATACCCCTGTCATAAATTTTAAAGGTTTTTATGTATAGTTGATATGATGAAATAATGCTTAGTTGGGGAACAAGAGTACAATTGAACTGAAAGTATAAATTAGTATACTGGTTCTAGCATTTAAAAATGAGTAAATTTACATAATTACAATGTGACAAATAGATTGTAATAGAATTACTAGGTCTAACATATCGTTGCTATTTTATAAAGAATTGTAGTAGCTTATTACTAATTTTAGCGTCAGTCACTCTACCATGTTGCATAGTGACATAATCAAATATTGCATAAGTGCTCAATGAATGTCTTGCACAGTGACATAATGAATTCTTAAAGTTTCACACACAAGACACAGTGATACAAAATGAATTCTTGCTATAGCAACCAACAACAATTATTTTAATATCTTTATTCATTATAAATTTAATCTCATGCAATCTAAGAATGCAATTATACATTTCAATTGATTCTTACAGATATGTTTTATTTATTTGTTTTACTCATACAATCTATTTCAGATTAACTACAAAGTCCTCAGATTTCACCATGAAAAATTCCAAGAAGGATCAAGTTCAGAGAGCAAGGCCTTTGCCAAAGGACAAAAGAGGGGTGATGCCTCATTATAATTTTGAAAATGAGGGCACTACTATAGATCCACCGACTGAGATACTAGATATGGAGGTGGCTAGAGTTTCTACTACATCTAAGAATGTTTCGCTTAACAAAATATGGACACAATCAAACATGGACCATGCAATAAAAAATGTTGAGGATAATGAGTACTATATTCTCTAAGAATATTTCTCTTAACAAAATATGGACATAATCAAACATGGACCATGCAATAAAAAATGTTGAGGATAATGAGCACTGTATTCAAGATGCTACCAAGAAGTGGGGTATTCCTATAACAACCCTTTTATATTGGTTGCAAGGTCTCACAACTATAACAAAGAGAGGGATACCCACCATATTATCTAATGAAGAAGAATTGGAGATTGTGCAATGGTCTCAAGACATGGCAGAGCTAGGTGGTCTTGAAATCATGTAGTTGAAAACACAAGTTGCTCACATTTGTGAGACTAGGCCAAATCCTTTTACGAATGGACTTCCTAGGAAATCATGGTGGATAGGGTTTAAAAGATAACATCCTAAGTTGGCACCAAGAACTGTAGAAGGCATAGATAGAGACATATCTACCATGCTTAGACCATACATAGTAGCTACATTTTATGAAAACCTGGCTACAATTTACAAGGAAAATCAATATAAGCCACACCAAATTTGGAATTGTGATGAGACTGGTGTTCAAGCTGGAAGAAATTGTGGTATGAGGGTAATAGCCAAAAAAAGGTACAAGAAGTGTGCCATATACTATGTCAAAAAGTAGAGAATGGATTACTATATTGTGTTGTGTTAATGCTACACATCAAAGAATCCTTGAATTCTACCTATTGAACACAAGGAATACTGAGAGGGGGGGGTGAATTAGTATTCTATAAAACCATTCATTCACATGTTCTTTAATCCATTTACCAAATTCAATGTCATGAAAGAAAAATAAACATAGAAAGAGCAGCCACAAAGTCATAACACAGACACCAGGATTTTTATGTGGAAAACCCAAAAAGGGAAAAACCATAGCGAGTGTTAACTCACAATATATTATAATATCAAAATTGGATTACAGAAAGACTCATTGCCTTAGGGCTCACTTCCCAAGGGCTCACTGCAATAGGCTCATTGTCATAAAGAAAAGAAGATAGAGAAAAGGTGGCTCACTACCAAGAAAGAATTGTTCCAAATGTATCTGCTGAATGCTGGAATATAGTTCCAATGATAGCTCAAAATACAGTTTCAAAGCTCTTCCTCTTAAATTCTCTACTTCTCTACCTTGTTCACATAAACTCTATTCTTTAGTCCTCTGCATCCCTACTGCACTTTTCGGATCACACAAATCATCTTAGATCACATATATATGAATTCAATATGTCGTCGCATCACTTAACATCGAAATCCATCAAGTATTTATATTCACAACAAGATCTAACTCAAAACTGGGTCGGCTTGCCAGAGATGAAACGTGCACATAAAAAGTTATACTCTATTGTCTTGAATTCTTTTCATAGGAAGTTATGTAGACTAATGCAATCCTTCAAGAACCTTCATATAGGTGTGGACCTATTATAGAACCACTTAGAATGGTGATCCAAACAATATATCTTTATCTCACATCGATCCAACTTGTATATCGGCCTCATCCTTAAGTATACACTTAACCAATTCTACTATCATATCACAAATTCTAATGCAGACCACACGAGACTCTAAACTTCATATCAGACATTCATTATGTATCACCCAACATACCTTTAGAACCACGAGTCATAATATTCTTATGGGAAAAAATGCAGATCTCTGAACTACTGACTCTGTCACTGTGAAACACTGTTAAACTGAGTGTCGATACTTAAGAGCTTGTAGATGATCATCATGTAAACCTTAGACTCTACAAATATGGAATTGGATACTCCTAACATGTATTTACAACACCTTCAAACCACAAATTGAAACAACAAATAGTGGAGGAATGCGGAGTAATATACTCAGGTGTTCTGTACTGTTCATAACTGAACTCTGTTCATCTGGACTTAAGCAATGCATGGCGTAACTTCTGGAGATTACAAGGACATGAAACTTGGAGTATAACAACATCAAACAACTATACACAACATACAAAAACTGCATACCAGAATCTGCATCTGTAGAGGAGTACCAATCAAATCTAGGTGTCACTAACTTAGTAAGCTACCAACACTTAGTCACTTTGACTAAGTTATTCTTACCAGACCACAAATACTGTCTGCAATTCATCTCAAGACTTGTTCCCAATCATATCTAGCTTTTGCCATCAATGAAAACATCATCTCACAATCATATCAGCAGTGTCTCTTGACCATGTTGCCAACAATCTCCCCCTTTGGCATTGATGGCAACACTTAGGTGAAAAATGTTTATAGTGCTCCCCCTTACTATGTACACCCTATTTTTCTATTCTCCTTTAGATATTTAGCTATTTTTCACCAGTTTTTCTTCTCCACCTTTGACATCAATGGAAAAGGTATATGATACAAATGTATGAATAGGTTACCAAAACTTCAAAACTGTTTATCTATTATCCACATATATACAAGAAAATCTTAATTACCTTATGGTTTAGCTGGGAGGATGTTTGAGTAAAGTTGCCATAGGTAAGCTACATCTTGATCCCATTGAATTTTGACATCACTCAAAACTAAGATGTGTCCATTGATCTGAGAGACCATATCTTCTGCCTTCTTTAGAGTAGTAAGGATTTTAGTGATTTTCTTTGTTTGCTCTACAACAGCTACTAGTCTGGCCATTGATGCAATTTTGAAGCTCACTATTTCCCTGAGCTGGCCCATTCTATGTTTGATAGTCTCTCTTTGAGTTTGCGGTTTATGAACAGTAGAGTGAATTGCTTCTATTTCAGTTCATTGAGTCCCAAAGGCATTCTTTATTGGATCATAGCTCCTAGATATCCTCATGATCTTATCTTCCAACTCATCTATTTTCTCCTTTATGTCCTTTGTTATATCTGACCAAGAGAGACAATGTTGATATATTTCACTTGCTTCTTTAATTGCCATTTGTGCATACCCTATACTTTTGTCTAAGAAGACTTTATCTTGAGAAGCTTTATTGTTTAACTCTACTAACGTTTTAGCATCATTTTATGCCCTTACTTTCTTTTCAACAACCTTTTCAAAGGACTCAAAATGTGTACTTATAGAGTTTATTAGCCTCTTGAATTTCTTAGTGGGGGCTAGAGATGTGTCTTTCTGCAGTCTAGATATCAATTTTTCTAAGACACCAGATGCCTTATCAATGAGCTCACTACCCTGAATATGGGACTTCAAAATTTCTTCTTGAGCCTTGGCTTTGACAAATGACCTGAACCTTAATTTCTGCAGAGGTGTCATGGAGTCCAAGTTGATAGGACCTTGCAACAACTCAGGTGAACCAAAATATGATCTTCTTGTTGCCTCTCCAAAAACTCTCTAACATGGTCTTAAGTGTCTGCAGTAGTGTCTCTTACAATATCATGAGACATTTCTTCTTCTTTGGTCTGCTTTGGTGGTGTTTGGTCCATAGGTTCTTGCTCATTGGTTTTATGTTTCGGAGAGGAACTATCCTTAGATTTTCCATCATCCCAATTTTCCTGATTATCAGTTTCATTTTTCTCTAGAGGGGCTTCAGTATTCTCAGGAGCTTTGTCCTCTTCTTACTCCTTCATCTCTTTATTTTTCCTTGGGCTTACCGGAGTTGTCTTTGTTTAGTTCAAGCCCTGATCTAAGCTGACTTCCAGTAGAGAAGTATCACCAACATTTGGTTCTTCCTTGTCATGAATTGTTGGGATATTGAGCTCTCTTAAGACATTGAGAGTTACTTTTTCTGTGTCCCCTACCAATTTTTCTATGTCCCCATACATCAAAATGTTATATCTAGACACAATTCTATCAATGCATGTTCTCTTAACTCTGAGTCTTTTGCCATTGCTAACTCCTTTCTAGTAGACATGATACTACCCAAGCTATCTGGTAGATATGTAATTACTTCAAGGAGAGCCTTATTAAACATCTCCAAAAATTTGACTACTGCAATTTCAATGATGTTTTTGTTTACATCATTATACTTATCATATAGTTGTGCTATTGGCTTAAGATTTCCATGAGTTGCCATAGCATTCAAGGTATCCTCCAAGGTTAATGTGGCCTCTGCTTTCTTGGACTCAGTTTGTCTTGGCTTTTTCTTGCTTTTACCCTGACTAGAGAGTTTCTCCTGTTTACTCCTGGAGACTTCACTGCAATGATAACTTTAAGAAACCCCTCCTAAAAAAAGATATAAAATCCTAGAGAATCTTCCATTTTTTTAGAAAAAAAAATTAATTTCTATTGGCAAATCTTTCCTTTTTTTGAAAAAAATATTTAATTTTGTTGGCAAATTTTTTAAATCACTAGAAATTTGTAGAAAATCCTCGCAAATCTTGACAAAAATAGGAAAATGCATTAATTACCATGGTGAATCCTTCCTAAAAAATAAATTAAATTCCTATGTAAAAGTAAAGGCCTGAAGGTGGTAGTGATTGACTATTTTAAGGTGTCGTGCTCGTGTCTATAATTCCTTAATATTTTAAATCAAACATTGAATATTTTAAATTGGCCCTAAATTATTTTTCACCATCATTGATTTTATTTATAATCTAATGGTTTGGGTTCTATTCCACGGACCAAAATGTACCCACGGAGCTCTAGTGCCCATGGGGCCCAAAATTACATTTGGGATGTTGATCTTAATGGAGATCGATGACCCAAATGTAATTTCGGGCCCATGGGCATTGGAGCTCCATGGGTAAATTTGGGCCCATGGAGTTTAACCCTGGCCGTTAGATTATAAATTGAGATCAATGACCCAACTACAATTTTGGACTCGATGGGCATTGGAGCTCCATGGATACATTTTAACCCATAGAATACAACCACAATTATTAGATTTTAATAAAATCAATGATGGTGATTAAAAATTGGTGATATGGCCCTAAAGTAACCAATAATTATATAATATTATTGGCAAATTAATTTCATTTTCTACTAAATCTTATAAAATTTAGGCGAATCTGAACTAATTAGGTATCTAATATTGTGGCAAATTTTTAAGTTTAAAATTTTAAGAAAATAAATATTCTGGCGATTTAACAAGGACTAAAATAAAATTTTGTAAGAATGTGGTGATTTAGGTCACCTTATAGCTTGTACTATTAGCCAAATTTTGTATCCCCAATTTCAACTAGTAGCCAATTGGTGAATATGAGCCACTAAAAAAATCACTGCTTCGCTGGCCTTAGTATTCATTTTCTTTACTTCTTCATCTGATTCAGTCTCCTCTTCATCTACTCCAACACTTACATACATCCTTTTACCTTTAGTTTTCTTCCTTTTATGCTCTTTTTCAGTGGGTTTCTTTGTAGGTGCTTCCACACTCACTGAAGGAGTGGGACCGAAGGACTTGGATGTTGTTTTAGTAGAGGTTGAGCCTCTTGTTCTTCTCTTTGGTGCAACAGGCTCCTCTGCTTTCTTCTCAGGCTCTTCCAGAGCCTTCTCTAGTTCATCTTATTTCTTTTCTCCATTTGCCATTGCAACTTATACCTTTGCTTTGGCTTCTGAAATTTGTTCTTTTGTAAAGCCCTTGCTCTGGGCATATTCCTTTGCCATTTTTCTAGCCTTCTTCAGAGTTTCAGGCTTTCTCAATTCAACATGCACCTTGACTGAGATTTCCTCATAAGTGCCAAATCTTTCCTCAGTGGGATCTCTGGGTTTTCTAAACATGAGGTCAGCTGAGTCAATTAATACATCCTCAGTTACTTCATGTCCCATAGAAGGGACCCAAACTGTTCTTGGCTCTACAACCACCATTATACACCAATCTTTGTTCACAATGAAACATATATCATTTTTGTATTTCTCCACTATTGACTTAGGTATTCTTGCCCTAGATTGCATGGCCTTCTAAAAATTCTTGAAGTAGCCCCACAAGGCTTCATTTTGTGCACTATGACTGCCTAAGTTGTTCAAATGATTTCTAATTTGAATTGCAACAGGTTTGTTATCAAACTAGATCATATTCTTCATTTTGGGCAATTCTTTCATAAAGTAGAAGAATAGGCAAATAATTAACGTACCATATTTCAAGGGATATTTTTACTCTTTGGTCTTCAAATTTTCCATCAACTGTTCACAGAGGTCATAGTCAACATTCTTTTTGACCATGTCATATGTAGTGTGGTGTTGCAAATATGTGCATATGATGTGTTGTCATTGATGTCAACATATCTCTTTGTCAGAAATAGTGAAGACAGTGCAGTTCAGCAAAGTAGATTGATCAGTATTCCCAGTGAGACAAAGATCAGAGTTTGCGGACCAAAGGGCTTTATAGAGGATTGTCTGAAGTTGCTCCAGTTAAGATTTGAGAGGTCCGCATGAAGAATTGGTGAAGTTATGGCCATTTGAGTAGAATTGGGTTTTGCAATTGTTCAGAGGTGACAGAGTGGAAAGAATTTGGTCCGAATTGCTCCGCATTGGAATATTATGGTCTACAGATCTAGAGGTATGTTTGGGATGTTGGTGTGTATCCTCAACTCAAGTGTTTAGTGGTTTGGAGGTCCGCAAGCAATCTTTCTAGTGTGACAGTCATGAAAATTAGTGTTCTTAAGTTCCTGGATGATGATGCGAGTGTTTCTAGTGATTTGAGGTTGTTAGTTGTTCTTGTTGATTTCATTGTGCTTGTGGTGGTCTTTGGATCATGTGCCTATTGTGTTGGTGGTCTACATTGAGGATTGAGCTCGTAGTTGAAGATTTCTCCTTGAGTGTTACTGTTCTTTCTAGTCTTGGCCGACCGGATGCTTGGTGCGTGTTGCAGATGATCTAAGAGAAGTTCTATGGAGCATGACGTGTTGTTCAAAGAAGATTTGAGTTCCAGCTATGATTGGCCAACAGAGAAGTGGTTCGCATGTAGCATTTTTTATTAAGTCAAGTCTTGTGATTGTAATTTCTTGTAATACCTATCTTGGAGAATGTTCTAGATAAATGATTTTTTGGATAACTTTGATGTTCATTCCAAAGTCGATGACATGTATAAATAAGTGTTGTGAAGTTGTGGAAATGTGGGGATGTGAGTGAAGATGCACATATAGAGAGGAAGTGAGTTGGGGTAGAGCAGAGGTGTTGTGCGCTTCAATGGAACTAAACCTTGCATGAAGAATATGATGTTTCTCAGTTCAACCTTTCAGTGTTAACATTGTGAATGTTCTTGTAGGTAGTGAACCTCCTTTGAGCAGTGAGCTCTGGGCAGTGTGCCCAAAGGCAAGTGCCTTCCTATTTTTCTATTCTTTTAATAGAGAATAAATCTTGTGGTTAACCCCTACCGTGGTTTCTCCCTTAATCAGGTTTCCACGTAAAAATTCTGGAGTTATGTATGTTGATTACATTTCTGCTCATGTGTTGTTGATTCATGCTTTCATGGTTATATCATTAATCTATTAAATAAGTGGTAGAGAAGATTAAATACAACAAAAGATAAAATTTTTGTGACAACTGATTCACCCCCCCTCTGAGTTGTCTACCCTAATATCAACAATTGGTATCAAAGCCGGTTCATCTCAAAGAAGCTTGACCACTTGAGGAGATCTAGAATGTTGACATACAAGGACAGTCTGAGATTTAACGTAACAAATTACTCTCTTTGAAAGAATCGGATGGAGTGTCATTTGTAATACATGGGTGATCCTTATTGGTTGATAACTAAGGATGAGTATAAGCCTCCTGAGAAAGGCCCTTCAACTCCAAATGAACTCAAAGAAGCTGAATACAACATTCGAGCTAAAGAAGTATTGTTGAGTGCCCTAACTGATACATAAATGACAAATGTCCTGGAATTGAAAACTGCTCATGAAATCTGGAAGACGTTGGAAACTCTGTATGAAGGTGATGCATATGTCAAATGTGCTAAGCTACAGAGCCTGAAGGGTAGATACAAATGTTTGAGGATGAGAGAAGATGAAAACATCACTTCCTATATGCAGAAGGCAAATGAACTTGTGAGTAGTATCAAGAGTGCTAGTGGAATACTGGAAGAATTAGAGATTGTTGCAAAGGTATTCAGATCCTTACCTGCTTCATACAAGCATAAAGTTGTTGCTATTGAGGAGATCAAGACCATCACAACTGTTACTAGGGACCTGTTGGTTGGCAAGCTTTCATCATTTGAAATGAGTGAGTTTGGTGATTCTCTTCCTAATTCAGAATATGCATTTAAGGCCAGTATTTCCAGAAAGCAAAGATTTGATCTAGGTGAAAGCTCTTCAAAAAGACTAACTAGATATGAGAAGGCAAGGAAGGAACTTGAAGAAGATGAATTTGAGCTTGAAGAACTTAAAGCCCTTATTGCCAAGATATTACCAAGAGGATCCGGTAAGTATGAAGGAAAGTTTCCTTTCAAATGTTTTGCTTGCAATAAGATTGGTCATTTTGCTTCAAGATGTCTAGAGAGGGTTTCAAAGCCAAACCCTAACAGACCTAGGTTTTAGAAGAAATGCTACTATGTCCAAGAAGTTGCTGATGAAGGAGTTACAGATGATGAATCTGATAAGGGAAGTACCTCTGGAAATGAATGGGTGTTCATTTCTATTAAAGAAGAAGATCTGGTGCCTCCTGAATCTGCAAGCTGTGTGAATGTGGAAAGTGACTTGGCTACTCAGGTTGAAGAAAAGGATGAATGAGTGATTGACAGTGGATGTTCTCATCATATGACAGGTGATAAGAGTAAGTTTGTAAGTATGGAAAGGTATGAAGGTGGAATTGTGAAGTTTGGAGACAATTTAGTTGGTAGAATCTGTGGCACAGGATCCATCTCTCTTGATGGTAAGAATAACACTAATGATGTTTTGTATGTAGAAGGGTTAAAGCATAATCTTCTCAGTGTTGGACAGTTGGTTGACAAAGGGTATGATCTTTGATTCAATGATGGAAAATGCAGAATCTTGGAAAGCTTTGGAACTGAGATTGCATCTGGTACACAGACTAGAGGTAATATCTTTCATTTTGAGTGGTACTAGTAAATGGTGTTTGATTGCTCAGATTGATCAGAGTTGGTTATGGCATAGGAGAATGTGTCATGTAAACTTTGATAATATTGTCAAGATAAGTACTACTTAGGCTGTGAGATATCTTCCAAAGCTTGTAAAACCTACTAATAGCATGTGTAAGGAATGTCAGTTGGGTAAATAGAGCAAAACTACATTCAAAAGTAAATAACAATTTTCAAGTGGATTGTTAGAAATTGTGCACATTGATTTGTGTGGTCCTGCCAGAGTTAGGAGTTTGCAAGGAGACAGATACACTATGTTGCTGATTGATGATTACTTTCAGATGATGTGGGTCACTTTCTTGAGAGAAAAATCAAAGGATCTTGACAGATTCAAGGTGTTCAAGGCTAGGGTGGAGAATGAGATTGGTGTGAAGATAAAGTGTCCGAGATCTGACAGAGGTGGAGAGTTTACCTCTGATGAGTTTAATGCATTTTGTGAAAAGCATGGAATAAGAAGATAGTTATCGGCTCCTAGGACTCCTCAATAGAATGGAGTTGTGGATAGAAAGAACCAGACTATTCAAGAGGTTGTTAGAACCATGATGATAGAAGAAAATCTTCCACATGTCTATTGGAGAGAGGCTGTAAGTACTGTTGTCTACATTCTTAACTGGGTGCAGATCAAAGGTAATACTGGTAAAACCCCTTATGAACTGTGGTTTGGTAATGCTCCTACTATGAAATACTTTAGAGTTTTTGGTAGTAAATGCTATATAAAAAGAAATGAAGATTAGGGAAGTTTGATGCAAGGTGTGATGAATGAATATTTTTGGGTTATTCTAACCAAAGCAAGGCATACTAGTGCTTTAACAAGAGATTGAAAATGATTATTGAAAGTGCTAATGTCAAAGTTGATGAAAGCAAGGAGAGACCTTCCAAGTCTTGTGGATATGAATCAGATGATCAAAATGAAAGTCCTCAAACTTAGATTCAGATTGCTCCAGAGAATCCAGTGACTCAAGAAGCTAGTGCAAATGTTGAGGAACAAGTTCAAGATAATCCCAAAACTCCTAGGTATGTAAGGTTGAATCATTCTGAAGATCAGATCATAGGAGACAAAAATAAAGGTGTTCAAACTAGAAGAAAAATTATTGAAGAACAAGAGGAGTATTGCTTGATTTCAAAGATTGAACCAAAATCAGTGAATGAAGCTTGTAATGATGAAAGTTGGCTAAAAGCAATGGAAGAAGAATTAATGCAAATTGAAAAGAATCATACTTGGGATCTTGTTCCTAGACCTAAAAACAAAAATGTAATTGGAACTAAAAGGGTCTTCCAGAATAAATTGAATGAAAATGGTGAAGTTGTGAGAAACAAAGCAAGATTGGTGTGTAAAGGATATTCTCAGGTAGAGTGAATTGATTTTAAAGAAACTGTTGCTCCGGTGGTAAGAATCAAAGCAGTCAAATTATTTCTTGCCTTTGCTTCTTACAAAGATTTCAAAGTTTACCAGATGGATGTCAAGTCAGCATTCCTAAATGGATATTTGGAAGACGAAGTCTACATTGAGCAATCAGAAGGATTCTAGTTGTCTGATCAAGGAGATATGATCTGCAGGTTGAGGAAAGCATTGTATGGATTCAAACAAGCCCCAAGAGCCTGGTATGCAAGATTAGATAAGTATCTGCTAAAGCTAGGTTTTAGCAAAGGCACAACTGACAGTAATCTTTATTTCAAGATTGATCATGAACACATCTTGATTGTTGAGGTATTTGTTGATGATATCATCTTTGGTGGAAATGAGAGCATGTGTAAAAAAATTTCTGATCATATGCAAAGTGAATTTGAGATGTCCATGCTTGGTGAAATGAATTTCTTCTTGGGTCTGCAAATCATTCAGTCAGATAAGGGCATCTTCATATCTCAGTCTAAGTATGTGAAAGAGTTGTTGAAAAAGTTTGGAATGGAAGATTCAAAACTAGTGAGTACTCCTATGATAACTAGATGCAAGTTGAGTAAAGATAATGATTCCCCTAAGGTAGACCAAAAAAGGTATAGATCAATGATTGGAGCATTGCTTTATCTGACTCATACCAGACCTGATATTATGAATACAATTGGCCTTGTTGCTAGATTTTAAGCTGATCCTAGAGAATCTCATGTTGTATCAGTCAAAATTTTTTTTATATATCTGAAAGGAACATCTGATTATGGCTTATTGTATCCTAAGGATGATGATTTCACTCTTCATACATATATAGATGTTGATTGGGCAGGAGATGTGGATGACAGGAAGAGTACAAGTGGTGGTACATTTTTGGGAAAGAGATTGGTTTCTTAGTTGACCAAAAATTAGGAGGCAATATCTCTGTCTATTGCAGAGGTAGAGTATATAGTAGTAGCAAGCAATTGTACTCAAGTTTTGTGGATGAAGCAAATGTTGAAGGATATTAGAATTGTGTTTAAATAGCCTGTTACAATCTTTTGTGATAATTCAAGTGTAATAAACATCTCAAAGAATCCAGTGTTGCATTCAAAGACAAAGAACATATCCATCAAGTTTCACTTTTTGAGAGAGAAGGTAAATGAGAATGAAGTCAGATTGGAGTTTGTTCCTTCAAAGGATTAGATTGCGCATATCTTCACTAAGCCTCTACCTAAGGACACTTTTGAGTATCTTAGAGGGAAGCTAGGGATGATTACCCCTCCTATTCAGAACTAAGGTGCACTAGTGTGCATCAGTCTGGTGGAATTCACAGTCATATCTTGTGATCCGGATTGGTGTTAAGGGGATGCTACTCAGGGGGAGTAGTAAGTATGTTCTGATTTCAGTTTGGTCTTGTCTAAGAAATAAAAGGGTCAGAGATGATTGCAAATAAGTGCCCTTTGCCATTGATGTCAATTAAAGGGGAGAGAAGTCATGTGAAAAACTTGGATGGAAGTGAGTAGTTGCTGATGAAAGGGGGAGCAGTGAAGAAACTGGTTGCAGTTGTGATAAGAGAAAGGGGGAGAAGTTCTTGTCTTGATTGTTGAATCAATTTTTCATATCATATGTTTCCATCAATGACAAAGGGGGAGATTATTACAAATATGTGCATATGATGTGTTTCCATTGATGTCAACATATCTCTTTGTCAGAAATAGTGAAGACAGTGTAGTTCAACAATGTAGAATGATCAGCATTCCCAGTGAGATGAAGATCAGAGTCTGCAGACCAAAGGGTTTTGTAGAGGATTGTCTGAAGTTGTTCCAATTAAGATTTGAGAGGTCTGCATGAAGAATTGGTGAAGTTATGGCCATTTGAGTAGAACCAGGTTTTGCAATTGTTCAGAGGTGACAGAGTGGCAAGAATTTGGTCCGGATTGCTCTGCATTGGAATATTATGGTCTGTAGATCTAGAGGTATGTTTGGGATGTTGTTGTGTATCCTCAACTCAAGTGGTTAGTGGGTTGGAGGTCCGCAAGTAATCTTTCTAGTGTGATAGTCATGACAGTTAGTGTTCTTAAGTTCTCGGATGAAGATGCGAGTGTTTCTAGTGATTTGAGGTGGTGTTGTTGTTGTTGATTTCATTGTACTTGTGGTGGTCTTTGGATCGTGTACCTATTGTGTTGGTGGTCCGCATTGAGGATTGAGCTCGTGGTTGAAGATTTCTCCTTGAGTGTTGCTGTTCTTTCCAGTCTTGGCCAACTGAATGCTTGGTGTGTGTTGCGGATGATCTAAGAGTTGTATGGACCATGGTGTGTTGTTCGAAGAAGATTTGAATCCTAGCTATGATTGGCTGATAGAGAAGTGGTTCGAATGTAGCATTTTTTATTAAGTCAAGTCTTGTGATTGTATTTGCTTGTAATACCTATCTTGGAGAATGTTCTAGATAGATGATTGTTTAGCCGACTTTGATGTTCATTCCAAAGTTGATGACATGTATAAATAAGTGTTGTGAAGTCGTGAAAATGTGGGGATTTGAGTGAAGATATGGATATAGCGAGGAAGTGAGTGGGGGTAGAGCAGAGGTGTTGTGTGCTTCAATGGAACTGAACCTTGCATGAAGAAGATGTTGTTTCTTAGTTCAACCTTTCAGTGTTAACATTGTGAATGTTCTTGTAGGTAGTGAGCCTCCTTTGAGTAGTGAGCTCTAGGAAGTGTGCCCAAAGGCAAGTACCTTCCCATTTTTCTATTCTTTTAACAGAGAATAAATCTTGTGGGTTAACCCCCACCGTAGTTTTTCCCTTAACCGAGTTTCCACATAAAAATCTTGGTGTTATGTGTGTTGATTATGTTTCTTCTCATGTGTTGTTGATTTATGCTTTCATAGTTATATCATTAATCTATTAAATAAGTGGTAAAGAAGATTAAATACATCAAAAGATAAAAGTTTTGTGATAACTGATTCACCCCCCCTCTTAGTTGTCTACCCTAATATCAACATGTGGATGGCAGTACCGAAGACAAAGTTCTCCTAGTTTGTAAAGTATATCTTGTATCCAACCACCATAGATGTGAATCTCATTGCATGGTCTTCATTGGAATTCATTATCAATTCCCTTTTGTCGAATTGAGCTCTAGTTTCCTCAATTACAATACTATTCTTTACAGCCTTTAGCACTGGCACATTTCCAGTGGAGTTCAATCCTGTTACATGTAGGAGTCCGGACAACACTGAGAGGGGGGGTGAATCAGTGTTGTATTAATTTTCAAACATTTTACAACTTTTTAAAAGCTTTCTCTTACAGAACAGATGGAAAGGAATACATTAATGATTTGTTGAGTTTATATGCACAAGACTTACAATAACAGATGTAAACAAAACATGATCAAACCAATAATATGCACACACGTAGAAGAAATTAAGACACAACCTTTTTACCGAGTGGAAAACCCTCAGGGGTAGAAAAAACACTCATGAAATGCCTCACTGGCTTAACTGAAAAAACATGCCTCACTGGCAATACAAATTGTCTCACTGACAAATATTGAGGTCTTACTGACCACAAGCTTCACTAGCATAGAAAGGTCTCACTGACCACAAGCCACACTGGCATATTGTGCCTCACTGGCAAACCAAATTACCAACAAATGTAATAAGCAAATCAGAGGGATACTCTGTTTCATTCAATACAAATATATGTCTGTCAAATACCCATTCTATTCAATCTGACATTCGGATACACTCAACAATCCTTTATTCTGATCCAATCAACACTGCATTCTAATCCATTCAACAACACTGCATATTAAATCTGTATTCTAATCCAACACTTCACAACACTGTATGTTTCATCTTTTTTCTTCTTCATTCATTCAATCAATGCTCAATGGACCTGATTATCATTGCAATTGCATATTATCTTTTTGATCACCTTGTCAATCTTTGTTTCTGTCTTTAATCCCTGTCAGTTCATCATTGATCTGTACAACATCACTCACATCATCTTGTTAATCCACACAACACTATATAAAAATCTGTAAAATCTGAATATACTTTCACAACCTTTCATATTCTCTTCTCTATTTTTAAAACAAAATATCTTCCCGTCATTAAAAAAAACTTTTGATCTTCCTTTTGCTTTGCAGAATAAAATCAATTTCTTTATAAAAATCCTTCCATTTTTCATTTTGATTTTCTGGAATTATCTGTAAAAGTCTTTTCACATTTTTATCTTCCATAAAAAATCTCCTTCTCTGCAAATTCCTGCAAACAAACTTTTTGTCTTCTTAAGAAAATCAATCTTCAATAAAATCTAATAAAATTTCTGAGAGCTAAACCCTTCATTTCTTTTCAACAAGACTTCAAGAATCAATTTTCTTTTGCATTGAAAGTCTTTTTGAGATCTTCAACCTTTTTCTTTTATCTGCAACATATCTGTAAGATTCTCCAAGAAAATCATTTGAGCCTTTTCAAAAATCTCTCTCCTTAAAAAAATAAAATCTTGATGTATATCTCTTTAAAAAAAAATCTCCAAAAAAAACTTTTTCCTCTTAAAAATCTCCTTATTAAGAAAACTCCTTTAAAAAAAATTTCTTATAATAAAGTTTCTAAAAAAAAAACTAAAGCCATAAAAGGTGGCTTTGCATCCATAATAGAAACTTTCAAAATTAAATTCTCCTTATATATCGGGCTCCCACTAATATATATTTGTTGCCTCTTTTAAAAATTATCATATGAAGCTTTTAAAACATTCAAAAAGGCATCGGGCTCCACCTATTCAAGTCTTCCTTTTTAAAACAAAAGAAAATGCTTTATAAACCTTATCACCCGTGCCCACTTAGATTTTTGGCGGTGAAATTTTAAATTTAAACTCATTTGAAATGCCACCCACTTCATAGCCTTTTAGAAGCTTTTGCCCGCGCATGTGAATGACTTGTTCTATCGGTGGAAAGGGCAAAAGGGGCCGGTGACTGTATGTTAAGGTGACCCTTTGATAAGTCACTTTAAGTGACTTTACCTTCTATAGGGAGTCACTGTTTAAAAACAAAAAATGTAAATAAAACAGTGAGGAGTATAATTTAGAAGAGATTTAGGATTTAGAAGGTATAGAATTTAGGTTATACAAAATCCTAAAAAAAATAATGCCACCAACATTAATGAAGTATCAACATATATCAACTTGATCCCCTGATAGTAATAACAAGCTAAAGATTCCTTTTAGTACTCTTTTGACCACTTTACCACTGGTCTCAACATAAGATATGATATCACCTTAACACAATGAATGATAACCCTTGAACATAGAAGCATAAACCTTGCCCTGAAAGCATGAAGATCACTGAATACTTTGTTTTGGAGAATACCAATATAACTGGTTACTCAAAATACCAAATTCATTAAAAGTCAACTTCACAACACTGATCCTTTAACAAGTATGTACCTCTACACTTAAGTAATATCAATTATGAAGATAATTTCCTTGCTTGAACAAGCATCTTTTGAAGACATTGAATGAAAAACTCCTGATTATGCAAGATCAAACCTGTGAAGTATCAAACCATTCTCTGCATCTGCAAGACACATCGGATTTCAAACAACCAACACATTGTGACACATCGGATTTCAAACAACCAACACATTGTCTCTGCATTAAAACTCTCCCACTTGAAGACATCCTGAAATATGACATGAGGACCAAACACCTTTTTGTCATCAATGACAACCTGTCACCATCATTACATCCCTAATTGCTTCCTTTGTGATCATGAAGGGTTCTTCAAGCCACATAAAGTCATCATGAATTATGTTGAGCCCATACCAGACCTAATCGTTCTTTACAAATGTTGGGAAGTCTATATATTGTATGAATTTCTTCTTCTCTAATGTCTTGTATTCTTCCTTCAATTCAAAATCATCACCACTCAGATGCTTCAGATACAGATCCACAAGTTGGCTGCCTTCATTTTCTTCTAGGGCAACATGAATGTATGCCCTAATGTCTTCCTCATGTATTATGCCATACGGTACTTCTGAAAATGCGCTACTAGGGTGAACTTTTGTTTATTTGAAAGGGTGTTTCTTAAATTTTGGTCGGGGCCTCTCTATGATATCTATTACTTGTGGGGTTGACATGTTTCTGCAGTAATTCAAACAATTTCACAGAGGAATTTCAACTGTAAATACCTCTTTTCACCGAATTAGGGTTTCACTTCTAATCTCCTTTGACACTTGAAAACTTGAATGCAAAGTGATAATTTCTTAGGATGCAAGCCTTTTAACCTTTATTTATTGAAACCTAATCGCCATAAATGCCAATTTCCAAAAAGATGTCAAACACTTCACTATAAACCGCAGTCGATCAAGATTGCTCCACAATGCACTGCGTTAGGCCTTTTTGTACTGGTAACTTCTTCAAAAGATTCATCAAATAGCTCTTTAACTCATATCCTCGTGTTGGATCTCAGCACCAACTATCTGGCTAGGGGATCAAGATTTTCAATAAAAGCTCCCCCTGAGCTAGAGCTCCCAATTTACTTCCTAGAGGAAGTATCTACACCAGAGACTAGTGTGGATCCATCCTTGACCTTATTTACATCCTTCTTAATCCATTTTTTGCTCATTTCCATTTTGGTTTCTGCCGGATCAACCTTGTTCTTTCCTTTATCTTCCCTCTGCTTTGTTTTCCTTTTTTCTGTAAGATTATTTCTTTTCACATTCTTGCTTCTATAGAATTTTGCAATGTGTCCAGGTTTATTGCAATTGTAGCAAACAACATTCCTCTATCCTTTCATAGGTTGGATTAATTCTTGATCTGCATTGGTTAGCCATATGCCCAAATCTATTGCATGTAAAGCATTTTCCATGAAAAGATTGAGTATTCCTTCCATTGTTGAAACTATTCCTTATCTAACTTCTACATTCATTTGCTCTATGACCAATTCTCTTGCAATTGAAACACTAACCAGAGAATGATGGAACATTTTGATTCATTCTACTCCTACACTAAGTAGCTTTATGACCAAACTTATTGCAATTAAAACAATAGCCATTGAAAGATGGGTACCTTTGAGCATTTGGTTGCCTGACCGGAGGTTTTCTAGGTTTGTTTCTTTGGTTCTGAACCTGGTTTCCTTTGTCTCTCTTCATCTCAGTGTTAACTTGTCCTGATTTAGAGCTTTCTCCTCTTTCAAATCCCAAACCTTTCTTATCATCTAGATTTTTCTGATTGTCAATCAACTCATCAAGCTTTGTAGAGCTTATTTTAAACTTTTCTTTGTAACTATTAGCTATTTCTAGATCATGTTTCAGAATTACAACATCTTGTGCCAAGCTTTTCACATTCCTCAGACTTGCCTTTCATAACTTGATTTAATTGATCCTCAACATTTTCTTTCTCTTCAATTAGTATTGTAGATAAACTATTTAGGGTTTCATTTGCTACTTTCAACTGTTCACTTAGCTCTTTTTTCCTTTCCTTGGATTTCTTGACTTTCTCCCTTAGCTTCAAAATACACTCGTTAGCTTCCCTAACATTTTCCTTTAGATCTCTGATATCTACTTCAGACTTATCAAGATCTTGAAGAGCAATTTTTAGTTTTTCTTTGTTGACATATATGCAATCATCAATTGTAACACTACCTGGATGAATTGCTTCTGAAGGAGTAGAATATCTTCTGGCTACCATGTGTTCACTTTCCCAGATCTTCCTCAAGCTGTTAGACTTCTTCCAAGGAACCTTGCTCTGATACCAATTGTTGAACACAAGGAATACTAAGAGGGGGGGGTGAATCAGTATTCTATAAAACCATTCCTTCACATGTTCTTTAATCCATTTACCAAATTCAATGACATGAAAGCAAAATAAACATACGAAGAGCAACCATAAAGTTATAGCACATAGACACCAGGATTTTTACGTGGAAAACCCAAAAAGGGAAAAACCATGGTGAGTGTTAGCTCACAATATATTATAATATCAAAACTAGATTACAGAAAGGATCACTACCCTAGGGCTCACTGCCCAAGGACTTGCTATCTAAAGAAGTGTTCACTGCAATAGGCTCACTGCCATAAAGAAAAGAAGATAGAGAAAAGGTGGCTCACTGCAAAGAAAGAACTGTTACAAATGCATATGCTGAATGCTGGAATACAATTCCAATGATAGCTCAAAATATAGTTTCAAAGCTCTTCATCTTGAATGCTTTGTTTCTCTTCCCTATTCACATAAACTCTGTTCTTCAGTCCTCTGAACTCCTATTGTACTTTTTAGATCACAAAAATTGTCTTAGATCACATATATACTAATTCAATAAGTCCTTGCATCACTTAACATCGAAATCCATCAAGTATTTATATCTACAACAAGATCTAACTTAAAACTAGGTCGACTTGCCATAGATGAAATGTGTACACAAAAAGTTATACTCTGTCACCTTGAATTCTTTTCACAGGAAGTTATGCGGACCGATACAATCCTTCAAGAACCTTCATATAGGTGTGGACCTATTATAGAACCACTTAGACTGATGATCCAAACAATATATCTTTATCGTACATCGATCCAACTTGTATATCGGCCTCATCCTTAAGTATACACTTAACCAATTCTACTGTCATATCACAACTTCTAATGTGGACCACATGGGACTCTAAAATTCATATCATACATTCATTATGAATCACCGAACATACCTTCAAAACCATGAGTCATAATATTCTTATGGGGAAAAATGTAGATCTCTGAACTATTGACTCTGTCACTATGAAACACTGTCAAACTGAGTGCCGATACTTAAGAGCTTGTAGAGGATCATCAGATAAACCTCAGACTCTACAAATCTAGAATTAGATACTCCTAACATGTGTTTACAACACCTCCAAACCACAAATCAAAACAACCAATAGCAGAGGAATGCAGAGTAAGATACTCAGGTGTTTTGTATTGTTCATAACTGAACTCTGTTCATCTGGACTTAAGCAATGCATGGCGTAACTTCCGGAGATTACTAGGACATGAAACTTGGAGTATAACAACATCAAATAACTATATGCAACATACCATAACCACATACCAGAATCTACATCTGCGGAGGAGTACCAATCAAATCTCTATCACTAACTCAATAAGCTGCCAACACTTAGTCACTTTGACTAAGTTATTCTTACCAGACCACAAATACTATCTGCAATTTGTCTCAAGACTTGTTCCCAATCATATCTAACTATTTCCATCAATGAGAACATCATATCACAATCATATCAGCAGTGTCTCTTGACCATGTTGCCAACACTACATTTTCAAAGGTCAAAGACAATTGAAAAATTACATTGCAGGTTGTGAGCTAGGGGATTGTATGACATCCCAACCTAATGCGTGGATGACGAAATAATTATTCCCTAATCGGTTATATTACTTTGTAAGATCTATACCTGATGGAGTTTCACCTACTAAGAGACATTTTCTAATCTTTGATGGTCATGGAAACCATGTGGCACTTCCAACAATTCAAGAGGCAACAATTTTAGGAGCTAATCTTCTTACATTGCTAGCTCACACAAGCCACAAGCTCCAACCCTTGGATGTAACTGTGTTTTCTCCTTTCAAGAACTATATTAAAAGTGAGAGATCAAAGTGGATGGTAAAACATCATAAATTAGAAATTAATAGATCCAAGTTAGCCCATCTATGCAACACAACCTTTACAAAGGCCCTCACAACAGATAACATCAAGGCATGATTTAAAAGAGCTGGTATTTTGCTACTTAACCCAACAACACTTACTAATGACATGAATCCAAGTAGAGCATTTGAAGTTGATGATGAAAATGAAGCAATTTCAAATGAGAGTGTTCTAAGATTTGTAGGAATTGTTGAGTCTAATATTAAAGAGAGTGCATAAAGATTTCAAAAAGAAAATGCTACAATTGAGGAACAACTACAACATGATCCTCTAGTATTGGTGAACAAGTACATCACGATTATACTACTATTGTATAGCTACATCATGATTCTATTGGTAAAAGTACTCAAAATGAACATGTAATTTATATGCACCACAATGTGCAACATATAGTAGGTTTAAGTAATCCTATTGAAGTAAGCATACCATATTACAAAATGGAAGGTGCCAGAAACGTTGGTGTCAACCTTGACTTTGATAATAAAGATGTAGGACTCTCAATGCCATCCCCTCCTCCATCTCTTCCAAACCACACAATAGTTCATTACTATGCAATAATTAGAGATCTTGGAATAGAAGATGAAGAAATTTCACAAGGAGAAAATGACATAGTGGAAGAAAACATCAAAGATCCATATTACAACCAACCAAAAGGTAACCAAATGCAATCATTATCATCTTTTCTAAAGCTGCCAAATACAAGGGTGATTGAGAAATATTCTCATGAGAGTTGTGGTACAATAAGGTTGAGCTAACAGTCTCAAATACTCACTAGAGATGAGTACATGCAAATATACATGGAGAAAGAAGCATGAAAGAAAGAGATTGTAGATATAAAGGCAATGAAAAAAGAGTAGGTAGATAAGAGAAAGGCCAATAGAGCTATCGAGAGGGAGATGAAGGTACACAAAAACTTAAGAATGTAATGAAGAAGAACAAGAAAGAACAACTAAAGATAATACAAAGACAAAGGAAATAGAAGAAAAAGGAATAGGTGAAAGGATGAGGGAGTTTGACAAATCAAAGAAGGAGCTATCCAGACATAGGCATTTAAGTAACCCCTTGAATCCTATTCTAGAACATGACATTCTTAGGGACATTATTAACATTTACATCACTTCTTTTTCATCTATAGCCAACTATCCAATCAATAATCATGTTTCTACAAGCCAATTACAAATGCCAATAACACCTACCAAGGAATAAGCAAATTGAGGATTGAGTCCTAGCATGCCAACCATAGGTAATGATGGTCATTTCTTCTTGCTTCCTCCATGGATGGTGTAGTTGTAAATCATATGGAATGTAATATGATTCCCAAGTGAATGTTGTTTTGTGAAATTTGAATATTTTAAAATACATGAAGGAAAAATGAATCGCTAAGTGAGACTTGTTCCATGAAATTAATTTGTTTTGAAGGTGGGTACATTATTCATCATACCATGGTTTTTTGTTCAAATCACCTTGTCATCATGATGTAATCTTGTGAGAAAATAATGGATTGATCTAATAAAATGTAATAGCTATTACGTAATATTTTGGAAAAATTAATGCACGATTCCATATTTGTTGTAATCTTTATATTTTATACATACATGGTTTGATCCAAGTTTGTCCCTTTATATTGTTATGTGTGTTCCAATTATTGGTTCTTTTATATTAAATTTAAGGGTAACATATAAAAATAATAATGGTTATTAAAAGGTTTGTGATCATTTGGTTCTTATATAAGTTACATTTGAAACACAATAATGAAAATTTCCTAATAATAAATGGTTTTTTATGTTTGACTATTGGGGATTCCATGATAAAATTTTGGTCAAATCTTCAAAAAATCATTTTAAAGACACTTCTCACTAGGTCTGCTTATGTGGTGAGTTACATGGAGAGTCAAACCTCCAAACCTTAGTTGTACATAGATAATATACCACACCACATTTCTAAAAAAATTAAGGTCCTATGATATTCCATGTAATGACTACATGGCTACAAAGTTATCCCATTCAATTATTAGCTCCTCTCCCCTATTTGATCTAGAAAACTTTCAACTCACTCAAAATTATTGTTTCAATGTATGCAGACCCAAAGAAAAAGGAGAATTTGAGAGTAATAGCTCTTGGTCTGATGAACTTGAGATCGCAGCATAGTTTAAGGGTTCTGTTAATATTTTTTTAATAGTTTCTTTAGCTTTTAGCTTTTTTAATTTTCACTACTCTGTGTTTGTACTTTCCCTTATTCGTGCAATTCTTGGCTTGCCAAGGATTTATTTTTCTAATGCCTTTTTCTAATAGTCTTGGAAGACATTTATTTTTATGAAAGGATAAGTGTTGCTTAATCAGTCAATATTTCTTTTTGTGTTTCTCAATTACTCTATGAGGTAGTTGGTAGCACTTTTTTTTCACATTGGTTAAAATGAAATTGTAAGCTATAAGATCTCATTAGAATTTAATTATGTAGTTTCCAGTTAACAAATTACTGTTGATTTATATAAAATGTGGGCCACTAAACATTGTTGGTGGAGACAAACAAACACAACACATAAGTATTAAAAACACACAAATACATAATTGCCTAAAATGCCCGGAGTGCTACAATACTCAACTATTTATTGATCACTTGATAAAAACTTACAAATTTCCTCTATTTATAGAGGTCGTCACAACATGATACTAGTACATTGCATTTAATGTTTATGCCTTCTTCAAACTTCCAATCCTTATCTAGAGACCTTCTTATCATCTAGAAACCTTCTTCTAAACCTATCTAGAATTTTCTAATTATAACTTTGTATTTTAATTAACTACAATTAATATTGTTGGTTTATGGGAGAAATTAATACACCAACACTCCCCCTTAACTTTGACCACTAACTGCTTTAGTATTCACAAAATCTAGATCTTCAAAATGTCTTTGCCAATTGATCTTCAGATCTACAAGACTCCAAATAGATTTCTTCAAAATATCTAGAAGTACTCTTCCTAATAAATCACTATTGCATGATATCTTTCACATGATGCAATGAATTCCTTTGAGTCAAAACAAACAATCATCTTTCACACAACTTAAACATTCAATCCTTGCATGATTCCCTTTTTGTTTGACATGTGAATATTATTGCTTGTACAACTTTTTGAACATACTTGTGACCCTTTTCCAATTTGATACATGTCACTCCATCCATAATTCACCTGCATACAATCTATCATAGATTCTTTCTTCCACTCTCTATTCCAACACATTTTTTTAGAATGATTAGATTCAATCCACAAATACTACAAGGATGAAGATCCCAACACATTTTCTTTCTATGTCCTTGCCTATGAGAATGTGAACACTAAAAACACTTCTTTTCTTGATTTGACTCCTTTGTACATGCATTACCTGTAACATATCCAAGACCTTCATTCTTTAGCCTCACTCTAGGTTCAATGGGTTCTCTAATTCATTGTCTATGTTGAACACAAGGAATACTAAGTGGGGGGGGGTGAATCAGTATTCTATAAAACCTTTCTTTCACATGTTCTTTAATCCATTTACCAAATTCAATAACATGAAAGCAAAATAAACATAACAAGAGTAGCCACAAAGTCATAACACATAGACACCAGGATTTTTACATGGAAAAGCTAGAAAGGAAAAAATCACGATGAGTGTTAGCTCACAATATATTATGATATCAGAACTAGATTACAAGAAGGCTCACTACCTTAGGGCTCACTTCCCAAGGACTCACTATCCAAAGAAGTGCTCACTGCAATAGGTTCACTACCATAGAGAAGAAGAGAAGATAGAGAAAGGGTGGCTCACAACCAAGAAAGGACTACTACAAATGCATCTATAGAATGCTGAACACAGTTCCATTGATAGGTGAATATAAGGTCTTCATTATATCTACCGTGCTTTTCTGCTCTACTTCACATATACTTTGTTCTTCTGCCCTCTACACTCTTATTGTCTTTTCACATCACAAATTTAGAGTATTATCACATATTCGCAATTGTCACATCTCATCGCACTAAAATCCATTAGGTATTAATATCTGCAACAAGATCTAACCCAAAATTTGGTCGGCTTGCCAGTGATAAAGCATGTATACAAAAATATCAAACTCTGTCGGCTTGAATTCTTTACATGAAGTTATGCGGACCAATGAAAACCTTCAAGGATCTCCATATAGGTATGGACCTATTTTAGAACAACTTAGAATAATGATTTAAGCAATATATCTTCACCGCACAACAATCTAACTGAGAGTTAGCTTCATTCTTAAGTATACTTTTAACCTTGTTGTCTGTCATATCGTACAACTTCTAATGAGGATCTCATGGGACTCCAAAATTCATATCAAACATTCATTAGGCATCACCAATCATACCTTCATAACCACATATCATAATATTCTTATGTGGCAAGATGCGGATCTCTGAACCGATGACTATGTCTTTGTGAAACACCGTCCAACTAAATGTCGATACTTAGAAGCTTGTAGATGATCTTCTGGTGAACTTTAGAATATACAAATCTAGAATTAGATACTTCTCATATGTGTTTAAAACACCTCCAAACCATACATCTAAACAATCAGTATCGGAGGAATGCAGACCAAAATACTCAAGTGTTCTTCACTGTTTATAACTAGACTCTGCTTACTTGGACTTAGGCAATTTACATTATGACTTCCAAAGATTGTCAAGACATGAAACTTGGAATATAATATCATCAAACAATTATATGTAACATACCAGAGCCGCAAACCAAAGTCTTCATTTGCAGAGGAGTACCAATCGATTCTCTATCATTGACTCAATGAGCTGTCAACACTTAGTTAATTTGACTAAGTTATTCTTACCAGACTAGAAATACTATGCATAACCTATCTCAAGATCTATATCCAATTATATCTAGTTGTTGCCAACAATGACAACATCAAATCTCAACATATCAGTAGTGTCTCTTGACCATGTTGCCAACAATCTCCCCCTTTGGCATTAATCGCAACACTTAGTGAAAAATGCTCACCCTGCTCCCCCTTACTATGTACAGTCTATTTTTCTTCTTTCCTTAAGATGATTGGCTATTTTTCACTTGTTCTTCTTCTCCCCCTTTGACATCAATGGAAAAGGTGTATGTACAAGTATCAAAATTGTCAAAATTGCAAAATTGTTATACTTGTCCTCATATGTACAAGTGCAATCATATAGCTTGTTTACTAAAAGGTGGAGAGGATGTCTGTGTATATAGATTTCAATTGAGCTATCTCTCCATCCCATTTGGCCTTGGCACTATTCACAATTTGAATGTTTCCATTCACTTGAAACACTAATTCCTCTACTTTGTCTACTGTGGTAGGCACATCAATTATTGCCTTTATTTTTGCTACCTCTGCTAGAAGACCAATCATGGAATCAATCTTGGATTCGATTATTTCTCTAATTTGGTACATTTTGCTCTTAGTGGCCTCTTTCTTATTGTGCAGACTAGTTATCTTTGCATGAATGCCTTTAATTTTTGCCTTTTTATTATTGATGGAGTCAGATGCAAGATCAAATGTTTCTGATATTTTTATCAATTGAAGTTCCAAGTCATCTATTTTTTCCTTTTATTTCCTTTGTTGTCTTAGGCCATTTTAGACAAAATTTGTATATGTCACTAGCATCCTTAACAACAGTATTTATGTTCTTGATGCTATTGTCTAACACAATTATTTCTTTAGCTAGCTTATCCTTCAACTCAACTAACTTCTTATTACTTATTTCTGTCTTGACCTTAATATCTACAACTTTTTCAAAAGATTCAAAATGTGAACTTACAGAATTTATGAGCCTCTTAAGTTGCTCAGATGGTGTCAGAGTTGTATCTTTCTATAGTCCAGGCATCAATTTCTCTAAAGCATCAGATGCCTTATCAATGAGCTCACTGTCTTGAATATGAGACCTTAGAATTTCTTCTTAAGCTTTGGCTTGTATGATTTATACTAGTTTGAACTTCTATAGAGGTGACATTAAGGCTAAGTTTATTGGTCCTTGCAACAACTCAGCCTGGTGAATCAAAAATTTGTGCTTCTTGCCGTTTCTCCAAAAATTCTTTGACAGAGTCAACCTGATCATGAATGGTAGTGGTGTCTCTTAACACTTCTTCTTCTTTGTTCTATTCTAGTGGATCTTGCTCCATAGCTTCTTGCTCATCAATTTTGTGTTTTGGAGAAGGACTCTTCTTAGCTTGCTCACCTTCTTGATTTCCTTGATCAACATTTTCAGTTTACTCTGGGGAGACTTCATTATACTCAAGAGTCTTATCTCCTTCTTGCTCTTCCTGATCATTAGTTACATTTTGTTCTAGAGGGATTTCAACATTCTTAGGAGTCTTATCCTCTTCTTTCTCCTTCATCTCTTCATCCTTCCTTGGGCTTACTGGAGGAGTCTTTGTTTGGTTCAGGTCTTGCTCAGAGCTGATTTCTGGAAGTGGATTGTCATCACCATCATTTATTTCTTCCTTGTCATAGATTTTTGGAATGTTGAACTCTCTTAAGACATTGAGAGTTACTTTTTCTGTATCCTCTATTACTTTCTCTATGTCTCCAGACATCAAGATATTTGTCCTTCTCTTTATGTCAAGCATTCTTCCAATTGTCTTGGTGACTTTTGTTTTCTCCTTAGCAGTTATCTCTAGACACAATTCTATCAATGCACGCTCTCTTAGCTCTAAGTCTTTAGCCACAACTACTTCCTTTCTGGTAGACATAATACTGCCCAAGCTATCAGGTAGATCGGTGATTACCTCAAGAAGTGTTTTGTTAAACATTTCTGAAAATCTGATTACTGTAGTTTCAATGATGTCTTTGTCTACATAATTGTACTCATCATATAATTGTGCTATTGGCTTTAGATTACCATGTGCTACCATAGAATTTAAGACATCTTCCAAATTAATTGTAGCCTCTACTTTCTTAGGCTCTTTTTGTCTAGGATTTTTCTTGCTCTTGTCCTTACCAGAGGGCTTGTCTTGTTTGCTCCCGGAGACTTTAGTGGCCTTAGTTTTCATTTTCTTAACTTCTTCATATGTCTCAGTCTCCTCATCATCAGCTCCAATACTCACATACATTCTTCTTCCCTTGGTTTTCATTCTTTTATGCTCCTTTGGGGTGGTTTCCTTTGTAGGTGCTTCCATACTCACAGAAGGTGTGGGACCAGAGGGCTTAGATGCTGCTTTAGCAGAGGTTTAACCTCATGTTCTTCTTTTTGGTACTGCAGGCTCTTTCAGAGCCTTCTCAATTTCACCTTGCTTCTTCTCTTCAAATGCCCTTACTGCTTCAGACTTTGCTCTTGCTTCTGCAATTTGTTCTTTGGTAAATCCCTTGCTCTAGGCATATTCATCTACCATTTTCTTAGCCTTATTTACACTTTCAGGCTTTCTTAATTCAACATGAACTTTGACAGAGATTTCTTCATAGGTGCCAAATATTTCTTCTGTAGGATCTTTGGGCTTACTCAAGATGAGTTCAACATAACCATTCAACACATTTTCAACAACTTTATAGCCCATTGGAAGGATCCAAACTGTCCTCAGCTCCACAGCCACCATCATGCATTGATCCTTATTTACAATAAAGCATATGTCATTTTTGTACTTTTCCACAACTGACATAGGTATTCTTTCCCTTGATTGCATGGCCTTTTCAAAGTTTTTGAAATAGCCCCATAGGGATTCATTCTGTGCATCATGACTGCCTATGCTATTCAAATGATTTCTAACTTGTGTGGTAATAGGTTCATTACCAAACCAAAACAAATTCTTCATTCTTGGTAATTCTTTCATGAAATAGAAAAATAGGCAGATGATCAATGTACCATACTTGAAGGGATATTTATACTCCTTTGTCTTCTTCAAATTTTCCATCAACTATTGCCAGAGTAGCTCACAAAGGTCATAATCAACATTCTTCTTAACCATCTCATAAGCAGTGTAGATGGCCACCACCAGAGACAAAGTTCTCCCAGTTTGTGAAGTATAGCTTGTAACCAATTACAATTAATGCGAACCTTACTGTATGGTCTTCAATATCGTTAACTGTCAGTGCCCTTTGGTCGAATTGGGATCTGGTGGCCTCTGTCACAGTGATATTCTTTATAGCCTTTAGCATAGGCACCTTTACAGTAGAGTTCAATCCTGTCACAAGCCTAATAGCCTCCGTTGTAATCATGACGGGTGTATCAAGCCACATGAATTCATCGTGGATTCTACTTAATACATATCAAACCCATTCGTCCTCTGTAAATGTTGGGAAGTCTATATATTGTATGAATTTCTTTTCCTCCAATGCCTTATATTCTTCCTTCAAATTAACATCATCACCAGTTAGATGTTTCAGGTGCAAATATATAAGTTGGCTACCACCAAGTTCTTCTATGGAAACATGGATGTATGCCCTAATATCTTCTTCATGCATTATGCCATATGGTACTCCTGAAAATGCACCAATAGGGTAGACTTCCATAGATTTTAATGGATGTTTCTCGAATTTCGGTCAAGGTCTTTCAGTGATATCGATTACCCGAGGTGTAGCCATTTCTGCAATAATTCAAACAAGTTTGCAGAAGGGTTTCAAACTATAAATGCCTTTTTATGCCGAACTATGGTTTACTCTACTTAGAATCACTGAAATTGTTGATGTCGCTTAGAGTTTTGCTTTTGCTCTCCTTAGATACTTCAAAACTCAAATGCAAAGTGATTAATCCTTCCCATGCAACTCTTTTAAACCTTTGTTTACCAAAACTTAATCACCATAAATGTTGTTTTCAAAAAAGCTATCAAACACTTCATTATTAAGTAGAGTCGACCAAGATTGCTCTGCAATGTACCATATTAGATCTTTTTCTGCTAGTTTCTTCTTCAAATGATTCATCCATTACTTCTTTAACTCATA
The DNA here is from genome assembly GCA_027924645.1 of Cunninghamia lanceolata. Taxonomy (NCBI): domain Eukaryota; kingdom Viridiplantae; phylum Streptophyta; class Pinopsida; order Cupressales; family Cupressaceae; genus Cunninghamia; species Cunninghamia lanceolata. The sequence continues at coordinate 63,107 of BSBN01000983.1, read as the reverse complement.
CTTTAGTGCTAGATTTCAACACCCACTATTTGGCTAGGGGATCAAGATATTCAATGAAAGCTCCCCTTGAGCCAGAGCTCCCAATTTACTTCCTGGAGGAAATATCTGCACCATAAGCTAGTGCGGATCCATCCTTGACCTCTTTAACATCCTTCTTAATCCAGATCTTGCTCATTTCCTTCTTGGTTTCTACCGGATCAACCTTGTTCTTTCCCTTATCTTCCCTCTGTTCTGTTTTCTTCACTTCTGCATAATAGTTTCCTTTCACATTCTTGCTTCTATAGATTTTTGCAGCATTTCCAGGTCTATTGCAATTGTAGCAAACAATGTTCCTTTGTCTTTGATTCCTTCCATTGATTGGATTCATTCTTGAACTGCATTGGTTAGCCATATGCCCAAATCTATTGCATGCAAAGCATTTTTGATTGAAAGATTGAGTATTCCTTACATTGTTAACACCATTCCTTATCAGACTCCTACATTCATTTGCTTTATGACCAATTCTCTTGCAATTGATACACTGACCAGAAAATGATGGGACATTTTGATTTATTCTGCTCCTACACTGAGTAGCCTTATGACCAAACTTATTGCAATTAAAACAATAGCCATTGAAAGATGGGTACCTTTGAGCATTTGGTTGCCTGACTGGAGGTCTTTTAGGTATGTTTCTCTGATTCTAGACCTGGTTGCCTTTGACTCTCTTGATCTTAGTGTTAACTTGTCCTGATTTAGAGTTTTCTCCTTTTTCAAAACCTAAGCCTTGCTTGTCATCTGGGCTTTTCTGGCTATTAATCAACTGATCAAGCTTTACAGAGCTTATTTTAAACTTTTCCTTATAGCTATTAGCTACTTCCAGATCATACTTTAGAAGCACAACATCTTTTGCAAACTTTTCACATTCTTCAGACTTGTCTTTCAAAACTTGATTCAAATGCTCCTTGGCCTTATCTTTTTCTTCAATTAGCATTAATAAAATATTCAGAGTTTTATTTGCTTCTTTCAACTATTCACTTAGCTCTCTTCTCCTATCCTTTGATCTCTTAACTTCCTCTCTTAGCTTCAGGATGCATTCATTAGCTTCTTTGACATTTTACTTCAAATCTCAGATATCTGCTTCATACTTATCAAGATCTTCAAGAGTAGTTTTCAGTTCTTGATTACTGACATCTATGCAATCATCAATTGTGACACTGCCTGGAGTAGGATACCTTTTGGCTGCCATGTGTACACTTTCCCAGATCTTCCTTAAGCTTTTAGGCTTCTTCCAAGGAACCTTGCTCTAATACCAATTGTTGAACACAAGGGATATTGAGAGGGGGGTGTATCCGTAGTCTATAAAACCTTTCTTTCACATGTTCTTTAATCCATTTACCAAATTCAATGACATGAAAGCAAAATAAACTTAAGAAGAGCAACCACAAAGTCATAACATAGACACCATGATTTTTACATGGAAAAGCCAAAAAGGAAAAAACCACGATGAGTGTTAGCTCACAATATATTATGATATCAGAACTGGATTACAAGAAGGCTCACTGCCTTAGGGCTCACTTCCCAAGGACTCATTATCCAAAGAAGTGCTCACTGCAATAGGTTCACTACCATAGAGAAGAAGAGAAGATAGAGAAAGGGTGGCTCACAATCAAGCAAGGACTACTACAAATGCATCTACAAAATGCTGGAACCCAGTTCCATTGATAGCTCAATATACAGATTCAAAGGTCTTCATTATATCCACCCTGCTTTTCTGCTTTACTTCACATATACTCTGTTCTTGTGCCCTCTGTACTGTTATTGTACTTTTCACATCACAAATTTAGAGTAGTATCACATATTCACAATTGTCACATCTCATCGCATTGAAATCCATTAGGTATTAATATCCACAACAAGATCTAACCCAAAATTTGGTTGGCTTGCAAGTGATGAAGCGTGTACACAAAAAGTTCAAACTCTATCGGCTTGAATTCTTCACATGAATTTATGCAGACCAATGAAAACCTTCAAGGATCTTCATATAGGTATGGACCTATTTTAGAACAACTTAGAATAATGATTTAAGCAATATATCTTCACCGCACAACGATCTAACTGAGAGTCGGCTTCATTCTTAAGTATACTCTTAACCTTGTTGTCTATCATATCACAACTTCTAATGTGGATCTCATGGGACTCCAAAATTCATATCAAATATTCATTAGGCATCACCAATCATACCTTCATAACCGTAGATCATAATATTCTTATGTGGCAAGATGTGGATCTATGAACTGATGACTCTATCTTTGTGAAACACTGTCCAACTGAATGTCGATAATTAGAAGCTTGTAGATGATCTTCTGGTGAACTTCAAAATCTACAAATCTAGAATTAGATACTTCTCATATGTGTTTATAACACCTCCAAACTGCACATCCAAACAATCAATACTGAAGGAATGCAGACCAAAATACTTAGGTGTTCTTCACTGTTTATAACTAGACTCTGCTTACTCAGACTTAGGCAATTTACATTATGACTTTCAGAGATTCTCAAGACATGAAACTTAGAATATATTATCATCAAACAATTATATGTAACATACCAGAACTGCAAACCAAAGTGTTCATCTGCAGAGTACCAATCGATTCTCTGTCACTGACTCAATGAGCTATCAACACTTAGTTAGTTTGACTAAGTTATTCTTACCGGACTAGAAATACTATGCATAACTTGTCTCAAGAGCTATCTCCAATCATATCTGGTTGTTTCCCTCAATGACAACATTAAATCTCAACATATCAGAAGTGCTTCTTGACCATGTTGCCAATAGTCTATACTCTCCCAAACCTTTTCCATCATAACCCATTCTTTTCATCATCTTAAAACCAACATTCTTTGGAGAACATCATTTATCATTATCATCACAACTAGCAAGATTTAAAGATTCAAACACCTTGTTATCTCAAACCTTACACTCATTTTCTAAAGAAAGTATTTTAACTAAAGCATCTAGTGCACTTGGATCTGTTAGACAGACTAGGATACTGAGAGGGGGGTGAATCCATATCCTAACAACTCTTAATTTCAACAATTTTAACTTATCCAGAGCATATCAGAACTTAAGCATCACAATATAAACATGAACATGAAAGATTAACACAATGCACAACAACACATAAGACCAGATATACATGGAAAACCCTAAAAGGGAAAAAGCATGGTGAGGATTAACTCACAATATATGAAGCTCAAATAATAACTTTGTTTTAGGGGCTTTAACCCAAGGAAGCTACTACTCCCTAAGTAACTTTGATTTAGGTTCACTCCCAAGGAAGCTCCTATTCCCCGATGACTTTGTTTTAGGAGATTTAACCCAAGAAAGCAACTACTCCCTAATTTAAGAACAAACTCAGAGATGATTACAGTATGACAATCTTTCAACTGTCTGAAGTCTGCCTTTGAAGCTCACACTTGATGATTGCACTTCTGTCTCTTCACACACTCTCTACTAAAGATCTAATCAATCAATCACACTCTATACTTGATCACTGTCTCAAATAAGTCTTCAAAATGAATCAGGGCAACATCAACAACATCTGCTATTTCTCCCACAGTTGCACAAAAGAATGTATTATTCTGCTTTTATTTTCTTGTGAACCTTATTCATCTACCTGCAATCATATCCTTCACATTCAATTTGATCTCCTATTTATACATGATATTACATTGATTACACATCTTGTCAGCCAGATTTAAACATGAAAGATACATTTACAGGTCATCCATACAATATACAATATGAAACATGTAGAAGATAGGTCTAATTAGGACAACACGTTACACTAGCAGAAGACTCAAGCCTTACAGACTCCAACACTTGCTTAACTAGGTTCAAAACATCCTTCACACCTTCAATCATCAAGGAATTACCTTTGCACACTCTGCTCATTTGAAAATAGGACAACTTTAAGGTGAGCTCATGAAAAACATAAAGAGTGACGACCATATCAACTAGAGAACCTTGTGCGGTACTGGAAACAAGAAAGATCTTCGTGAAACACTTCCAGATGAGTCCACATGACTCATACAACATCCCCAAACACTTCTTTGCCACCACACATCAAATAATTGTGCTACACACATTCAATCATTAACTTTGAGAGCACACTATTATTCATAACACATTGCAACATGCTGTCAATTAAAAAATTGAGTTGTGGACCATCAAGAAGCTTGAAACAGAAAAGAAATATGAAATGCACATTCAAGAACACATTATCAAAACTTCAAGGTCAATAATTTACTTCCGAAGGAATGCAGAGTGTTCCAGTGAGTCTTTAATGATATTTCATTCTTCTAGAGCACATTTTGGTACTTTATCAATCATAACTTTCACTGTGGAGGGAATAATGGTCTGGAACTTTGGAAACAACACATTTACCACCTTCTAAACACATATCTAGAACCGCTGGCTATCTGCAAACATGGAGAAATGCGGAGCATTCCATTCAACATCACATTGCACTGTCAGAGCCTAAACTGGAACTCAATCACTTATATCTTTCATTGTGGAAGAGAAAACACTCTGAAACTTAGGATTTAGCATATTTACATCATTCTCAACTTAATTCTTGAACTGCAAGACCATAGCTTTAAGATTAGAGGAATGCGGAGCATTCCATTGTCATTCTAGAAACATCTTCACAAAACCCACACTGTATTCAACCTACTTCCGGAGGCCAAGTCTTCTTTACATTACCATATACAACTATAAATAGGACCTTCAATGAGTTTTCTCTTTCTTAGGAGCATGAAATCAAACCATGACTAGTCTCTTATTCTTATTATAGTGTTGACATCAGTGTATATTGCTATGTTGACATCAATGATAACACATATTGCCAACAATCTCCCCCTTTGTCATTGATGGCAACATATGCTCCCCCTTCGACTCTCACCACCTTTGACATCAAGGATAAATGAATCCAATACTTTCTCATTCTCTTCCTTTTATTAATAATCTGTGAACATTTTCTCGCAAGATCCCCCTATCATCAGTCACCACTACCTGCTCCCCCTGAGAGGTAGCCATAATCAGTATAGGATAAAGATATAGCATGAACTCCCCCTGGATAGATGCACCATTTTGCATCTTAGTAAGAAGGAGGAGGGGCAATTACCCCTAACCTCTGCCAAAGATCCTCAAAGATGTCTTTTGCAAGAGCCTTTGTAAAAATATTTATAATCTGATCCTTGGTTGGAACATATTTGAACTTCACTTCCTTGTCTGCAACCTTCTCTCTCAAAAAATGATACCTGATTGCTATATGCTTGGTTCTTGAATGCATCGCTGGATTCTTGGAAATATTGATAGCACTTCTATTATCACACAAAATAGGGATAGGCTCATCATACACTACCTTGATATCCTTCAGAGTTTGCTTCATCCATAATACTTGTGTACAATAGGAGGCTACTACAATATACTCTACCTCTGTAGTAGATAGCGACACTCAATCTTGCTTCTTTCTCTGCCATGAAACCAATATGCTTCCTAGAAAGAAAGTACCACCACTTGTACTTCTAGATCATCAACAGAACTAGCCTAGTCAACATCAGTGTATGCACTCAAATCAAAGTCATTACCTTTTGGATACCATAGACCATAGTCAGGAGTTCCTTTCAAGTATCTGAATATCCTTTTCACTGCCTTCTCATGTGTTTTCTTAAGATTGGATTGATATTTGGCAACTACACATACTGCATGCATAATGTCAGGTATGGAAGTAGCTAAGTACAATAGTGCTCATATCATAGACCTATAGACAGTCTGATCTACCTCCAAAGACTCATCATCTTTACTCAAGTGACATCCAGTGACCATGGGAGTACACATTGGCTTTGAATCCTCCATACCAAACTTTTTCAACAATTATTTAACATACTTAGCTTGACATATAAAGATATCGCCATCTAGCTAGGAAATTTGAAGACCAAAGAAGAATGACATTTCACCAATCATGGACATTTCAGATTCTTTTTGCATCTCCTCTGCAAACCTCTTACACATATCATCATTTCCTCTAAAAATAATATCATCAACATAAACTGCAACTATTAAGATCATGTCTCCTTCTTCCTTTATGTAAAGATTTCTATTTATAGTACCTTTCTTGAAACCCTATTGAAGTAAGTACACTTCTAATCTTGCATAGCAAGCCCTAGGTGCTTGCTTGAGCCCATACAAAGCCTTCTTGAGTCTCCATACGATGTCTGGATCTTTTGATATCTGGAAACCCTCTGGTTTCTCAATGTACACTTCCTTCTCTAGATCACCATTTAGAAATGCTGACTTGACATCCATCTGATACACCTTGAAGTTCTTGTGAGCAGCAAAAGTAAGGAACATTCTGATTGCCTCCATCCTGGATACCAGAGCAAAAGTCTCCTCAAAATCAATGCCTTCCACTTGAGTATATCGTTTGCACACTAATCTTTCTTTGTTCCTTACCACTTCACCTTCTTCATTTAGCTTGTTTCGGAACACCCACTTTGTTCCTCATGACATTCTTGTTGTTTGGTCTAGGAACCGATTCCCATGTCTGATTCTTTTCAATCTGATCCAATTCTTCTTCCATTGATTTTATCCATCCATCATCTTTGTTGGCTTTAGCAAAGGTCTTAGGCTCTACTTTTGATAATAAGCACAAGTTTTCTTGCACATGTGTCTTGGAAAATCTTCTTCTTGTTTGCACTCCTTTATTCTCATCTCCAATTATCTGTTCTACTGAATGATTCTTCTGAACATACTTTGTTGGGGTCTTGGGCAACTACTCTGGTTCTTGTTCCTTAACTTCTTCTTCATCTTCAATGGTCTGGTCTGCTGAATGATGTTCCTTTTCTTCTTTCACTTCTTCTACATCTTTAATGCAAGGGAATATATTAGATCCAGTGTCTTATGCATCTTGTGAGAACTAATACAAGTCTTCATCTACTTTGACATTTGTGCTTTCAATCATCTTTCCCAATCTTTTGTTATAGCATCTATAGGCCTTGCTTCTGGTTGAGTAACCAAGAAAGATTCTTTCATCACATATTGAATCAAAATTTCCTAGGTCTTCTTAATCTCTTTTGATATAGCATTTTATGCCAAAGATCTTGAAGTATTTGACAAAAGGAGGTCTTCCATACCACAACTCGTAAGGGGTCCTAGAGCTATTGACCCTTAACTACACTTTGTTAGTTAGATAGATAGTAGTGTGAATTACTTCCTTCCAGTATACATCAGGTAGATCTGCATCTTTTAACGTTGCCCTAGACATTTCCTTCATACTCCTATTCTTCCTTTCCACTACCCGATTTTGCCAAGGGGTTCTAAGAGTAGACAAGTGCCTCCTACTGCCATGTTCTTTACAAACATTTTTAAATTCATTTGAAGTAAACTCACCTCCTCTATCTGACCTCAAGCATTTGATCTTAGTATCCATTTCATTTTCAACCAATGCCTTGAAAATTTTAAACTTATCAAGAGCATCATATTTTTCTCTTAAGCCAAGTCATTTTAGAATAATCATCAATGAGCAACATAAAGCACCTTTCACCTTGTTGACTTTTTACTCTTGTAGGTCCACATAGGTCTATGTGAATCAGCTTAAATGGATTTGAAGAAGAGTACTCCTTCCTTTTAAAACCTGTCTTTGTCTACTTTCTCATCTGGCATTCCTTGCACATAGAGTTTGTAGGCTTGATTATCTTAAGCATATCTCTCACTGCATGAGTAGAGCTGATTCTTACCATGTTATCAAAGTTGTTGTGTCCCATTCTTTTGTGCCACAACCAACATTCATTGGATTGAGTCAACAAAGATGTTCTTCCATTTTCTTCTTTCAAGTGATAGATATCACCACATGTCTTTATACTTCTTGTAACAAGCTTTCTGGATTCTACCTTCCTAATTTCATAACCATTAGCATGAAAAGTAAGATTGTAACCTTTCCTGCACATTTGACTGACACTGAGAAGATTGTACTGTAATCCTTTGACATAGAGAACATCCTCAATCCTATGTTGAAATGTATAAGACAACTGAGAGGGGAGGTGAATTAGTTGTCTCAAAACATTAACCACTTATCAACACATCAAATGTTCAATCACTATTATTAAGATTTAACTATGAAAGCATGAAACAAGAAGCTCAACACATGAGACACCATATTTTTTATGTGGAAAACCCTATAAGGGAAAAACCACAGTGGGTGTTAGCCCACATAAATAAATATGTTATAACAATACCGAAAAATAGAGGCTCACTGCCCAAAATGCTCACTGCAAATGTTGGGGCTCACGGCCAAGATCGACTCACTGCTAAGGGTTGGTGAACTAATTTGATAGTATCTACTCCATGCCTGAGTTTAATTCCATTTAAGCATTGTATAACTCCTTTGCTATGCTCTTCTTACACCTTTTCACTTATCTTCACATTTTCGCACATGGACCTCTTTTTCGCAACTTCATTACATGTTTTTATACAATTCATCAACCTTGGAATATACATCAAGGTCAGAATTACATTCATAAACCATTGGAACAATCTCCAAGGTCAGAATTACAAACATACATAGAAATAGGTCTGGACCTAAACAAAATTAGCTAAGGAAAAGATGTATGAGAATCATGTTATGCCTTAGCTGGGACTCAAATACAATTTTCCATGCCACAACATGCTTCCACAATCTTCAATGTATCTTTGCAAGTAGTGAACACAACCAGGTTGGCCAAGACTGGTGTTAACACTAAGTCTTCTAAGAACAATCTTCATCCACGATGCAAATTTTTCTTTGTAGACCAATCCAAAGGTAGGAACATGATCAAGAGACATCCACAAGCACATTGTAATCACCAAGAACATCCGCACAACCTCTAAACACATTATCCATAAGATTCTTCAATCAGGAACACTTGAACATAACTATTATCCACTGTCATATAGAAAGGATTGCTTATGGACCACCAAATCATGAGCCATTGGATTTGAAGGTACTTATCATCATTACAATCTATATTCTAGAACCGCAGACTGAAATACTTAAATTTAGAGGAATGCGGAGCATAATACATTCTCCCTATCACCACCAAATATACAAAAAAATTAGTTTTCACTCTGGTGAACATAACTCACTCAAATCTTCATACCGGAGGCTCAAACTTGGAACATAGCAACTTTAGACATGTCTCTAACTAACTTCCAATCCACAGACAAAGATATTCATTCTACAAGAAATGTAGAGCAATCTACTAGACTGTTCTGCTGTGAACAAAGATATTCTTCAATACACTGTTTCCACTGGAGGGGAAAATTTTCTCAAAAGCACTTGGAAATTCAGTATCAGGAATACTTATTCATTATCTTCAACACTTATATAAGCCAATGCAAAGCATCTAACTCATTACAAGAAAGAATCAAAACAAGAGCACAATTAACACCAATGACAACACCGGTTAGGCACATACTTGCAATAATCTCCCCCTTTGTCATTGATGGCAACATATGATGTGAAAAACTGTAAAGACCATCAAGACAAGATACTTCCTCTTTCTTTTTACACATCTACACTATTTCTCCCCCCTGAGTTTTTCATATGATTTCTCTCCCCCTTTGACATCAATGGCAAAGGGCACATACTTGCACATTGCTGCTCTGATCAAATTGCTCTTTCATCAATACTGTAACACTTACTACTCTTTGTCAGGAACACATATTAGGAACACTTTCTACTCCTCCTGAGAGGTAGCTCTCAAAACATCAATCCAGATCAAAGAATGAGGCTTTGGACACCACTGGACTGATGCATTCCTATGGATCTTAGTTCAGAGTAGGAGGGATAATGACCCCTAGCTTTTCTCTGAGATACTCAAAAGTGTCTTTAGGAAGAGGGTTGGTAAAAATGACTACAATTTGATCCTTTATGGACACATATTCAATCTTTACTTCATTCTCTATCACCTTTTTCTCTCAAAAAGTGATATCTTATTGATATATGCTTTGTTCTTGAGTGCATCACTGGATTCTTTGAAATATTTATATAGCACTTGTATTGTCACAAAAGATTACAATTGGATCTTCATACACAACTCTTATGTCCTTCAAAGTCTGCTTCATCCATAACACTTGAGTGCAACAACATGCTTCTGTAATATACTCTGCTTCTGCAGTAGACAAGGAGATTGAATCTTGCTTCTTTCTCAGCCATGAAACCAATCTATTACCCAAGAAGAAAGCACCTCCACTTGTACTTTTTCTGTCATCAACATCTTTGGCCCAATCTGCATCTGTATAAGCATTGAGAGTGAAATCATTATCCTTTGGATACCATAAGCCATGATCTGATGTGCCTTTCAAATACCTCAAGATTCTCTTCACTGCCATCCCATGTGACTCTCTAGGATCTTCTTGAAATATTTCCACAAGACATACTGCATGCATTATATCAGGTTTGGTTTGAGTTAGATAAAGTAATCCTCCAATCATAGATCTATACCTTTTTTTATCAGTCTTAGGTGATTCATCAGTTTTGCTCAACTTGCAGCCAGTCACCATGGGAGTACATACTGGTTTGGAGTCCTCCATCCCAAACTTCTTCAACAACTCTTTCAAATACTTAGACTTGCATACCAGGTTCTGGGGCTTGCTTCAGTCCATACAAGGCCTTCTTCAATCTGCATTTTTTTTATCTTTTGTTTGAAGACTCATTTGATTCATGTTCATTTTCCTTTGAGTTCATCAAATACTTCCAATCATCATGAGAACTGCTTTGTATTGAAAATAACTATGTTCTGTCAGCTCAAACTTCTGTTACTCATTACTCTCAAGCTAATTATCAACATCAGACAAATTTCTGACTGGAGATGTAACCAGTGATCGATAACCATATGTCAAAACCATAGAGAACTATCTTCAACAATGAATCAATGCAGACCAAATTACCGAAGCATTGTAACTTGATTTTAGCTAAAATTCATAATATATTTTCTTTTCTGGTCATTTTTTTTGCATAATAGACTTTTTCCTTTGCACAACTCATCCTTTATCCTTCACAATCACAATCTCTGTCCTGATTGTTGCTAATTCTTGACCTTGTCTTTTCATGCTGAGGCATTAGCATCAATTCTTTGGCAGGGAAGAAAAGATTTTTCTTTAAAGCTCCCCCTGTGCCAAAGCACCCAATTCACTTCTCGGAAGAAGTATTTGAACCAGAGTATGGTACGGACCCATCTTTGACTTCATTCACTTCCTTCTTGACCCAAACCTTGTTCATCTCCTTCTTGACTTCTGCCAGATCAACCTTGTCCACTAGTTTCTTCAATTTTGCCTGAGTATCCTTCTTCATGTTATTACTTCTGTAAAACTTAGAGGTATGTCCAAATCCATTGCAATTGTAGCACATACTATTTCTCTAGCTAGTATTTCTTCTTTTCACTCTGGATCTGCATTGGTTAGCTCTATGTCCAAATTCATTGCATATATAACAGTAGCCACTGAAGGATTTAACTATCCTATCCCTACCATAGCCATTTCTCATTTGATTTCTACACTCATTAGCCCTATGTCCCATCTTATAGCATGTATAACACCTAATAGAATTCTGTCTCACTTTACTTTTGCATACAGTAGCTCTATGACCAACTTTATTGCATGTGAAACACTGACTGGAGAAAGATGGAACATCTTGATTCATTCTACTTCTACATTGAGTAGCCTTATGGCCATACTTATTGCATTTAAAACAATAGCCATTGAAAGAGGGGTACCTTTGAGCATTTGGCTGCCTGACCAGAGGTCTTCTTGATCTATTCCTTTGATCTTGAATTTGTTTGCCTTTGTCCTCCTTATCCTCGACATTCTTCTCTTGACCTACTCTAGAACCTTTAGCTTATTTGTCATCAAGATTTTTCTGACTTGCCATTAGTCTATCAAATTTGGAAACATTCACACTGAGTTGGTCTCATTAAGCCCATGCATGTTTCGATCAACTTTCAGATCCACAACTTCTTCTTCAAGCTTTATGCAGTCTTTAGTTCTGTCTTTCAGACATTTCTCAATTTTTGCTTTTTCTTCATTTGCTAATATGAATTCTTCATGTCGTCCTCTTTTAGTCTTTGCTGAAGCTTCCTAATTTGCTTTCTTAACTCTTTGATGTATTCATTTGCTTCTGTTATATTTTCCTTTAAGTCCATGTTTTCTTCTTTTGATTTCTTAGGGTTTTTAAGAGCAGTTTTGGGTTCATAATTGTTAATGGACAGACATTCATCTTCTGATAATTTTACATTATTGTAGACTTCAGTCATTGATTTAGATTCAAAATTGGCATTTAAACCCAAAATTGTTTGATCTTCAGTAGCACTGTGTCCTTTCACTTTCTACTGACAATCTTCTTTTGCATGATCATACATCTGTATGTCTTCATCAAACTTGACATTGACACTTTCAATGATTTTTATCAATCTCTTATCAAGTAGCATTTGTAGACCTCACTCTTAGTAGAATAACCAAGAAAGATTCCTTCATCATACCTATCATCAAACTTGCCTATCTCTTCTTCTCTTATGATGTAACATTTTCTTCCAAAAACTTTGAAGTTTTTCACTATAGGAATTCTTCCATACCACAGTTCATAAGGAGTTTTAGCAGCATTACCTTTGACTTGAACTTTGTTTTGAATGTAGATAGCAGTATGTATAGCTTCTTTCCATTATTCTTCCAGTAGATTAGCTTTCTCTATCATTGTCATTACAACTTCCTGAATAGTCCTGTTCTTTGTTTCCATCACTCTATTCATTCTAGAGTCAGATAATTGTCTCTTTATTCCATGAGTCTTACCTAACATATTGAATTCATTAAGGGTAAAATCTTCTCCTTTGTCAAACCTCAAACATTTGATTTTCATATTCAACTCATCTTCAATCATTGTTTTGAAAGCTTTAAATGTATCTAGAGCTTCTTATCTTTCTTTAAGAAAACTGACCCAAGTCATTCTAGAATAGTCATCGATAAAGAACATAAAGTACCTATCATCATGGAAACTTCTTATTTTTGTAGGACCACAAAGGTTTGTATGAACCAATTCCAATAGTTCAGTGGAATATTCTTCTTCATCCTATGTGCTTCTTCTTGTTTGCTTTTCAACTTCTGGATTAGGACAATCTTCATTATTGCACTTGACATTCTTTAAATTTAAGAAGTAATCATCATCTTCATCACCTTCTATGTCATAATATGTTCTTTTGGACATTCTGCTCTTATTTTCTTCATAATTCCTTTTCAAGTTTCTTTTTGGACAACCGGATGCATAGTGACCAATTTCACCACATAGGAAGCAATTGTGATGCATCTTGTCTTTGTGTGCCATCCCAGATCCACCTCAAGCTGTTAGGCTTACTTTTGAGGAACCTCACTTTGATACCAATTGTTGAAATGCACAAGACAACTGAGAGGTGGGGGGGGGTGAATCAGTTGTCTCAAAACTTTAACCACTTATCAACACATCAAATGTTCAATCATTTTTGTTCAATCATTTTTATTAAGATTTAACCATGAAAGCTTGAAACAATCTAAGCTCAACACAATAACACATTCAACACATGAGACACCAGATTTTTTATATGGAAAACCCTATAAGGGAAAAAACACGGTGGGTGTTAGCCCACATAAATAAATATGTTATAACAATACTGAAAAATAGAGGCTCACTGCCCAAAATGCTCACTACAAATGTTGGGACTCATTGCCAAGGGTTGGCAAACTGATTTGATAGCATCTACTCCATGCCTAAGTTCAGTTCCATTTAAGCATAGTATAACTCCTCTGCTCTGCTCTTCTTACACCTTTTCACTTATCTTCGCATTTTCGCACAGGGAACTCTTTTTCGCAACTTCATTACATGTTTTTATACAATTCATCAACCCTAGAATATACATCAAGGTCGACATTACATTCATCAACCATTGGAACAATCTCCAAGGTCAGCATTACAAACATACATAGAAATAGGTCTGGACCTAAATAAAATTTGCTAAGGAAAATATGTATGCGAATCATGTTATGCCTTAGCTAGGACTCAAATGCAATCTTCCACACCACAACATGCTTCCACAATCTTCAATGTATCTCCGCAAGTAGTGAAAACAACTAGGTCAGCCAAGACTGGTGTTAACACTAAGTCTTCTAAGAACAATCTTCATCCACGATCCAAATTTCTCTTTGTGGACCAATCCAAAGGTAGGAACACGATCAAGAGACATCCACAAGCACATTGTAATCACCAAGAACATCCACACAACCTCTAAACGTATTATCCATAAGATTCTTCAATCAGGAACACTTGAACATAACCGTTATCCACTGTCATATAGAAAGGATCGCTTACGGACCACCAAATCATGAGCCATTGGAGTTGAAGCTACTTATCATCATTACAAACTATATTCCAGAACCGCAGACTGAAATATTTAAATGCGGAGGAAAGTGAAGCATAATACATTCTCCCTGTCACCACCAAATATACAGAAAAAACACTTCACTCTAGTGAACATAACTCACTCAAATCTTCATACCAGAGGCTCAAACTTGGAACATAGAAACTTCCAATCCATAGACAAAGATATTCATTCGACACGAAATGTGAAGCAATCTACTGGTTTGTTCTATTGTGAACAAAGATATTCTTCAATACACTGTTTCCACTGGAGGGGAAAATTTTCTCAAAAGCACTTGGAAATTCAGTATCAGGAATACTTATTCATTATCTTCAACACTTATATAAGCCAATGCAAAGCATCTAACTCATTACAATAAAGCATCAAAACAAGAGCATAGTTGACACCAATGACAACACAAATATGTTGACATCAATGACAACACCAGTTAGGCACATACTTGCAACATCCTATTCTTTCCATCAATAGATATGACACCTTTTCCACATATTTGTGTTGACTCACCTCCTCCAAACTTGACGGCTCCACCATCCTACTTCTTAAGGATAATGAACTTCTCTTTGTCACCAGTCATATGATTTGAACAACCACTATCAATGACCAAAGCTTTGGTTTCTTCTTTTGCATGAAAGGCAGTCCATACAACCATTGATTTTTCAATGTTTTGAACTATTTGCAAGGTATCTAATTTTCTAACCTCATTCTTTTTTTCACCAACACTCATGGCCAAGAAAAGTGTTTCATCATTTGAATCATCATGATCCTCATCTTTTAAAGAACAACTTTCCTGTATAGAAAACAAACTTCTTTTGAATTTACTATTTGGTTACTTCTAGATTCTTTGAGAGGACATTTGGAAGCAAAATGACCAACCTTTCCACAATTAAAACATTTGAAGGGTAACTTACCTTTGTATTTTCCAGATCCTGTCTTTAGGGTTCTTACAAAATTTTCTTCAGCATCATCAGGCCTTTCATCTTCACATCAATAGTTTATTCTTTTGCCTTTTTACTGACTTTGAAAGCAGCTTCATTCTTTGGAACATCACTGTCAAACTCCCTCATTTCAAAAGTAGCAGGGGTCCAAAACATTTGGTCTAAGGAGTATGTATCTAGGTTGGGAGTCTCCTCAATAAAAGATGCTTTGGAACTATAAGATTTGGGAGGAGATCTCAAAACCTTTTTCACAATCTCATCTTCTTTTAATCCCCCATCAAGACCTTTGATACCATTGACTACTTCATTCACTTGGAGCACACTGTTATTGAAAACACATTGCAACATGCTGTCAATTGAAAAACTGAGCTCCAGACCATCAAGAAGCTTGAAACAAGAAAGAAACATGAAATGCACATTCAAGAACACATTATCAAAATTGCAAGGTCAATCATTTACTTCTGGAGCATTCCAGTGAGTCTTTAATGCTACTCCATTCTGCCAGAGCACATTTCAGTACTTTATCAATCATAACTTTCACTGCAGAGAGAATAATGGTTTGGAAGTTTGGAAACAACACATTTACCATCTTCTAAACACATATCTAGAACCACATAGCCATATATGTAAACATGGAGAAATGTGGAGCATTCCATTCACTTTTCAACATCACATTACACTGTCAGAGCTTGAACCAAAACTCAATCACTTATATATCTTTCACTGTGGAAGAGAAAACACTCTGAAACTTAGGGTTTAGCATATTTACATCATGCTCAACTTAATTCTTGAACCTCAAGACCATAGCTTCAAGATTAGATGAATGCAGAGCATTCCATTGTCATGTTAGAAACATCTTCACAGAACACATACTGTCTTCAACCTGCTTTTGGAGGCCAAGTCTTGTTTGCATCACCATATACAGCTATAAGTAGGACCTTCAATGAGTTTTCTCTTTCTTAGGAGCATGACATCCAACCATGACCAGTCTCTTAGTCTTATGATAGTGTTGACATCAATGTATGTTGCTATGTTGACATAAATGACAACACATATGGCCAACAAGATCATCATACAAATCATCATAATGAAGACATTAATCTCTCATTTTATTTTAGACATGCTGGAAGTAACTAATCTAATTGATTATTTTGTTCTTTCAATTTTGATATTTCATCTTTTTGTGAACTATTTTCCTTTTCCTGGGAACCTTCAATTTTTCTTCCAATTCTTCATTCTTCTTTTTAACTTTATCAAACCATTTCAACTTTTCTTCCAATTTTGTATTTTTCTTTTTCACTTTTACCAATTCTTCTTTAACATTCACTAATTATTCTTCCAAAAAACCATTTTTAACCATTAAATTTTCATTTTCTTTTTTTACTCTTTTACCAATCTTTCCCATTAAGACAAATAACTATATTTACCTAGTGCTTCTACACTTGGTTGTGATTCATTCTGTTCTAGTGATTTTGAATTCATCTTTCCTTCCCTAATGCATTGATTATTTGGTATCTTTGATCACCTTCAATCCTCTATTCTGCAATGCCTTCATACTTTTCAACTCTACTAACTACCTTCTAGCAACTTCTTTCATCTTGAAATTCAACGATCTCCTCGATGGCTTTAGCCCTTAACTTTTCATCTAACTTTCATTGATTTCTCTTAGCTTCAAGTTTTGAGATTTCTTACTAGTGATTCTTCTTCAGACTTGGATGATTCTATTCAATATCTTTATTTCCCATGGATGCTATGAACCCTTTGATTTTTATTTGGCTACAATGATCATCCTAGGTGACATAATCTTCAAATATGTGATTTCATAGGTTTGTTTTTAAATTGCCCTCATGATCTCCCTTTTTGTAGTCTTCTACTATGACAAGTTCTTCTCCATCAATTTACTTCCTTGGTGGGTAGGTGTTGTGATCTCTTCTACAATTTCTATGATTCTTTTTCTTTTTTTTTTCTCAACAATCTATTTTTTTTTTGTCTCCTTACTAGATTTAGCCTCGATTCAAATTGATTCTTTCTTCAAGACTTCCTTATACTATGATTTAGTCTTCAATCATAGGAAAACTATCTTAAAAGGTTGTGGTTCTCCCTTCTGGTGTCGAAAGAACCTAAATACTATGACCCTTTTGTAAATTAGGGTTTGTTACAATTTTGTGACCTTCGATTTCAGATAGAAGCTATAATTTTATAATCTATGAATTATGATTCAATGAAACACATTAGATTTCCACAGTCCATAATAATATAGAAAAACATTTCTGGATTCAACTGTGTGATATTTTTTGAAATCTAGAAATTCTTTTGTATATGATTCAATGATTTGGAATAGCTGCAATCAAACTTTCATGACAATATTTGTTGAGTGATCATCTTTTTTATTTTGGCAGTGGCTTCAAATTTCTACAATTTCCTTTGGAAGCGTCAACGACTTCAATCTTCTTTGGTGACTATATTGTTACTTTTTGCAATCAAATCCTCTTTTCAAATCAACTCTGTTGTGGATTATAAAATTCAATGATTGTTTTATCTCTATCCTTTTTTTACTTTTCCTCTTTGGCATCTTCAAACTTATAGTTTTTTTTTTCCTTGGCTATGGCTTCAATCTTCCACAATCTTTGTGAACACAATCAACCTGTGATTCCACAAAAAAATTTAATCAAACGAAACCTTGCTTTGATACTACTTTGTTGGTGGAGGAGACAAACAAACACAACACACAAATATTGAAAACACACAAATACATAATTACTTAAAATTACAAGAGTGCTACAACACTCAACCATTCATTGATCACTTGATAAAAAAATCTTACAAATTGCCTCTATTTATAGAGGTCTTCACAACATGATACTAGTATAGTTCATTTAATGCTTTTTCCTTATTGAAACTTCCAATCCTTATCTAGAAACCTTCTTATCCATCTAGAAACTTTCTAACAAGACACTTCTAAACTTATCTAGAATCTTCTAATTATAACTTTGCCTTCTAATTATGTATAATTAATATTGGTGGTTTATGGGAGAAATTAATACACCACCAAAGATTGACTGGCCTACATAATTAAATTATGATGAATCATTATATAATTTGATATACTATAGCAACAATACCAAGAAAACTCTAGGTTTTCCAATTAAAAAGAGGTTATATAGAGGACAGGGCCCCATAGTGGTGCACCTTAACTTTAAGTGTCCACGTGGGGTGCCACATAAGCTAAAGACTTCAAATTTTTAACTCGACCACACATGTAGTGAGGTGGATAGTTTAAAAATTTTCTTTTTAGGGGTGTCTAAGTCAGCTGCCATGTGGAGGATAATGACAAGTGGAGACTCCTTTTTTCCCCTCTTTTTTAAGGTAGATCAAAGGTGGAGCATGAGGACCCTGGTGGCACTTCATGATGATCCCAATATATGTTTACCATGTCATAGGATTAGAAAACACATCAAAAAGTAACACTCAAACATACTAACATTAATCTTTTGCTGCCTCACACTCTACTGCCGACTCATCACATTTATTTTGTCTGATTCCACATTTACGTGTATGAGATGGCGCTAGGTTTCAAAGCAATGGTGCCTTCAATGTTACAGTACGTAGCACTAATCTTTCACTAAAACCTCATTATTGACTCTCTTCTTCTCAAAAAATCATTTCATTTTGCACCAGAAGTTGTTCACTTCCATTCTCCTTCAGCCATGGCTTCCATGGGATTAACCAAAGAGGTTCTTGGTTGCTGCGTGAAGGAAATGACTCAAGGAGGTCAAAGTTTTATTGTTACTTTTGTTGGAGGAAATGAACTAGCAATGGACTTCGAGGTGAGGTTTTCATACCTAGCTAAGGAAATGAACCAACAAATAGTTCTTTTTTTTATGTTTTTTAATTTTTCACGTGTTGTTTGTGCTTCTGTATCTTTGTTTTTTTGTTATTTGAAAATACATTTCTTCACTTCAGTCCTCCATATGGTTGTAAATGGAAGGTGATGTCCTCATACCTCATATACGTTAATTAACCACCTGGTTTATTTTTATTTTTTCTCATCTTGTCTCTATTTATCCATTGTTTATTGTTTGATAATTTACTTCTTCGTTTCACTCCTATGTCTCATTGTAAATGGAAGACAAGGCCATCATACCTCATAAAGGAAACTAACCCATTTATTTATCTAAACTTTTTTTGGTCCTTCTATTTGTGCCATGTATATTTTGGGCCATTGTTTATTGTTTCAAAAGGTATTTCTCCATTTCACTTCTTTGTCTAGTTGTAAATGGAAGTTGAGGTTAGCATACCTCACTAAGGCAATGACCCACTAAAACTATGTGCTTTTACATGTTTCTTTGAAGTTGTGTTTTGTATAATTCAATTCTTATTTTATGGTTAAGGGGATTATGGGGCCTAATAGTGGTGCACCCTAGTATGTAGGGTTCACATGCCCTTATACCAGTCACAATATCTTGAATCTAGTTTGTGTCGTATTTTTTTTCCATCTATTTTATTATTCTTTATTGTTTGAGATGGGATTTCTTTATTTCACTCCTCTACATGGTTGTAAATGGAAGGTGAGGTCCTTATACCTCACTAATCCACTAACACAGCTAGTTTTTTTATTCTATTGTGATTCTGATAATCTTGAAAGGAACAATAATGGTTGGTAGAATGTCTAGTTGAATTCTTAAGGCATTTTATTTCTTTAACTTTCTACTAAAAAGATTCTAAAAATTTTAAAATTCAAAATTAATGTTGAAGGGTGTTTGTTAGAATAGTTAGTGCTTTCTAGAGTGAAGATAGTTTGTAATATTTAATTTTTTCTTTTCTTAATTTTAGGCATTTTTACTTCAATTTACTTATGTTTATGAACACAACTATGTGGCTATCTTCTGTGTTTTGTAACATATTTATTACTTTGAAAATTACAATCTTATATTCGAGCATCATTGTGACCTCTCCAATTTAATTTATAAATTTAAAATTTTTAATTCTTTCAATTGGTAATTTATATTAACACATTTTTTGGAAATGGGTAATCAAAGTTTCTAGTGGTTGTGAAAAAAATGTAAAGTTGGATTCATTGTTGATTATCTACTTTGGATATCTTGTGCCTAATAATGGTTATCTATTACTTAAACCCTAATTAGGTTTTTTAGATCTACATTTATTCTTGATTTTATATTGTTTTCGTATATGTTGTATCCTTTAACCTTTCATATCCATTGGTGCATCAATATACTAGGGTTTGGTGTTTTTTTTTCATAGTTTATCTTTTACCCACCCAATCTACCCTTGACTTGACCGAGGGTTTACAATTTTACCATTCGAGGTATATAAGACTATGGTTAGGGATTAAATTTGTATTTGTATCGTCATGAGAGATATTGAATTCCAAGCTTAAACTGACATAGATTGTACACATTCCCTGTTGAAAAGATTTGAAACACATTTTATAAAATTAAGTCTATATATTAAAAAGATACACTTTAATTATCCTAAATATACATGAAACATAAAAATAGTTGCATATTATTTTTCCCAACTACATATGAAGTGACCACCCACAATAGAATATTGTTTTCCAAATATAAAATCCTTTATAAACAAAATGTATTGCCAAGTTTCCCAACAAATAAACTTCAACCTCTCATATCTCCTCATCAACTTAATTTCTTCAAGTGATATTTGCCCAACTACCGGTCATTTCCACCATGAATGCCTACAAGCACCACCCTCAAAGGTGTAGGTCTCAATTATCAAGCCGTCAAAATAAGAGGATAGAAATTTAAGACTTCAGACCAAACAAGCATTCAACCAAATCAATCAACCTCTCACAATAGAATCCTAAAGGTGTTCCTCAACACCACATTTCCCATTTCGATATCTAGCAAAGGTGAATTATATTCTAGGTATTAAGGTTGGGATTGCAACGATCAATCATGATTGTATACACAATTATGTCTAGGATCACATACCAACAAAGTTTAGTATGACATAGATGTCTATATGTAACATGTTCTAATTTCAAATTTTGAACACAGTTAACTTTTGACATGACATATAAATCAACACAAGACACTGAGATAGATAAGCAACTCTCTTTCTCTCTCTCCCCTCTCTCTCATTTAAGAAATTATATTTACATGTCATGATTCAACTCATTATACATCTATTTAGACTATTAAATTAATGCTTAATTGACTTGTTCATTTTATTTACCATTCTACCCCTAGATATATTTTGAAAGGTTCATTTTATTTACTTTCATTTTGGTGAACCCTTGTGATCTTAGGACCCCTAGGATTTTTCCTTAGGCTCTGTCCTTCTCCCCTTGCTAATTTTTTATCTAATATTTTCATTGCATTTATCTTCATTTCAAATATGAAATTAGCGAGTATTCTTATTGCTTAGACTTCCCTTTTGCCTAATTTAGGTTTGACCTAATTTTTTTCCTTCTCTTGCATCCATTTTTTGTTAATTTCTATGTCATTAACTATATATCATTATGATCCTTTACCTTGGGATTATCTTCATGCTCATATCACTTGGAGGATAATGTGTTTGTGTTCTTTATTTTATTGTATACCTTCATCCTTGATGATATTGTCACAACCCTTATTTTCAACAATTAATTATGAATTTAAATATTATTACTAATTGACTGTTGAGTAATTTCTACTTGAATGTGTGATAGGAATACTCTCTTACTCTCTTGACGAGAGAGTATCATCGAGGCATAGGGAGTTTAGCCAACTGATGGCGACTTGTGTTGAAAGGATCTGCACACACACCACCACCTAGTCGAATTGCATTATATGAAAAATAATTGCATTCATTTTATTTGCATTTAGAATAATCTTTTATGTGATTTACATCATTGCAAATAGTCACAATAAATATTAGTTGCAATATTTTAAATTAATTATTTTATAAATTTAAATATTTTTTGAAAAAGATTTTCATGCATCACCATTACTTGATTTTATCTAATTTTAGGCCACCAGGAAGAAGTGAAGTTTCATGTCTTAAAGCCAATTAAATTTGGTGAGGGAATCTTGGGATTTAGTGTTTTCATGGAGACTAAATTTAGATATTTTCAGAATGAGTGGAAAAGGAGTTGAGACAACTTAATTGTTTTTTTGGCATATCTTTTAAATGGAGTTTGAGAGAAAATGGAAGAGCATTCTTTCTTCCCCAAAAATAGAAAATAGGGGGGGAAAATGCTATGTAGAAACATAGTCTAAAATAAAAGAAAATAGGGAAGCCATTATGGAGATTCAGATGAAGATTCGGAGGGGAGAAAAGATGGGATTTCAGGAGAAAAACAAGGTAAGTTAATATACTTTTGCAAGGAATACTTTTCAGTAATCATTGTTTTCTATGAGGTAATCCTTCTATGTGACTATTGCCAAACATTCTAGAGATTATCCTTGCATAAGGTTTCTTTTATTGGCCTCCTCCAATCATGGGTAAGTTTGATTTTATACGAGACACCATTTTTTTCTCAGTTCGACTTCGCTACCCTTGCAATGTAAGAAGCCAAGTTTCAACAGAGTAATGTTTAACCCTTTTGCCGAGTACTTGATATTGTTGTGATTGAGCCTCTTTGTATTCATGTGCATTTCTTTCTCCTTTTAAGGGTGTCGACTCATCCTCCTCAGTTATAAATGAGTAAAATTTCATTATGAAGGCAATGGATTAATTCTTATGAAGGTTTATAAGGGTGTCAAACTTCTTAGAGGCCTGCTTTTGTCTTGATTCCTTCCAAATCTAGTGTCGTATTGTCTTCTGGTAGTTGGTGTATTCAATTTAGAAACTTACCTTTATCTGTTTTAATCACCTTCTATTTGTGAAGCGCTCATGATTAAATTCACTTATCAGGCCAATGCTTAGAGCTGTTATGCTTCGAGAACATTTACTTTGTTTTTGACTCCAGGCTGCTCTTGCCTCATGTTTTGATCTTTTTGTAAATATTGTGGGTACCTCGTTGCATTTTCATGCACATCTTGAATCAGACATAATACCTTTGGTTGGCATGACACCTTCCCCTTATGTCTAATGTTTACCTCTAAACTAATCCTCCAACGCATTCACCATATTGGAATCTTGTGGTTTTGTTCTTCAATCATCACATTCTTTGGGATGCTTTTAAACACCCATCAAACTCTCACACTTGGCTTACATGTTAATAATTTTTTTTAGCTTAAAAGTGGTGTGTATAGAAAATAGCCTTTAAGTAGTAAAAATAGACTTTTCTTCCTTTTGAAAGTGCATTCTTGGAATGCCGGTCTGCAGTAATTGAAATAAGTTTTTAGTTATGTTTTGATGGATATCATTTCATTATCCATGGCGCACCTTAATTTAGTTCAATCCTATTATCAGTTTGCTTCTTTAGCATCACCTTTAATCACCACAAGATCTTTGTTCATGTTTAAATGATGGAATTGTTTCACATTTGTCGTAGCAATATTCTTGTCGCCATAGTCCAATCAGCTTTCACCTACCAATGGCAATTGTTGGAAAGTTTCTAAAACCTTTAAAATGTTTCCTTGTTTTCAGACTCAATAGAGTTAAGGCTCTTGGGACCCAAATTCCCCTATGATGAATACTTAACTAGTCATTTTTAATCCATGAGTTTCACACATTTTGAAATCTATTTAATTTCAGACCCACGAGATTTCTTATGTCAAAATTAGTTTTCTTTCCACATCCATTTAAGTTTTACCAAGAGTCTAGATTCGGCAGACTCAGTCAATTCTAATTAAGTGACATGGTACAACTGTAAGCTGACATAAGATTCTAGTGTTTGTAGAATAGTCAAAATAACAAATAAACCATGTGTCTTCTGATCTAAGTAAGTGATTACAGATTATTATTGATTATTATTGAATCATTGAGTGAACTATTGCTTTAAGACTTTATTGCATAGCTAGTCATGTATGAGAGAATTGAACTCATTTATGGAAATACTCTTGTATTGCTCTTCTATAACCTTGATTTATAAATATTTATGAGATTGGAAATATTAATAGTTATGTCGTTTCTTATATCACTTAATGTCTTTTATTAATGTGTTTCTTATGCCAAGGTTTGGAATTAAGATTAGAACCTTATGATAGGCTAGATCTATTACCTAGTAAACTCTAAAGTTCACTTAATGTCTTCCATCATATTATGGAACTAGCTATTGTATGGTCAGCGGAACCAATACCATAGAGGAATATTTATGTATGTCCTTTAGAATAGAATAGTAGATTAGATTTAGACCTTTAATAAATTGTTCTTATACTTAATTAAGAGTTCTTAGACAGTTTCTTTTTTATTTGGACAACATTAATGTTGGGGTAACCTAGAAGTTGGTAGACATTGAATCCTTCTATAGTAGGCTTCGCGTAAAAGATTGGTTTTTTCTTGTAACGGAGTAGTATCAAAATGGTATGGTATTTATTGTTTCATTGCATGTTTTCCATTATTAGAAATGAAAATAACATCTTAGAAGTAAATCATGATCTACTTATGTCTTCTAATTGAAGACTATCTTTGTCCATTAGAGACTAGTCTTGGAACTAATATAAATGCTTTTTGATCTAGTATATATATAAATGGGTAAGTATCTTAGATTCCCTAAATAAAGTGTATATATACATTAGTTGTTGTATAAACTTAGGAACAAATGTGTAAACTTCTAGAATGGCTAGCCAGGTTTGATTCTTCTATGGTTATGGTTATGGTTATGGTTATGAATAAAATCCATATAAAGATTATACCTTAGACTAAATTTGTAAAACTATGAGGAGATGTCAAGAATTATAGATTTAGCATCTTAGACTAAATTTGTGAAATGGTTTCATGGTTTTAACTGATTGAAGACTATTATAGTGTCTCTTGACTTGTCATTCAAATTGTAGTATTCTCTATGATGGAAACATGAATAATGTTTGATAGAAGTTATGCATTTTCTTCTCCTTTTATTTTTCTATTAGTTAAGTTAGATAAAGAGCATGGACATGTGTCAAATATGGAGCTACAAAGAAGGGTAGGTTTCTATTCGTAACCTATCTGCCCATCAACAGCTTAAAAGATGCTTTGGCAAAAGTTTATGAATCATTATTATTACTATTTGATCTATTTTTCTCTCTGCCATTTCATGATATAAGTACATTAGCATTTATTTATGTATTGAAATGTTAGATATATCATGCTACACTAGATTCCTTCACACTTGCTGGCTTCAGTTTGCTAGACCCATCGTGAAGGGTCAAGCTTCTCCAATCAGGAGTAAGACCAGGGAGGTGTGAGCTTCATGGCTGGGCGATAAATTGCTGTGATGAGATCTCTCTCCACCAGGTTCAGTGTCCAATATATGGTATGATATCAAGGACATTGTATGGTGTGACTCTCTTTTTGTTATAACCCTGTTTGGCTAGATGTTTTCAAGGCTTAGTCCTTTTTGTAAGCTATTTGATTAGCTAACGTAATGATTCGTATTGGATTATATTGATGAAAGTTTGGTTTATGAGTTGTATTTTTTTATATGGGAAAGATTTTACTCATCCCTTTTTCCACACTATTTTATTAGTATAATACTATTTTATTCAAGTTAATTTGAAAGAGGATATTATAGATATTACATCTATTTACCACATGGATGATGTTATATGTTCTATGAATGAGTTGGTTAAATGCTTATATAAATTCTCATCTTTCATGGATTGTATTAGAACTTTTCCTTCCATTTAAGAGGACTTCATTTCTTTTGTATACATGATTTTGGGGTCCATGTAGGCTACCTCATGAGACAAAGACTACAATTTTCTTCTCAGTGACCCATGCAGTGAGATGGATAGTTTAAAATTTTCTAATTGGCTATTATCCTAATAGGCTAATGTTGGTTTATTCATAGTTCATACATCTTATAGCATTACTAATACACTAGTATTCTGAACTAGAGTCTTATTTATTATAATTAAGGGGTACTAGAGTTTATTGTACTCTTTTATAGGTGACTATATTGAGATATGAGAATCTAGAGTTGTGAATGAATCGCTATTTGAAAACTAAAGAGAAACACTATGCTGCTAATACTATGATATCATGTTCCTAACCGAGCATGATTTAAGCATCAAGAACTATGCTACCAATATTATAGTATGTTACCATTATTATTGGTATCAAGTTACAATCACTTGCTTTCATGCACATGAACATAATAATAGTATAATTTTATAATAAATATGTTATTCAAACTCAAAATGGCTTGTTAAACTTGTGGGAGAAATCATATTGTAGTAACATGAATTTATTCAAGGATTTTGAACTAAGTATTATCTGTTCATGTTGAGATTTAACTAGGTAATATAATTATTAATGTATACATGGAATATCTCATAAAAATTAATGATTATCCTTTTTTCACTTACTTATAGGGTAATTCACATGGTAGAGAAGCTATGGTAGACTAGATAAATTATAAAATCAGGGAAAACATGCTTTAAAAGAAGACTAACCTTGAGAAAGAACTTGAAAACTTAGATCTAATCCTAAAAATATAATTCCTTTGGGAATACAAATGACACATATTAACTAGGTACCTAGAGTAATTTTGATGAGGTTGTCAATGGCAACATCAAATCTTACAATACTAAATTAGTATTTGTTTGATCAATCACATTTCTTGATTTATTTTATAAACTTAGTCACCCTTGAATTGTAGAACTAAAACATGAGTCAAGATCTTCTATGTGATGAAAATATCTATGAGAACTAGGAAAACATGTTATGACAAGAAATGGGGTCTGAAATGTTGTTATCACTATTACAAATATATTTGTAAACTAACAATGTCTTGAGATAATGTGATATTGCTGCTAGTGAGTCATGATTGTAGGGTCTAAATAACAAAGGAAGATATCCTTGTTGTCTTCAAATACTCCTGTAGGAGGGTTAGCATGAATAAGTTGTCAAAGAAAACTATAATTTAGCTTGTAGAACTTGACAAGCCTTGTGTCTTCAAATACATGTTCAGTTAAACATGAAGAAACCTATCAACAAGGAGTACATTCCCATGGATAACATGACTGCATTTATTGAACTTTGATTTACAAACAAAGCTCATAATGATAGTAGGGGTGTAGTGTCTAAGGTGTTGTCATGAATAACATCAATTGTTGATTAGATTTCTAGACACCTCCCTAAAGGCTTCTATTTGTAGAAGCATTTACATATACCCTAGCTTCTATTACCTGGTTAATAATATATGTAGAAAGACTTTTAGGGGAGGGGGACTAGTGTATGGTATATTTGTAATATTCTATACTATGGAGTATGAATTCTCTTAAGAGATTCAACTTTGAGATGATTAGTCTTAAACAAAACTATGACTATGAAAGATTAGTTCAAACTTCTATGAAGTGTTAGCATTGGGGAGACTTGATTTTCCAAAAGCATTTTTGTGTTAAGCTATACCTAGAATTTCAGATTCATATTTTATGATTTTGTGATGGTATAAATGAGCCCTTAAACTTTAGCTATGAAAGATTAAAATCTAAGATGATTAGTCTTAAAGCATGTAGGAAACTCTAAGTCAAAACTGCATGTAGAAAAGTCTGAATTAAGATTACAATTGTGAAAGCCTAGGTCAAAATTGTATGAACAAAAAGCCTAAAACAAAAATGTGGCTATGAAAGCTTATCTCAAACTTGTATGAAGTTTTAGCATCCAGGAGACTTGATTTTCCAAAATAATTTTGTGTTAAGCTATATTACTCTGCACATTTTAAACTAATATGTGGATAAGTGCAACATAACTTTACACTATAAATGATTTAGCATAGTCAAGTCTCCCCAATGCTAACACTTCATACAAGTTTTAACTAATAGTTCAACCTTCTCAACTCATTCCCTTCACACAGGCCCCAAGAACCTCTTTGGTTAATCCCATGGAAGCCATTGCCAAAGGAGAGTTGTAGTGAATAGATTATGGTGCCAAATGAAATGAGATTTCTAAAAGAAGAGAGTCAATAGTGAGGTGTTAGTGCAAGATTAATGTTGTGCAGTGCACGATCAAAGGTATCATTACTTTAAATCCTGATGCAATCCCATACACACAAATGTGCAAGTAGATGGAGTAAATTTAGTAGGTTGGTAGTAGAGTGTGAGGAAACAAAGGATTAATGAACAGTATGTTTGAGTGTTACATGTAGGTGTTTTTGTTGATCCCATGGCATGGTGAATGCATATTAGGGTCATCATGAACTTCCATCAGGGTTCCTTGTACTCCACCTTTGATCAAACTTATAAAATATGGGAAAAACCTGAGTCTCCACTTGTTGTCATCCTCTACATGTATGCTGACTTGGACACCCCTGAAAATAAATATTTTAAACTATCCAACTCATTGCATGCATGTCTGAGTCAATAATTGTAAAAAATACATAGTGGAATAAACAATACATACAAAAGAAGAAAGGAATATAATTTTTTTTTTAGGTCATTACCTTAGAGAGGTATGACCTCACCTTCCATTTATAACTAGACAGAGGAGGCCAATGAAGAAATGTCTTCTTAAACAATAAAGAATGTAAGGCCCATGTGAACCTCGAAAGTTGGGTGTGTTGGTGCCTATATTTTCTACCTCAAGTTCATGACCAAAAGTCCTTCAAAAGACTTCAAGTGTGCATATCTGGTGTTTTTTCTTTGTTTTTTGTCTTTGGAAATGTTTAAAATCTTAAAAAATCCTAAAAACTTCTAAGTGTTTTGGCTTGGACAGGATTTTTAACCTAGTCAAGATATGGTGGAGTTTTCCTTGGTTCTCGAAATCAAGGAAAACCTTGTAATATCCTTGTTCCTTTCATATCCCTACTTTCCTAACAAGTAGGTGTTGAGTTTTCATTTTGTGAAACTTTGATGGAGGTGAAGACATAACCTATTCCCCACATTTCTCCACAACATCATTCTTCCCCTCGCGCTCTTGTATATCCTCCCTAGCCACTCTGTGGAGGTTGGATGTGGATGCAAATACATCCACATCCACCCTCTTGTTCTGCACCCCCCTTTATCCCTTATTTCTTTGCAATCCCCTTACATCCCATTTTGTGGAGGTTCCTCATCCACTCAGACATATCCTAGACACCTATGGACTCCCGTATTTGGATGCCCCTCCGAATTTCACATCCCTTTCCTCCTCACTTTCCCACATGTCCTGTTACCCTTTGGATCTTTGAAGATCTGAATCCCTTCGTCATCTCCGCTTTCCAGATGCTTCTCATTCCTCTGCATCCTAGACCCCTTCTAGCTCGATAGATCCCAATCTCCCTCAAAGTTCTGTATATGTCCTAACCACCCTTAGATTTTTGTAAAAGGTGAAAAGGCACATAAATCTCTATGAAAATGTTTGGGTAGTTGGTGGTTGGTAGAAAATTTAAGTTCAAGTTTTCCCTAATGTGTTTTCCTACCCAAAATCTTGTGAGGATTGGGAGGTCACTCAAAATGCTATAAATACAAGCATTGAACACATTCAAACTATTGTTCTTTGAGCCATCTTGGATTTGGAGACACCTCATGAGGATTTAGGGTATCAAATCATACAAGTCAGGTCTACAAATGAAGGAATATTTTTAAAATTTCATAGGAAAGCTCATCAATGAATATTTGCAGGCAATGGTATGTGTCCATGGTAAATTGTAGTGATCTAGGGGAATATATGGGTGCATCTATGTATTTTCTCTTGCCATATTTGTTAGCACGAATGTAATTACAGATTTGATGTATGTGACAACATATCAATGCATTACAAGATTTGTAATGGTTATTTATGTGTTATTTATAGGTTATTGAAGTTCTTTTATGGATTACTATGTATGGACATTGTATGTTCATATATTTTAGATTTGTATGTGAATATACTTCTTGTTTCTGTTGATGGATACTGAGTATCTCCTTCATTTTTGTTGTTCTTGACTATGTTGCCCATTGGAGTAGGCATCGGTCTAATTTGGGGAAGGATCAATCACTCTTATTTTATCAAACCCTCATTCTGTTAGTGTTAGGAATAGG
The DNA here is from genome assembly GCA_027924645.1 of Cunninghamia lanceolata. Lineage (NCBI taxonomy): Eukaryota > Viridiplantae > Streptophyta > Pinopsida > Cupressales > Cupressaceae > Cunninghamia > Cunninghamia lanceolata. Next base: position 32,644 of record BSBN01000983.1, on the reverse strand, counting down.
AGTAGGATTATATTTAGTTCACATGCTATTCATGACTATGTTATGTAACCAGGGATAAATCTGAAGTAATCCAGAAGAGTTTGAATAAATTTTGAATCATGAACATGTATGCCTACAATATATATATTACATATGTAGAGTCTAAATAGAATCATTTTAAGGAATGTGATTCTGTCATATTTGGGTGCATATGCACAGTGTAGTAATTAGCTATATTGAGGTCTGTAGGTGGCTTATTATTCTTGGTTTAGTGACAGTGTTTGTAACTAAGTCAATGGGTTGGGTTTAGCCACCAAATTTTAGTTGTTCATCTAATTCTAACCTCAGGAAATACCCTCATGAATCTAAATTGAGCTCGTACTAGTGTAGGAGAGAAAACCCACTTTCATTCATTGGCCTTCAACCCTCCATAGTCTATTGATAGGTAGGTTTTACTTTCATAATGTAAACCCTAGCCTTGAAAGTGAATATCTGTTCTAGGAAGTGGAGCAGCAGTTTTAGGACCTAATAGATTGATACCATTGCTAGGGAATGTTTCTTAATAGTAAAATTCAATAGGTTGTCAACTCGTGCATTTTTAGGTTGAAAAGCAATTGAAGGCTCTGCTAGTATTAGACTCGAAAAAATTTTCTACCTTGGTGGTTTTATTTGCTTCAAAGAATTCCTCTTTTAGAAGAGGTGGCGACTTTGTTGTCATAATAAACTTATGTTACTGTTGTCCCCTAGTTGTTGTTAGTGATTTAGGATCCCACTTCAAATGTTCAACAGCTGATTATTGAAGGTACATGGTTTTTCTTCCTACTTTGAAGATTGTTGTTCCTATTGCGTTGAAGGAACAAGTTTGTAGACGTCTATTTTCTATCCTATATTGTAGGATATTTTAGTTATAGAAAATTGGTACATGGATATGACTTTTCTAGGGTTGCTCCTTCATATGAGTCTTCATATACCTCAAACCCTAGAAACTACATTGATGTGTATTCCTGTGACCATCATGGCAATGCATATTTCAGTCATGGATCTGCACCTTATACTAACCCAAACCTATAGGCACCCATGCAAAACCAAAATGAATTAGCAATGCAACGATATAAAATTGATAAGACTAAGCAACTTCTAGAATCCTTGTTGCAGTATGAGCAAGAAACATAAAATAATATTAGGTTGTTAGGGTCTAGGGTGCAGTCCAATGCTTCCCTTGCTACCCCTAAAAATCAAATTGTTCAGTCCCCTTTTCCTCCCTTAGACCCAGTGTACAATCAGCTAGACCGCTCATGGCTTGACTACAAAACATGAGGCATGCCAACAAAGGTCTGCAATCAGTTGCCCAAGTTTGATGTGTACAACATTTGGGAAAGGGACACACACATGTTGATGAGTTTTCAATTTTCATGGAAGAACATCAGTTTGAAGATGAAGAAATGTGGATGAGATTCTTTGTTAGGTCCTTGTGTGGAAAGGCGAGAGAATGGTTTAATGGTTTCTAAGAGCAAACCTTTCTTTCATGGAATGAAATTGTGGTTGCATTTGAAGAGGAATTTGCTAGAGATTTAGACCTTGTTGATCTTGTCACAGAGATAAAAGAAATCAAAAGACAAGAGGCTGAGTCTACCATGGACCTCAGTCACAGGATTGTTATTTCCCTTTCCGACATTCTTGAGGATTTCAAACCTAACACTCCCACCTACATTGATAATTTTTTTGAAGCACATAAAGATGGTTTAAGTTCAGTGCAAGAGGATATGAAATTAACAAGCATGTAGTAGGATTATTTATGCCTGGAATACATGGATAAAATAAGAGATGACTACATAGTAAGTTTTCTATCCACATGTGTCAATACTGCTAGCGAAGAACATGTTGATATGAATAGAAGCATTGTGGATATAGCTAATTAGATGAGTGCAACACCAAATTATGATAATTGTTTAGTTAGAAGGGTAGAATGTGATGGTGGTGCATTATATAACAGTGATGTAGATGATGAAGGCAGTGTGTGCACCCACCTTCAATTGGACAGTTCATCCATTGGAGATGATGATAAGATGCATGATGAATTCTAGCCTAAGAATGAGGTATGTGGCTAGTTGAAAAATGAGGAAGGCTTGTGTAGGAATGAGTGGCCAATTGAATCAGTTGATAAAGTTGACTATGAAGATTGTGCACATGTAAGTGAAATAGAGAGTGAGAAAGAAACTATTAGGAACCTGTGTTTAACCCTTCTCTTTACTTTGTTAGTATATTGCATTTGGACGCATATGCTTTGTAAGTCATCTCATGAGTATATTGTATTATCCCACATTCATGTGAAGTAATAGTTGTTTAGATTAGACTTAGTAAATAAGTATGTGTTGAGGCCAATGAAGGCATCCACGAGTTTATTGTATTGAGCTTGCTCAGAGGAGGTTGCCCCCTCGAAGTGGCCTGCGATCAATAAATTCCTTCTATGTTCTGTTATTTCTATTCTTTCGTGCATTTTTCATTATATTGTTGCAGGAGGTTCCTCTCATCTGGTATCAGAGCACTTTCTTGGGCTCACTGGGTGGAATTTCGGCTGTTTTTTTTCGCAGTGGCCTCCAGGCGCTATGATTATTACAGTAGTTCTTTTTTCTTTGCATTTGTATTGTTCATTTCAATTGTAGGTTCAGATCAGGGAATAATCCCTATCCTCTTAACTGTGGGAAGTGCCTGGGCATAGCCCTAAAACTCATTGTGAGGAGTACCGTAGGAACCCCAAAGTAGCTGGCCCATTGAGAGGACCTGTCAGCGAAAAGGGCAATGGCCCCTACCTGATTGACTAGTTCCCATCCGTGAGGTAAACCAAGAGCTGTCGTTTGTGGCAAAGTGGTTATCAGTTTTACCTGAGCCGTGGAGTGAGGGGTACTGCCCCAATACGCAAGCCGTTAGACAACATTGGTAGCCGAGTGAATCCCCCGAACCTTTAGGAAGCTGAACATACCTAGGGTCCATATCTATTGCTGACTGACTAATTGCAGATTGAATCTGTCCAGAGCCGTTTGCAGATCATTTCCAGAAAAAAAAATTATTTTTTAGCCATATCTTCCTTGCTTTAGCTCTGTTTCCTCTACAAATTCACTGGAACACCTAAAATTCTATTCTGCATATTTCCTTCCTTGAGGACCCTATCCGAAATTCCACTTATTAAAACCAGAAATCCCACATTTGTCTATTTTTAGGGTTTGCCATAACTTCTTCGATTCTCACCCAATTGCCTTCAAATTTTGCCACAGTGTTCATTTCCTATTTCTTCTCCCTTGTCCCACTTGGACAAATTTTTCCATTCTTTAATCCCACTTAAATCCCCATTTTCTGCTTCCCTGTCCCTCAGAAAGTGCCCAAAACCTAGTCAAAACCCAATTACCCATTAGAGTTTTTCCCAAATCCAAATTTTCCTTTACTAAAAAAGTTTTTGTTTTTGTTTTTCTACCCATTCCAAAAAAAAAATCCTGGTTATGGTTGTCACCTGTGTAGGAGCAAAAAACATGGAGGAACTTGCAACCATCAAGACCAAACTCCAATATCTGGATGAAAAAATTCTCGAGCTCAATCTTCAACATTCAGCCATGAACAATAGACTTCAGCTAGAGTCTTCTACAGATACAGGGTTTTCTTCTTCTAGCAATTTTTGTGGACTGAAGCTTGATTTTCCTCACTTTAATGGTGATGATCCGACTGGATGGATATACCAGGTAGAACAATATTTCAATCTGCATAATACTTTTGATGTCAACAAAGTCCCACATGCCTCCTTTCATTTGGAACATGAAGCCCTTCAATCATTCCGTTGGTACATCAAAGCTCATGAAGAGCCAAAATGGACAAATTTTTGCAAACTCATGTTGCATCGATTTGGCCCTAGTGCTTTTGATGACATCATAGGAGCACTCATAAAACTGCACCAAACAGGCACTATGAGAGAATATTAGACAGAATTTAAAAAACTTGCCAATCACACAGAGGGATTGTTTGATGAATTCTTCAAGAGTTGTTTTGTTAGTGGTTTGAAGGATGCAATTCGCTCTAAGGTTAAAATGTTCTGTCCAAGCACAATGATGGAAGCCTTAGGGTTGGCTAAGTTGGCAGAGGACAAGATCATAGCTCAACAATGCTCCAAATCTAATTTTGTTCCATTCAAAAATATGGATCCATAAAGCCTTCAAATAATGCCAGCTCCTAGAACAACTCCTATCAAGCATTTGACTGAAGCAGAGATGCGGGCATGTAGAGAAAAAGGGCTTTGTTATAATTGTGATGACAAATTCACGTGGGGACATAGATGTGTTGAACAAAAGCTCTATCTCTTGGATGTGGATTCTCTGCCTGCAACTAAAGTTTATGCAGATGCTCAGGATATAGTAGCTGATCAAGTTGAAACTCAGCAGTCACCTGTTGACCCTACTTCTTAGGAAGAGCACCCAGAGATCTCTCTCCATGTCGTAGCAAGAGTCACTACCCCACAAACCATGGGGGTCAAGGGTTATTTCAAGAAGCTCCCTCTTACAATACTCATTGATTATGGTAGTACTCATAGCTTCATTGACCCTCACATAGCCAAATAGGCTGATTATTTTGTTCATCCTTGCTCAAACTTTGAAGTCATGATTGCCAATAGGGACACATTACATTGCAAAGGGAAGTGTCGCAATGTGCATATCTCTATTGGAGATTATAACCTATGCCCCAACATGTTTGCCTTGCCCTTAGGCGGATGTGATGTAGTTTTGGGCACCCAATGGTTACGCACACTTGGCCCCATCTTATGGGATTTTGCAAAACTTTGGATGCAGTTTTTAGACAATGGGTACAAACACACATTGAAGGGCTTACAATTGGGGTCTCTCAGCATTCACATCGCCTAGAAAAGATTCTTCAGAAGAATTCACATGGTGTCATCACTCAACTTCACTCCATTCATATGCAACCATCCATGGTCTCCACTCCTCCTTCGGCTCTACAACGAATGATGGCTATTTTGCATGCAATACAGAAGTGGTGGCCATACCAACTAGGGAATCATTTTTGCATCAGGGCTGCTCACCAGAGCCTGAAATATTTCCTAGAACAATGGGTCTCCTCCCCAGCACAACAACAATGGATCAGTAAACTCATGGGTTATGACTATGAGATCACTTACAAGAAGGGTAAGGACACTATTGTGGTGGATTCTCTTTCTTGCACATGTGATGACCAAGCTTCTCTTTCTATTTCTATGTGTGTTCCAAATTGGTTGGAATCTGTCCCACAGACTGTCTTCTATGAACTCTATGTTTCTCCATCGGTAGGGCACTCTGGGTTCCTCAAAACTTATGAGCGGGCATGGCGTCACTTCTTTTGGAAGGGAATGAACAAGGCAATTCAACAGATTATGGCTGCATGTGATACCTTAGAACAACAGCATCAGTGGGCAAAGTGGCTCCCTCTCACTGAATGGTGGTACAATACCTCCTACCACATTGCATCTAACATGACTCCATATGAAGCAGTCTATGGTCAGGTACCACCAACACTCCTTCCATACTTACCCAGCAGTACATGAGTTCAGGCAGTTGACACAGTTCTCTACACCTAGGATTAGATTGGGGATCATAAGTTGGCTCCTTCTTCCTGTGTTCATCCAATATTTCATGTCTCTTGTCTAAATAAATTTCTTGGTGCCAACGACAGAGCACAAACTGTTTTACCACAACTGGATAATGAAGGATCCATCCTTTTGGCGCTAGTGGTAATCCTCAACAGGGGCACTTGTCCTCTTCGCTCCTGATCCATCACAGAGGTATTAATTCAGTGGCATGGAATGCACCCAGATATTGCTATAGGGGAACCACTCCTTCAAATTCAGCAACAATTTGCACATCTTACGCTTTGAGGACAAAACTTTTCTAAGAGGGAGGGGATGTTAGGAACCCATGTTTAACCCTTCTCTTTACTTTGTTAGTATATTGCATTTGGACGCATATGCTTTGTAAGTCATCCCATGAGTATATTGTATTATCCCACATTCATGGGAAGTAATAGTTGTTTAGATTAGACTTAGTATATAACTACGTGTTGAGGCCAATGAAGGCATCCACGAGTTTATTTTATTGATCTTGCTCAAAGGAGGTTACCCCCTCGAAGTGGCCTACGATCAATAAATTCCTTCTGTGTTTTGCTATTTCTGTTATTTCGTGCATTTTTCATTATATTGTTGTAGGAGGTTCCTCTCAGAAACTAGTTTCTTTCTTGAGTAGACGCCCTCCTTTGTTCTTGTTAGTGATGATGAAGAAGTTGGTATTTGTTTGCATGAGGAAGATAGAGATATGGCTTCTCCTAATGATAACCAATCTAAGATATGTATTAGTCCAGTCATGAATTTTCAATTTGAAGAGTTTGCCCTTGAAGAGTATGAAGATTGTGATCATGTGGACGCATATGAAAGCCTATTTCTTTGGTGCAAGGTTTGTTGTCTTCCCCATGTTGAGTGTGCTTCAAATTAGCCACAAGGAAATAATAAAAGAATGAATATGGAAGAATAAATGTGTCATCAATTTGCTTGTAGTAGTGAATGTGATATAATAGGTTACTAGAATGAGCGTGAAATAGTGGGACAATTTGAAGAACTTGATTCTTCACTTGAGGTGTTTCATGATGACGAGTTTTGTGCTAATGTTTTGAATTGCAACCCAAATCGTGCTTTTGATTCAGATGTTGTGATTTGTATTAGCACATGTGAAAGTTGTGCTCAAGAGTTTGGTAGAAATCCAAATGAATATGAATATCTCTACTTTGATGTTGGGTGTCCACCAATTCTTGAAGGTGTTAGTGTTACATTAGAGGTTGAGTCCTTTGTGTGGGACACGGATGGAAATGAGCAACAAGGCATGTGTATTCTTGAATTTCAACATGTAAGGTCTAGGGTGAAAGTTTGCCAGAACTTGAATTTTTTTAGTTTGATTTGAAAGAAGAGTCTTCTTCTTTCATAGATCAATAATGCAGTCAGACACTTTTTTCTTTTCCATGTGAACTAGAGGTATTCTCATTTCCCCTTAATTTGCATGAAGAGGCTATAATGGATAGTGAAGTTGTAGTTGACGATGGATTCTTATTCCCATCCAATTCTTTTGATGTTGACCTGAGTTTTATTTTCCCACTTGTTGCTATTGAGAACATGCATGATATGGAATGGAATAGGTCAAGAACCTATTATTTGTGGTTTCCATGAAACAACGTTAATTTCAATGATGAGTCTTGTGTTCACTTTAGGGAAATCTTGTGAAATTTGGTGCATGCAGATGAAAGAATTTAGTTGTTGTAGTTGGGTGATGAATGCAAATTTGGTTTGAGGGAGATCAATTCCAGAGGAAAGTAGTTTCATCAGTCTTGTGTAGGTTTGACATGTAAGTGCCTGTAAATTTTGGTTACAGTCATCTTTCCTTTTGTTCCCTCATGCCTATGACTTTATGTTGTCTTGTATATATTCCCTTGTAAATACATTTTTCCTCCTATCCTCATTTTTTTCTTTTTGGTCTGCCTGGAGATGGTTGGTTCTCATTGTGCCTACAAGTAGCAAAGGTCCCCAACCAGAGCCACTATTGTTGCCTATATTTTCTACCTCCACTTCATACCCAAAAGTCCTTAAAAAATCTTCAAGTGTGCATATCTAGTGTTTTTTGTATGTCCCCAGAAATGTTCAAAATCTTGAAAAATCCTAAAAACATTTCAGTGTTTTGGCTTGGGAAAGAGTTTTGACTTAGTTGGGATATGGCAGAGTTTTCCTTGGTTCCTAGAACCAAGGAAAATCCTGCAAATATCCTTGCTTTCCTAAAAAGAAGGTGTTGAGTTTTCATTTTACAGACATATCTTGTTCCCCCCATTTCTCTGCAACATCCTTCTTCCCCTCACACTCCCACATATCCTCCCTAGCTAGGCTATGGAGGTTCAATATGGATGTGGGTAGATTTGTATCCACCCTCTTGTTCTACACCTCCCTTTCTCCCTCGTTTCTCTACAATCTCCTCATGTCCCATTCCACAAAGGTTCCTCATCCACTTAGACATATCTTGAACTCTCATGGACTCCTGCATTTGGATGCTCCTCCGACTTCTGCATCCCTTTCCTCCTCACTTTTTTGCATGTCTACTTATGCTTTGGATCTCAACATATCCAAATCTTTCTCCCATATTTGGTTTCTAGATGCCTCTCATTCCTCCACATCATAGATGCCCCTCTAGCTCCATAGATCCCTATCTCCCTCAAAGTTCCACATATGTCCTAACCACCCTCAGATTTTTGTAAAAGGTGAAAAGGAACATAATTGGCTATGGAAACATTTAGGTAGTTGGCGGTTGGTGGAAAATTAATGCTCAGGTTTCCCCTAATATGTTTTCCTGCCTACAATGATTGGGAGGTGACTCAAAATTCTATAAATACAATGATTGAACACATTCAAACTGTTGGTCTTTGATCCATCTTGGATCTAGAGACGCCTCAGGAGAATTTAGGGCATCAAATCATGCTAATCAGGTCTGTAAATGAAGTAATACTTCCATCATTTCATAAGAAAGCTCATCAATGAATATTTTTAGGCAATTGTATGTCTCCATAGAAGATTTTAGTGATTGAGGGGAATATATGGGTACATCTATGCATTTTATCTTGACATATTTTTTGGCAAGAATGTAATTATAGATTTGATGTATGTGATAGCATATTAATGTATTCCAAGCTTTGTAATGGTTATTTTTGTATTATGTATGGGTTATTGCAGTTCTTTTATGGATTGCTAAGTATGTCCATTGTATGTTCATGTATTTTGGATTTGTATATGAATACATTTCATGTTTCTATTGATGGATACTGAGTATCTCCTTCCTCTTTGTTGTTCTTGACTTTGTTGCCCATTAGAGTAGGCACCAGTCTAGTTTGGGGAAGGATCAATCACTATCATTTTATCAAACCCTCAATTGTTATTGTTAGGATTAGGATTAGGATTAGGTATAGTTTACATGTTCATGATTTTGTTATGTAACCAGAGACAAATATGAATTAATCCAAAAGAGTTTGAATCATTTGTGAATCATGAACATGTATGCCTACACTATGTATCTTGTGTATGTAAAGTCTAAAAATAGAATTATTTTAAGGAATGTGATGCTATCATATTTGAGTACATATGCATAGTGCAATAATCAGCTATATTGAGGTACGTAGGTGGTTGATTGTTCTTGGTTTAGTGACAATGTTTGGAACCAAGTCAATGGGATGGGTTTAGCCACCAATTTTTAGTTGTTTATCTAGTTCTAACCTTAGGAAATACCCTCCCGAGTCTATGTTGAGCTCAAAGTGCAGGAGAAAAAACCCACTTTTATTTGTTGGCCTTCAACTCTCCATAGTCTATTGATGGGGCCAGGTTTTACTTTCATGATGACAACCCTAGCCTTTAAAGTGAATCTCTGTTCTAGGCAGTGGAGAAACAATTTTGGGACCCAATAGGGTGCACCACTATCACGCCTCCTAACCTATGATTGTATGCAAACAATTTTTATGTTGAGAATTTGGGATTCAAAATTGTCTTGCATCATTATCAAATTACAAAAAACATTTCATTGACAAATGACAGACATAAATATGAAATTCTATTGATTGGATATGCTAACATATTTGTAAGCCAAAATACAAAAATGATTGTAGATATAGTTATGATCGACATACAAAATACAAAAAACATGTCTCCCTAGGCTACAATATCAAACTTGTTTGTGTAGAATGATTGCAATAAAAAAACTAGAGAACCCATTTCACTCAAACCATGGGGAAAAAATAATGGGCTTGATGTCATTGAGCTTGGTGTTGCTTGGCTGCTTAACAAAGTTATCCCACCCATGTTCTCCTCCCTTTTTGCTGGAATTAGAGTGCTAGTTATATGAGATGGGGTCAATCCTATACAATTCATTGTAGCAAAATAGTGAGGGACATGAATGCTCATCATATCCCTAAACAATACATGATGTTCATGTAAAGGATTTAGTGGATTTCTTAAACAAATTTATTTATTTAAAGCCCTCCTTGCCAACTCAAGTTATTTTTCCCTTCTTTCTTGGTCCCTTTGGATCCTATCTTGCTCCTTTTTCTATTCCTTTTCCTACCTTTGTAATATTTTTGTTGTTATCTTGTCGTTGAAGGTCTCTATCTAAATTTTCTTGATCATTCAATTTTTCTTGCAACAATTTGTGTTGTCTTTTTTTCCTTTGCTTGTTCTCTATTTTTGACTTAAAACACTCCAACTTATTTCTTCATTTTCTCTTGCTCCATCAAAAGGTTCATGTAATCATCTGCTATTAAGAGTCAAGATTGTTGACTCAATTGAATTACATTGTCCTCTGCATTCCTTAGTCTTTCCTCGAAAATGTGAATAGGTAGTTTAAGGAGTTTGTTGATGTTTGAGTTAGTTTGGGAATCCAATAGCTAATTCAATTCTGTATGACTTTTATGTTGACCTTCGTTGGAAATTAGCCCATTAGCCTAAGTTTCTTCCAAGTATATAGCATTATCTCCACCATTCCAACCTCTATAATCAACATAGTAAGGTACCATTTTAGACACATTCAATGTGGGTGGTAGAGATGGGAAGGAAAGTGTGCCTTCTTCCTAGGAATGCAAGTTAATTCTCAAATTCATAGTGTTGACCTATTTTCCTCTATCCAGAGTTAAATAGTTCACCTTGTATATTCCTTGAATATCCTTTAGAAAATGACCTTACAAAGCTTAAATCTTTCAATTACCTATGTTCTGCCTTGTCAAAAATCTCAAAATCTCACCTGGAGAATCCTTGCAGAAAACCCAGAAATCTTTTGTCTTCAAGTGCTTTCCATCGCATATAATTCTTAGTTTTATACTTAGTCATTTTATATGCATATACAATTGTATGTTTCGTTGTATGTTCACATTGTATGTTCACATATACAATCGCACATACAATGGTATATACAAAGGGAATATACAAGGCAATGATACAAGGGAAAGATGCAAAGTCAATATGCAAAGAGGAGATACAAAGGTGAATGTATATCGGGCGATTGTATCTCATATACAAAGCAGCAAATAAAGGAGATACAAAGGTTGGGGTCCACCAAATGTATATCGAGTGATTGTATCTTTGCACATACAATCGCATATACAATGGCATATGCATTTTTGAGATACAACCCCAGACCTGAAAAGATATTGCATTTTGGTTTATAAAGGCAGATGCGATTGTATGAATGTTTGTATGTATATTCGCATCGTATGTTGGCAGATACAAGGGGCACATATAAGGTCACATGCAAGGGGCTGATGCAATGTTTGTTTGAATAGGTGTTTGTATGCAGTTTTGTTTGTATATTTCACATCGTATATGTGATATACAAAGGCAATATACAAGGCAGACCTGACTGGGAAATTAGATTTGGCAAACTTAGCGGTGGGGTTTGCGGTTGTATATCGAGGTGCATTATATATGCCAATATGCAAAGAAGAAAAGATACTAAGGCTAGACCTATTTCAAAGTTCTAATATAGTAGATAATCTCTCGAGTTCCGCATTGTATGTATATGCGATTGTATCTCATATACAATCGATATACAAAGGGTTGCATACAATAATTTTTGGCGAGACTTAGTCCATCAGCGACTTAGTCTGTGGTCTTTTCGATGGCTGATAAAGATGCGAATGTTCAGCGATGGGTCTCAATTTCAGCGCAGCGGCAAATCAGGTGGTGCCACGTGTCAGGGCCGATTCAAAGGCCGATTCAAAAAGTAAAGACCCGTGACTGTATGTTGGCAATTGTATGGCATGTACATTTGCACATATAAGCAGATGAAAAGGCACATACAATTGCATATGCAAGGTGATTTGAATATGCGAAAGGAGGGAAGTTGTATAAATGCGTAAAGTGAACCCAGCAGTCAAAGTGCAGTTGTAGTTGTATATACAATTGCAAGATACAAGCATATACAAAGGCAGATGCAAAGCGATAAACAGATACAAGATGCAGTTGACTTTAGCTTTGACTACCCATATTTCCTTCATTTTGGTGAATTTCAACATGCTGTAAAAGGTAAATATGCTAGTTTTTGCCTCCTCTTTCATCTGGCGAGCTTTATGGAGGATATCTTCACTTTCAAAATTTGATGCAAATCTATAGGTTCAATCGACTGGACATTTCAGTGACCAATTTGGCATATACAAATGCAGATATTTGTTGCATTTATGGGTGTAGGTCGATGATTCAATAGCTCACATTGAAGATTCAAAATATCTTCCATTTGCCCTTGTTCTAGATATTTTATGCCATGAATTCTTGTAGGTGGACGTCCCTTCAGACACATATTTTTCTGACAGAGTCCATGGGATGAATTAATTGTAACTTAGGTCAAATGCAAAAAATGATATATATACATAAGGTGAGATGTAAAAAGGTGAGATGTAAAAAGGGTTGGACATTGGGAGATTTAAGTAATATATGCTTCTGATTTCCAAACAAAACATTCCTCTACTGTAACCATGCCTTCTTATTGAATATATGCAAGTTATTTTACCTCTTTTACTAATTTTTTAGTTTAGTGTGAATCTGCATATGATTGTCTGTGAACGTTTTGTTCCTCTCAACCATTTTGTTTCTCACCTCTGCTAAAATCATCTAAATCTGTGTATGTCTACTTGTTGTATCTAGTTGTGTTGTGCATCTTCTCAGTTCTGTGAAGGCTCTTATATTCAACCTGGTGTATCATCTAATTTCTATTCATGTTTCCTTCTACCCCTTTTCCCAGCAAGCATTAGCACTAGGTTTAGACATTTTCCTCTAAGCATTAGGCTCAGAGGTAGGAAGCTAGCCTACTCCGGAGGTCTGATCTCAGTTCGCAAGGTCCCACACTTTGAGATCATTCCCATTTTTTTCTGGATTGCCAAGTTTTTATAAACTCGGCAATGGTGCAAATTTGGGTGATAACAGTTTTTGGCACGCCCGGTGGGACACTACAATCATATTACTGGTTATGATATGCTACCAGCATTATCAGTCTTTTAAGAGGTAATTTTTTACATATCTGGCGACTCATACTGAGAAAGGACAAGTAGATCAGTGTTGCTGTTATTTTTTATGAGAAAAATACAAAATCAGAGTTCAAGTTCATTTGATTATTTGCAGCTCTCTCCACCTAGAAGACACAGTAGAGTTGTGGTAAGGACTCCAGTTTCCAAAAGAATACAATCGACCCCACCAAGTTTCAGGCCAGTAGTACCTGTAGTTCATGTATCAGTTCAAGCGAACCTACCTTCAGCTATTCAAATGGCAAGGAATCAATCGTTTGTGGCTTTTGATGGAGGCAACCCATTGAATTTGACAGTGCATGACAATATACCCATCGCAGCTTTGAAGAGCCTGCCCTATTTCACTGGGGAGGATCAAACTACCCCAAACGAGCACATTAGAGACATAGCTTCTCTATGTGGTGTTCATCATGTAACTCAAGCAAATGTAGCCATCAGGCTGCTGGCTACCTCATTTAAAGGAAAAGCATTACAGTGGTTCAAGAGTTTACCAGTGCAAACTATGGGAACTTGGGATGATCTGGGTGATAAGTTGAATAAATAATTTCAAGATAAGTCAGATAACTTATCTCTAGTTGAACAACTGACTACAATAAAGAGAGCTCCCCAGGAGCAAATGATGGATTTCAATTTTTGGTTTCAGAAGACATGGAACAGAATTCCTGCCACGGTGAGGCCTCCATCAGAATATGTATTTTTGTATTTTTTGAAAGCTCTAAATAGTGACATTTCAGTAATGATACAATCATTGGGAGGTACATGTCTACTTGATGCATATGAAATAGCCATTAGAGTAGAAAACAATCTGATTCAGGCTAGGAAAATAACACCTAGACCACCAATGCCCATTTTTCCCAAAATTTAAGCTTCAATGCCTTTGTCGATCCCGTATTTTGCCCCTTTACCTGCTGCAACAACATTGCCAAGTACTGCCAATCCTGAAATTGTTGCGCCTAGCTCATCACAAGAGTTAAGAGAGAAAAAATAGCCAACAAAAAATAGAGAATATTTTACAAAATTTTGGGAATGAGCTGGTGAACATCAAAAAGCAGCAGTCCTAGAACAAACAACCTTATCAACCACACATCCAAGGGCAAAATCAGCCTTATCAAGGGCAAAACCAGCCATACCAAGCCAATAGGCCTCCATATCAAAGCAATTACCAGGGTACCAGGCAAAATGTTAACCAGAGGCCTTTCCAGCCTTACAATCATGTACCCATTAATGCAGTTAGGGACCTTGTCCCTGTTCAGAATAACCTTGTAGTTGAGTATGAATGGTGTTTTCCATGCAATCAACCACACAGTCAGGCAACCTGTTCAAATGGAGTGATAAATTAGGCTCTAATGGTACAAAATGTTAGAGTTTCACAACCAAACACACCAAATGATAGGGCAATACAGTAGCAAGAACAGCCTCAGAATGATACTGCCTTCATAAATTGGCAGGGAGATGAATTCTGTGGTGTAAACAGAGATGATACTTCAGTTGCAACAAATACCAGAGCTAAAAATAGGGGTTATGAGATAGATCAAGCAACAAATAAAGGAAAAGTACCTGCTGATCTTTCTACATCCTAGATTCTTCATATTTTGCAAAGGAATGGGAATGACCTCATTTACAGGCTGATATCGCTGCTGCAAAGTCACATCAGAAGGTAAACGTCACTCCACCTTTTAATATCATTGAAAATATGAAGAAGATGAATGTGACAATATCTATGTGGGATTCCCTAACCATCCCAGGCTAAAAGGACATGTTACGATCTGCCTTGTCTGATTTAAAAGTGTCAAATGATGCAACTGTTGACCCAACTAGGGCTGTTCTTACCAATTCATCCTTGGACAATAGTAAACAGCCACATAAGAGTGCTAAACCACTTCCATTTTTTGTGTCATTAATAATTGGAGACAAGTTAGTACATAATTGCATGGTGGATTGTGGTGCAAGTAGTTCTGTGATGTCAAAACAGATTGCAGACCAATTAGGATTGAAAGACCAGCCCCTTGAGAAGGGTGTGCTCCAGCTAGATGGCACAACTGTTAACACTGTAGGTGTGATAAAAGATCTAGGTCTCACTTTGCATACCTGTCCAAATGTTTCCATTTCTCTAGAGGTGTTCATCATAGATTTACCTCCTCATTTTGCCATGTGTTTGTCAAGAGAGTTCACAGCCAAGATAGGAGGATATTTATCCTCAGACTGGTCCCACATGTTCTTCAGAACCAGATATGGCACAAAAGTGACCGTAAAATCTGAATTGCTTACCAAATATCACATACAGCCTTATGTCCCAAGTGTTGTTAATGCAAATTGCATTATTTTTGATGATCCTGAGCTTGTTGCTGCTCAAGAACTGCAAGATGAAAGTATACCAAAAGTACTGTTAAAAGAGTGGGCCTTAGAAAATATTTTAGATGATCCTGAAGGACACATTCAAGAAACTGGTATGGGGGTTTACATGCTACACGAGCCTAGAACAACAATTCCAAACCTTGTAAAAAATGTAGAACGATAGATAGAACAACAAGATG
This sequence comes from Cunninghamia lanceolata, assembly GCA_027924645.1. Classification (NCBI taxonomy): domain Eukaryota; kingdom Viridiplantae; phylum Streptophyta; class Pinopsida; order Cupressales; family Cupressaceae; genus Cunninghamia; species Cunninghamia lanceolata. Next base: position 17,021 of record BSBN01000983.1, on the reverse strand, counting down.
AGGTATGGAAAATGTACTTTGATGGCTCTAGGAATAGGAATGGATCTAGTGGTGGTGCAATGCTTGTGTCTCCACAAGGTGACAGATATTTTTCTACTTTCCATTTTACTTTTTATGTACGAATAACACTACTGAATATGAAGGGATGATTCAAGGTTTGCAGTGGGCAAGAAAGAGAAAAATTGGCTGTTTGCAGGTGTATGAGGACAGTGAACTTATTGTAAATCAAGTGAGGGGACTACATGTTACAAAGAATGATGCTTTGAAATGCTATAAACATAGGGTATGGGATATGATTGAGGAGTTTGATGCTTTTAATCTAATCTCTATTCCAATAAATCAAAACTATCATGCAAATAGGTTAGCTGTGATTGGAGCTCAGTTCAATATCCCCAGTGATATTCAAAGAGAAAAGGTACAGCCTCATGTGAAAATAGTTGATAGGCCCTCTATCCCTGACAATAACATTCATTGGCAGGTTTTTAAGAGTGATGAGCAGATTTTGCGTTTCTTGTTAGAAGAGGATGAGTTTTCTGTGATGAATTAGAACAAGCTTGAACAACAATATGGTGATCATCAGGTTGTTCAGTTAAGGACTAATAAGCTACCCAGAGGATTGGTAACCTTAGAATCTATTTTTGGTACTGATGATCAGCTGAAAAGGAGAAAAACCAGTATGCAAGTAAAAAAGGAACATTATGAGGAGCCAGAAATTTTCAAAGGTAAGCTTCTCAAAATTGGTAAAATCTATTCACCTGAGGATATGAAGGCTTTTATTGCTCTTTGTCAAGAATTTGAAGCTGTGTTTTCTTGGGAATACTTAGACTTAAAGAAGTTTGACCCTCATATTGCCTAGCATACTATAGAGTTAGAGCTAGGTGCGAAACCTGTGAGGCAGAAACAAAGACCTTTAAATCCAAAACTTGAGCCTTTGATGATTAAAGAATTAATCAAGCTGATCGAGGGAAACATCATTTTTCTGATCAAGCACACGTCTTGGGTCTCGAATCTTGTTCCTGTGAAGAAAAAGAATGGAGAGATTAGGCTGTGCATTGATTTTAGAGACCTTAATAGAGCCTCCCTGAAGGACCACTACCCGCTGCCCTCAATGGAGCAAATTCTACAAGTAGTGGTTGGTTCAAAAAGATTCTCCTTACTTGACGGATATTCTGGTTATAATCAAGTGTTAGTCAAGGAGGAAGATCAGTTTAAAACCTTTTTTACTACCAAATGGGGCACCATGGCCTACAAAAGGATGCCTTTTGGTCTGCCAAATGCTGGCGCTACTTTTCAGAGAGCTATGGATATGGCTTTTAAGGGTTTGCTTTATAAATTGGTACTTGTGTACCTTGACGACATCACAGTTTTCTCTAAAGATGCAGCTAAACATTTATCCCACTTGAGGCAAGTATTTGAGAGATGTAAAGAGTTTGGGATATCTCTCAATCCCAAGAAATGTATTTTTGTTGTACATGAAGGCAGGCGTTTAGGACACATTGTGTGAAAAGATGGAGTTACCATTGATACCGAAAGAGTAAGAGCTATTTTGGAGCTGCCTTTGCCCAGTCACAAGAAGGGATTGCAAAGTTTTATTGGTAGAATTAATTTTCTGTGAAGATTTATACCTGACATTACAAATTTATTGAAGCCATTAACCTCTATGTTAAAGAAAAATACAGTTTTCAGTTGGACGAAAGAGGACAAACTCAGCGTTGAGTTCATAAAAGAAGCGTTATCAGCTGCACCAACTTTGGTAAATCCCAATTTGTCAAAATATTTTGTTTTGTATGCTTATGGTAGTCTAGATATGATTTCTGCAATTCTGGTATAGCAGCAAAGTGAAGGCTTTGAGCAACCAATCACTTTCTTTAGCCAAGGATTGGAGGAGTATGAATAGCGGTATAGTTTCATTGAAAAACATGTCCTTGTAGTGGTAAAGAGTCTCAAGAAGTTTAGGCACCTTATTTCTAACTATAAGGTACATTTGATGGTTGCTCACCCAAGTGTGAAAGAGTTCCTGTTAGGTAAGGATGTTAATGAGAAAAGGGCTGGTTGGATTACCAAAGTCATGGAATATGATGTAGATATCAAGATAACCAAGCTCATTAGAGGTAGAGGACTCAGTGAATAGCTTGCTACTAGTTCTGAAAATGAAATAGAGAAAGAAGAGGAGGTGCTTCTAACCATTGAAGATGAACATCAGGGTGATACAACAGCAGTGGGAACTGGTTGGGTTAATGACATGACTCATTTTTTGCAAACTAGTGAATGTCCATCAGGTTTAGATAGAACCAAGAGAAGATATTTTAGACTGCAGTCTATTCCGTATGTTTTAATAAATGATATCCTTTTCAAAAAAGATTTTAATGGTGTGTTGTTAAGATGCATTGATAATAATCAAACTGATAAGGTGTTGCATGAGTTTCATGATGGAACAACAGGAGGTCATTTTGCCCCAAGGACTACTGCTTGGAAAATAATGAAAGATGGATATTACTGGCCCATCTTATTCAAGGATGCTCATGTATGGGCCAGAAAGTGTGTAAAATGTGCTATTTTTGCAGGCAAAGAAAGGCTGCCAGCTTTACCTCTGCAGCTAATTCAAGTAGAATAACCCTTCATGAGATGGGGCATTGATTTTATAGGTCCCATTAACCCATTGTCAAGTGTAGGTCAAAGGTGGGTACTTACAACAAAAGACTATTTCACAAGGTGGACTGAAGCAGTGGCTCTGAAGGAATCCAATAAGAATGTTGTTTTGAACTTTTATTCAGATTTGGTATCTAGATTTGGAGTACCTGAGTCAATTATCTCAGACAATGCTTTAACCTTGGTTGGATTGAAAATAACTGACTGGGCTATGAAGAATGGAATATATTTGAACACTTCATCAAATTATTACCCACAGGGTAATGGTTTGGTTGAATCTACAAATAAGAATCTCATAAGGATTATTAAAAGATCAATGGAGGATAACTAGAGAACCTGGCACACCAATTTGAAATCTGCTTTGTGGGCAGATAGAATAACTCCCAAGAGGTCTATTGGAAACTCCCCATATATGTTAGTTTATGGAAAAGAGGAAAGATTACCTTTGTCTGTGGAGCTGCCGGCACTTGATATCATGAATCAACTGGAGATGTTTGAAGAAGAAGACCCCATGGCTATCAGATATGCTCAACTTATGGAGCTTGAAGAGATCAGAGATAAAGATATGAAAGCTATGGAGTATCATCAGCTTCAAACAAAAAGAGTTTTTGATAAACGAGCCACTCCCAGAATTTTTAGGGAGGGTGATATGGTACTCAAATGGGATGAGTTGAAAAGCAGGCCAAGGAAGCACTCCAAGTTTGACAATTTTTGGAGTGGCCTGTTTATCATTACTGAATGCAAGGAGCACAATGCATTTCAGTTATCAAACATGAATGGAGAAAATTTACCTATCCCAGTCAATGGGATACACCTAAAGAGGTGTTTTGAGGTATGACTTGCCTTGTAAAATAGTAGATTAGGTTTCTTGCTTTCAATAAGTGTTGTTGCGCGATAGTTTAGATCCTTTTTTATTTTTCCTAAGTGTTGTCTAGCACAGTTTGATGAGTTGTTTTCAGCATTTTGTTTTGGTTTTGGTCTTCCAAGTGTTCTTCATTACTAATATGCTGAGTTTCTAAGGTTAGGATTGTTTGTCAAAGGTATATTTTGAGTCTCTATATGACCCTGTGCCCAATGGATGTTGAAGGCCACTGGTCTATTTGTTTAGTAGGAAAACATCCCTGAGAAGTCGCCAAAATGTTGACCTATTTTCCTCTATCCAGAGTTAAATAGTTCACCTTGAATATCCTTTAGAAAATGACCCTACAAAGCTTAAATCTTTCAATTACCCATGCTCTGCCTTGTCAAAAATCCCAAAATCTCGCCTGGAGAATCCTTGCAGAAAACCTAGAAAAACCCATAAATCTTTTGTCTTCAAGTGCTTTCCATCGCAGATAATTCTCAGTTTTATACTTAGTCATTTTATATGCATATATAATTGTATGTTTCGTTGTATGTTCACATATACAATCGCACATAGAATGGTATATACAAAGGGAATATACAAGGTAATGATACAAGGGAAAGATGCAAAGTCAATATGCAAAGAGGAGATACAAAGGTGAATGTATATCGGGTGATTAGATCTCATATATAATCGCATATACAAAATAGCAAATAAAGGAGATACAAAGGTTGGGGTCCACCAAATGTATATCGGACAATTGTATCTTTGCACATACAATCGCATATACAATGGCATATGCATTTCTGAGATAAAACCCCGGACCTGAAAAGATATTGCATTTTGGTTTATAAAGGCAGATGCGATTGTATGCATGTTTGTATGTATATTCACATTGTATGTTGGTAGATACAAGGTCACATGCAAGGGGCTGATGCAATGTTTGTTTGAACAGGTGTTTGCATGTAGTTTTGTTTGTATATTTCACATTGTATATGCAATATACAAAGGCAATATACAAGGCGGACCTGACTAGGAAATTAGATTTGGCAAACTTAGCGGTGGGGTCTGCGGTTGTATATTGAGGTGCATTGTATATGCCGATATGCAAAGAAGAAAAGATACAAAGGTCGGCCCTGTTTCAAAGTTCCATTATAGTTGATAATCTCCTGAGTTCCGCATTGTATGCATATGCAATTGTATCTCATATACAATTGATATACAAAGGGTCGCATACAATAATTTTTAGCAAGACTTAGTCCATCGGCGGCTTAGTCTGTGTCTTTCTGATGGCCGATAAAGATGCGAATGTTCAGTGATGGGTCTCAATTTCAGCGCAGTGGCAAATCAGGTGGTGCCATGTGTCAGGGCCAATTCAAAGGCCGATTCAAAAGGTAAAGACCCGCGACTGTATGTTGGCAATTGTATGGCATGTACATTTGCACATATAAGCAATTGAAGAGGCACATACAATCGCATATGCAAGGCGATTTGAATATGTGAAAGGAGGGAAGTTGCATAAATGTGTAAAGTGAACCCAGCAGTCAAAGTGCAGTTGCAATTGTATATACAATTGCAAGATACAAGCATATACAAAGGTAGATGCAAAGCGATAAATAGATACAAGATGCAGTTGACCGTAGCTTTGACCGCCCATATCTCCCTCATTCTGGTGAATTTCAACATGTTGCAAAAGGCAAATATGCTTGTTTTTGCCTCCTCTTTCATCTGGCAGGCTCTATGGAGGATATCTTCACTTTCAAAATTTGATGCAAATCTGTAGGTTCAATCAACTGGACATTTCAACAACCAATTTGGCATATACAAATGCAGATATTTGTTGCATTTATGGGTGTAGGTTGATGATTTAGCAGCTCACATTGAAGATTCAAAATATCTTCCATCTGCCCTTATTCCAAATATTTTATGCCATGAATTCTTGTAGGTGGACGTCCCTTCAGACACAGATATTTTTCTGGCAGAGTCCATTGGATGAATTGATTGTAACTAACTTAGGTCAAATGCAAAAAATGAGATATATGCATAAGGTGAGATGTAAAAAGGGTTGGACGTTGGGAGATTTAAGTAATATATGCTTCTGATTTCCAAACAGAGCATTCCTCTACTGTAACCATGCCTTCTTATTGAATATATGCAAGTTATTTTACCTCTTTTACTAATTTTTTAGTTTAGTGTGAATCTGCATATGATTGTCTGTGAATGTTTTGTTCCTCTCAACCATTTTGTTTCTCACCTTTGCTAAAATCATATGAATTTATGTATGTCTACTTGCTATATCTGGTTGTGTTGTGCATCTTCTCAGTTCTGTGAAGGCTCTTATATTCAACCTGGTGTATCACCTAATTTCTATTCATGTTTCCTTCTACCCCTTTTCCCAGCAAGCATTAGCACTAGGTTTAGACATTTTCCTGTAAGCATTAGGCTCAGAGCTAGGAAGCCGGCCTACTCTGGAGGTTTGATCTCAGTTCGCAAGGTCCCACACTTCGAGATCATTCCCATGTTTCTCTGGATTACCATGTTTTTACAAACTTAGCAAGGGTGCAAATCTAGGTGATAACACATAGCTCCCTCAAATAACCATGATAGTTGGCTTGGTTGAGATGAATAACTAAGTCCATCTTCTTTTTGATCACGTTGAGTTTCTTCCATCTCAACACATAATTCACCCTCCAAAGAAGTACTTTTAGGTGCATCATTGTTTTCCTCTACCATTGGTTTAGGTGTTGTGCTATGTAATTCCCCTGTTGCAAGGCTTGATAAAAAATTGTTTTCCACTTCTACTTTTGAAACATCATCTCCTGAAAGACTTTGAATGTGTTGCACTGAAGAAGTGTCATCATGTATACTGAACTAAAATATCTCACTAGGATGCATGTCCTCCATAAGTGCATCACCTGATTAAGTGGCCATATACATCTCCTCTTGAATCTTATTGTGATGTTTACAATAGTACTCAATGCTTTTTTAATTGAATTGCTACCAAGTCCAACCAATTCTACCCTTCTAATTTCAATATTTGAAAACTTGGCTAGCCATTCTACTCTTTCATATTTGAAATATGTTTTGAATGTATAAAAATAGTGACATTGAGTAGATATAGTTTGTGTGAAGTTTAAGCTGGAAATGTTAGTAAGTCAATCTCTAATGACCTTGCCTCTTGGATTGTTATTACAAAAATATGGCTTCCATGGCCATAAAAAATTACCAAGTGTCTATTGGCTGGTGAGACACCATGTGAAACCAATCTTGCAAAGTGATGCAACCAATTCAGAAATAATTATTTAGTCATCCATATGTGGGGTTGGGCAACCATGCATGCGCTTGGTGTATAGCGAACAATATATTTTTTGAATTACTTTTTATCCTTGAACAAAAAAAAATCTGGTATGATTTTTTTGGTAGCATTCACTCAACACAAAATGGTAATCCATTCCCTACTCTTCAGTATAATGTACGATATACTTTGGCTACCTCTTTTTGCCAACACTTACATGGCTCCATTTCTTCCTACTTGAATGTTGTTTTCATTGCAATTCCTTATTTTATGAGGACCATATAGATTGACATCATAAGTTTTTTATAGTATCTTGTAGAATGCAACACAACTATAGGCCTCAGTTTTAGTGCTCTGTCTCTATCGTGACCTTCCGTTGTCCTCAATGTGAGTTTAGGATGATGCCTTTTAAAACTAATCCACCATGACTTACTAGGCAACTCATCCTTAAATGGGTTAGGCCATGATTGGAAAATTTGTGCAACTCCTACAACCATCTCTTTACACCATTGCATAATCAATGCATCTTCCTCTACATTCAACACTATAGGAAGACCTTTCTTTGAAGTTGAAGTTATACCACCTAACTAGTTGCTCAATGTCTTGGTAGGAATTCCCCATTTCTTTGCTACTCCTTGTTGAGATCATTTTATCTTTGACATCTTTAAGATTTGAATCCATGTCCCCTTTGGTCCACTCCCGTTGCACTAAAATTTTCTTGGTTCTAATAGCTGCATTAACTTGAACAACTACCTTAACTAGTTGTAGAGTGGCCTTATTGACATCTTGAATCTCTTCGTCTAATGAGAATCATCCCCTTCTTCTGTGTGGACAGAGTGTTGTCCTCAATTTATTTGTGTCATTTTAGGTTTGCATATGAGTTTTTTTATTCATCTACAGAGATATAGAAGCCACACAATCATCACCATCATTGACTGTTAAAAAAAAATCATGATGAACATCATTCCAGAAATCAGACTATTGGAACCCTTCAACATTAGTTTTGAATTTGAGAATCTTTTCAGTAGAAAGTTAATAAAATAAAGAGCCTTAAGTATTCAAATATACATTCTAGCAACCATTATTATGGCTTTGAAGATAATCATTTGGCATGTGCAAGAAGTTGGGTCCACTTTTTGGCCAAAAAGTGGAAGTATTTTTCCTAAAAATCAAATTTTGTCACAGTTGGACTAAAAATTTGAAGCACTTACACATAGAATCTTAAAAAGGTCCAGTAATATGAAATGTAGGATTTTGAGTCTAGTTTTCAAATATGTATATTATTCTAATACCCAAATGATAGAAATTAATTTTGTATAGGCTTGTACAAAAACCACTTTTTAAAAGTCATTTTTTAGGATCGTACCATGCACGTGTCCGACAAGCATAATTTGACCTAAATAAAGGTATTTTTCTAATTCCTTTTGGGAAAAGATGTGCATTATACTGAAGATTGATGAGGATATTTTTTATAGTTTTTTTCCAAATAAATTTTTTAATTAATTTTTTATTTGCCCTAATTGCTATTTCGGAAAACCCCTCATATTGGGAAAGCATAATTTGAGCTAAACTATCATTTTTTTTCATTTTTTTATTGCGTAAAGAATTGTGTGTAGATTGATGATATATATATTTTTTTAAAGAAACTTAAAAAATTAAAAGTTATTAAAAAAATACGAACACTTGACATTTCACATTTTTGGACCAGTTTCCTTATAAATTAATTAAAAAATAGAAAATCAAATCCAATCATAAAAAAATTACATATTTAAAAACTAGGTATCATCATCTATAATGGGTTTTAATTTCATAAAAAAAATCTGAAAAAAAAAGTCGTCAAACATATTTCCAAAGTCAAAATTTTCTCTTGCTATTGACATGACCTTGTACTTGCAGGTCCAAGGCTAAGGGTCGGGTTGCCATGCCTTTCTTGAGCCTAAAACTGATCCTAAAAACAAACTTAAAAGGCAAGTGAGGATTTCAATTTATTAGGAACGAGATCTCACTTTAAAATGGGATACCATTTACAAAAGAGGACAGGATCCCACTTTAAAATGGGATCCCATTTCAAAGTGGGATCTCGTTCCAAATATATTCTTTATTTTCCATTTTATAAAAAATGTATTACGAACCACATCTCTACAACTTTCATTTTTATTAGTATGGCATGACAGAGATGATTTCTATAGTTTTTTATGTACATGCGTCTTGTACAATCTCTTGGCATGTCATATTCAAATTTTCAAAAGATTCAATGAGGAAATTATTTTGAAGTGAAATCAAGTATAGGGGCTATTTTGAAGAGGAACCTTGATTAAGAGGGTTGTTGTTATTCCCATCTACTTGTATTTCAAAATATATTAAACAAAGAATCTACATCTATTTGTAGTTCAAAAATTTCAAAGAGGTATCAATTTTAAAATAGATTAAATATCATTTGTTGTTTTTATTAAGAGCATTTGGTAATAATGGGATCAAAACAACACCAAAAGAGAAAACAAAGGAGGCTCATGACACCTGAAGAAATTGAAGCAAATAGAGAGGAGGCACAACAAAAAAGAGATAAAAGAACTAAGATTCAAGAAATGAAGAATATTGAAACATCTAGCTTGATGAGTATTGAAGAAAAGAACATTCAAGAGACCATCAATGATGGGGTGAATGAAGATGATGCAAATGTGGAAATGGTGAATGTGGAAGAGTTCAACAATATGGAAAATGTGACTATAGAAATAAATCTAGGTATGTCTTCAAACCCACATTTTGATGATATTGATATTATTTATTTTAAAGATACTAGATATTCCAATAGTGAGATCAATTTTACTACTAAAAAATGGAAACACAAAATGAGAATGAAATCCCTTATATGAGTGAAAATGAAAATGTTTTTTTTTTAAATTGAAATAAATGTCTTGGATAATCTTCTTGGTAATATTTCTTGGAGACAAATGAGAACCCATGAAAATAGATTATATAAACTATTTTTTTATAGAAAAACTCTAGGATTTCAATGTCAACTCATGATGCAATTGATGAAAATGTGCAAAATGTGAAAAGTAATGAAAAAGTTAGGCATTGTTTGAAAACCTAAAAAAAAGATGAATCAATGAAACAAGTTATATCTAGTGTTACAACTGCTATTGATTATATTAGAAAAAAGAGTTGATCTAAATATAGGAATGCAACACGACGAGCTATAACAATTGCTTTAATTGATAAATCAATTTTGAATAAAAGAATGATAAGTAAGACTAGTGAATTTCTAAATATAAATCCTAAAACTTTGAGAAGAGCGACAAAGAGAAGAGAAAGTATTGATTTAAATGATACAATTAACCAATGTTGGAGTTTTAGTGGTAGACTCCCAAGGTCTGACATAAAATTAAATAATGAAATCAAATCTTTAATTGGAAATTATTGGGATGAAAATACAAGGGTATCATCTAATGTTAGAGATGTTTTAAAATTAAGAGTGAGGTAAAAAATTTGTGATCCCCATCGAAAAAATCTATTAGACATGACTCAAACTGAATTATATAATTTTTTTTAGATTATTTAGTGTTACCAAATATTACCATAAGTCAAAGGTCATGTAAGAAATGTAAATTTTGGTATGTGAAAATTAATAAACAAAAAATCTCTTGTTTTTGTAAAACTCATGTGTGATTCCATTATTATTATGATGTTTTTCAATAAATATGTTGTACTTTACATACTAACAAAATTATGCAGGAATGTGGTATTAATATGCCACCTCAAACAATCAAGGAGTTTATAACAGGTTTGCTTAGTGAAACATCTAATGGAAACTTATTTTATTCAAAAGCATGTATTTCTAGATAATGCCATAGATGTGGCAACCTTTCATTTTTAGGATAATGTATGCATGAAATTATTTCACATGATTTTGGACAACAATTAGTGAATGTGAAAAGATTCAAGAATTTTGAATATTCTTTAAAGGATGGAAAAATTGTAAAGCATTGTGAGTTAGAGAAAACGTTAGTGTGCATGCATTCATCAGAGAATTTAAAGATAAGATTGCATCCAAATATATGAAACCCTCCCAATATGCTCGGTGGCTTGATGGACAATTTTACACATGTAAAAACACATTTCCAATTGAAACTATACTATCAGTGGTTGGCTTTTTAGAAAACTATATACTCTTGCTCTAGAAGAGGAAATTTAATCACAATATTATAATTCAATGCAAGTAGCCATCTTTATTTATATTGTATACATACATGCAGATGATAGTACAGAAGATAAGAGAATTTTTTTGAGGGAGTACCATATCTATTTGAGTGATAACTGGTTACACTCATCAGAGTTTGTGCAATATTGTTTCAAAGTATTTTATGAAATTTGAAAGAAAAAGAAATATAGATGGCAGAGGTCAGATAAATGTACATGACAATTCAAAAATTCTTGAATGTTTTATTGGCTATGTAGGGTTCACAAAGAAAACAATATTCAACATATGTAGAGTTTTTTGAAACTGGACATAGTAAAGGAGAACATGATGGAGCTAGAGACCAACTAAAATATGAGGATGCAGAAATATTTTGAGATGCACATGCAATTGTGGATTGGTGTAATGCAAAATTATCTACGAGATCAAGTGAAAACTCTACAATTTGACAATTCTTTTGGTCAATTGAAGAAGAGAATATTCTTACTCAACATGATTGTCAGATAATTAGGGGATCAACAAAATGACATTCATTTAAGAGTTCAAATGCAAGCACGTGGACTATATGGACTAGGGATCTTTCCTATTTTTGTCAATTTTGTATTGCATGTGAAAATATAGGATGGGGTGAAGAATGGAAACAAAGATCCTTGGAACCTACACAAAAAGATGATCAACATGAAATAAGAATTGAAGATGATAATCAAGTGTTTGCATCAGATGACTATGATCACGTTTCAGACCTTATACAATAAGTTACTTTAATTCAATATTTTATTTTATTACACTATTTTGTAATATACAATTATATATGTATGCATGTATTTATGTGAATTAAATATGTCACACTTTATTGAATTAATTTTTTTTTTTGCAGGACATATGTATGTTGTTGTTGCACCCGAGGGTAATGAAGAGGAAATAGAGTATTAGTTGGCTCGATGTGTTGAGACAAACATAAGTTGTTACATCCTAGAGTAGATGATGATAACTATTAGTATCCAACAGGTTTTATGGTTTTTGATGGCACTTGGCTATGAAAATATCTAATAAGAAAGAATGATTTTCTTGCATTAGAAGATTATGAAAGACATAAGAAGATTATACACTACTCACATTTGGTTTTGGCAACAAATATAAAACTAGTTAGATATGAAGGGAGACCTACTAATAAAGAGTTATGGACACTTTCTATGGAAGAACATGAGACAATTATAAATGCATTACAAAAAAGAGAGGATGCAAATGGTATAATGGAATAAATTTGCAAGTATGTATATAATTGTATATATTTAACTGGTAGTTAATATATAGTAAATTATTTTATTGTCATTCCCTAAATTTTTTTAATTGATTGCATGTCCCCTTAAGTCGTCCTCTTAGCTCCCCTTAAGCCATCATCTTACATCCCATTAAGTCACCCTCTTAACTCTGCTAAGTCATCCTCTTACGTCCCCTTAAGTCATCCTCTTAGCTCCTCTTAAGCCATCCTCTTACTTACCCTTAAGCCATCTCTTGATTATATAACTAATTTTCTCACATGACATATACTTTGAGTTAGGGCTCATGTATCTCCCCTTTATGCCATCCTCTTACATCCGATTAAATCATCCTCTTAGCTCCCCTAAAGCCATCATCTTACCTATCCTTAATCCATCTCCTAATTATAGAACTAATTTCCTCACATGACACATACTTTGAGTCAAGGCTCATGTATCTCCCCTTTAAGCAATCATCTTGCATCACATTAAGTCATCCTCTTAGCTCCCTGTAAACCATCCTCTTATGTCCCCTTAAGTCATCCTCTTAGCTCCCCTTAAGCCATCCTCTTACCTACCCTTAAGCCATCTCCTAATTATAAAACTAATATTCTCACATGACACATACTTTGTGTCAGGGCTCATGTATATCCCCTTAAACCATCCTCTTACATCCCATTAAGTCATCCTCTTATATCCCCTTAAGCCATCCTCTTACATCCCCTTAAGTCATCCTCTTAGCTCCCCTTAAGACATCTCCTCATTATAGAACCAATTTTCTCACATGACACGTACTTTGAGTCATGGCTCATGTATCTCCCCTTAAGCCATCCTCTTACATCCCATTAAGTCATCCTCTTAGCTCTCCTTAAGCCATCCTCTTAGCTCCCCTTAAGACATCTCCTCATTATAGAACCAATTTTCTCACATGACACGTACTTTGAGTCACGGCTCATGTATGTCCCCTTAAGACATCCTCTTACATCCCATTAAGTCATCCACTTAGCTCTCCTTAAGCCATCCTCTTACATCCCCTTAAGTCATCCTCTTAGCTCCCCTTAAGTCATCCTCTTACCTACCCTTAAGCCATCTCCTAATTATAGAACTAATTTTCTCACAAGACACATACTTTGTGTCAGGACTCATGCATATCCCCTTAATCCATCCTCTTACATCCCCTTAAGTCATCCTCTTATCTCGCCTTAATCCATCATCTTACATCCCCTTAAGTTATCCTCTTAGCTAGTCTTAAGCCATCTCCTAATTTACTTACATTAATTATTATTTTTTCTCATTTTTGTAGCTCTCCTACAAGTAGATCCAACATGATTATCACTACAAGTTTTCATCTAAGGGCCTGTGGAGCCATGCCATTGGTTTCACTCTCATTTGGGTGCCTAAAGAGATGGAGTACATGGCACAATCTACAACAAAATTTTGTATAGTGGATCCTCCTTATGCTGGATTATTTTATGTGCAATTATTTAATGAACTTTAATAAATTATTCAATATTTTACCATGATTGTCACTACAAGTAGATCCAACATTTTATGTTTTTATTTCACCTTCTATATAATGCCTAGAAATTGGTTTTACGTGCAATTAATTAATGAACTTTAATAAATTATTCAATATGTAAAATTATTTATTGAACTTAAATGAATTCTTGTATGTATTCATAATTCATAGTAACACATAGTATGGTTGATTAAATAAATTATATGATATGCAATTTTATTTAATAAACTTAAATGGTACCATAGACATATATATCTTAGACATACATCACGATAGTCACTAACTCTAGTTGTATTAGTTTACAAAATGTTCTAATCAAAATATGGTCTCATTCCATGTTTGTTCCTTTTTGACATATAATATTTAATTATGCAATCTAAATTTAAGAATTCCTACCAATTAAAATTATATAGATTAAAACCTACGAAGAGAAGTTCAATAAAGCATTTAAACATACTAGAACATACTGGAATGTACAAGCATAGTCAATATATATATGTAGATCTAGTCTATGAAATACTAAATTATAGATAGTCCATGAAATGTACTGAAACATCTAGTCATATAGTCAGCATATAAATCAATATAGATCATAGTCCATGAAATACTAAAATATCTCTAAGTCCATGCAATACTATTTAACATAGTCATAGTCAGGTGGCATGTAAATAAATTATGCATCACAATCCATGAAATAAATAGTCTATGTCCTATCATCACTACAATCAAAATGCCTCTTTATTCCACATGAAATAGATTGACTTGCCTCACCCTGTATAAGAGAAAGAAACTTGAAATCAGATAATTTAAAAAAAAATTACATGTGCATATATGATTTAAATTTAATTTAAGTTATAAAGTCATGAAATTAAATATTTAAATTACCATATGATCATTCTCATCTGCTCCCACATTCTGTTGCCCATGTGGTATAGCTATCGATTTTGGACCAAAAGTGTCTGCTGCTAATTCCTAGATATTCAAATAAAGAACAAATTAGGTTATAAAATCATGAAATTAAATATTTAAATTTATACTAAAGTGTGCATAAATTATGATATGATCATGCTCATATTATTCCACATTTTGTTGCCTAGGTGGTATAGCTATCAATTCTAGACCAAAAGTCTCAGTTGCTAATTCCTAGATATTCAAATAAAACACAAATTAGGTTAGAATATTTTAGCAAAACATGTAGCCATATAAAAGACCTAGAAATTGCATATAGAAATTTTACTTAGGACCTGAAACGTTGTGGATGACTCAAGAAAATGTCCCTGATCAATAGTAGGACCAGTAGCTATCCTAATAGGGATATCATCCTGCATATATAAGGACATATAAATATATAAATTCAAAAATTATTTTTAAATTTTAAAATAATATACATCTAGAGAACTCAAAGTACAAATTTAGTACAATTTTTAAAAATACATACCAGGGATGTCTTGGGCATAACAATTAATGATGGAGCACTCACCACACCTTCTGGTCGATCAGATATGGAAGTCACATGACCTCCCTATTGTATCAAAAATGTTTCAAATCTAGTTGAATTAAATTTTACAAGTAAATTAAAATATATATCTAAGTTTTGAAGGAACTTTATTAGAACTAGATACATATGGCTTTAGGGTCAATTTATGTGTTTACCTTGTAAGATGTGCTGACTTGTACAACTATCGACGCAAATCAAGATGAGGTCATGGAGCCAGTCATCTACACCAAATAATTCACAATATATAATTCAAATGTATTAAATATAAATTTTGATATGTACATTATGAATTTGAAACAAATTAAAATGTGACATCTATTTGTGTAGGATTATCATCAAAATACAGTAAATCCAACAATGATTCGACCTTTGATGTAGCTGCAAAAGTGGATGCATGAGCATGACCATAGAATGGTTGATTGCAATTTTGAAAAAAAAATGTGGTGTCGACATGTGTGAGGTGTCAGGACCAGCTTGCACCATCTCCTCCATGCTCTCTACCACTGACTTTAGCTGCCATGTGGGTAGCTTAGTCAATTATATTTCTTGAGAGTGCATTCAATGCTCCTAATGCTGAAACCACTGCCTGGTGCTAAATAGGTGTGAGAATTCTAGGTGAAGTAGGAGCAATGATGGGTGGAATAGGAACATGTCGATTTGGATCGACATGTACCCATGCCTTATATTGTGGCATGCCACCACCAACACCCTAGAATGATCTAATGTCAAAATAATTGGGTTTTAAAACCATTTCAAACTCTGCCCCTAATTTCCCCAAAAAATACAATGGCACCTCCCAATTATCATGTAGTCAATGATCCAAGACCATCCACCATCACTCCCAAAAATGTGCCGCAATCTGAGGATGCCTGCACCACCTAATTGAAATTCTTTTTTTTTGTTTGGAGGTATAGATTAATTTGTGGCGGGGTCAATAAATATGGGGCTATGGTTTGTTTAGTAATATGAAGATCTAGGATCTCTCTATACAAGAGTCCATTTGCATAAAATCACCTTGTCTCCTCCCTCCAAAGGCGGAATCTATCTAGTTCCACATCAATAGACCTAACTGAATCAAAAATAATTTGCATTGAATATGCAAACTGTGCTAAATGGTGGGGCATGTTAGGCTCATTTTGGATCAATGCAATTTTTTCTTGAATAATGTTTATATTATCATTTATATTTTCTCTCAAGTGAGCCTCGTCAGGTGGATGGGTGGGGGGTTTTGAGGTGGAAGTTGGTTCATTTTCAAAATATCATCTAAATTTAGATATTCATCATGTGGAGGTATTTGTTCCATTGGAACGTGCACAATGTGGAGGTCACCTACATTTACAATTTGAAGAAAAATAAATAAATAAATGCTCATACATAAATCAAAATGTTAAAGTTAACATGCACATATGTTTAATTAAATATTCATCTTGAAAACTTACAATCAAATATCTAAATAAACATTTAATAAACTTGATTTATCACTAATTCAATATAATGTATGTACATTTATCAGAAATATTTGTCATAAATATTTAATATGTATATCATAAATAATTAAATTTGAGTGAACTACTTTAATTTAATTTAAATCAAGTTTACATTTAAAATTTACATATATGTACATGTGTGAACACATGCACACATGCATGTAGATTATTCACATATGTGTATACATGTACATTTATATATACTATAAAATAATTAAACAATAATAAACTTGAATGTGTACACCTTTACAAAATAAATTGATGAAATAGAT